>VCAZ01000054.1:1643066-2243066 GCA_005784505.1 Bagarius yarrelli | reverse complement strand
TGCAGATCAATCTGAGCTAAAAGCTGTGGCTGAATTTAATCTGGAGATAAAATGATGAAAGAAATAATCACATGGATGAGGCCCACTACAAAGTTTACGCACCTTCATCACTATTTTATACAAAATAATTTCACCAATCACAGTTTGGCTCATTCTGACCCCTTTTAGAGTAAATCCTATAAGCAATCGTAACACCCCCTAAGAGAAAGTTAACTAACCTCAACTACTCCCTTTGATAGTTTTACCAATCCTCACTACTCCCACAGAAACATTAACCAATCCCAACTACTCTAAAAGAGAGGTAGCTAATCCTGACTGCTCCCTTTGACAATTTAACCCGATTCTGACTACTCTCACAAAACATTTTACCTATCCAATCACAGAACATTTGATCCTGACCAATCCTGACCTTCCAACAGAAAGGTTTATCAATCCTGATCACTCCCAATACAAAATTCAGCAAACCCCAACTACTCCTACAAAACATCTACATTAACAGCATTTGCCAGACGCCCTTATCCAGAGCACATTTATCTTTTTCATACAACTGAGCAATTGGGGGTTAAGGGCCTTGCTCAGGGGCCCACAGTGGTGGCTTGGTGGTGCTGGGAATCAGCCATGGTCTTTCTGGTATTATTCCAACACCTTAGCCATTAAGCCACCACTTCCCACATTTGACTTATCCCAACTACTCCTCTGGAACATTTGACCGATTCCAAATACTCTCATAAAAGGTTTGACGCAATCCGTCTAAACAATTAATATAACCTCTCACAATAAATGTGACCAATTCCAAATACCATCACTAAAATCTGGCTAAACCGATTTTTCGCAAAGCATTTGATTATTTTGCTCAGTCCAGACTACTACACCCACAAATAGTTTGACCAATCTGGCAATGACTTAGTCTCCCATGAGGATCCAAACTGATCCCAAAGACCTATCCCCAAATTTTGACTCACACAAAGCAATTAAAATATTTTTCTCTTGTTTGTAGGTGTCATTCGGACAGCAGTGGCCAACATGGACCGTGAAACCAGAGAAATGTACTCTATTATCATCCAAGCCAAAGACATGGCCGGTTCAGTAGGGGGTCTTTCAGGGTCCACCACCGTCAACATCACACTTGCGGACGTCAACGACAATCCACCCAGGTTTCCTCAAAGTGTGTTACGCGTCACTCTTTTTCAACCAGTCTGTTACAAATGTAAACCTAATACAGTCTAATTAGCTTTACCATTTAAACCAAGTGGAAGGTTCTGTTTCATTGTGTATTGTCTTATATGCTCCAGAAAACTACCAGCTCTACGTCCCTGAGTCTGCTCAGGTGGGGAAAGCTGTAGGAAAAATTAAAGCCAATGACGAAGACCTTGGAATCAATGCAGAGATGGAGTACAAGGTCACCAATGAGGATGGGGCAGCCATGTTTTCCATCTCTGTTGACAGCAGCAGGAAAGAGGGAGTTATCTCCCTGAGAAAAGTATGATTATCATAATCAATACTGAAACAAATGTAGTAATAACTTAAACCTGACAAATAAAACATTCTGGAGTCTGATTGGTCAGGGAGGGTTGGAGAAGTTTTCTCCAACAATAAAACATTTTTAATTTACAGGTTTAAATAAACATGCACATTTCAATAAATTATTGTTTCATATGTTATTTATTGAATCTTTATAGTGTCTCGAGTCTTCAGTGTTGCAGGATTTGCTGTAATAGGAAAGTAATATTCTAAGTAAGTCCAGTGAACATTTTCTTTGTCTCTACAGCATCTGGATTATGAGACGAAAAAAGCTTACACTTTAAACATCGAAGGTGCAAATACACACCTGGACCCTCGTTTCTCACACCTTGGCCCGTTTAGGGACACCACCACACTGAAGATCATCATTGGGGATGTGGACGAAGCTCCGATCTTTCCTATGGATTATTACATCATGGACGTGTACGAGAACATGCCGGCCGAGACAGACGTTGGCATTGTGACGGCTCAAGACCCCGACAATGCCAGGGGAAAAATCAGGTGACTGCCGGAGAGAACAAATTAGGCAGATTTTCTGCTGTGATGCGTGACGTCAATGTCTACAGGATGGTTGATGCATGATTAAGCTGGTGACAGGTGAAATGGTCCTGTTGACGTTGTGTTTTGATGTTGTCATTTCCTCTATGTTTTGTCAGACTTTGAGAGCAGAGCATATCAAGCATGCACTGCTTAGCAGTTTCCCACTGTGTCCAAATTGCTATCTAATTAGCGAGGCCCCTCATGAGCGCCGTTGTCATGCATAAGCAGGCAGACTCAGGGAAGTCTCGCACGGGGAACGAGCTCCACCTGAATTAGAAGTAAACATAAAGAAAAAAAATCTTGTTTGGAAATCTAAGTAGGAATAGAGGTTTAAAGATATTTCATTTCATATTGGCATTTTGCTTTTATTTATAGGACAGGGAGGGAAATGGGGGAAATAGAGAGTGGGACAGGTTCGTCAAAGCACTACAGTGCATGTAGCAGCGCTTGAACACACTACACCATGGCCCCGGCCGGGGTGGGAGTTTAGATTTACAGAACAATAAGTACTGGCACATCCTTGTTTACATCATCTTTCATATTGCTATTAGCCTTATCTCTTTCTTATCATTTACTTTTTTAAAACTGCAAGCACCGGCCGGTTTTCTTTTACACCCATCGGGTCACCAGAATCAGATGTTCACTTGGGAATTCCCGGGTGTTTTTGGTGCATTTATTTCTCTTGCATATTTAGCATGGCTTATTAAAATAATTAAGAATACTGCACACTCTGCGAATTTGCTAACACTTAATGAGATATCATTATGTTTATTCAGTAAAGCTGCAGTAAATTAGCCACGTACCCTTATATGACACCAAGTTCTAATCCGCAGGTACTCCATCGACAAGAGCACTGACGGCGAGATGCTTTTTAGCATCGATGAGAACAGTGGCCTCATTAAAACCATGGCCAGTCTGGACCGAGAGGGTGTGGCCTGGCACAACATCACTGTCAGAGCTTCAGAGGCTGGTAAGTAACTACACTAAAGTACAGTAAAGTCCACAGCCACTAAAGCATGACTATACTGTATATGAGAATATTGGCATGACTTTTTCTACATTTTTAATGTAATTATCATGAGCTAACATGACAGGCTAGTTCAAGGATTACCACAAGATTTTAAACATAATAGTAAGAAATTTCTTAATGCTAATGTAGATTAAAAAAAGTGAATTAGCAGCTAGGTATCATGAGCTAAACACACAGCAAAAAAGCTTGCTAAATGTATCTTACTTAAAAAAAATAAAGGAATTTAATTTATTTTATATATTTATAGATTTACTAATGTTAGTCAGCTACAATAAAATGAGCTAACGTAAGCTATATACCAACCTTAACCAGCATATTGCTTGAATCCCGTTAACATGTATGAATGATTGAAATAAATATCACAGGATATTACAGATGCTATATAATCCCAGAAGCTATGAGTTTCCTGTGTAGCTGTTCAAAATGTCCTCTATACAACTGACAGACACAAAGTTAAACACTTCATCTTCCACTTTAAAATATAAAAATATATATAAAAAAGTCATTATTTATATTCTTAAATACTCAAAAGTCTCTTGAACATAGCAGCAGGATCTGAATAGGCAGGGTTTAACGACAGCCTAATTATTCAT
The DNA here is from genome assembly GCA_005784505.1 of Bagarius yarrelli. NCBI lineage: Eukaryota > Metazoa > Chordata > Actinopteri > Siluriformes > Sisoridae > Bagarius > Bagarius yarrelli. The sequence goes on along the minus strand of VCAZ01000054.1, from coordinate 2,239,382 downwards.
CTTATCAGCATTTTGTTCAGGCACATTTGTCTGGCGGAGCCAAGAGCTACAGGGGAGCTGTAACTGCTATTGACCAAAGTAAATGACTCACTGAGGAAGTGTTGCATTTTGGGATTAATGCTGTTGCCATTGGGTGTGTAATGCCATGATACAGGTGGATGAGTTGATTGATTACTTTTCATTCATTCTTTCAACAGATTTTATCTAAACAATCAGACTTTTCTTATAATTCGTTCTGATGAGATAACCACCTTAAGTCATTGTGTGATATCAAGCATTTCCCCACAGACAGACAGACGTGTGACTGAGAGAACAGTTGCGGCTAAAAACCTGAAAATAATCTTAGCAGCCATGCTGAAATATTCATGAGTTTTACATTCATGTTGCCGGTGCCGCTGCCCGCAAGTCTCTGCGAGTCTTCATTTCTACTCTCAGCTCCGTTTGTTTGCACCCGGTTGACTTTGTGAAAGAAGGAAGTTTTAAAATAGGTTCTGCAGAGAAAAGACAGACACACTGCTAGATTCAGCTCGGGTGAAATTGATAAACTGGAAGCTCTGAATCACTGAAATCTATACACCGAAATGAGGTGCATTATCGTCATTATTCTCATCATCATCTACACTAAATAGACCCAGACTTTATTCCTGCCACAACCTTTTAGCTCTTGACCATCATCATGCAATGATCTAAGCAATTTCAGGAAGTGATGAATCATTTAAGAGATTTTTTTTTTATTTTACGTGTAAATGTGCGTTAATGTCATGGGTATGCTGTAAAAAAATTAAAAATAAAAATTTAGTTGGTAGTTATCTCATTATAAAATAATTCTTGAATCATTCAGCCTTTTTAGACATCAACTAATTTAGTTTCTAAATAAAATAGTTTAAGAGTAAAAAAAATAGGTTTTTTTATATATGTTTTAATATTGTTAGCTAGCAAGCAGCTAAATGCTGCAACATTATTCAGCTGCTAATATGTGTGTGTGTGTGTGTGTGTGTGTGTGTGTGTGTGTGTGTGTGTGTGTGTGTGCGTTCCAGACAATCCCAAGCTGGTGAGTTCGGTTCCTGTCACAGTCCAAGTCCTAGACATGAACGACAACACTCCATACGTCGAGAGCGACAGTGATATCATCGTGTGTGAGAGCACTAAAGCAGGCCAGGCCACTTTATCACTTCTAAAAAAATCTCTCTCTTTCTTTTCTTTCACTCGAGTCTCCAGCACACTTTCTTTCCTCAGCTATTCTTGGAGTGTCTGGAAACCTTTTCTCGCTTGCTTTACCAGCTCATATTACTGCTGCTAATTTAACTGTTTGACAAACACAGTCTGTCTTTAGTCAACTTGTAAATACTCACACAAACAAACTTTCTCTCTCGTTCCCTCTCTTACACACACACACTGTCCCTTCATATGTTGGACACCACCAGGCTTGGATTTATCTCTGCAACTCTGAAAGGATTGGATTTATTTGCGACACTGCAGATTTCTGCAGATCAATCCATTAAGCTAAAGCCTTCAGTAGCCTTAATGTCCAGTAATTAGCTTCACAGAAGCCTAAAGCGGTCCACAACAAGACCCAGCAAATGCAAATCTTTCATATTTTGTGATTTAGGACTACATACAACTGAGCAGAAAAACTTAGATCTGCATCACTGCTGTATTCCTGCCTAACAGGACCCGATCCTGGTGATGATTATCTTGTTTACAATCACCCCATGTTATTAGAAAAGAATCAATAGTGTGGTGGTGGAACCCCATGACTCTCATAACAACTAACCCTGAAGTACTTTCACCACACACAGTTATTGCACTGTTTCATCTGTGGACACTGGAGACTTCTTTCATCAGCGTTACATAAACGTGTCCTTACAGAAAATATCTCTCTTATTTAGATGTTTTTAAACTGGAGTGAATGAACTGTTATGTTTTTTATGTAGGGCTTGTTTATTTTCTGGCTTCTACAACATGCACCATCACTAAGGTTCACCTCAGAATGTAAAAGCTGTCAGCATTTCTTTTTCAATTTGTGTTTGTGTTTTCGGCTGAGTGCCTAGCGTAACGTGCTACATGACAAAAGAAACACATTTGGGGAGCATGTCTCTTGAAGCAGTGTCTGCAGCGAGTAACAAGAGCAAAAGAAGACACACGCAAAACTTGGAGCCCTTATTAGAAGCAGGAACCGAAAGTCAGCGTGTGTCTGGATCGGTGTGAATATGTCTCATCCTTGTGGCAGAAAAAAGCTTTCTCCCCACGCCCACAGGTGAAGTGCAATAATTGGTCAGTCTCAGGCATGACCTGTGTGAGGAAGCCAATTAGGTTAACAAGCTGACAAAACATCATGGCATGTATTGCTTCCTGCTATCTGGGTGCCACGCTGAGCCAAGCGCACTTTAATTCAAACTGAAGGAAGCTGAGAGGAGAAAAAGACCTGGGCATGGCTTCAGTCAATGCAATGACACAGAGGTGTGTTTGTGATTTATTTTAGTCATGTGGTGCTGCTCTGTGTCTCTGCAGGTCATCCAGACTATCAGGGCTAAAGACAGGGACAACTTTGCCAACGGACGCTTTTCCTTTGCTCTGCCAGCTGACATTCCTGCCAATCCAAACTTCACCCTCAAGGATAATGAAGGTAGAGTTCAATCCCAATACCTGGGGCTAGTCAGCTAGAGCAAATGTTCTCACAAGTTTTCACACATTTTCCTTGAAAAGGTTGTCCTGGTTGCAAAGTTTCAAGTTTCTCTTCCCAGTTATTTCTCAGCCACCATCCAGCTCTGTTCCATTATATAAATGTTCTTCATCAGCTCTTGTGCCAATCTTAGGACAAAACACTTTCTGCCCTTTTTCCACATACATAAACCACAGATACCTACAATTAGCTACAGTCATTGCTTTGACTGACAGTCAGATGGCAATGATGGTCCATTGGTTTCAAACCTTAGATGACTGTATAATCATCAGAATTTAAGTTTGTGACTTTGTGATAACATGAAATCGCTTTTTTGTTGCAATTTGTACATTTAATCTAATTAATGTTTGGAGGTAATCTTCGATCACAGTTATTTTAGGTACAATCGTCAAGAACTGGGCAGAATCAAATGGGAAACCTACTGATACGATCCTAATGCTTAAAGTTTTCTCAGTAAAGGACATCAATCTCATAGCACCCTGCAGCCACAGCCATACCTTGGTCTAATTATCTTAGACCACCTAAAGGATTTGTTTTTATCAAGTAGGAAGGAACAAGAGAACTTATAGAAATCCTCAGAGAATAAAAATACAGGGAGAGGAAGCAAAGTATGCGCAGATGGTAACCTGATTTCAAACCAGAGATCTATGAAACAACAAAACTAACTGACCTACCCTGCTACCCTTTATACCATGTTGTTGAGTCATATTCAAAAACTAAATCTAAAACATCAGAACACCTATATGTGTGAAAAGTGAAGAATATTCCTCTCACCGCATCAGTACAGATGCAGAAAAGCCTCTGTGTGCCTACCTTAGTAATTAAATTCATCTCATGAATCCCACATGTTTGCTCTGAGTAAAGCAGAAGTGCCCCAGTACAAACACATTTAACATTGTGTGTTGTCACGTAGCTCTTGGCTCATTCCCATATCACACCATGCTCTCCTCACATCAAGAGGCCAGCGGTGCTGTTGCCCTGGAAACTGGCTCCCTAATGGTGTTGCTGTTGTGGGTTTTTTTGGAAATGGTCAGAATGAAACGATTCATGTGCAGAAAGCACACTGCTCCTTTAGAGATTTGAGTGAAAGAGGGAACTAGGGAATAGAAATGGAGAAGTCCTGAAGAGGGTTGTGAGGGTTTAACGAAGCAATCCTGGAGATAAGGAACAGACGCTGAGAGACTTGGAGAGCTCAGAGTACTTCTGTCTAAGATTTTAATGACACAACTACTAGCTGTACTTTTAATAATAGATGAATAGTTAGTGAAGAAGGTGTACCCTACGTACCTGTCAGTTGTAATGAAAGAGGTGTGGCTTCTGTGCCTGCCAGTCTTAATGTCAGTTTTAAGAAGGTGTGAGCTCTGTGTCTGTCAGTCTTAGGGAGAGAGGTCTGACCTCTGCGTCTGTCAGTCTTAGGGAGGTGTGGGCTCTGTGTCTGTCAGTCTTAGGGAGGTGTGGGCTCTGTGTCTGTCAGTCTTAGGGAGGTGTGGGCTCTGTGTCTGTCAGTCTTAGGGAGGTGTGGGCTCTGTGTCTGTCAGTCTTAGGGAGAGAGGTCTGACCTCTGCGTCTGTCAGTCTTAGGGAGGTGTGGGCTCTGTGTCTGTCAGTCTTAGGGAGGTGTGATCCCTGCGTCTGTCAGTCTTAGGGAGCTGTGACCTCTGCGTCTGTCAGTCTTAGGGAGGTGTGGGCTCTGTGTCTGTCAGTCTTAGGGAGGTGTGATCCCTGCGTCTGTCAGTCTTAGGGAGCTGTGACCTCTGCGTCTGTCAGTCTTAGGGAGGTGTGGGCTCTGTGTCTGTCAGTCTTAGGGAGGTGTGGGCTCTGTATCTGTCAGTCTTAGGGAGAGAGGCGTGACCTCTGCATCTGTCAGTCTTAGGAAGGTGTGGGCTCTGTGTCTGTAAGTCTTGGTGAGGGAGGTTTGGCCTCTGTGTTTTTCTGTGTTAGTGAGAAATGTGTAGCCTCTGTGTCTATAAGGCTGGGTGAAGGAGGTGTGGCTTCTGTGTCTGTCAGTCTTGGTGAGGGAGCTGTGGCCTCAGTGTCTCTCGTTGTTAATGAGAAAGGAGTGGCCTCTGTGTCTGTCAGTTTCAGCTTGGGAATGCCATGATATGTAATAAATGGAGCAGAAATAATTCACGGCTTTGCTTAAGGGGGAAGCAGTGGCGGCTTCACAGATCCTTAACCATTTTTGCTACCACTAGTTAGAAAGGCATGCTGCTGCTTGTTGACTTTGTTCATTTTTACTTTTTTGGCATTAACATTTGGTAGCATTTCACAGAACTCCGGCCTGTAAAAAAAAAACGTTGCATGATGACGAAGAGGCTTGGGAGAAGAAGGACTGGGAGGTAAAACTCGCCAGCTGTGTTTGTTTGCACATTGTAGTTGGCATGCAGCAAGAGATAGATGACACTCCAGAAGTGAGGATGTGCCCTCACTCCACACCTCCCTTCATCACCTGCTGTGGATCTGTTCCTTAGAGACCAAAATCAACAATGCAGAGAAGATGATCATGATCACACACACACCGTAGGGTTTAAGACTGAAAGAGAGTGGAGAAGTTAGAATAGGAAAGAGAAGAAAGAGAAAGAATGGAGGAGGGATGAGTTTGGAGAAACCAATAATCAAGAACAACATTTATTTTACCAAACAGTTTTATTAGATATTCACTTTCAACTGTTCAGTAACTTGATAAATGCCAGTAAAAACTAACCAAGCATGGAAAAAAATAAAATTAAAAGCTAATGAACTGAGTGAAATCTTGTTCTTATTTGCATTTGTTTTTCTATCAAACCATCAGTATTTAAAACCATCAGCGTTTATCTCTACTTTGCTGTGTTTCTAACAGACAGCAGTGCAAGTATTGTAGCTCGACGCTGGGGCTTCAGTCGGGCCGATCAGGAGCTCCATCAGCTAGCTGTTGTGGTGTGGGACGGAGGAGAGCCAGCGCTTAGCAGCACCACCACCCTGACTCTGCGTGTTTGTGCATGTCAGCGTGGTCTCCGGGCACCGACTTGCCGACCCCAGGCCTTCTTTTCCTCTGCCGGCCTCAGCACCGGAGCTCTGATCGCCATCCTGCTTTGTGTTCTCATCCTTCTGGGTAATATAGAGTAACAACAAACAGCAAAGCTAATACTTTTGTTTGTTTAATAAATGCATTTTATAGTTAAGCTAGCTGCAGATAAAATCTTAAATAAAAAATTATTATTATCTCTGTACTAGTTAGACAAAAGATTGTTAAAGAATGAGCTGATAAATTCTATGCTAATGTCACATCAAATTAATATCCACTAACACCACCCAAGTAATCCAAATATTTTTTGCTAGTGTTAGCCTTGTCTGAGCAGCCTTGTTTTTTTTATTTCTTTAAGCCATTGTGGTGTTGTTCATCACCCTGCGAAGCAAAAAGAGTAAAAAAGAGACACTAATCATTTCCGAGGAGGACATCAGGGAGAACGTGGTGACATATGATGATGAAGGTGGAGGCGAGGAGGACACAGAAGCCTTTGACATGGCAGCCCTGAGAAACCCAGAGGCGGCAGGGGAGGCTCACAAAAAATGCAAAAGGAGGAAGGAGGAAGCGCAGTGTGAGACATTTGGGGCTGGAGTTAAGATGCTAAGTACCTCACGTTCGCTGCCCAATCAGGATATTCAGGAAGTTCTGCAGTTGAGGGTAGTGGAAGCAGATCAAGACACAACTGGGCCACCGTACGACTCGCTGCAGACATATGCCTACGAAGGCCAGGGCTCTCCGTCTGGCTCCATCAGCTCGCTGGACCTTCCTGATCCACCAAATGAACCAGATACATTGGACCTGGGTGCCTCATGGCCTGATGTTAACTCGCTTATGACAATTTTCCAGGACAGAGGCGGCCAGCACACCCTTTAGTGTGTGTTTTAAAACCAATTGTCCTTTGAGTTTTCTTTTTGGTGATCAGATAATTCTACACCGAAGGTTTTTCCTTTTTATTTCTTTTTTTGGTCCGGATTTTCTGTGGACTCTTTTTTGGAGAAAATACTATAATACAAGGACTAACAAAGGAAACTATTTTCCCTGGTGTATATTTTATATTGCTTAATAAAGTCCATAATTGTGGGTAAATAAATCTAATTATATTTGTAGGTTTGTTCTTTTCCATAAAAAGGTAAATGATGTGAGGGAATCAAATAACAACAGAAAGCTGGTTCATCCTGATCGATATTCCTCAGGTAAGTGACCCTGCAATCAACATCAGTGTTGCAGAGCTTAGTGTACCTTTTCCAACAATATCATTACACACTACAGTCTACAAAAAATATTACTGTTTAAGTATTTATGTTACTTCAGGGTAATTGATTACGTTTCATGATTTATCATGTATTGGATTTGTAATGTAATGTGCACCCAATAATTGCTCTCGATAATATAAAGGTCCCACCCCCAGGGGCATGTCCTCCTGTAATCTAGCAGCTCATTAACAGATCTGTAGCACACTGTTTTCTTTGCCAAGTATGCCTTGATGGAAAAGGAAAATGCAATCAATTGGAAGAGGGCGATGACTTCCCATTTGGCCATTTTTGATTGGCTTTTACTTTTTTTCATCGTCAGGTCAAAAGGCATGCAATTTAACATAAATTACTAATGTCAAACCCGATAGAAAATAACATATTATAATTCCTAAGAACTGGAAGAATTATAATTGGATTAAAGCAGCATTCTGTAGAAGGTAATTGGTTTCAAATGCTTCACTGGGCACCTTTTATTACTTCCCTGTGACTTATGAATCAACAATGAAAAGTCAGTGTTCACAATCGCATCCTGATCAATCCCTGTCTCGCGGCATGCGCACCAACAACACCGCTTTAATATCTGCAGTAGCGCCGCTCGCGATTCCTCTGATGGTGAGGGTGATCGTTCCGGGCTCGGCAGGGCTTCATAAATAGTTACACAATATGGTATAGATAACGACCAAAGAAGCATCCGGATATCAGAAAATAGCACAAGACAGATGGATAACGCAACACAATGGTGCTGGACCATCACACCTGAATTTCAAAAGAAGCCTTCCTCTGATCCGGTAGGAAAAAGCTACCTCTTATTATTTAACTTACCTTATAAATACTATTATACAGTTGCTTTGATTACACCTCAGCACCCATATTACAACTCTGTTTAATAACTAATCCTTACTGCGTAATAATGCTTCATTTGCTAAATAGTGGAATCAGGAGCTTTAATATCAGTTGCATTGATTTTAGAACTAACATTGAAGACGATCTACTCATATATAGTATATAGAAAAATGCCCAACAATCAGAAAACATTTAATTACTAATTTAATTTTGTTAAACTAAAGCATGCTAAGTATCATTCAGTTATTGCCTGTGTTATTATCAAAACATTAATATTGTTCTATAATTGCAGTGATCACATTGTTCATTGTGATCACATTGTCCCCACACAGTGTCACATTATTATTTGTTACTCAGTTATTATAATTATACTTTGCGTAGTAATCACTAACAGAGGTTACATCCAAGCATGTTGTATTTCTGGGTTGCAAACACAGTTATTACCCATGTACCATAGTTTGCTATTGTAACTTAGTGATTATTACCCATATTTACACAACCCATATTTACTTGGTTACTTATTTATTAGTGAATTTTGACCAGTTGTTATTGATAAAAATGTTGTTAGTAAAGGGTGACCAGTTATTATCTTGGGACTACAAAACCCTTTAAAGAGTGAAAGAACTGGTGAGCTGCTGTCACAACAACAGCCTGTTATTCACTGCAGACAAAACAAAGTTGATCGTTGTCTACTTCTGCAGTGGGATGACAGCCAGCCTTCCAACACCTATCCTTACCATCTTCTATGGAGGAACTGCAGTGATCGTGGCCAGCTGCATCACCTTGTTTTGGAAATTGTATTGTTCCAGAACACATGACCCCACAGCGCCTAGTGAGGATAGCTAAGAGGATCATAGGTGTCTCCCTTCCCTCTGTCCAAGACACACTTTGTTCACAGAGCCTCTGCTATTCTGCTGAATCCTTTTCACTCCTTTCACAGTCTGTTCGAGCTTTCTGCAGAAGGTTCCAAAGCAACAGTACCCACAATACAATGTTCTGCAGCAGATTTTTCCCCAAGGTGTTCTGGGTAACACCCAGAACCATATTTTATCTAATGTAATATATAAATCACCATAAATATTTAATCTAATCACCATAGATATTTAATAACAGCCTGAAAGGTCACTGAAAATGAAGCTTAAATTCAAATTCTCTGAATTATTTACAAATGATAAACTTCTCTTTACTGCTGGGTCGCAACTAAATTGTTTATCTGTCATGAGTTCAAAAGTTCTGCAAATGCAAATCAGACAGAAATAGATTGCATAGCTAAAGAGGTGGAGTTTCCAAGGTAAGAGATGTTTGAGATTAGAATTTTTTTTGTGGGTTTTGTTTCGCTCTTTTAATAAAAAAAAGGATCTTCAGAAAACATTTATAAGAAAGGCGATTAAAAATTCTTCGTTTTTCATTTCTGGCTTGGAATAAATTGAGGACTGCTGCTAAAAATTCATGACAGACGAGTCACAACCATGATTACCGAATTTGTTATTTCCAAAATATTCGCGCTTTCTAATTTAAGCAGCAGGAAAGCGAGCGCTCACAGCTCCTCACATTAGAGTAGCTGGCCTGAAACTTAGACTTGCACCCATGAATCATTTATGAGAGGCTGTTTTTTTTAAGGCTGTGCACTCAGGCCATGTTAAATCAAACCGGCGGCTACTGCAGTACTGGAAAGATGATGAGAACAAAAAAGAGCGAAGCGGTTGCGAAACACGTCCGTAGTATTGAAGTACTGGTGCATTTCGGCTTATCTTAATTATTATTCTGAAGCAGACATTTCATTAGCAATTGGTATCAGTTATGATAATAAGAGCCTCCGGGGTTCAGTTTCACCTTGTGTGATCAAGTTCATTCCCTTGGAGCAGCTAACGGTCTCTCATATGGCGATATTGCTGACTTCTCATTATCCAGGGGATGTGAGTCCTTCTAAATACCTTCTAAATCTAGATACAGTCGTGTGGTTAAAGAAAAAGATGCTTGTTAGTAAAACCACCAGTTTTAATGCAGCTAAATGCTCAGTGCTACCAAGCAATTAGCATGGTGAGTAGCAAGTATAACCTGCAGTCTACAATTTTGTCAATGTTCTGCTGAAAGGGGTTGAAAGAAAAGCTAACCAAGCAATACAGCTTACACTTACATCCTCATTTATTAGTTTATTTATAAAAATTCAGTCTGTCATGTTAAGGAATTATCGTTAGCTTGGGTCTGGACAATAAATCTCAATTAAATTCTGATTATGGCTGAGAGTTAATAAAAATGTCATTTCGAGCCCTTGTCGATTAGGTAAGACGTTTAAAAACACACTAGTATTAAAAATCGATACCTGATTGTGTGGTAAAGATTGTTTGCCTCATCACAGCTCTCCCCGCATGCTGCATTCAGTGTTGCTGTACAATCACCGCTGATCTCCCGGGAGTCTTTATCCTGTAAATTAGCTGCTGTTTTGAAGCGCACCGTAATTAAACGCCACATCTTATTCACTGTTCTTTACTTAATTTGCAGAAGCCACAGCGCAATCAGGAATTGTCAGAAAATGGCACTAAACAACCAGTAATCAGTGTGGGATTACAAAGCCAGTCAATAATAAGGCTTCCATGCAGCAGCAGCGGCTTGATGGATTGCACGATTAAGTTCTGGTTAGGACAGCGATGAGGATTTGTGATGCTTTGAAAGGAAGATGTGAAAGAAATTTACTCACACTGTAGCGCTGTAACGTGCCTTTATAACCTCCTGCAGTAAGAGGTGTAATGTAACAAAGTAAAAATACTTACTTTTTGGGAAAATCTGTACTTTATTAGTTTATTTTCTTGGTAGTGATGTTTGGCAGCTCTGGTAAGATAGTCGATTTGAAACAATGGTGGGTCACGACTCTAAATCTGCGTCCAGCTCCGATGCATGAGAGTATAATAATGGCTGGAAATTGTCTGCAGAAATCGGTATCAAGACAATTGCATAATTAGCACAGATTGGTCTGACATCCTCTCAGCAAGTCCTTACTGAGAAAAAAAAAAAAAAAATGAAGATCAGATGATTGATTATCACATTTGATAATCAAATTATCAATTATCACATTTGATGCTAAGCCAGATTTCATAATAGACACATTAATAGTGAATGAAGTGCCTTTTCTTATTTTACATTTATTATTGTTGTGTTTATTTCTGTGGTAAATTTTGGTCAACGCTCATGTTTAGATGTTTGCTATCCATTAAACAGAGGTTTTTTGGGCCATTTGGATTGTTTAATTGTAACTAAAATATCTAGATAAACAGCACAGATTCTCCTTTTTAAATGAATTATTATCATTATTATTATTATTATTATTGCTGTTGTTGTTATAATTAAACTTAACCATAAACACTTAACAAAGCATAAACACTTACCATAAAATTAAAGAAAAGGAAATCGAAAAAAGTTAAAACTAAACCAAATTCTTATCATTTTAAAATATTTTTTGCTTTTTTATTTTGGATTTTATTTGTATTTTTACTATATTTATACATTTAATAAAAAAAAATACTTTACATACTTACATACAACAAACATCACCCGTTTAATACTTTTAATCAAGTTATAGTCCAGATGATTTGTGACTTTAACTTGTTCTGTGACTTTAACTTCTGCCAAAGTTAGTGTCCAGTAAAATAACTATACTTTTAATAAAGTGATGTTTTTTTTGGGGTCATTAATCACTGCCGGCAATTCAAGGATGTTATACACTTATAAACTTAGCGCTATAAACTTAGATGCATCTGTGCTGTGAGTGCTTTTAGGCTTTATTTCACATTATTTTTAGATCATTTAGTGCAAAAGATTTTTATAGTATAAATATAAATCATAAAATTAAGCTGTTTATTTTTGAGGATGAAAAACTACCTAAATATCATTACCATAGGAAAAATAACTCAATTTATATTGTGTATATTTTAACATTTTGTCTTATTTATTTATTTGTACATCTTTGGGAATTATATTCTTAACACCTTTTCAGTTGCTTTTTTTAAATCCAATTCAATCCTTAGTTACTTTAATCTTTATTTTCCACTTTTATAACATTATGTATTGTAGTTTCATAATTCCTCAATTCCTAAAAAAATTTAAGACTGAGCTTTACATTTACAGCATTTGGCAGACTCTCTTATCTAGAGCAATTAGTGGTTAAGGGCCTTGCTCAGGGACCCAATGGTGGTAGCTTGGATTGGTGGTCCAACAGCTTAACTTTGAGCCACCACTTTCCCCTCATGGTCATGGGGTTATGTCCTGCACACTTTGATTTAACCTCTTAGGATAAACTTCTACATACAAATGTCTGATCTTACTAATACTATTTTGACTGAGTGAAAAAATGCTGGTGAAAAGAATGAGAGAAGAAAAAAATGAGAATCAGGCTTCTCTCATAATATTTCCCTAATGACTCCTTTTGGACCTTTTAGTCTGCAAATGATTGTACCTTCACCTCTGTCCCTTCATACTGACCTTCATAAAGGTTATTAGTCCAAGCTGCTGCATAGCGCTTACACTAGTAATAAAGCACAATATCAGGGGGAAGGGACATGTCTGAACTATATAAACACATTAAATCAATGACCAAAAAAAGAACAGCTAAAGTCTTTTAATCATTAGTAAAGACCCATTATCTAGTGAGGCAGAAAGAAAGGGGTCTCCGGCAAAATTCTTAGCAATTTATCCAGCTTTAGATTCAGTCGATGCAAAAAAAAAAACAAAAAAAAAACAACAAAGGCTATGAAAAAATCTTCACCATGAATGAGTCGCAGTGTTTATAATAAAATAAACTTTATTAACCCTGGAAGGGAAATTCTATCATAGTCATGATGCGGCTAAATTTATTCAGAAGAAAAAGTCAAACAATATTCACTCCCACACATATTTTTATTACATCTCCTTTGGCAATTTTCTTTCGACAGATTAATCAACACCTTTATCTGGTTCTAGTAATGTAAAGCTGATATAAATATGGAAAGATCATGCAATAACGATGTTCTAATTCATGTTTTTCATCAGGAGATTCTGCTTTGCTCTCAGATTTATGGAGAAAAATGTTGTCTGCGGGGTTTGTAGATCAGTCTGGGAAAGGATTCTGCCATTTCTCTGTAGTAAGAAAATGAATGAAAACTCTCAAAAAGTTGGTTCTAAAATGAATTCCGTCTGCATTATTTTTGACGTGAACGTTTCTCAGTGGGCGGAGCTGTAGCTGAAAGGCGTTGACCGTGACTTGACTTATGGAAAAGGTAGCATAACCAGCTCTTTTTCACAGTATTGCTCCTAAGACCAAAAAAGAGGGTGTGGCCTTAATGTCTGTTAGTGTGTGGTTAAGAAGGTGTGGCATGGGAATCTATAGCAACAACAATGTCTCAAAGCAGCTTTACACAAAAAGCAGTAACAGTAAAAAGTGTAAGTATGTCCCTAATGAGCAAGCTGGAGGCGACTGTGGCAAGAAAAAGTCGCTGAGGTAAAGTAGGAAGAAACCTTGAAAGAGGAGCAGACTCAATAGGAAACCGATCCTCATCTGGGTGACACAGCATTTAGTTGTTAATTACAGCATATTGAAATGATCAAATGTAACATAAATTGTAGCCTTTGTAGCCCCAATCCATCCTCGAAGCTCCTTGAAATCGAGGAAAAGGACAGGAACCTGATCACTGGTGCCTCAGAAACCTCGCAGGGTTAGCCAATTAAATGGCTTGGCAGCTGACCATTTAAGAGTCATTGGAGAAGGCATCGCCTCTTAAGATGTCAGTTACAATGGTTTAGCTGTGGTTTGTGTTTTCATCATTGGCCTATATGCCAGTCAGTGTGACCTGTTTTACTATTAGCAAAAGAGTCATGTCAGTCGTAGTCGAGTAGGCGTGGTCTCTGCATTATCAAAATTACAGGGATCTGTCAGGTCAATGAAAGAGGTGTGGCTTTCGAAATCTATCTGTCCTAGTAGACGGGGTGTGGCCTTCATGACAGTGAAGGTGTATCCTATGTCTAAAGTTCAGTGAAAGATGTCGGTCACATTAGAGAAGTGGCTTCTGTTTCCATTACTGTCAGTAAAAGATGCATGGCCTCTTTGCCAGTGTTCCTGAGCACATTATTCCCAGTGGAGAAGTCGTGTCCTCTGTGAGTGTTACTAAAGAAGGCACAGCCTCATTCTAAAGGGAAGGAGGTGTGGACTTTAGTGAGTGTTAGTTACAAAAAGGCATAGCCTCTTAACGCATCAGTCCCAGTGGAGGAGGCGTGGCCTCTGTTTAATAAGTATTATGAAAGAAGGCTTGGCCCATGAGCCTGTAAATGTCAGAAAATAAGGTTTGGCCACTGACTGTTTCAGTCCCAATAGAAGAGATATGGCTGCAGCTTCAGTGAATGCTAATGAAGTAGGTGTCGGTTATAAATCCCACTGTTAATCCCACTAAGGCGGCATGGCCTCTGTTTAAATTCTTTTAAAATAACAACAGCATTTTTCTACAATGTTAGCATATCAGTCAGCAAATGCAGCACAGAGCTGGTTTAGAAAGGTGCACCAGCCCCCAGTTTACTAGTCTTTAATTTCTGTCACCACACTTTGACACAATATTCATGCGAAACCAAATCCCCAAACTCCCACACATTCATGTGACATTACTGCAGCCACAAGCTTCCATCTTTTTCTGTTGTGTTACGCGCAGAATCAATCCCACGGTTATTAAATGCATGTCTGTAATGAAGAGCCTGTGAGTGTGTGGAATACGAAGGAGGCAGAAATTATTCAGCACAGAAGCGTCTACACAGAGCTCTCCTTTGGGACGCTCGTAATTGCGGTGCAGTTCTGCAGTTCTGCGGTCTAGCAAACAGGTTCTTTCGCCCCATAACGGGTTCTCTTGATTATTTCTTTTCATTAGTTGCAGCAGGGTTTGAAGCGACAACCAGAGCTCTGACTAGTGCCGGTCTCAAGGATATGTTAATTGTCAGAAGGGGAGTTTTTCAAGTTTGGTCAGGCTCAAAAGATCTAAATAGCAGTACCTCAGAGCCAGATGGTCTAAAGAGCTTTAGGCAACAGTCTCCTGGGGAGGTAGCATGATGACAGACAGGCTGATATCCAAGATGACAGCCGAGAAACAAACAAACACTGTGTTTAATTATCTACTGTGTGAAAGAGCGTGACTGAGTCAATATGAAACTTGTCATTTCACATCTGCTGCTCGGGTTTTGGTTAAGCCTGCAAAAAACAATGAGTCTCAGAGAAGAGACAAACCAGAAATAATAACATTGAAATAAAGGTTTGATAATGGAACAATTATTCTACTGATATGAATATAAACAGATGGAGAGCACAAGGACAAATAATTTACAAACAAATGCAACAAATTAGGGCAGTATGGTGGATTAGTTGTTAGAACTGTTGCCTTACAGCAAGAAAGTCCCGGGTTTGTAGCTATGGCAGGGGCCTTTCTGTGTGAAGATTGCATTACATTTACATTTACGGCATTTGCTAGACTGCCTTATCCAGAGCGACTTACGTTTATCACTGTTATACATCTGAGCAATTGGGAGTGAAGGGCCTTGCCCAAGGGCTCAGCAGTGGCAACTTGGTGGTGCTGGGAATTAAACCCCAATCTTCAAATTAGCAGTTCAACACTTTAACCACTGTGTTTTTTTCCATTTAGCAGTTCAATATCTTAACCACTGGGTTTACTTCAGTTTCCTTCCACAGCCAAAAAATATGTATGTTAGATTAATTGGTGATTTTAAATTGCCAATAAGATTGAGTTTGTGTGGTTGTGTCTGTATGTGGCTCTGTGGTGGACTGGTGACCTGTCCAGGTTGACCCCTGCCTTTCATACAATGACAGCTAGGATAGACTCCAGCAGATCCCTGTGACCCTGACATAGGAATAAGCAGGTATAGCTGATGGATGGATGGATGGATGGATGGATGGATGGATGGATGGATTACACCGGAAAATTTGATTATCTTTAGAATCGAGTTAAGCACCATACAAGTGATTCACATATAAATAACAGATGTGTTATGACACTTCAACAGTTTTCCATAATTTAATTTTCCTTAAATTCACAGCAAATTCTGGTTGTTGTATATGTCAATACATTAAATAGAATGTGTTTTGTTACACTTCAGAGGGTTGCTGCAACATTAAAGCTCTCTAAGGCTTAGACTTTATATATGCACTAGAATTTTCTTAATGTGGGCAGAGCCACATTAGATGCTGTAGATAAATTGCAGATAGAATAGATATTGTAGTTTAATTTTTCTTAAGCTGAACACCCTCAAGTCTTAAAATGATCACCACCGCCACTGTTAGAGCCACTTTTGATGCGCAAAACACAGCCAATCCTGATTAAATCCAGTGCACTAAAATTCCACATGATGCATGGTTGCTGTCGAGCACTGGCCTCATTAGCACCATGCCTGGCTAGCCTATATAGTATTTTCTCCCTTTGGTGAGCTCTTCATTTTACTGTCCACTCGTTTGAAATAAGCCTGTAAGCATTTTACTCCACTTACACTCAGCCCACTTTTAGGAAGCTTGCTGAAATTGGACGAAACAGACTTAAAGGGACAAAGTAGAAAACTATACCTGATTAATAGCAACATGAACATAAGCATGTGTGAAGCAAGTATTAAGTAAAATCTCATGAAGAACAAAGTCTAATAGTAGTGTTTGATTTAGTCATAAAAGCAGTGTAGCTAGTTAGCAGCGCGTTAGACAACTGGCTTAATAAGATAGCTTGTTAACCACCTAGCTAAAGTGCAAGTAATAATGTTTATAATAATCTGCAACACATAGCCTCATGATTTGTTTTCAAAGTAACAGGTATCTTTATGTGTGTTAAACAATTATCGAAGTTGTATCAGTTAACACTTTTGTTGCTAACACTTTAACACGTTTATTTCGAACGCAAACCAAAACTTTATATCTAAAATGATCGGTTTATTTGTTTGTAGCTTAGCTTCTTAATAACGCCATTTGAACAGCAGCCTCGGTTCATATCATCCGCTCAACAAAGCCTCTTTCTGCCCATTTCGCTCTGTCTCACTTATCAAAGCAGCCAAACGATGGAAAACAGCGTTCATTGTTCCCAAACCACTATATAAACAAGCTCGGCGTTAACGAGTGGTCCACATCTTGCAAAGGGCACGCGGGTCCCTGAAAGTAATTACCCTCACATGCGGCACAGAAAGGCCGCGTGTCATCTGTGGGCAAGTAATGAAATGGGCAATTATGTTGTTCATTATTTTTAATGCAGGCTGCTGTGTTTAACAGGGGCGTGGAAAATCGGCCAGCGTTTGGTGCCGCGCTGTAAAAGCAGTCATCAAAGGCGGCATGAGAAATAAGGGTGTAAAAAGCTAGGGCTGAGCTGTAACCGTTTGATCCTCTGAGCGATTTTTACGGGCGTGATCGCATACGTCTGACATTGCAAAACTCGTCCAAGGTCTTTCTCTGCAGCACTGAGATAGAGAGAGCGAGAGAGCAAGATAAGGAGCAAGTGAGAGAAAAAAAAAAGAGAGAGAGAGAAAGAGAAACTTTTGACTTTTTACACAACTTTATTTACACAAGTCACATATCATAAAAAGCAGTGACTAAATAAATAAATAAATATGTTCTTAAAAATGTCAATAAATTAGTTTAAGCATAAGTGATAATTAATTAAGCTCTGCTGCAAAGTAAAGTCTTCCGTCTGCAACAGAGCACAAAGCATTCTCACAACACCACACTCATTTAAACACATACAATACATTTATACTTTCGTAAAAATTTAAATCAATTAAAATTCTTAATTTCAGCTTTCCTGACACTGACTGAAAGTCCATCTCCCCTTCGCCCCGGCACTCCAGAAGGGGACCTGCATACCCGTCGTGGTCAAGAGCGATGTTTAGCTGGGGAAAGGGTTCATCCTCTGCAGGACCACTCTATATTTTGTGAGTTTATGAGCTGAACACGCTCCTCTCCATCTCCTCTTACGCCCCCCATTCTCCATCCCCTTGAAAGATTTATTAAGATCCTCTAGCATCAGCTCCCTGTCTAGCTTTCTGGCCGAGAGCTTTGGCAGGTCCATGAGGAAGCTGTCCTCCACCACTTGTGACCCTGACCACTCACTGCTATATAGCTTTGATATGGCTCAGATAAGAGATCCCCTGATTCTGTTAGCACAGCCTGTATAGACCTTTTTTGTCCATTCTTTTGCTCTAAACTGAAAAAGAACCATCTCAACTGCGCTTTTAAAGCGTGAGCGGCGCAGCACCCCCTGTGCTGTGATGCTTAACAGGTCATTTATTTTGGCTTTTTTACGTTTGAGGTCCTCAATATGCCCTCAATTTCCGATGGCCTCCAAATGCTGGAGTTCCATTATTTCTATCTTCAGAGCTTTAAGAGATCTAGGAATGTCTCTTGTGATGTTAAGAGTGTACTGCTGACAAAATTCTTTGATTTGCACTTTTTTTTTTGCACCACAGCTGAAGTGAACTAAAAGCTGCCTTCTCAGTTTTTAAACAATTTCATAAATAAATAAAAGACTCTAAAATCTGCGTCTTCTAAAAGTGCAGTGTTAAAGTAGGCACTCCTAGGTTTAACTTTTTCTTTAGTGATGATATGAAATGTTAGCTGGTATTAAAAGCCATATAACCTGTCTAATCTCGCCAGGGTAAGTGTGTTATCTACAGCATGGGCACACATGTACTGTCTTTTGTTCTTATTAAAAGTTCTCCATATGTCACTTAGCTTGTGGGCCTCCATCATCTCCCATAGGCACATACAGTAAACCACATGAGGTTCTGTGTGGTTCCGATCTAAGTTATCTAATGTAAAATTAAAATCACCATCCAGAATTAAAATCTCTGGAGTGTTGCAGTCAGCAATTACATTGTCATTCTCTCCACTGCACTGGTGAAAGTGTCCACACAGATAAAAACTAAAACCTCATTTTCATAAAAAAGCTTTTTTACTTTTAAATCTCTTCAACTGAGTAATAACATGGAATAAAATTGTGAGCAAGAGCAAGGCAACTCCACCACTGAGCATTGTGTTATGGCTTAAAATCACTAACCCGTCCCATTTCTTCACCCAAGCAGCAGCATTGCTGGGATCACTGTGGGTTTCCTGCAGCATGGCAAAGTCAATGTGCTTCTGCTTTAAAATTCCATACAGGGTAGCTCTTAGTAATTACATCATTAAAATAAATAAAACTAAACAGAGGGTAAAGACTACTCTAAAATAAAAAAAATCAACATCTATAAATGCTCCTTCCCTTCTGAAGAACTTGGCGTCATGAATAAATTGCTTTAGATCAGGGAAAAACAATTTTAAAGCCACCTTCTTCCGCCATTTGGTGTTCTTTAAAAACTCTTTCATATCTTCTTAACTATACACTACATTAATTTGTCTCATTTATCTACAAATGTTTCTTTTTTGCTTGCTTATTTTCCCTTTCCTTACCTTTTTTCTTTTCTCTTTTATGTGGAACTTTAAAAATGGGCTCATTCACCATGTCCACATCTCCCCCATCCCCTTGTACTGGTGTAGTGTCCAGTGTTTCTGGGCAGAACCTGCACCTCCGTGCCTGCCTCTGCCAGTGCAGGCAGCTCCAGCACTGCGCCAGAACCCACGGAGCTCTTCTCAGTGGAGCACGGCTTCTCCCGGTCCAGCTGAGCTGAGCATGGCTCTTCCTAGCCGGTTTGGCCATGCACGGCTTTTCTGAAGCTGGCGTGGTTTCAGTGGGCTTCTGGGCTGCAGGCTGGGCTTGGTGTTCTCTTTCCTTCGAGTCTGGTGCAGCAGCAGCACTTACTACTCCCGCACACAGTTATTATCCACTCAAACAAGAAAATATATAAATACTTAGAGATTTTAAACGGAAAAAACTGCACTTTAGTGCACACGCTCCACACGTCACACTCGCATGCGCAGACAGAGAAAGAGAAAGAGAGAGAGTGTGTAAAAAATACAAGCTAGAGAGTCAAGGAGAGCGAGAAAGAAAGAGAGAGAAAGAGAGAGAGAGGGGATCAAGAGAGAGAGTATAAAAGTGCAAGCTAGAGAGACAAGGGGAGAAAAAGAGAGAGAGAGAGATATTGATAGAGTGACAAGGCATAATAGGAAAAGAGTGTGACAGAAAGACAGGCAGAAATAAAAAGAAAGTGTAACGACAAGATGGGCAGACAAAGAATCAGGGACAGAGGCAGGAAAGAAGAAAAGAGAACAGAAAGAAAGATAGAGGTAAACATAAGAAGACAAAGATTTTAACACAGACAGACAGCAAGAGACGCAAAGAGACGACAAAAGAATGAGAGAAAGTGACAAAAGGACAGATAAAGTTAAAGAGATAGAGAGAAAGAGCGAGAGAAAAAGACTGGGAGAGAGAAAGAGACAGAGGGCATAGCTCGGAGATTTGTTTATCTCTCTCACTTTCTCTCTCTCTCTCTCGTTACACACTCTTACCTTTAAAGATTGATTTATTTAAATTAGTTAATCATTTATCCTGACTCATGATTCAGTACTGAAACAGACTACATCCACTTTGCATAAAATGACTCACAAGTGTGTGTGTGAAATCAATAAAAAACAATATGGTAACAAACAAAAAAGCTAATAAAAACAACCTGCTGAGTAAAAATGTCTTACATTTATGTTACGAAACACACACACATACACACAGACATTTTAAGCTTTTCATTAGGGCTAGCTGATTCAATTCATCAAAGCAGGCTAACTGGCATTAAACAAAACACTTCTATTTTTTAGAAACCTCAGCACTAGTTTGCTAATGTTAGTGCTGTTAGCAGAGATAAATAAGAATTAATTTTGTTGTGGTTACCTAAATAGGATAGTTCAGGCAAGTTTAAGCTTAGCTCTGAGGTGTGTTGGCTGGCTAACTGAAGCTTAGCTTTGGTTTGTGACGGTCTGGAAAACCGGAAAATCTGGAGGATTCATGGCCATTGAGTGTTTTAGTGAACAGGAAGTCCTCATAGCTGTGCCATTTTTTGTGCTCTCTTTTGTAAAAAAAAAATTTGTACAAATCTAAATGTCTTTTTTGTCGAATAAACTCTACAGCACAGTGAAATTTGTTTTTTCACATATCCCATCTTAGAAAGTTGGGGTCAGAGAGCAGCATCAGCTATAATACAGCACTTCTGGAGCAGAAATGGTTAAGGGTCTTGCTCAAGGAACAAACAGTGGCAGACTGGCAGCAGTGGGGCTTGAACCTTGGTCCTCCTGGTGTTTCAATTGACAACTTAACACTTTTACCATTTGAGCCACCACTTTCCCAGAAAGTATCAGCAGAGCGCGCAAACGCAGTCCCCCACTACCAGAAATTATGCAGTTGAGATTCTCATATTTGGAGAATTTGCAGAGGTCAGCACAACCAGAGTGCAATGGCTAAGCCTCACCGTGTATGAACCACCTTCTTAATCATGATCTCTCCCCTTCCAGGTAAGTATCCTCCTTTTAGTTATGCTGTTATAGATTGTCTTGCCTGAGTCTCTGGCCTGCACTTTAACACAATGTACATTGTCTCTACTCATTACATTAGCATAAACACAGCTACAGTAACTCTTCACTCTTGCTATTTTTCTCCTTCTGTCTCTCTCTCTCTCTCTCTTTTTACTCTCTATCTGTCTTTATCTGTCTAGCTATTCATGCTTTTGAGCTCCCAGCATTCCTGCCCCTGTCACAGTACATTTTTGATTTATGCTGATATTGTTCTTCAGGTTGGAGTGAACTTGTTACTGATGGCTTTGGCTGGATGAATTTGGAGTTGAACCTGTGGTCAACTTCGATGATTTAACAGTTGCTCAAAGCTTTCTCCTGAGGACTGCCATTTTCCTTGTACGCACACTTATAATGTTTTAGCAGGAACCTGGATAAAATTTACCATTGAGGGACATTAAAGCTCAGCCGTCACTCACTTATACCTTAACTAATTGCTGCTTTGATTCTGCACTGCATGAACCGCCAGCCTTTTAAAATGAGTTAACATTTTATTTATACTAGCGTCTAAAGGCACCAAGAAGCTAATGGAGTGCAGCGAGTGGTGCGCGATTAAAGCTGATGTAGGTGCTTATTAAAGAGGCAGGTCTTTTTATTCCAGGACTTTCCTTCACACATTTCTGCACTGGTCCCCGGTCAGCACTTTTACCATGATTGACTGCAGGTTTATTGTCAAATTGGTAGTTCCGGATCTCTTTTTGAACTGTGTTATTGTAATTTGTCGTGCCAAGCAACTCATACGTTCACGGATGCTCGCTTGAGTCACGGTGTTAAATTGTCCTCGCGGCCCTTTTGCGTTTTGCAAACGCTGTGTGTAGTCTGATAGAAAGGACTCTTGCAGCGTCCTCTCAAATCTAGTGAGAAAGAGGCGATTCTGAACCGACTCTGCAGCAGGAAATGCATGCATCATACATGGCGTATACTGGGTTGCTCTGCTTGGAGAAGATTTGAATAGAGAGAGAGAGAGAGAGAGAGAAAAGAAAAGAGAGGCAAAGTAAAAAAAGAGTAGACACAAACAGAAAGAGAGACCAAAGAAAGAGAAAATAAAGAGAGAGAAACTGAATTAATAAAAAAGTGGAGAGAAAGAGAGAGAGAGAGAGAGAGAAAGAGTGAGAGACTGAATTAATAAAGAAGTAGACAGAGAGAGAGAGAGAGAGAGAGAGAGAGAGAGAGGTGAAGTGAACAGTCACAGATCTTGTGTTTTTCCCCTAATCGGAAGAGATGCCTTCAATAGAGAATGAGGAGCATCATTCACTTCAAAGCTGCAGCTGCACACATACACACAGACACACACACACACACACACATACATACATACAAACACTCTTGCTGGACAAACAGTCCTGATCTGAGAGCTCCAGCAAAATCCCCAGCTGCTTCTTTCACCTCTTTAGTCTTAACAACTCCTTACACTTGATAGCAGGAAAAGTTGCATAATCAGGCTTTAATTAATTCCAGATTCATTAATTACACATGTTCAACAGAGGGAAAGTTTTCATTTTAAAAGGTTTAAAGTGGAGATTCTGAAGTTTAACTGATGAACTGAATGATTTGTTGATTTCTACCTGATCCATTGTTGACTTTCCATTGTTCATTCTCACTTGATTCCTTGTTGATTTATTTACATTTACAGCATTCAGCAGCGTTCTGAGGCACATCATTAAACAGCTTAATACAGTTACAGTACTGCAAAGCAACTGAATGCCTTGATTCCTACTTGATACTTGTCAACTGTTGACTTTCCTGGTCATTTTTTTGACACTTTATTGATTCCTTGTTGACTTTCTATTCATTCCTCTTTGATTTCTTCTTGATTCTATTCTGATTTATTACTGAATTCTTTGTATAATTGTTGTTAACATTTGTTTGATTTCTTTTTAAAAGATTTTTTTGAGTTATTTATTACATAAATCTTTGATGTAAAAGGCTGGGGTTTCATTTTAAATACAACTTTTGATGCAGCATGTGATGATTTTGAGTAAAACATACAAGATATTTTCCCTTATATATTTAACACAGGAATCAATTTCCCAAAGAGATTCAGTTCATTTATAGACAAACACACAAACATTACTAATATGTTATTGCTTTTGCTGCTTGTAGACTGTGGTATTGCCGAATAAATCTAATGAATCAAGCATCTTGATGCGTCATAACAGTTTGACTTAGGAACACGAGTGAACCCCCCTTCTCATTGTGCATATAATGGTGCATGGAAATACAGCTGAGTTTGCCTGTTTTTCTAATACCTTCCTCTCACATGGTTCCGCTCTGGTTTGCTCCGCAAGAGAGAGAGCGAGAGAGAGAGAGTTTTCCCAGTCCGTGCGCAGGCCATGATTGCCGCAACCGTGGATGATGGATGGCGCCAGAGTGACGTGAAACAGTGATGTATTGCTGGAGTGTGTAGGTGGAAGTAGTGACTCCTGGAAGTTTATCGCCCCCAGGTGCTGTATACCGAAGCACAGTAAAGACAATGAAAGCATATTTTATATGTTGAAGTGTGTATGCCTAGGGATTCCTGACTATTGCACAGAAATGGTAAAAAGAACAAGAAAGATATTTCTGTGATCTCTGGAAGAAAAGCACACTTCGCTCCAGTCGAGATGCTGCGCTGAGAGCGGATTTGATGTAAGCGATAAACATTTTGTTTCATGTTGCTAAAGGAAGAGAGAGCAAGTAAAACTTCGGGACAACTTTTTGCTGCTCTGATGTTACATATTTTTAATTTACATTAGGATATAAAGTGTTGAAAAGAACTCCTTTTATACACTTATCAAATTTACAAAGACAAAGTCTCTAATTCCACCATGTTGTAACTTTTTGGCCATATAAAATATTTAGAAAAGATGATTTTACTGTTTTAGAAAAAAGACAGTTGGTAAGAGAAAAGGGCATTTATAGCTTCGGTGACAACAAGTAGGAACTTCTTGAATGTAATTAAAAATGAATAAAATTTAAGACCTCATTCTTTCCATCAATTAGAATTGAATTTGTTGCTGAATTGCTGGAGTATATAAAAAATAAAAGACATCTGAATTTGCTGTTAGAGGGACATACTGCTGGATCATGAATTATTATGTTTATTATTTAACAGTTTTTACAAACAATTTCATCATTTATATATATTTTTTTATATTCTATTGTTCAAGCAGCATTAAATAAGGTAAAATTGTTTTTAATGTAATTTGGTATCACTCTGCCCTCAATTACATTTTTTAAATATGATTTTAATTAATTCTTATAATAAATAGCAGGAAAAATTATTTCTGTAATCTAAACACATACCGTATGAACACATGTTGTGCTTTTATTATTTTCCTGTTATTCAATCTTTGGTCCAGAGGCTCAGTGAAGTGAAGCACAAAATGTAATTTTTTGAAAGTCATCCAGCTGAAACGATGCAGAAAAGAACAGTGTCATGTGAGTCAACAGCGCAACGGAATTGATCTCTTTATTACGAATAAGCTTCAGTTTGCACTCGGTTTAAGATCTGTGAATGAAAAGGAGTTACGTTCCCCATCGTGACTCAAGTGGTGGCTTCTTGGCTGTGTTTCTCGCTCTGATGCGCGCTTTGAAAATTAGCTGCTTTGTAAACAGATCGTTTTTGGAAAATTGAGCTGTGTTTTTCAGCTGTGTAAAAGGCGAGAGGTAGGACGGTCTGGAAGACGCTCAGAGTTCCATCAGGAATAAAACTAAACCTCTGGACTATTTTTTTAACCAATTAACCAGTCTTGAGTAACACGTTTTAAAAGGCATGTTGTTTTTTAAGCCCCTAATTGGCTGCAGAAGCACATGAAGTTCCTGAGAACATTTCAGCAAAGCACTTAACCTCTATTAGACTGAACTGGTGGAACAGAAATGTGCAGGAACATAAGCCAATTGAGGACGAAAAGGCCAATTAGGAGAATTGGTATAGTGTGTGTGTGTGTGTGTGTGTGTAACTTTTTTTTGGTGCAGAATTCTATAATTGAGTCAGAGCTTTATATCTGCAATCATTTCATTATAAATGGACTTAAATGTCCTTGAACAAAAGACTTTCTTTAAGTCAGAGCCAAGAAACTTTATGGTATGGAAACAAATCTTCAATTGAAAAAAAGAAAAAGAAAAAATGGAAAGGAATCTCTATAACCAAGCACAGACTCTGTCTAATTAAATTAGTTACTAATTAGCTATAAATTACTAATTTATTTAGTATTACTGCTGTTAGATGTGGTTCAGTACTTTTGCAGTCTAACAAGGTGATATTCGTGTCACGGCAGTGATGTTGAGGCTGTTTATGTGCACATCACACCTGCGCGCTTTATGCAAATTGTTGATGAGACATTGGGTTGCCATGGTGATGCGCTACACAAGGCTGCATTTAGAATGCCAGGACGCAAGCAGATTAGTCAACATCAGATTAAATCCTGTTTGATTGATAAATATATATATATATATATAGATATATATGGGGGGGTGAACTCTCATCTAACCCGCTCTCTCTTTCTCTCTCTTCCTCTTTATGTACCTATCTATCTATCTCTTACTCTCTTTCAAACTATCTATTTATATACATTAAGGGTCTGACGAGACACTTATCACACGAGACTGGGAAACCAAGTCCAGCCTCTGTAGTGAGGTTTATTGTGTAAGCGAAGCATTTGATGTGCACGTGGAATGTTACAATAGTGATGCAGATCATGTTAGCAGAGCTGTACGGTATTCATTTCTTACAATGTTTGCATGTTTGTCTATGTCTTGTCTATCATTCTTTCGCCATTTCCTATTTCCACCGGGAAACTAAAATGGTTGCATTTACACCGCATGTTTTTTCTCCAGTTTGATTTGACTGATAACATTGTAAGCAGAAAAAAACATGAATTCTGATATTTTTAGATGGGTTTTAGGCCTTATTCATATGTGATAATAAATCAGATACTAATTGGATCTGTGCATTAGCGTGTGCAGTGTAAGCAAGCAGATCGGATTCTCACATCGAAACTCACTGAATAAGCGACAGTGGCGCATGATGTTAACTCAGGTGGACACCCAACTGTGTATTTTGATATTCATTGATTTTGTTCACTGTAACAAATGTTTGTGGCAGAATCAGTTGAAGCAGTCCACAAACTTTTTTTCTTTACTGAGCGCTGCGCACACACCCACACACACCCCCACACACACACACACACACACACACACACACTAGGCTCTCTTTCTCTCTTAGCGGTTCTCCTTCTAAAGAAAGCACTGTTTTGCCAACGTTTAAATATCATTTCATCTTTATCCATTGCGCTCAATGATTATCATACCATTTTTACTTCTTTTCCCGGTCAGTCTGTCCAGCTTGGGTTGTTTTGTCGTGTATAGTGTACATGCATATATCGGAGACGGATCATTTTTAAAAGATAATGTAAGCAGGTCATCAACATTAATCAGATATAGTCACCAAATCGGAATTGAGCATTTAGACCTGCAGTGTAAATGCAGCCAAGACCAGTCAGATCTTGTTCCAGATCTTATGTCACAAGATCTTGTCACACCCCTAATATATATATATTCTGTGTGACTCTGGCTGTCACCATGAACATCAAGGTCAACACACACACAGTCCCTTTCCTGTCTCTGAAAAAAAAAAAGCTTTTTTGGCAGTAAGTAAAGATGATATGTAAATGCAATTGGATTCCAGTTTTAAATGTGGAGAACATCTGGAGAAGCTGATTAGCAGCAACACAAAATCGATGTGGACAGATCTCTCTGCTAATGATGTAAAAGTCCACATCCTCTACTGTTTTAGAATGAGGTTCTTCACTAATCGAACTACTAATGTCATTTGTGGGTGTTTTTTTTTCCACAAACTTCAGGTTCATAAGATCTAAGGTGCTTACAAAATATAATATTAACATGTTGGCCAAAAAGTCAAATAATTTGTGTGTTACTCGGTTCTATATACACATAACTGAATACATCTGAGTAAAACAGCATAAGTAAATTTATGGCAGACGTCCCTATCCAGTGTGACTTACATTCATCTCTTTAGTACTACAGAACATTTTGGGGTTAAGGGTCTTGCTCAGTGGTAGCTTGGTGGTGCTGGGAATCGAACCCTGATCTTTCAATTAGCAGTTTCTTTCTTTCTTAAGTTCTTTATTTATCAAATTTCTGCTTTTCTAATTAATTTACAACAGGAGTGAAAAGATCTCGAATACTGTCCAATCTCCCAATGAGATCAAGAATAACACACCTATTTATGGACTTTTACTTATTTGAGGTTTCTTTGTCTTTGGCCCGAGCTTAGACAGACAGCATGTGGGCAGCAGGCTGCATTTAAGACATCGATTTCTGCTGCAGTAAACAAACACAGCTTTTTATCCTCACCAAATCACCGCTCTTTGCCGCCGTCGCTACTCCGCCGCTGCTGCTGCTCGGCTCTCTTTAATCGCAAGCCGTCTTCTTTGTGTGGAAAAACTCAGACGTGAATATCTACAAACACACTGGCACCCATTGCACAGAACTGAAGTTAGCACAGGATTATATTTCCACTGGTATTTATTCACATGAAGGTTTTGAACGAGTTATAAGTAAAGCACAAACTGAGCTGAGATGCTGAAGAATTCAAACCGGCGACCGGTTTAACCTGCTGAGCTTCTTTATCACATCAAATTTTATGAGTGGGTTCACATCTTCCTTCTAAAAGGACTATTCATTCCACAGCAACTGATTATTTACAGTTTACACCTTATCATTTTTATATTTTTTTAGTTACATTTCAAAGTAAAAAAAAAAAAAACATCCAGGGAGGGCAGTGTTTTATTCCACTTATACTGAAGCGATTCAGTATTAATTTTTTTTCACACCACCGCACCAGGAGTAGTTTTTAATTAGAGTAAATAGTAAAGCAGTGTAAAGTTCACTAACGATAAAACCATGACACACAAATTTTTTCCTCTCAATAAGCCAAGCTTGCAGTTTGATTTAAGGTGAACAAAGCTGAATCTTGTGCGTGTGTGTGTTGATATCATTGCCGTCATCAGCTTTATTACTCCACAGCTTTAACGCTTAACATCTTCACCCGTTCTAATCGAAAACGAGTGTTTATACGCACGCCTTCATTCTCAGAAACGTGACACTCATCAGCATTCAGAGCATTCGCTCCTGCCGTTCTTTCAGCTCAACCGGTCATAGGACTAAACCTCACCCGCATACTAATGGAGGAAATGCTAATCTGTGTCTCATAAGCGTGCCTTTGTACTTTCATGAAGCAGGCATGAGCCACTAATACGTTTCTTGGCACTGTTGATTATTACTTTTATTACTATTATTACTTTTATTATTATTATTATTATTATTATTATTATTATTATTATTATTATTTTGTTCGTATCTCTTCATTTTCTCGTATTCATTCAGTTCTCCTCCAGAAGTTGCTATACGGCGGGGAACGTTATTGTGTTTTGAGCACCGAGCTGATAGAAGCTGTGGCTTGTAAATCATAAATACAATATAAACAATTTTATGAAGGTCCAGGGCCATTTTTCACAGAAACATTTCATTAAAACAGTGGAGAAACGAGACGAAAGACGAGGCGCGAGACGAAGCGCGAGCTGACGTGAGCTGACGCAGGGCGAGGCGGTGAGACGGGTGAAGTTAATTGAAAAGAATGAGATTACACACAGACAGTGTGGGCCATAATGCTGTCATTTTGTCTCGGAGAGAGTTCTGTTGACTTCCTGGTTTATCTCCAGCTCCGCCTTGGGTGCACACACACACACAAGCTATGACAGGTGAAACTGATCTCTCAAACCTGCTCCTTTAACTAGGATGATTATAAATTACAAGAAGTCATTGGTTAGTGCAAAATGATTAGTATTTGAGAGTCGTAGACACTGATTTAAAAAAAACTTATGTTTGTTTAAAAAGATGAAAAAAGTTGCGTTGTATGTAGCTGTAAGGGGATACAAATTAATGACATTCGTGACATTCTCTAACAAATCATTTCTTATTGTTTTATTCATTGCTTATGTTTGTCATACTAGTTTAAAGAAAATCTTCATGATTTAATTGTGTGTAATACATCTAGTTTCCAGCAGGGGGACAGCAAAAATATCAGTACATATCAAATAAATATACATTTAAAAAATAAACAAGATGTTGATTCCATTAAGTTCATTATAAGCAAGCAATTTTGGATTCTTCCTTCTTCCTGCCTGGTAACTTGAACTACTGGTTCATTAGCACTTCATTACATTTCCGTTCCTTGGGGGAGACAAAAGAATTTGCCACGCTTAAAGCTCAAACTTGCCCTTACATGTGAACTATACCAAATGGTGTCTTTATCCTGTGTGTGTTTCCATTTTTTTTGGTAGATTTTGATTGATTTCGCATCCATTTATTCAAAGCAGATTAAGTTTAAAAACTTAGGAAATCTTTGTTGTGTATAACAATGTAATAAACACTCTCAGTCTTTTCCAGGTCGAGTGGTTGAGACATTAGTTTTATTTACAGTTGAAAGAGAGCAAGAAACAGTATGAAGGGATAATAAGGTTTTTTAATGCAAAAACTTCTGCTTAAATATTTAAGAATACACAGCTCTGTATTACTACACTTTTAATAATACGTTACTGTTTTTATGTATCGCTCATGGGGCGAAAACATCATAAAGCCATCTGAATCTTGTGATCACTGAGCAGAGGGTCAAAGGACTTTCTCTAAAGCATAATGATGGCCTACTGGTGTTGATGTAAAGGCCACACTGCCTCCCAAATGAAGAGAGAGATTAAAGCTCAGAGGTCCAAGCGTCTCCGTCATCTGCTGAGAAAAATCGAGGCCCGCATAGATAAAAAAACGCCAGTCAGTAAACGTTCGTTAATTACAGAAAGGATAATGGAGAGGGAGGCGCTGACATTTTCCCAGAACGGAGCACTTTTGCACACGATTAACATTTTTACTGGTTTGGAACGTTATGATTATCAGAGAAGCGTCGCTTTTCTGATTGGCTCAAGTGCACATCAGGTGGGCATTCAAGTGTCAGTCTTTCCATCGAGACTTGATGAGAGCACTCAGGTTCTCTCTGCGTGAGCGCCCAAACCGAAAAGAACATTTCACATCGTGGCGTCATCTCTATCTCTCTATATTAGATTAAATGATCTAGCCGGCTTATATTTGATTTCATTTTTGTAGCGTTTCCAATTTTTGCTAACTTATCAGTTGATTTCGCACCAGTTTATCCGAAGCAGATAGGCTTTAAACACTAAAACTGCTTTCATCAAATATTTTGTGTATGAAAAATTAATTAACACTTACAAAACATAGGTGTTAATCAGTGTTCATTAATGTGCATTTTATGCAAATTAGAAAGTGGAGTAAATGCAAATATCCAAAATATCCAATATATATATATATATATATATATATATATATATATATTATATATATATATATATATATATATATATATATATATATATATATATATGGCCTCTATTAGGAATTAATGTCATAAAATTGGGGTTTTATGCTGTAATTTTGTTTAAACACCACTTTATACACACAAATGAGTGCCTTTGTTTGGGCTGCGGGTAAATCGGGGTCTTTGGATTTTTATTACAGCTTTTCAGAGAGTCATTAGGAAAGGCAGGGGTCATAAAGCAGGCGGACGGCTTTAACACTGCAAATTCATTATCACATCTCAGACAAGCCGAGTGCAGGTCACAGCCAGACAAACAACACTCGAGGAACTAACAACAGGGAAAAAATCAAGAAACTAACCCAGAAAATGCAAAGAGGAAAATCTCGAGGCAGAAAAACGAAGCACTGACTGTGTTGCACATGATCTTTAGTGTAAAAAAAAATAATTTGATCATAATTAAGAAACTGAACTCTGAGACTCATTTTAGGATAAGTTTCATTAAAATTAGACGATGATGTGCATGAAAGTGGAAGCAGAGACAGGAAGTCAATAACAGACACAGGTGTGTGTTATCAGCTAATGACATGTGTTACAGTACACAAAGAGGAGCACTCTCTACACAACTACAATCTACCCTGTACAATCTCTACACTACACTTCATATAATTTGTTCACTACACTACACTATCTACACATTCTACACTTTATGCAACGTTACAAAAACTACACTACACTAAACTACACTTTTAGACAATACATTATACTAAACCTTCTACACAAGAAAACACTACACTACACTCTCTAAACTTTCTACACAAACCTACACTACACTATACTTCCACACAACACAACAAAACATTATACTAAAGTCTCTATACTACAATACACTACACAGTCCACACAACACACTACACTACACTCTCTACACAACCCTACACTTTATACAACAATACGCTATACTAAATTCTTTCCACAGCACTAAACTACACAAAACTATTTACGCTACACAACACTTCATTCTCTACACTGTCTACACAACACAACGCTACACTTACAATAAGCTGGCAATAATTTTGATACCCTTTAGTGGCAAAATTCATGGAAATATATATAGATTCGACTGCTTTTTTATTCCATAAGAAAAAGGAAGCAAGTGAGAGAGTCGAAAGGATGTGACATGTAAAACTGTCACTTTGATCCCAGAGAAATAGCAATACAGTAAAGTGCGACTTAATGAATCAGAAAAGCTGTTCCTAACACAATGAGCGCCATTGACATTTAGACAGAGGACGTGAAAGACTAAAGAGAGACAAAGACGTAGAATTGAATCTGCGCCTGGTAGTATGGTTGACATGCTGTACCGAGTTTCACCACTGAGATACTTCTGACGGCAGAGCTACGCTTGTGAATTATTTAGATGAGTCAACGTGGACGAGCATGCTGTTCGCCTGTCCTCCCTTCGCTGCCCTTTGATCCTGAACTCAGCAGGTGCATTAAGAGGTGTCTAAGCGGACACTGGTCTCACCCTGGCGTGCTAACGACTCACTAATGTTCAGCAGCTCTGTTGACATTCAGAGGTAAAACTCGCTGGTGTGTGTAACAAGAAGCTATCGGGCCGTTGTATCTGTAGTTCCGGAACCTTCCAGTGTCTATAATGTTGCATTTCTAGAACAGTACTGTTTTTTTCCTACAGACAGAAACAGCCAACAAACTGACAGGATGTATTTGTCACCATGGCAGCCATGTTTTTGCCCTGGAGGGCATGGTTTACTGTGGAACAGTGTTATCGCTTGTTGGTATAAACAGACTCTGTTTTGTAGAGTTAGATTCTGTTTCTTTGAAAGAAAAAATGAGTAAAAGCTGTGAATCAGGCTGACGAAATCACAGTGGACGTGCAATCATTCCATCCGTCTCGATTTCAAGTGCCAATGTGGCCTTTAAGATTTGATGATTCTATAACAACTGGAACAAAGAGGAAAAGGGAAAACATTAAGAAAGTGAAGAAAATGGCATCCAACACACATAAAAAGTGTTTCATGATTTCTGCTATTCGCACTCGATGATCTTGAGCCGAACACCAAGTCGAACTAATCCAAAATTTCCTTTACAGCTGCTTGCTTTCCGTTAATTTGCTAAAAAAACACAGCATCATGCAAATCAAATCAATAAATAGCGTTTACCACTAAAAAGAAACACCTGTCTTCTCCAAGATTCCAAACCAGAGAAGCCGAGTTTTAAATATCAGAGGCAAATCACAGATCGTGTGTCCTGGGGGGATAAACTGCTGGGGTAAATTTTCCTTTCTGTGACATGATTTTATAAAGATTTTTATTAAATAGGGTGTCACTGGAATTACTAAAGAGGATGAAAATTTCCTATGTTGAAACTGGGAGATACCAAATCATGAATCTCCTTGTTGTCCCTGTTTCTTTGTATGAGGTTGAAATAAGCCTCAGCATCTTCGGAGATTAAAAGCACAGGATTAATGTGTCTCACATTCACAGTGACAAACTGGACAATACATTTACATCATTTGGCAGACACTCTTATCTCACATTTATTTCTTTTGTACAACTGGGAGTTAAGAGCTTTTTGCTAAGGAGTCCGGCAGTGGTAACTTGGTGGTGCTAGGAATTGAACCCCAATCTTCCAATTAGCAGTCCAACACCTTAACCACTGTGCTACCACTTTCCTGGACAGGGAAAATAACTGAAACTTTTGTAGCTAAAATGATTGGGTTAGATTAATATTTGTGTAACTATGTTGTTGTTTATGAGCCGGCTATAAAAAGAATAAAATTTTACACTAACAGAACTTCGTGTGCACAATGTTTTACATCATTACAATTAAACGTTTTCTTAGATTTAATCGCTTGCTTAGTTTAATTACAGTCTCTTTGCATCAGTGTAGTCTGAGTGCCTTCCACAATCATGGATTGTTGAATAGACAGAATAGAATGCAATACAATAAAATGGAATAGTGTATATACAAGTATTTATTACTGTGTGAAATGTATATGTGATGCAAAGTACACTAAACACAATCTGCATTAATTAAATAATAACATGCAAGTGCAAAATAAGACAATTAAAAACAAGAATAGATCAAATTTACCAATTAGACAAAACTCTACATTTAAAAATCCCGAACTGCCCGTCCCCCACATCTGAAACCCTTGGATAGGTGCTGTATATAAACGATAGGTGCTATATTGGGCTCATTCCAGAATTTTAAACTTGACCTGAAAAATCGAATTCACTGCAGGTTTGATTTATAATTAATCTCAAGTTTGCTGTCATGTTAAAAATTCTATTGATCCCTTAAACCAATCATCTCACACTGTACTCGCCTTTAACTGTATCTGGTGTTGCCCAAAAAAAGCACAGTTTCGTTCCTTTTAAGGTTCCCTCCCCTTACTGGTCACATTTTGTTTTCTGTATCATTCCTATTTGCCAGGAACCTGTGTTTAACCTCCTCCAGAGCTTAAATTAAATCTATTTTTGAGAATTGTGCTAATTTTGCCAGACGGAAATAAAATTTCATGTTCTTATTGGTCAATTAAAATAATATCATCAAGGCGCCAGACACGAATCCAAACCTCGCTTCTTGCGCTTGCCTTCTAAATTTATCAGAAAAACCAATTACAGCTGCTGCTGGTGCGAGATCTCGCTTTTAACCTGCGACTCCGCTCGCTGTTTTTTTTAGATCTAATCTGTCAGCTCAACCTCTGCGACTGGACTGGTGTTCACACCTTCACCGACCTCCAACATTTCTTCTACCCGATGCTCGTCTCCAGCGCTTGTCTCGATGTGACATGTCTGCCAGGGCTTTGATCAGACCCGCCTCTCACTCGTCTGCCACCTCCGTCTGTTGAATTAAAGGTTATGTAACTGCAGGAGCGCAGACCCATGCTGCTCTGGCGTTCATTCAGGTTATTTCGATAGCAAAGACATGCTTGTTCTCTTGTTGTTTTTAGATATTTTCCAGCTTGAGCTCAGCAACAGCCTCAGCAAATCAAAGGTGACCTTTCGGCCTGTCTGATGGGTGGAGCCCTTTATTCCTGCACATCCGTTAGCCAGGTGCTGCACACGACTTGTCTAGCTCTCTGAATGCAGAGCTGGATGTAAAAAGCCTGTGAAAAAGCTTTAATTTAACTCAGGTTTATTTTTTATAGCACTTTTAATAATAAATATTGTCTCAAAGCAGCTTTACAGAACATAAGTAAGAATCAAAAGAACCCGAAAAAATATTAAAACATCCCTAGTGAGTAAGCCTGGGGCGACTGTGGCAGAAAAAATCTCTTAGATGGTACAAGGAAGAAACCAGACTCAAAAGGGAACCCATCCACATCTGGGTGACACTTTACAAATTGTTTTTAAAATTATTTTATTTTAAAACACCAGGTAGTGTGATTATAATAGCAGTGTTCTTTTTTAATAATCATATTCAGTCTGAAATTTTTGAAAGACATAAGCTAACTGGAGCCGTCAACCCCTGGATGCCTCTGGATCCTCACAGGGTTGGCCTGTTCTCACTGAAGGTCTACCGGTGCTGGCACAATTTCCGGATACCTTGGAATGGGTATAAAAAGGGAAACAGGTGGAGAGGAGTGATCTTTAGCAGAAGATCAAATCCCTTCTGTAATCCAGTCGACACCAAATCCTAATTTCCCCTGTCGATCAATAAAAGGCTTGACAGAAACAATGTTCAGCCCACTAGGAGTTCTGAGAAAATCGTCGCGTTGGTTACTGAGATCCTTGATGTTTTACAGGATGCAGACCATTGACGGAAATATAACATGACATCAAGTAAAACGCAAAGAAGGTAAGCGCATTTATATCTTTAACTCTGGATGAAAATTTATCAAAGATAGAAAAAAGAATAAGTACGGAATTGAGTTGATGCACATTTGTACGGTGCCTTTAACAGATTTACAGAGCTGCAGATTGTAGCGTAAAATCCAGAGATTTCAATCTGTTTGTAATGAATTTCCAGTTGTGGATAATTAAAGTTGATTTAAATGAAATGCAACTGTTGTTGTGCTAAACATTTCGATCGGATTGCTACTCTCACACATCGTAAAGCCGGAAGCGAATTGTAAAAAGTTTTACTGAGTGACTAGAATGTCGACATTGCAGCGCTTTAGATGAGATTATTATTATTATTATTACAAGCTCGTTAGCGTGTTGTTGTGGTTTAATGAAAATCAATGAAAGATAGTAAGAGTTTATTACTGTAGCCTCATTAAGCGTTATTTAAAGTCTGGATTGGGCGGATTGCTACTGCGCCTTGTACCACAAGATGACGGCTTTAAATCCAGGATATAGGTTGTATTGTGTGGATTTTAATCTGAACTTTTAGGTTTTTACAGATGATCTGCAATTAGAATTTTTAACAAAATGCCACATATTTGTCTTAAGAGCCAATAGCAAATAATCAATACCGCAGACTGTGTTTTACCTCCAAAAGCAAAGACTCTTAATGTAGTTTTTTATCGGCAGATGCCCTTAAACATGCTTGTCTCATCTATACAACTGAGAAGTTGAGTGTCTAGGTGTCTTGCAATGTGGTGCATCTGGGAGTCGACCTCATAGCCTTCTGATCAACAATTCCACTCATTTGACTTTTGTAATGTTTCCACACTTAATTCCACCTGTCTTGCTGTAACGTCTTCTCTTGTGAGGTTTGAAATCCCACATCGTTTTTTTTTTATTATTTGACCTATGTGAGCAGCGAGCAGCTTTTTGGGGGCTGCAGCAGTTTAAACTCACACTTTCTGGAGACTTGAGGGATTTGAACCGAAGAACTCTGATATATTGTTTAATAAAATTCATTTTTAATCATCCACTAAACGGGCTCACGGCACCACAGGAGATAAAATGTTTTCCTGGGGGACGTGATGGATGGTGTTAAGGCTGAGATTAGAAACCTGGGGCCTCGCTGATGACTGCAGCACTACTTGAAAATCGAATCCTTCTCATTTCTATCAGCGCTCTTTTTTTTCATAAAAAGGATTTCCACACATTCTCCTATTAACTTTTAAGCGTAACTCAGTCACGTTTTAATTATGTTGGTTGCACTCAGACAGAAGTTCAATTAAAGCTCATGTATTAGTAATTAAATTCCAGGGCTCCGCTTTTCGGTCGGAAGAGCCAGACCATCGTGACGCTCACTTATCCGTCTCATTCCGGGTTGTTAATTACGTGGCCAGGTAGCCTTAACGACGATGGAGGATGCTATAAATCCGGGCTGATTTTTAAGCGAATACGTTTACCAGAGAGCGTCAGCACATCTGGCATGAGGCGCGACTAACTGAGAGGAGATCTGCTGATCCTAAAGAAGTGGAACAAGAGGAATTTCTATGCCGTAAATTTTGGACAGGAGCGTATATTCAAATATTCAAATGCGCTCAGGCACATTAAATGCGCGCCACACACGACACTGGAAATTAACTCGTAAATTATAAAGATATTCACTCTATTTCTCTCTAATTCTGAATTCTGATTGGATGCTAATTTATTTTTTGGAAATTAGCACGGATTTATATAAATATTTTTTAAATAGGTTTTTGTGTTTTCTAGGCAACAACAAACATTTTTTTTTATTCTTTGGCTCCCATCAAACTATGCTGAATATTTTATGACCTGAAGCCTGGCTTTATTTAGAATCACAGGTTCATCACTAAAAGTAACACCAAACATGTTAAATTTAGAATTTAATTTGGTTTTTTTTTTTACTTACAAAAGTCCATAATGTTCTTCTTCTTTAATGACTAGAGTTTAACATTAAGTGTGTAGCTGCTGAAGTTGCAGTGTGCATGCTAATGAGCTAGCATTTAGCCTAAGAAATGACAGATGTTAGCCTTTTAGCGGAGAAACCCATCCGTATTACTGGCAGGTTTATCAGCCAAACTGCAGCGTCAAGGAACGTCTAGAAGCCCTGAAGCTGCTTAAATCTTTAGAGCAAACAAAAACTTTGAAAAATTATTGAAAAGGTTTCAATAATTCAGCTAAAATGTACTTTAATAATTCAGTGATAAAAAGCTTTAATTGTACAGCTGAGATATTTTTCGCATAATCCATCAGCATAGGGCTCGAGGTGTAAAAGACACCAGCGAGAAAAGCTTTATTGAAGATAAACTTCAAGGTTAGAACTGAAGCACACAGACACAAACACACAGATTAAACTTGTAAACTCAGAGGAAATAGCAAACAAGCTCACAGTTTTATTTTTGTCCAAAAGCTTTGTTTGTCCTTTAGTTCACTGTCTGAACTGTAATATCACGAAAAATAAAGACGTTTGATGACTGATGTAAGATTAGATTACATTATAGATTAGATTACATAAAAATAACAAGATAATATATCCAAAAATTATTTAAATATAAGTAATATATTACACTGATAATACTGATGATGCTACAAGACAA
Organism: Bagarius yarrelli; assembly: GCA_005784505.1. Lineage (NCBI taxonomy): Eukaryota > Metazoa > Chordata > Actinopteri > Siluriformes > Sisoridae > Bagarius > Bagarius yarrelli. The sequence goes on along the minus strand of VCAZ01000054.1, from coordinate 2,201,300 downwards.
AACAAAAGATTCAAGATTTATATCATTTTATTATTTTTTACACTATTTTTTGACTCATTTAATGTTTATGCACAAAATTATAAAATTATGTGATATGTTTTAACATGTTTATTACATAGTTATTACATAGAGTGTTTTTGCACAGATGTGTGTATTAATACTGTAAGCAGGACACACTGTATAAAACTTTATTAAAAGTCTAAGAGTTTATAATCTATAAAGTTTACAGTTTAGTTCTAAACAGAAATAAACCTCAGACTTGATAAAGAATTTTTCATGATAAACTTTGCCCCCTGCTGTTAAACATAACGCACTGCAGCTGGGTTTCGTTTTTATTTTGGCTTGTTGGATAAAAACAGGATTAAAATTAATATGTACAAGAATCATTTAAACGATAGCTTTTAATTTTATATAAGCAAAAAGAAAAAAAGAAAAAAGAAAGAAAGAAATACAAAATAAGCTAATTTATCTACTTTTTTTTTACTTGATAAACAGTTTTAGTGCTATTTTTAGATGAGATGTCTCTGTTATTTTTTTATGTTTTTTTTTTTATTACATTTTTTATCTAACCCCAACAGGAATGGGTCAGTAATTTAGGCAAAATGGTGTACTAACATTTAGGCTTCTTCTTTAACCACCTGCAAATACAGCAAAAGAGATTGAGAGGTTTCAGTTGCACTCCAGAAGTAAAGCTCTTGTCAGCTTCAAGGCCGAATAATGTGAATTATTTAGTATCAGGGAAAAAAAAGAGCGTGACAACGAATACTCGACTTTCAGAGATTGACGGATGGATGGATAAATGCATGGATAGATGTATGAATGAATGGATGGATGGATGGATGGATGGATGGATGGGTTGAATTGTCAAAGGAATATAAATGTGGATCTTAGCATTACATCAGCTGCCTTTCCTTGTGTAAATGCATGCACTGACACTTCCATATATGGAATTAAACACAGTCTTTACTGCACACTGAATTACAGACTTATATTTTTATGCATGGTCATGACATCATTAGGATATGGTCATGTGGTTCATACATACGCCAAAGAGCAAATCGCCTCTAGTTACATATGTAATCATGGTTCCCAGAGGAAACAAGACATTGTGTCGAAACAATTCGGGAACACCCTTTTGTAACCTTATGCCTGAAGCATGTGTGAAATTTGTCCAATCGAAAAAAAGTGAGGTCATAGACCAGGAAATAATGCTATATAAACGAGCCTCTATAAGCTTGTATTCAGCGTGGGCAGGGACGTTGGAGGTATGGCAAGTGTCGCGGTGTCTTCTTTCCTCATGGAACAATGGGTACATACGTAACCTGAGACGTTCCCCCTCAGAAACTCAAGCTGCATTGACACTTTTTGGGTGACCCACTTTTGAGGGGACCCAATGTGGGGCATGGACCCTGGATGCTGGGGTTGTCGATAGTTCCAGATTCTAAACCCAGATAAATGTATGCGAAGACGACCAGCCTTTTTTACACATGTCCGCCAGAGACACCCTCATGTTCAGGGCCTTGACTTACCCTCTCTTATTCTCTACCATTTGCATTGCTATTAAGTCCCAGACAACCCCTAAATAGGTCTAGGCTGCGAAGAGTAAACTTTTGGGACTCTTAGCCCCAGCCCCTGGTTACAAACAAGAATGGCACCTTGATGCCAAACCACCTGCCGTTTTGACTGGCTAGTGTTAACCAGTCATCTATGTAGTTAAGAATGCAGATTCCCTGGAGTCGCAGGGGAGCTGGTTCAGCATCCATGGATTTTGTGAACATGAGAAAGGGAGAGGCTTAGACTCAGTATTGGCCCCTAAAAGCAAACATCAGAAACATTCTGTGTTGAAAAAGAATGAAAATGTGGAGGAAAAAGTATGAATCCTTGAGATCTGTTGTAACAAACCAGTCCTTGAACTTGATTTGTGACGCAACCTACCTAACAGTCAGCATCTAGAACTGGGAAGATAAGATATTGCTCTCTCTGGCTGAAAGAATCCACAAAGCGGGCTTTCACAGTCTTAGTAGGGCCCACAGGGCTAGAATTCAAGTAGATAAGGCAAGGCCCGTCTTATGCTCCTCCGCTAGCTCTGCCTATATTTTATTTATTATATATATATTTTTTGGGCTCTGCTATGCCTTAGCAACAGCATAACCTGACTTTGTGGACTGGTCATTGTTCACATTGCTCAAAGTCAGCCCCCTCGGGAGCTGACTGAGCATGCTGTACTTTTAAACAGAAAACACACACCAAGTGTGCATTTCAAATTGGGGATATGTAAAAGAACACTTTTTTGCTGTCTGTTCGCTACTTTAGCTTTTTTTTTAAACAAATTTTTCTTTTATATTTTGTTTATAAACTAACACATGCACTGAATAAAAAGAAGTTTCAAAAAGCAGCGCAACGCATATTTATATAGCATTACTTCCTGATCATTGACATCACCTGCCCATGGCCTAATGTTTTTAATTGGACAGATTTCACACGTGCTTCAAGGTGTTATTCAGTCAAAACAAGGTATTGGTTTATGCACTAGCCAATCCCATTTTTTTAAAAATAGTTTAACTTTTTTTGTGACTATTTAAAGACTTTCATAAAGTAAGATGACTTGTTTGGGACACACCCACATTTTTTATTGAAAGACTTTATTGAAAATACAAATGTGGGTTCAAGGACATGCATCTTCTATTTTGCAACAATAAAACAACTTCTTGAATGTCTTTTTTGGAGTTTTTTAATTTTTTTAAGACCCAGACCTCTGGGAGGCTTCAGGACCTGAATGACCTGGTTACAGTTTGCTACAAAATGCTGATGAAAGCTAGCGGCTGTGGGCGAGGTCTCAGCTGGGATGAAAGTTAAAGCTTTACAAGACTAATGAAGTGAGAAGAGAGTTGTGGGAACAAGGACACGCAGGATCGCTGATGCAGAGAACTACTTTTACACATCAGCTGGCGGCCACACACACCTCTGGTTTCTGACTCGACCTCCCATGATTTCCCACACCGGAGAACACACACCTTCGGCTGAATCTTCTGACCTCAACAACAAGCTGCATTAGATGCAGTGTGCCGTTTTTTTTTAATACTACAAATCTGTACAAATGTATACAACTTTCTTTTTTTAATTAATTTTTAATTTAAAATAATAATCTGTCTATACCTCTAACTTTATTTATGCTTTCAATTATTCATTTTCTTTTTAATCCATGAATTTATTTACACTAGTTTTTCATCCATCCTTTCATCATTTATCCATCCACCAGTCTATCTACCCATTCATACATTCAACTAGCTATTTTTTACATCCATTTATCTGTACTTCATTTTCTCATTCATCCATCGACCTATTTATTCATTCATCCATCAAGGACTTCCATCCAAACATCCATCCATTTATCCATCAACCTATCCATCCATCTATCCATCCATTCACACATTCATCCCTTCATCCATCCACCCATTCATCTGTCTATCCATCCATGCCAACTAAAGCGCTATCATGCAAAAAAGGAGGTCATATATGAACATGATCTAGAAGCACCATTGTGCCCTGTGAGACACAATTTGTTTAAAGTGGGCTGAATAAAAGGAAAAAGTGTTCTATAATTCTATGGTTTAAATTTGACATTCTTGCTTAAAATCACTGAAACTGTTTCCTTCATGCTAAAGAGGAGGAAGTCCTTTCAGTGTTTTATCAGTGTTCTGTTTAAAATCCAGCATCTCTGATGGTATAGGGTGCATAAGTGCACACAGTATGGGCAGCTTGCCTGTTTTGGAAGGCTTTATTAATGCTAAAAGACTATAAATGTTTTAAAGCAACATATGCTCCCATCCAGACGACGTCTTTTTTAGAAAAGACCTTGTGTATTTCAGCAGGACAACGCAAAACCACATACAGCATGGCTTCGTAGTAGTAGAGTCTGGGGGCTAAATTAACCTGCCTGCAGTCCAGATCTTTCACCTATAGCGAACATTTGGGGCATCATTAAAACAAAGTAAGATAATCATGAACTCTTCAGCTTTGATGTTGGAATTTGGTCTTATTTTTGCCTGAATTCCAACATCAAAGCTGAAGAGTTCATGATTTAAATTCAAAGAGTTCATGATTTATGATTCATGATTCATGATTCAAGAGTTCATGATTCATGATTCAAATTCAAATTCCAACATCAAAACTTCTGAAACTCATAACCTCGATGCCCAGACATCTTTCAACTGAAAAGAAGAGGAGATGCTACACCTTGGTAAACATACCCCGTCCCAACTATTTTTAGACCTGTAGTAGCCATCAAATTTGAAATGAGTTCATTTTGCGAATAAAAGTGTTCTATTGTAAATAAAATATTGGCTCATTTGATTAGAAAGTATTTAAGTTTGCATTTTATTTATATTTAAAAATCCACCCAACTTTTCCAGTATCAGTCTATCAATAAATCCATCATTCATTCATTTTCTCATTCATCTATGTTTTTTTTTTATTCTTTCACCCATCCATTCTTCATTTTCTCATTCTTCCATCCATCTATTCATGCATACATTCATATACAACTGCGTGTGTTCATTAATTTAATCATTTATTCATTCAGCTATACATCTGTTATATATTGCATATGCCACTACATCTGTCCAGTCTTATATACATACATTCATTCCTCTATTCACCGAGTCTTTCAAAAACCACACTGTATTATTATCATTTGACCACAAGGTAGCGGTATAAGCATATAAAGGCACACTCCAAACACTTATTTTATAATAATTTAAATTATTTCAACATATTTTTACTGAGCATTAGTTTGTTTTCCAACATATCGTCTTTAATATTTCCTGTTCTAAATTTGAAACTACACTGAAATATGTGTTATATTCATATTCTCTATATTTATATATTTATATTAACTGACTAAAATTCATGAAATATGTAATGTAATATGTAGTGTGTGAATATGAACATGCCTCTAAACTTAATTTAATTCTAAAAGTGATTCTAAAACCAATTCTGATTTTTAACTCTGACTCTGAATCTGGTGTGTGTGCGTGTGTGTGTGTGTGTGTGTGTGTGTGTGTGTGTGTGTGTGTGTGTGTGTGTGTGTGTGTTTTGCTGTTGCTTGAGTAATCAGGTTGTGTCTCATATTTCCAGGTCTTTGTCTTGATTCACAGCTCCAATCTGATCTACTCTAATCATAGTCTCTTGTTACACATCACTTTTTCAGTCTCTTTACAATTGTGAGTGTTTACACACCGTGGGAGAGCAGTGAGTCAGTTAAATAAAATATATGTACAACACAGAAATAAGACTGCTTTGTGTTCATGCAGTGAGACTCATTTCCAGGTAGAAAGGATAAATATGAAGAGGTTTGTAACCTTGTATAAGATGGAGACATCTATTACTGGATCTTTACAAATAACAAGAAACAATAATATGTTTAGTAAATGTATGCAAATTAATCTAATTATAAAAATAAAAAACTAATATGTACTAATATATAATTTACATATATATATTAATTAATTAATTATAGGCCTGGCTATTCTATTCAGAATCTGTGCTTTAGTGTGTTAATCAGGTGCTTTGTTCACCACACGTCCTGTAGATGGCAGTATATTAACACCTGCCGAAAGTCATTAAAAAAAGCATCGCTACAGCTAGAATGAGATGTTATTTTATCTCATTATTTATCTTACGATTTTATCTCTTAGGTTTCTGAAGAATTGAACTTCATTGGCTGAGTGGGACTATGTAAAGTATCCAATTCTTATCATCAGAGTACTGAAAGTGGAAACAAACAAAAGAGTCAACTCGAATAAATCAAAATCGTATGTTTTTTTAATGAATATTTAGTTAATAGACAATGTAACGAAGCTTTTCTAATTAAATGTGGTAAGACATTTTTTTTGGGGCGGGGGGGAATCACGTCGGAAGGTTACTTTGAGAAGGTCACAGCTGGATAAAAAGGGTTAAAAAAATATATAGGCTCTGCACCAGACTGTCATCTGTTCTGGATTTATCCAAAGCACACAATCAAACCCAACAGCTAAAATGTTTTTAATGTGATCACTATTTGCATTTCCCCCAGAACAAGAACCCAAATAGGAACTTACACAAGGCAACTTTAAAGGGTTAAACATTTTTATATCAAGTTTATCTATATTTTAAATGGGTTTAAAAAATAAGTTACCTTAGACTTGATTGCAAACATTTACACAACCGGTGGTGCTGGAATGAAAGGAACAATTTTTTGCAACATTTTCCAATCATTTATACACATGTAGATTAGGGGAGAACATGCAAACTTCACACAGAAAGGCTTCTGTCTGGGAATTGAACCCAGACCTTCTTGCTGTGAGGCAACTGTGCTAACCACTAAGCCACCATGCCACCCTGTTACTTATATAATAAGCCCTAAATAAGTAAATGTTCTATTTTTAATGCATTAGGTTATTTTTATAAAATTTTACTGACAGCTCTAAAGTGTATAAAGTATTTTTATTATAACAGTGTGTATATAATGCTTTACATATGCATTACAACATAAAGAATGTAAATGTGTTCGAAAGGTCAGAACATTTTCCATTTTACATGTGCGTGTGAGCTCAGCAATGAGATAACAAAGAAAACATATACATCCTAAGAGCTCATCTCATGCGTGAGTTTTTTATCTGATGTTCTGGCGTCTGAAATAATCTGTTAATCTGCTTCACTCCGCCGGAAAAAAAAAGGGGTGGAAGAAAAACCGCATGTATGCAGGCATGTTAGAATACACACCAGGTTAACACAGCTGGACGAAACCTCAGGAGTGTCATTAGTGGTTAAACTGGACATCCTGGGGGAACCACTTGCAAAAAAAAACATTAGCAGCCTGGTTAATATTTTATTAATAGGATGCAGCGTGGTCAGAGAACAAACACACAGCGGTGTCAGTGGAACGACATGCATTTAGGAGGTTTTTATGTTTAAAGCTTTTACACCTGCTCATATGGAGCGTTTGTTCTGGTATCAGAGTCACACAGTTATCTAGAATGTGGATGTTGTAGTATTCCATTATTCCTACACTGAAACACTGTTCCAGCATGACACCATCCCTGTGCACAAAACCCGTAAGTTCCATTAGGACATGCTGTGTTCTGAGCTGGAGTGAAAGAACTCGAGTTCTGACTCTGACTCCACCCCTTTAAACTGAACACCTTTGGGATGAACTGAAACACCGACTGAACCCCAGACCTCCTCGGCCAACGTTAGAGTCTGATCTTACTAATACTAGTTTAAAAAAACTAAAGTAGAACTAAAAGAAGGTTCTGGATCAGTGATGCTGGAACCACCATGGAAGCTTGAGCAGAAAAAAACTTTAGCACAATTCTACTCTTTTTACTGTTTTATCTCGACTCCTGCTATGTTCCTCGCGTTTGAGTTATCGTTCAGATAGTACCAAAATCTCATGTCATGTTTTTGTCCCATAAACACAGAAATTCTCTGGATTAATAAAGCCATAAGTAAGGAATAAAAAAACACTGTGCTAGTTATTACATCACAGCCCAAATCCTCAGAGATTAAATCACACACAGGTTTAGTTTCCTGCTCATTTATTTCCACCGTTCACTGCATCTGTCTCTGCATTACAAATAAAACGGATCTGTATTTCACTAACACACATCTCGAGTGTCCACTGGCTCAGCGGCCGTCTGAAAAGTCCAGGAAATGAACAAAAGTCCCACAAAGCCGTTCCGCACTGTCTGAGAGATCTCAGGTGATACGCCGGAGAACAGGTGCGGCTTTCATGAGCTCAGGGTCCCATTCTGGGGAAAAATAATGAAACAGGAGTGAAGTAAGGATGAGGAAGTTTTATTACTGTGAAAAAGCTCGGTTGATCCGCAGATCACAAGAGACGTATTGATGCTCGGAAACTGAAGCCGTTAAAAATAGAGAAAGTGTTCTGTATTTAAATGCATTTAAAGAAACATTTTTAAGTGGAAAGCCAGCATTTGTGATGGTGGTAACATCATGTTGTAATACTTTGTTTTTGGGGGCAAATTGGAATTAGTTTTTCCAGAAACATTTATTACTATTATTATTATTATTAAAATTATTATTATTATTATTACAATTTTTGTTGTATTTATTTGTTGTCCTCCTGTCTTGGTCTTCTACTGTAGCTAAATTTAGCAAGAGGCTGTTATGGTGTATATAATAGTATCATATATATATATATATATATATATATATATATATATATATATATATATATATATATATATATATATATATATATATACTATATTCTATGTATATACTTTTTATACTTTTTATATATACTATATATATACTTTTTTTTACATTTTTTTTTTATTAATATTAAAATGCCCTTTATAGTAATCTGTGTGTGTTTTTTCACCTCCCTACATTGCCTTTTATTTGTTTGTTATATGATGGTTCACAGTATCATTTAATATGTTTAGTTAATTTAGTATGGGTTTTTTTCAGCGTCCATTAAACAAGCAGTTGTGATTGTTGCCATGGAAACGGTCACATCTTGGCTTAGTTTAGATATAAACCTGTGAGCTGCTGCTAACAAAATATTCAGCAACACCTTCTGGCCAATCAGATTCCAGAATTCTGAGCAGGTGATACAGCCTAATGTGAGGAAAGCTGATTCATTCAATCATGTTTGTCTTTTGGCTTTTTTTTTTCGTTTAGCAAGTAGCGACAGATGAACATTCTGTAGATTTTAGAATAAAATAAAGTGTAAAAAAGCTATTATGGATAAATCCAGAAAAATCACACACTCCTGTGTTATGGCTGTAGGGAGAAAAGATTAAACGCTGTTTACCTCGGAATCAGCCCACGTTTTCTCTACACGATAACCAGGAACATGCAGTTGCTATGGAAACCGTGAGCGCTGAGGCGTTACAAACCAGGAAGAGAACAGAATGGAAGATGAAAAGAGCGAGGAGGATGGTGAGGAGGACTGTGTGTGTCTGTATGTATGTGTGTGTAGAGGATAGAGGGAGAGAAACAGGTAAAAAAAAAAAAGGGAAGGTCACAGGAGGACATGGGAAAATGCTAAGCGATATTGTGAGGATAGGAAAAGGGGAAGAGAGAGAGAGAGATAGAGAGAGAGGGAGGAAAAGAAACCAAAAAAAATAAAAGTAGGACAAAAAGAAAGAAAGAAAGAAAGAAAGAAAGAAAGAAAGAAAGAAAAAAAAAGAAAGAAAACAATTTTGTGGTATTTTTATCTCTCTCTCTAGCTTTCTTCTCTTTCCTTCTTTTTCTCTCTCTCTCTATCTTTATCTCTTTTCCTTTTTTCTTCCTCTCTCTCTTGGTCTCTCTTTAATCATTGCTTAGTTTATGCATTTGGTCAGTGTGCCTTTCATTTAACCTCATTACACACATCCACACACACAGTGAGAGAGAGTTGGTAAGGTAAGCAACATCATGTCAGTCATTCTGTCTCCCCCACACAGTCCTAGGAGTAAGACCTCCTTATTGTGTGTGTGTGTGTGTGTGTGTGTGTGTGTGTGTGTGTGTGTGTGTGTGTGTGTGTGTGTGTGTGTAACGAAATGACTTGAAAAGACATGTTGAGTAACAGTTAATCCATCATCATGTGATTTAAACTTGTAATCAAGAGAGAGAGAGTGAGAGAGGTAGAGAGAAAGAGAGAGTTAGAGAGAGAGGGAGAGGGAATAGATTAGCAATCTTTTATTCGATGTTCTTGTGTTTGTCCTTAGGGTTTAAAATCTCTCCTTTTGCAAATAGAAAAATGTGTGTGTGTGTGTGTGTGTGTGTAAGTGTAAGAGAGAGAGAGAGAGAGAGAGTGGGAGCGAGAGAGAGCGAGCTAAATTAAGTGAAAATTACACTGACACACTGATGCTGTGTCAGTGTACCTGTACAAGATGCCATCTATTAGCTTACATAATCTGCACACACACACACACACCAAAATGATTACCTAAATGAACTAAAGAGATGGAAATTGTGTGTGTGTGTGTGTGTGTGTGTGTGTGTGTGTGTGCGTGTGTGTTTGCAGATTATTTAAACTAATAGATGGCATCTTGTACCATTTTCAAAGAACAAGGAAGTTGATTTTTTTAGTTCACACCTCTGGATGTTATAATATATTTTGTGGGTAAACCCCACACTTTATTTCCACACTGCAGAACTTTGCTCTCTTTACGCTTCTTGTGTGTGTATTACTGATCTAACGCCGATTAATCAGCTCAGAAATCAGAAGGATGTCTGCTTACAGCTCGCTGGTTATATAATGCGCTGCAAGAGAAACGTGGAAGGTGAGGAATGTTAGGAAACATGTGGAGACACGCCGCTCTTGTCCCCCCACGGCGTGTTCAGTCAGAACTGTACACAGAACACACAACTCTGGGAATGTCCCATCAATATCAAACTCTGACTCAGGACATCATCACAAACAGCTGATCAACCCTAAAGATTTATTTCTGAATGTTTTTACAGTACATTAAAAAAAACAAATATTTATATTTGATGGATACAGTACATACAGTGTAAAGTTGGATTTTTAGTAAAATTGTGTACATATTATTATTATTATTATTTTAATTAATTATTTATAACAAGCATTAAAGTAAATTATAAATTATTATATATATATTGAATTTCTACTAAATAATATTGGCAACATTTTAAATTTATTAGCATATCTTTGTAGATTTATTATTATTTTTCTATTTATTAATTAATTACTTCATATATTTATTTATTTGTGTATAAATTACTATTAAACTCATATTCCTAGAAATGTTAGCAGTGAGTTACATATAATAATAAAATATAATTTTGAAAATATTTTCCATTTCGATTCACATCCAGTATAAAAGATATCTTGCAAAGGCGGGGGGGTGGATGTGCAAGTTCCTGCGTGCGTGTTGTATTTGTGGGACAAGGTGTTAAGACCAGGTGGCAAGTCCTGATTAAAGCAGAGAGAAAATCCACCCACCTCCACCCAGAGATGTCACGGCGAGAGATAGAAAAGAGAGAAAGAGAGAAAGAGACTTTGACTTTTTAAAACATCTATTTTTCAAGTTGTTTTATACATGAAAAAAATATAAAATAAAAAGCATTAATAGAGAGATAGAGAAAGAGAGAGAGAGAGATGCAGAAAAAAAGAAAGAGAGAGACAGAAAGACAAAGAGAACAGAGAGAGAGAGAGAAAAAAGAGAAAGAAAAAAGAAAGATAGAAAGAGAAATAGGACGAAAGAGAAAGACAGAGAGAAAGAAAGAACGGAGAGTAAGAAAGAAAAAAAAGTGACAATAAGACAGAAAGAGACAGAGAGACAGAGAAAAAGAAAGAGAGAAAGAGAAAAAAACAGAACAGCGAGAAAGAAAAAAATACAAGACAATAAAAGAGAGAGAGAGAGAAAGAGATGGGTTATAGAATGTCAAAACTTAGAAAAGCAGAACTGAAGAAAAACCACTAGAATTGCACATAAAAATTGTTTAAACGTGTCTGTAACTTGTGATCATAAAAGCACTACTTAGTGTGTATGTTAATTCCTTAAGCTGTTGCCTTTTCTCCAAAACATCCCACTGAAGTCCTTCTACTAGTGCATTAATGAAGCAGTAATAACCCCTGTGTGCTTGTGCTCTGAGTGTTGAGTGATTGTACACTTAAGCTCACACACCCAGCCCCTATCAGTCTGCTTATCAGCAATCTTACAGCCACCAGGCTCACCCGCAGTTCTGCTAACTTCTGTACAGAAGAATTTAAACATCACCTCTAGCAGTGTGCCAGGGTAACACGTTTAGTTTGATTCAGAGAGTTATGCTTCAGTGCTTTTTTTACAAAGGCAACATGATGCTACTCGTCATCGTTCCACGATAGCATTATCGCCGAAACAAACATTTGAGTCGTATGTGTGTATAAAAAAAGGTTTAGTAGACATCATTGCCTATCTCACAGTTAAAATACCGATAAAAACTGCATAGACAAAACCAGTGCTGGCCGTCAGGGCCAGCAAGTCCTTCTCTGCATCGTCTCCCAGATGCTGTAAATGCATAAAGTACTTGTAGTGTATTTTATTGAGTTGTTCAGAGTTTTAAAGATTTTAACTGGTGCACCAAGAGAGCAGACTCAAACCTTCTAATTCGTCTCATCTCCACCTTTTTATTTCTCCTCCTCGTCTCTTTCCTGTCTGCCTGTCTGCATTGTAATTTCAGTTCTTGTAACCAGAGCTTAATCTCAGGCTGTGTATCACACTAGCCTGCAGCGTAGGCAAAACGTACCTTTTTGAACTTGCCTAGAAAAGATTTTTTAATATCTGAAACATGTGACTTAGAGACAAGAATGACGTCTCGGTATTGCCTACAGATTCTCTACTGTAGTAACAGGTCATGGTAAAAAAAGAGCAATTATTCTACAAACAAGTTCAAAAGCATGTGCTGACTTGACGTATTTCATTGCATTCAGGGCATGAATTGTTCACTGAGCCAAGTTAGAAATATTTTTTTCTTTTCTTATCTTGTTTTTTAGAACTGAGATTAAATCAGTTGATGCTCTGTGATAGTAAAGCTGCCGGAAACTAAAAAAATGACAAACACCACATTCACATTCACAGTCAATGCAATGACAAGAAGTGGGCACATGGCATCCAGATCTGTCTGCCAACACCTCATGAAAGAAACGTCTTTGATAATCTTGTGTTGAACTCACTGAGAAAACAGTACAAGCAAGCGTGAAAAAGCCAGAGGGTGCATCCAGAGTTTAAAAGAGCAAACATGTAAGATAACATCACATCATGACACTATAATCAACTGCTATTATAAAGTGGCTTCAGATTGTCATTTTGGATTTTTAGAATGCAAACACAGTTACTGATTAAGTAACAACAGGTTTGTTAAATCAAATGATTTAAAACAAGTCAAGTCTTAATTCGAAGCTATAAAACAGCTACTGATTTATTTGGGCTAGTGACAACAATTTAATCTGTTTATCATTCATTTCATAACATATTCATTTAAAATTAATGCTGCATTTATTTTTGGCAGTTTAGATGAATTTGTTTATAAGATTCAATTAATCACTCAATAAATTTGAAGTTTTTTTTAAAATATTGATGCTTTAAAATACTTTAAACAAATGCGTCTTTTGTCATTCATATTATTTATTCATCCATCTGTTGTTATACCCACTTCTAATCATGGTCACCGGGATCTGCTGGAGTCTATCCTAGCTGTCACTGGGTAAAAGGCAGGGGTACTTCTTTGACAGATCACCAGTTTATCACAGGGACATATACAGACAAACAACTACACACACTCACACTCACCCCTATGGGCAATTTAGAATCACCAATCAATCTAACATACATGTTTTTGTACTGTGGGAGGAAACCGGAGAACCAGGAGTAAACCCACACAAAGACCCCTGCATGGGATACGAACCTGAGACCTTGTTACTGTGAGGCAACAGCACTAAACACCAAACCACCATGTTGCCCCTTTTTATTTATCATTTAAAAATCGACCAGATCTTTATTTTTTGAGTAATTTTTGGCCAATTAGATATGAGTCAATGTGTATTTTTTATTATTTTAGGGGTTTATACATGCGACTGATTTGTTAAACAAATTTAAAAGAGTAAAGAATCAGCTTTTTTTTAAACTTCTTTATTTTAAATCATTATATGAAAAAAAACCAGATTTGGTATAAGATAATAAGAGAAGCGCATGAGGAATATTTTTTATATCACAATCAGCATCTACTGGAGTTATGTTCTACAAATGAGAGATGAATAAAGATTAGTCTTATTAGCAGGTAAAGATGTGGCATCCCTAAAAAACTAAATTAAACATGCCACTGTGTCATTAATAACATTTTGGTTCAGTTGTGCGTGAAAGACCTGATTATTTTAACAGCAACAATTAACACTAGCAAAAATACAAGTCTTTAAATCTTAATCTTTAAATATATTTAAATTACTATTTATAGTTCATCCCTTCGATAAAACAAGACATTTTTTGAATCTAAGCAATAAACAATTATGAATGTCTTCTTTAAATGTTGTCTTTATAGCTGCTTCTGAAAGTGAAAAAAGTGCTCTGCACCCCGAACATCTCGCATATCACAAATGGAGTCAAAACATTATAAACAAATCTTGTAAATCAGAAGACAAAAGTTCAAACTAATGAAAATGTTAAGTAATAATCTGAACGTAATATTTCTTAAACTTAAATTTAAAAAAAATCTTTTTTTAAAAAGCTAATAATTAATTAACACAATATAAGTTGCCCGTGATTATATTTAATAGATTGGGAGTTGATTCATTTGAATAGCTTAACCAACTGATTCATTGCATTGTCTGTTATGCAGAAGATATTTTTCTCAAAAAAATAAAAAACAAAAAAGAACCAAATTAATCAGTCCAATTGATTTTCTGAATATTTTCAGAAAGATCTTAACTTAATAATTCATGCAGATTTAAACTTATATAGTACAATTGAAATGAACCAACTGAATCATCAGAATTATTCAAATGAATCATTGCATTTTGGTGCAACTGGTTCGTTTTAAATAAATCAACAGGACTTGCACAAATGAGTCATTTTAACTGAATAACCTAAATGATTGATTGAGTCGTGAATCAAAACTTAACCCAAATGAATGGAAACTACTGAAATAATAAATCTGCAACGTAAAAGCATTGTGATTGGCTGAGCTGCGTTCAGTGTGTGCTTTTTTTTCACGCTTTATTTAAAGTTGGCACGAACTTTGCGACCCTTTATTGGCTGAGGGGGTCTGTAGTTATCACACATACAGCGAGGTGGCTCGTCCTCGGAGCTGAACAACAGACTGCGGAATTTCGCCATCTAATGAAAAAAAGATAAAGAAAAAAATGTTGATGCATTTTACAAACCCGCTTCATAGAAACACTGGTTGCAAAGTCTATACGATATTACGTGTACAAGCATGCGCAGCTTCCTGCAGTAAAACAGACTGTAAAATTAGCAAGAATCTGTGTTAGACATGTTAGGGAAACTCAGCTTGACCTTTGACACACTTCCCTCCTGCATGTGACCCTTTAGTTCACCTTGCATTTGTGGAAGAACATTAATTGTATAGGAAACCTTTACTTCCTGTTTGCACTAGATGCACGCCTACTCACTTCCTGCCTGACAGTCACTCTTAGATTAATCCGAAATTGCAGGTTATTTATACACTTACAGGACTGATAAGATCAAACCTTAACCACCCGATGTGCTGTGGTGGCTGATTAATTGTAACTGGAGATAGATATCAAGATGACATTTAGACGTTCAGCTACGACTCTCAGCCTTTTTGACAAAATGTTGTCTACTCGTGATGTGACATTTGCACTAAATTGGAGGAGTGTTAAAATAATCTAATCTTGCTAAACACCAGTCTCGAACCCGCCCTGTTTTTGTTCCTTTCAGGCACTGATATGGACACTCATACTAGGTAGGTAAATAATAATGAAAGCTGGGTACATTTGAACTAATAAAACAAACGTATTAATGATTAATTTGCTAATAGTACTTACCCAATAGATCAGAACACTGAAAAGTCTGACTTAGTAAAAAGTATTGCCTCAGAGTAAACAATTCAGTCATGCTAACCGCATTAACATTCCGGGTTAGCATAAAATGTAAAAAACGTGCAGACAATTGCACATAGAAACATGCACCAATCTCAAAAATAAGTTTAAAAAATATAACTTTGAAATGTAACATTTATTTTTTTAATAACAGACATTTTAGGTAAACTGAAAAATAAACAAATGCAGTTCTAGTTGAAAGTATCAAGCATCAATTCAAGCTACTCAGCAAAAATAGCGTAAAAACTAACTGGTTGTTGTACTTGTTATGCTACTCATTGAGATATTATACAATTTTAACAGTTATACATAACTGCGCTTGCAGTTTTAGCCTAAATAAATTGCATACCTGAGCAGGGCTCACACTAATTGGGTCTCTGAGGACGATCCAGGTGACACTCTCAAACAGAGGTGGTGTAGTGAGAGAACCTTCATAAGTCCAGTAATTCAAAGTGGCAGGTAACAGGTGCTTGGGGTCAAAGTTCATAAATGTTGTTTGTTGACCCTGAGAAAATAAAAAAAAAATTTAAAAAAAAAAACTCTTGAAATTATGACTTTAAAAAAACAAAGTATGAAGGGAGGATTGAAAAGTTACCTTTGCTTTGATTTCTTCAAAGGTATCCAAAACTTTCTGCAGCCGGGGATTAGCAGAACCGATCTGATAGCAAAGTGTGAATCTATAAATCTCTGGTCAGAATCTATAAATCTCTGAAAAATCATCTGAGATTTTTAGATTTAGAAAAGCTCTTACCTTTAGAAAAACCCCAACGACTGCCAAGCCGTCAGGTTTGTTTACAGCCTCACCAAAGTTTTCGTACTTGGTGTTCCAGTGCACCAGATGGAGCTGAGAGCGAAAAAAAACAGAGAAAAATGAAAAGAGAGCTAGAACTTTGGTAAAACCATAAGTGGTAACATGAATATGGACCTGTTCCACTCGTCAGAGTTTGACAGGCGATGATGGGTTTGGCTAATAAATATAGAGGAGATGATTACTGTTTTTAAGGAGATGATAGAAGTGGTCAGGGTATTGCCAGAACAAGGTGCAAGTAATCAGAAAATTGTTGACAGATGATGGTGGTAGTGGTCAGAAAATCAACAAATGATGGTGAAAGTGGTCAAACTGTTGACAAATGACAGTGGGAGTGGTCGGAATATCAACAGATGATGGTTGGGCGTGTTCAAATTGTTGACAGATGATGTTAGAAGTGGTCAAATTGTTGACAGATGATGGTGCGATAAGTCGAATTGTTGACAGATGATGGTGGGAGTGGTCAAATTGTTGACAGATGATGGTGGGAGTGGTCAAATTGATGACAGATGATGGTGGGAGTGGTCAGAATATTAACAGATGATAGCAGAAGTGGTCAAATTGTTGACAGAAGATGGTGGGAGTGGTCAGAATTTCAACAGATGATGGTGGGAGTGGTCAAATTGTTGACAAATGATGGGTGGAGTAGTCGAATTGTTTACAGATGATGGTGGAAGTGGTAAAATCGTTTAGACATGATGGTGGGAGTGGTCAAATTTTTGACAGATGATGGTGGAAGTGGTCAAATTGTTGACAGATGATGGTTGAAGTAGTCAGATTGTTGGCAGATGATGGTGGGAGTGGTCAAATTGTTGGCAGATGATGGTGGGAGTGGTGAAATTGTTGGCAGATGATGGTGGGAGTGGTCAAATTGTTGACAGATGATGTTGGGAGTGGTCAAATTGTTTAAAGATGATTAGATGTTAGAATATTGACAGATGATATTGACAAATGATAGTGGGAGTAGTCAAAATATCCAATCTAATTAATAGTGGGTGTGGTTAGAATACCCTTAGATTAAATGTGAGTGGTTAAAAATACTACAGAAAAGATTGGGCAAGGTCAGTAAAATATATGGGAAAAGTAGGTGTGGTGAGAATAATAATAAGGAGACAGGCGTGTGGTTAGAGTGTGCTGCATTGGCCATTGTGTTACCTCACAGGGGTACTTGATGCCTTCGACTGTGTGCTCAGACCCTTTGTCATCACTTGAACCCCAGTGGAAGTGGAATTGCTTCAGTCTGTAGGTGCCACTGATGGGCCCACCAACCAGAACTACACAAACACACACACAAAATGAATCGTCAGGGAACTGCAGCATTCATTTTAAACCTAATGTGCTTTTAGAGTAGATTCGTAATTGATTTATTATTAGTTTTATACCACATTATCGTTTGGACTAAAAGTCACATAAATTGAACCAAAGTGCAGGGCAGTAAACATGATAGCAGGGTGGCTCTGTTTTCCCTGAGAGACAGAACACATTATCTCTATTTTAGTGCAGTGATACACTTCCTGCCAAGCTGCCGCTCCAGACACAAACTCCAGGGAGTGTAATTAAGTATTACACTGTGACGTTATGTTCGGCATCAATTGCATTTTCATCCCATAATATTATTACTTAGGACTATAGCGGAGATATTTAAACAGACATTGACATACAGAAGTTTTTAATAGTTTTAGGAACATTAATTGTTCTAGCTAAAGTTAGACACTCTGAATGTTTTCTGAAATTGAACAGGATGTAATTTTTTTGTGCTACGACAGAACTAACTTGCGCTGTCATCATCGTCCAGGAAGTTCACTTGAAACGAATGGCCATTGTTCAAAATGTCTTTGGACACGGACGGGTCATACTGAAGCTTGAGCGGCTTGAGGGACGAGTCGAACTGGGCCTGGCTGGGGATGATGTTAATGGGAGACTGCCGGGGTCCGTTAGCAACGGGGAAGTTTTCTGCCCATTTATCAGGACCTGGACAAGGAAAACAATTAGACATTTATTTCTATAGTAAAAGTGCATGCAATAAAATAGTTTGTGATGTTCATGCATTTTTAAATGTAGTCAGGAAATATTTAACTTTCATTTACAAAAAAAAAAAAAAAAAGGTAAAATTCGTTATTCATATTATTAAAACATATACTGGCTTCTTAAAATTCAGGACCAAATGTTTCATACGATTACTACTACTGATAATAATACAAAATAAAATCTATAATCTAAATACATTAAATAAAATTTTTTAGATACATTTTAAGTTAAAATTTATGTCCAATTTCAGGTAAAAATGTATAAATATCTTTTGTTTTATTTTCAAAATAATATAATATATAAACTAATAAAAATCATTTGTAAATAAAGTTTATAAAGAGATCTAGGTAGGTATTTTAGTAAAAAAAATATATACAAAAATATATACAGCTGTTAGGAAATAATTTTAAACAAATTATCTTATTTAGCATAAGACATTTTGCATTTAAAATATCTTATGTCAGTGCTGTTTTATTTTATCTTCAACTTTAAAAAAAAATGCACTGAATTTAGATCTGCTCCTACCATTATGAGAGCTGTAACCCCACTGGTGAGCCATCTTTCCTCTGAGTCTTTAGTCAAAGTTGAAAAGTTCTTCTTTCTGCGGGTTCCTCAAAGCCGGAATGCCGAGAGTCAGATAGAGGATCTGATCAGCCTCCAGCTTTTATACACACACTCAGATGAGGACCTCGGCATCAGAGGGATTGGTGCTCAGAGAGGGAGGATGGGTCAAAACCTGCTCAGAGGATGAGCAAATACACCGGAGTCGTGATAGATCCGAATCATTTTACAGACTCGGTTCATTCGAACAAAAGAATCAGATGGGGAATAATGTAAACTGCAGGTTAAACCGAATCCGCTGTCAGTTATGATTCCATGATTCAGGTCGAAAAACACTGAATCTTCTTGAGAATCGTGTCATTCAGAGAATGACCCACAGCTGAGAATCTTTTTGTGCAAATTCACAGTAGAGCTCTTGCTGTTGTTTTGGAGTATTTTGTAGAAGTTTTTCTTTTATTTTTCAGAACTAACTCCTTATTAAGAGCCCCGTCCCGTTCATCCTCCTCCTCTTCTTTCACCTTCTTCACCCGGACCGAACCAGAAGATTTTATCCTTTAAAAAATCCCTCTGTCTATAAAAGCCACAGGGAAACGCTTTATTCCAGCCTGCACGTGACTCTAATCCAGATTTTATTAGTCGAAGAAAATTGAACCGAGTAGCTTCTGCCATGTGTCTCACCCGCGCCAAACACCGAGCAAAACGAATCGACTCTTTTTCTTATGTGAACGACTCTTTTTTTTGTAGCGGAGATTCATACGCGTTTCCTTTTGAGTAGATTTGGATTATTTATTTATTTTAACATCGATTAAATATCATCAGTGGCTTAAACAGAAACTAAAATATTTGACACCAACATCAAACGTTTTCTTTTACAGAAATATTAGACTGAATCATGCTATTAGTTTTATTATGAAAGGGTTTACATAGAGTTCAGTGTAATTTCAGTTTTGCTATCGAATTATTATTTTAAATGTATATGCATATGTGTGTATATATCTAACACATCTTACAAATGATTGTAAACATATGCTTATGTGTAACCAAAAAAATATCCCTCAATTACAATATTCTAGAGAAAATCTAAAAATTCTGAGAGTTTGTTTTCTTATGTAGAAGTTTCGGACTTAAAACGTGCAGAAAATACCGTAACTTTGAAGAGTGAAAGAAAAAAAACATGAATCGAGTTAGTTTCGAGTGAATCGATTCAATAAGAAGATTCGCTATCACGTGACTGAACTCCTGCGGCGATCTCATTAAAAGGGGCCCTGAGGGAATAACTCCGATAAATTCAAGATAAATTCAATGGCAGCTGGAATAGACTCCAGCAGAACCACGTGACCCTGATTAGGAATAAGCGGCTATAGATAATGCATAAATTATTCATTCTTTATTTTTATTATTGTTGAATTATAATATATTAATGAATTGAATTATATAATTCTTATTTTTGTTGTTAATATTAAAATATTGTTGGCAAGAACAGCGCGTGACAGGTTCTGTGGGCGTGTCGTACACCTGTATCCGCGCCACAAGTGACAGTTTTTGTCACTTTGCTGCCACCTTGTGGCGACATATAAAACAGCACCCATTTTTTTTCTGCATAAGAAAATCAGCATTCGTCCCGACTCTTAACAAGGGTGTAGTGTTTTGTAATAGAACATCGGCGTGAATAACATTAATTAACATAACGGCGTATGTAATGTCGTATTATAAAGAAAGCGACCTTCCATTAGAACGTAAATAAATTCAATAGAATCTCGATTGTTTGAATGAGCTCTCCTCATAAGAACACATCTCAGAATATTTTTGGTGTTTGTTTTATTGATGTATGTTGACTAAAGTGAATGATTGAGTAAGGACTAATTAAAGGCAACTGCCTGGAAATTAGCATCATAAAGGAGAAAAGGGCTCAATTTTACACCCCGTATTGCATTTTAATTTTGAGTCTCAGAAAGAGAAAAAGATGGATGCAAATGTGTTTTATTTTTACTTGTTATATACAGGTTTGTTCAAGCCAATACAAATATTTTAGCTTAAACATCCACTGTACACACACTGTGGATAAACTGTTGCTATAGAAATGATGAATAGCACAACGCATTACACCCAAACCTGCACAACTGTCAACACTAATAAACAACAAAGGAGACAAAATGCTGATGGGTTTGATATTTTTAATAATAATATTCTTACAAAAAAACTGAACAGATCAATAATAATTTAATTATAATTTAATTCTTTAATTTAATTAGAAATACTTAAACTTAGATAATTTGAGTTATTTTTGGTGGAGTGCGTGAATGTATAATTTGGATAGAAAATAGATATTAAAATACTATTTAATGCTTTAAATTGGTCGTGTAGTGGTAATAAGAAATTAGTTCAGTTTCCTCCGACTGTTGATCCGTACTGGATATTCCGTAAGAGCAGCCCAGAGGGGTGCGTCGCAAACCGACGACTACTTCCGGGTTCACAGAGTTATCTGGTGATTCGGCCATTTTCTAGTGCATTTCTGGGTACAGTTCTCTCAAATATGATGGAATGTGTATTATTTCATAATATTCTGCGAATTGTGATGACACAGGGGTTTCTTTTTGGAGCTATTCACACAAACTCACCATTTACTCTTACATTTGTAAATCCACCCCAGTCAAAATGTTGCTATAATTCCAGTTCTGTTTTTTTTTTTCACTGACACAAAGAAGCTGGTAATAAAAGAAAAAGGAAAAAAATATAATAAAAATTCAAATCTGCTGTTGTAGTTTAAGCAATAATTGTATAACAAATAAGGACACCACACTAGGAGATAACATATTGCTTAGGAGGAGGAACACCAAATTTTGGAAGCTCTAATGCATTCGATTATGTTGGAAACCATGTGACAGATTTCAGCCAATGGAGTAAAGACTTATCTTCAGTTAGTCTCGTGTAGCCAGATCTTCAGACTGATTGCAGATGGTCTGGAAATCGTGGGTGCTTTGAATAGCTACGAGGGCGTATGACTGACAGGTAAAACAACCAGTGATGTTTTGTGTTGTGCCACGTCATGTTTAGGAACCTCTCAAAGTGCCCTGAGGAAAAACTCTTAAACATCTTTTAAACAGTCTATACTATGGACCTTCCAAACATTTAAGAATCCACCATTTAGTGCATCTTGATTAATGTTCATTGCCGCCGATTTGAACACAACAGCTTACTTTATTGATCAGAAGTTCTTTGGGTTCCAGGTGGATTGTTAAACAACGCGACACACACATCAGTTGGAAATCCTATACTATGGGAGACGTGGTAGCTTAGTGGTTGGTGGTTGGACTGTTGATTGAAAGATTGCTGTTCAATTCCCAATTGCCACTGATGGGCCCCTGAGCAAGGCCCTTAACCCCAAATTTTTTAGTCGTTCTGGATAAGGGCATCTGCCAAATGCCGTAAATGTGAATGTAGCTCTATACACTTTAACCAATTAGAAAACGACCTTGAAACTCCTGTAGTTACTAGCTAAGTGTGCATCATACTTTTATCCAGCGATCCGTTGGCGTGACGTATGAGGCTGACACTAATTCCCAGTTCTTTATTTAGAGACGCAACAGAGGAAACTGGTGGTCGATTTGAGACGCACCCGCGTTAAAGCGTCGCTGTCTTGTGTGTGAGCGCGCGCGCGTGCGTAAGTGTGCGCTTGTGTATGTGTGAGAGTGTGTAAGAGTGTGTGAGAGGGGGACAGAGAGAGAGCGTGTGCGCGCTTGCGTCTGCGCGCAGGAAACCGTTTAGCTTCTGCGTCTCAATCAGCTTCTGTTCATCCAGCCTCTCACTCTCTCTCTCTCTCTCTCTCTCTCTCTCTCTCTTTCTCCCATCCCTCTCCCTCTCTCTGATCCTCATCCATTCTCTCCGCAGGATCATGAATGGTGATTAGTAAAGAACGGCAGGTAAGATGAGACCTCCCGCTTTTGATGGTTTTTGCGGCTTTAACAGAATCTGATGTCTGCTTCGGATTTGCGGACGTCGCCGGCGCGTCGTTGCGTTTTTTTCTCCTGCGTGTTTACGAGGCTTTAAGATTGCGGGGAATCCGCAGTGTCTTCGGTGGATGTCAAACATTGTTGAAAGTGGAATCGTGTCGAAACGGCAGCAGGTTTGCTTTGAAATGTAAACGGGAGGGATGGGATGCAAAGGAATGGCGTGACGTGTTGCGTTTGGGAATGTCAGGATTCTTAAGTGCGCATTTAGTGAGCGGATTCGCGCAGAAGTGAGCGAAGGCTCAGAGATGCACAGAAACGCTCAGAGATCCTTGTCCAAAAAAAAAGGCATTTTTTTACATTTTATTTTGCACCAGACGCGCTTTATCAGCACAAGTGTGGAAATATAAACGGAAATATGTAAATGCTGCAATCTGACTGAGCTTTAATAAGTAAACGCGCCTTTTTAGGCATATATTTTAAAAATCTGAGCAAATTGCAGCACACATGTTCACAGGGTCTTTATTAATGCTGTGGAATTTGCCCAGGCGGTGTGTTCTCCATCTACATATGGATACATCATTCTGATGTAAAAGCAAAGATGTAGTTTTATTATTATTATTAATATTGTTATTTCATCACAACCTGTCTCAAAGATGTAGTTTTATTATTATTAATATTGTTATTTCATCACAACCTGTCTCACTCATCACAGCCCTGTTCCTAGCTAGGGCCTCCTGGGAGTCCTCACTGTTATGAGGTGAAACACCACACACTCATATTGATTAGACTCACAGAAATGGCTGTTCCTTCAATTTTTTTTATTGACCGTTATTTTCCCTCCTCTAAGATAATTATGTCTCCTTTCCACTCCTCTCCGGCATTTTAAACCTCACTAGCATCTACTACCAGCTGTAAAGAAACTTCTTTTGGTCATTCTCATCAGTTTATCTGGTTTATTCTGGTGAAGCTGGAGTTTATTCTGAGAACGCTGACATGAAGGCAGAAATACACTTCTGTTTATCACAGAGTAGCATGATTTGAGAGGAGATCCCGGTGGAACCTCTGCTGAATTCCATGTCTTTATCGCGAGCATTCTCCAGCTCAAATAATGAGCCAAGGATCCCCTATGTACACGCCGTCACCAAAAAGATGGGTTTTGTCAACTCTCTCTGCCTTAATAAAAAGTTCTAATAATTGTTTGCTTTACGAAATAAAGACAAAGGAATCTGGCAATCAGGTGATATCTATAGCAGTGCTCTAAATTTTCATGACTAAATTCTCACAAAGTCAGAACGTCATCATCCAATCAAATTCCTCAACACCAGGCGTTGCAGCGACAGATTACACATTCAGCATGAAAGCAACAGAGTTCAGATTATTTTATCGTAGTCGTTCTGTCCAGATGTTTAGACAACAGCAGTTGCTGTTTGTGATACTGAGTATCGAGAAACCGCCGTGGTGTAGATACGTATAAATCGGGTAGCTAATCGTGTTGTGGCTTATCAAGAACATTTTTTATAAAATGAATGAGTGTGTATTGCTTTAAACAAAGCTCCCAGATTTTTTTTCTCATTTTAGTTTGCTAAAATCAGAAGCGTGCGGCAGAACGGTGCCGTCATTATTGATGCCATTAATAGCAGCTGCAGATGAAACGTGTTGTAATCATTTAGACTTCAGTCAGGAAGGCTTTTTGTAGCTGACTGCTGGTGGGTGATGTGAGGAAAGGTGACAGGTAGAGAGAGAGAGCGAGAGAGGAATGTGTATAATTAGATTATAATTAGATTCATTAGAGTATCATTAAAAACCCTTCTGTTATTCTGTCTTTATGTTGTCTACACAATAACTGAATCATTTTATGGTTATTGATTTTATTCCATTAAAGCGATTCAACTCTGAATCAACTCATCTGCAGGAAGTGAATCAAACTTTTTTTTTGTGAGACAGACAAATAGAAAGACAGACAGACAGTCAAATAGATACAGAGAGACAGACAGGGAGAAACTGACAAGGATAGACAGATACAAAGAGAGATAAACAAGAAGAAACCAACAAGTACAGAGAGGCAGATAGCGAGACAGGGACTGTAAGAGAAAAGTAGAGGTACCAAGAGACAAAAAGACAAAAATGAAGACAAAGTGAGGCACAGAAACAGATATCAAGAGATCAGCTCAGTTAGACAGTTAGAGGCAGAGAGAAAAACCACGAGACAGGCAGATAGAGAAACAGACAGGAAAGACCAGTCCCACATCCAGCAGGAAAGGTGTTTATAAAGATTTAAAATAAACTGTGCTTGTAAGCATAGTTTTATAAACATACTTTTAGTTTTATTTGCGAAACTCTTTAAAGTAAAGGAAATGTGCCTTCGTTTACCTCGCTGTGGTTGAGTATAACCTGGAAAGTGAGTGTGTGTAGTGAACACCAAGCAACTGGAAGGCAATTCTGCTTTATTTGTGGGTGAAATTGAAGTGAGGACTATAAAAGTTACTGTCAGAGGTAACGCTCGGAAAAATACCTTTGTATGTTTTGTTTTAGAAGACTCATTTCTTTTTTATATACTTCAATTTTAAAATGGCAAAAAAATTTTAATTTTAACCTGATAAACAATTACAAATCCAATTTAGTTTTATTAACATTTACATCATTTAGCATTTATTGCTTTGAATCTCATTGTTACGCTAGATCACTGCAACCAGCCCTAAAACTGATGGGAGAAAAAAAAGCATCATAGAAAAAGAGCAACTTTAAAAAAAAAAAGCCAGGTATTTGAAAAAAGAGGTAGACTCGGCTGTTCTGACATTGATGGGAAGTTCATTCCTCCATCTTAGTGCCAGAACAAAAAAAAAGTCTTGACACAGACCTACCTTAATATAAATATTGATATGAATTACTGTTTATATTATTATTAGTATTAATGCTCATATAAGTATAATTGCTGGTATTAGTATAATTAGAGTTAATGAGTATTTTAAGCCTGTAGTTGCACAATATCATTATATGCATTTGATCACACGCTTCTTTATCAGTATAAGTGTTTACATAGAGACACTGGGTGTTAACAGACTTATAGTCTTTATCAGCTTAATGTTTTGGCCATTTTGAAAATTTTCCCGTGGCCGGTTCCTCTGCATCAGTATTAAAGCTGTGGTAAATAATTAATGCTTATCGTATAGATTTTCTTCGCATATCCCAGTTTAGGGACAGAGCACATAGTCGAAGGGTAGGGAGGGGGGCGATACTTTGTCACTCTGGATAAAGACACTTACTTTTACGTCCTTTATACAACTGAGCAATTGTGCCTCGCTCAGGGGTCCAGTAGTCGTAATTTGGTGGTGCTAGCAATTGATCCCACAATCTTTTGGTTAGCAATTCAACACCTTAACCACTGAGCCACCACTTTCCCCAGGGCAAAAGGTGGACCGCAGCTGAAATGCGTCGAGTCTGCTGTAGTGTGGTCTAAACTTACGGTGACTGAAGTGATGCTTTATTTGGAATTAATCTTGTTAGCAGCGTAGAGCTCAATTAAGACAGTAATCAGATTAAAATAATAATCCGCCTCAGGGTGACTCACATTCCACGACCGTGACGTCCTTGCAACTTTTTAATAAAAATTTTTTTATGAAACTATTTAGTTATGCAAATATGGACAGTTCATTATAAAATCCTAAATGGATGAATCGATAGATGTATGGATGAATAAATCGATGGATGTAGATTTCTCCACGTGTGTGTGTGTTTGTGTGTTCGTGACAGCATTATGCGTCAACCTGATTGGTGTAATGCTGTATGACTTTCAATTTGATCAGCTTCTTTCGCATGACTTGGCTGAGCTGACACACTTTCAGGGTAAATTATTCTCACATGACATAGGGAGGTTTCGTTTGATGCCATGTTTTGACCTCATCAAAGCACATTAAACGCTCTGTAACGACTGATGGACAGGAGACGACTCAAACCAATTACCAGAATCGATTTCTGCCAAACAAGCTTATGAAAGCATCTCCAGATCCCTGGAATGAAATATTGTAAAGGAAAGTTCTACCATGTTCTTTAACATCTGCAGAAATCCTTCTTTACCTTCTGCTTCTCTTTTCTGGTGAAAATGTTTCATACAAAATCCCAAAAATAAGAAAGACTGTATACGAATTAGACAGGTGCATATCTGTGTGTGTATATATATATATATATATATATATATACATTACAATAGAACAAAGATGTAAATGAAGTTCAGATACAAAAATTGAATAATCAAATGTAAAATCACACTGTATAGACTTCAATGTATAAATTAACTACATTAATCTTTGTTAACGCTTTTGTTTCTTGCTTTCACTCAATTCTTAAACGTGTCAATTAATCCACAAATCACATGCACTAGTTTCTATATATTTCTGATTTGATAGTGCACATCCTGCATTGCGACTATTGCAGATGCACGCATTGTGATGTTGATGATGAAATAATATGTATTGTGCAGCTTTAGTCAAAACTGTAACTTTTAATTATGTGTTTATGCCATGACAGGCTGTGTTGTTTCATCTTATTAATCATGACAAAGAGAAAAGGAAAGAATGAGTCTTTGGAGCTGTTATTAAGCCAGAACAGAAATTAACTGGTTCCACTGACGTTCTTTTACGATGACTGTAACTATAAATGGAGGATTGGAGTTAGTTTCTGCGCTGAGCTTTGCTATAAAAGGAATAAATAAACACTTCTGGATGTGTCGTTATAAAAAAATAATGAACCTTATGATGATAACAGAATTGTATGATTTCCTATAACAGAATGCCCTGGCTCTGTTATTTCTTACCCATAACCCTGATGGTAAATGATATCTGAATCATACTCCATGTCAGGCCATTCATTTTCAGACTATTTTAAATTCTTTGATTCTAAAGCTTCTTTCCAGAGCTTCCCCTCACTGCGCTAAGAATAGCGTTAATATGCAGCTGGAGGAGGTGGGGGGTGTATGCTAATGAAGCTTTCTGTACTGTGTTCGGTCGCTGTCTTGTGTCTTGGCCAGTTTCTGCACTCTGAACAGGTGGTATTTATGCTCCAGGAGGTGGGAGGATGATTCACAGGAAAAAAAAAAACACTGCTCTCGCAGTATAGCAAGGCCATTGCGTCACAAAACGAGCCGTGAATCACACGAGCGCTCATGTATCAGGACTGACTGTACAAGGAGTCGCCGCTGCAGATGATGATGATGATAAGGAGGAAGACCATGACTATTATTGTCAAGAAGTACAAGTGTTACACTTCGTGTTAACGTTCCAGCTGAAATCTCTACGAATTGTCTAATGACTTTTGAGAGACTAGCCGACTAGCAGTGGGGTATCTGAAGATGCCACATAACCCGAATTTTAGCTTGCAACTCAAGGCAAAAAATTGGCTGAGAGACGGCTCATATCTCAAAAAACTCGTTAGTTATGACACTTGGAAAGTCAAGGTACCACTGTAGTTTAAGTAGGCTGTCGTGCCACAAGAACATCTCGGTGCTCCGTCACTATCATTTAGAGGTGCAATGTAAGGTAGTAATGTAATTTTGTTACAGACCTCAAGTATTTTTTAGGGAGCATCTTTACTTTACTTGGGTTTTTACATTACAGTCAACTTTTACTCTACTACATTTTCTATATAAAATGTTTACTTTCACTCCGATGCATTTCTCTGAAGCATAATCGCTACTTACTACAAAAGAAGTAGTGATGAGTGGTTAATGAACGATTCCTTCATTTTAAACGAATCCTTCATATGACTCACATCATGGAAAGCGATCTGTTCATTTTGTATTTTCCACGCATACGCAACATCCTATATTCTGTACGGGAAACATTAGTCCATCACCCGAATCTTTGTGACCGAGTCGTTTGTACATATTTTCCCTATGTAAACAGAAATGGTTAGTTTATTGTCTTCGGGGCGAAGTCGTTTGTTCATTCATTCAGCATGTGACCACCAGTATTGCAAATACTTTCATTATTAATAAACAGTTGAAAATAACACATCAAAAATATCTAGACTAAATATTATACATTTTGATCAACATTAAAAACAAGTACAATAAAAAAAGAACAAATTAATTGATTTTCTTTTCCAACTGTTCACATTCCCTCAAGACAAAACAGACTGTGTTTGTGGGAATATTTTGACAATTTTGTATATACAGTATTAAGTGTAGAACATAAAAGACAACTCAATTAAAAATTTGCCCACTATGAGAGATTATATAGCTCACACGCAGCACAGGAAATATCGCATAAATCCTGAATTAAAATTCACTTTTTGCACGGAATGGTTTAAAATCACATTTTACACACTAAAGTACTTTTTAATGCAGTAACTCGAGTAGTTTTTTGACAAAATTCTTATTTACTCTTATTTAAGTCATATTATTTTTCAGTACTTATGCTTATTCTTTACTAGCAATACTTTTACTTAAGTAGACATTTTCAGTACTCTTTCCAACACTGGTGACCACTTCCTGGCTCGGTCTCTCCAATATTCAAATTAAAAAGGTTGTTTTTCAAATAAATGATTATTATTATTATTGTTACTATTATACTTAAAACTTATATTACTAATATACTAAATACTAATATTTGCCATTGATTTAAAAGAAAATAAAATGAAAGAAAGTTCAAAGTAAACACAGTGTTTGCTAAAACTGTTTATAGAACATTTAATAAAATATATTTTTGCCTTTTGTATTTTTTTTATTTACATGTATTTTACATTCGAGTCATTTAATATAAAATGTTTTCGAGACAGTTAATGTAAAAAAAAAAATGCTTTTCATACTTACGCAAAATAAATATCACATACTTCAAATAGTTTTTCTATTATTTCCATTATCTATTAGTTTAATATATATATATATATATATATATATATATATATATATATATTATATATATATATATATTTATATATATGTTCTAAATAGTGTCTTTAACATCTATCTAAGTCAAATTCCAGTTAAATAACTATACTTTGACTCAAGTGTTGCTTTGGTAAACCTCTGCTGTCATTCAGATGTTTAGTGAAAGTAAACGGTTTTGATTCTGGCGGTGTTGATCAAAGAAATCTATCAGAGTAAAACGGAAACCTGATTGGTGAATTATAGACTTTATAAGTTGAGGTCTCAGTCCTTGTTCTGAATTTCAGTTGTCCATTGGTAGCGTCAGATGTTTTGAGACTGTATGTATGTTTTGAAACCAGCCACTTTTTTCTCCATTGCACTGGTGGACCAGAAGATCCTCCTCAGGCCGTTGCTAGTCTGGGAGAACTTCTCACCTGAGCCTTCTAATAGACGTAGCTTGATCCAAGTCCACTGAAACGCCATGATTTGGCACTAAAGAAGCATTAAATGATGTAGAACAATAGTGTTTACATTGTTGAGAAGTAAATATTCAGTCTAAAAGTGTGACCTTATCAAAAGGTTTGTCCATACATGATCATGACATGCACAACAGACAAGTGCTATCCTGCAAACTGACACTGAAGTGAAATTCACACCAAGACAATCTTCCTGTATATCAGCACCGAGCACCTCCACCTGAGCGGTACGTGATCCACACCCAGACCCCCCTGACTGGCTCTCAAAGCTTCAAACCCTCTCCGATCTACACGCAGGTCAGATGTAGGTCAGAAACCTTCAGCGTTTGGCCAAAGCTGCAGCTTTACAGCAAAATCGCCATCATCTGGAGCTGGAATGTTTGACGTAATCGTTAGCTTTACGCAAAGGCTTTAAAGCACTGGCTTTTTAATAAATAGATTAACTAACAGTTTATTATTCTGTATAAAATCATGTGAACGTTTCTTGACATCATCTTTGAAAACGCTCAAGGGCCCAATGGAGACATATCCTTGGAATTAAACCCGCAACCTACTGGAATAGTCCAACACCGTAATCAGTCAATATACGTCAAGCAGAAAGAAACCCCAAAAAGTGACCTTGATTTTTTTTTTGCGGAACGAATTCAAAATCTAACATGTTTTGCATATAAATACAAACAGGTTAACCTTTCTGTAGCCCTCAGGTCAAATGTGAACTGTTTTGAAGGGTTTTCCATTGGAAATGTGCTTTTATTCTCAAAATGAACATAGTGTGACCGAGAATTAGGTGATCGGTTTCTATTTTGTGATTTAAAAACAGTTTAAACAGGACGACAAACATAGCACGGTTGACGGTAAGGCAATTCGAGGGTTACTCCTATCATCGGGACACAGGAAATGGAACCACTGCCCTGCTGTCCTATAACATGCTGTCAATGGATCTAGCATTTAGTTGTAGCATGTGGCTTGTTGGTGGCTAGTTACAGGATTATATATCAGACTGCATTTATCAAGTCATTGGTATTCACAGCTCGTGTCGTTCCGATGCTCATTAACGGGAACATTTTGTCCTAATAAACAGTTTGTTTGTTTGTAGGTGGCATTTGTTCAGCAGGTAGACGTTTCATCACAATGCACATTGTGTACAAGACATGTATAAATATAATATTTATAATACAGTGTGTGTGTGTGTGTGTGCTGGAATTGAACAACCGCCATGCCATAAGCATGGAAATCACCGTTGATCAGCAGCGTTGCTTGGAAACAGGCCTGTTACGGAGCGCACATCCGGCACCTTTTCACTCTGCACACTGCATGTGGGCCGCCGCTAGCTGGCAGGTGTACTTCTGTAATGATTTTCTTTTTAAAAGCAAGGTCTCATTATATTTGTGGATGCCGTCAGTAATGAAAGCTCTACCAAGCAGCCGGATTGATTCGGCTGACTCGTGCTGTGGGGTTTCTACTTTAAGATCAATGCTGTAATATATGGTGGCTTGTGTGTATGTGTGTGTGTGAGAGAGGGGGTTTCTCTTATTTTAGTGCATTTCAAAACGAAATATAGTGCTTACATAACGCTTAGACACATTTACCACCACTAACATCGCTAATGGGCAGTAAGCTAATGATTAGCCTCGTGCTAACTGGAGCCTGGGGTTTGCCTTTTTTTATTGTTCCACTGATTATGTAGTTTTAAATTAATAAACTATAGCTGAGGTGTTAGTCATCTATCTCGGAAGAAGTCGGCCATTTTGTTTTTATGAATTAAATACGCTGTAGTAAAATGACTTTGCAGTTTACCTATAGTTTCTCGTAGCACTGATTCGGATGTGGCGGAGTACCTCGGGGTGGATGCTTTTTATTAGTACTTATTTTTAGCAAAAGAAAAAAATGTCTTGTAAGTTATTGTCAGTTTTCCTTTTTATAATATACAATTATTTACTTATTCCTAAACAGCTTGTTAGCGAAAGCACTTTAAGTCTCCTAAACTGTTAAGACTCGTCACACTGTATGAAATGGTAAATTTATTCTCCATAACAGACTTAATGCTATCATGATATTGTTTTTAGATTTTTGCCGGATTATATATAGAAATTAACTAACTTCTGCTTTGGTCATAATCTGGTTTTTCATAAATTACAGTTCTGAATGTTGATTAGGGCAATTTTTTTCTGATTTAGCTGCTTAACCAAAAATAGCAGCTTGTTAGTTTTAGCAGTGATCAGCAGTGCCACGTTTCTCCAGTTGATTGGCATGCTAGTGATGGTAGGACGTTTAGCCAAGTAAAGGGTTTCAGTTCAGTGGGTTAGCCTGTGCTGTTGTGTAATGTAAGACCAATCTTGAGCAGCAAAACAGGAAAATAATGGATACTGCTGGAAAAAAACCCCAGAGAGACTGAAATAGACACGTAAGCGTCCGACTGTGACACCGGAACAAACCAAGCAGGAAGTCTTACAGTGTAAAAAGTGCTACTGGGATGTAAGAAGAACGAGTGAAGTCTCACCTTCTCTCCGTTCGTCTCTCTGTCTGTCTCTCTACCTCTCTCTCTCTCCCTTTCTGTCTCTCATTCTCTCTGTCTGTTTCTCTATTCCTCTCTCTCTCTTGCTCTGTTTCCCTTTCTGTATCTTTCTCTCTGTTTCTCTTTTTCTACCTCTCTTCTTCAATCTCTCTATATCTCTGTTTCTCTATCCCTGTTATGCTTTTTCTCTCTCTCTCTCTGTTCCCCTCTCTCTACCTTTTCTTTCTCTCCTTTCCTCTTTTTTTGTCTTTTCCTCTCTCTCTCTCTGACTTTGATGCCTGTGGCTGCCTTGAAACCTGAAGGAAGATCACTGGCTTCTATTGTTTTTAAATCAGCACACGTTGAACAGCATTGCGAAACAAGGCAAAATGATGACCTCAGGGGAAATCCAGCAGCACGAGAGAAGGAATTCCACTGGTTTCTCTCTTCTCTCTCT
This sequence comes from Bagarius yarrelli, assembly GCA_005784505.1. Lineage (NCBI taxonomy): Eukaryota > Metazoa > Chordata > Actinopteri > Siluriformes > Sisoridae > Bagarius > Bagarius yarrelli. The sequence continues at coordinate 2,168,090 of VCAZ01000054.1, read as the reverse complement.
TTTCCTTCTTCTTTCTTTCTTTATTACGAGTGTCTGTTTAGGGTTTATGCAAGAAAGCAGGTCATTTAACACCAGATCATTTACCCGTGTCCTGAGATTGAGAGTGCAGGTTTAGAAAAGTTTCATGAGACATTGGAAAACATCAGGTTTCTCTGTCAGGGCATAAAAGCATGTAACTTAGCAGAAAATGATGAGAGAAAAACAGAGTACACATGCTATTAACTGATAAGTTTTAGCTAAAAAGGAGTTTGTGGGCATGGATAAATGTAAAATTATGCTAATTTATGGCTGCTAAGCATTAATCAGATGACTGAAAACATTTAGTTAATCTGCATAGAAGGAATCTTCTATTGCTTCATTAGCATTCATTTTATAAATCTTGTTTATAACATAAACGTTTTAAACATAAAACACTGTGATCCATTTGTTTTTATTTATAGATATATTAATTGGGGTTCACATTTATGACTTATTTTATCTCTTCTTTTTTATCTTTTATGCATCTGACTAAATATGTCTGTTTTTCTGTCCCAAGATGCTAACATTAACAAAATTAAGCTCACTCTGTGCTACATTGTTAGCCTCCTGACAATGTTCTGATAATCAGTCAATAATCCAAAACAGCAAAACAGTTTTTTTTAGCTGAGCACCAAGCTATGCTAAGCGCTACTTAAATTATAACAAAACTACAAATACAAAAAAATTGATATAATTAATCCAGATAAAGTAATGCTTTATTTCCTTCTATGAGTGTAGAGTGTGTTTAATTTAGCCTGGATTTAGTAATTAGCGAAAACAGTAACATCATTGTCAAAAAACCTAGATTAGCATGAGAGCTGTGTACAAAAACCGCTAGATTTAAAAAGGATCGTTGAATAAAGGTGAAATCAAACCTGAGTCAAATGAGAGCTTGTTGAGTTGAAACATTTTGTTAATTATGGGAAGAGGCACTGTTAAGTGAAGGACGACGGGCCTATTGTGTGTTTCATTGAAGCAGTTTAGAATTTTTTTTGATTGTTCTGTGTGGGACAAGTGTTTGCCCAGAATCTGGGGTCAAATCTAACAAAGGTGTTTAATTTTGATTTAATAAATGCTGATGCTTCAAGACGATCAGGCGAGTCAGCAGAACTCTTTTTGTACTCGTGATTCATGCAGATCCGAGCAGACTTTAGTGGAGTGGTGGGATTAGTCGAGAAGAGGCGCTTTGAGTCGGGATCACGGTTCCATCTGGTTACATCGCTGGAGTGTCAGATTGCAGATCAGATGCAGTTTGTACTGCAGCAGCGTGTGATATAAAAGGCAGTGTAGCCTTTGAGCTCTGGGAGCTTGAAGGTCATAGAGAATAAAATCTCATTCTTTGTAGACACACACACGACCCCCTGGTATGAAATATGACTGAGAATTATGTCTATGAGACGCAGCATTTTTAAAGTGTGATTTGGCTTGTAATTACAACACATATATATATATACACACACACACACACACACATGCACTCATTTACGCTATATTAGAGAGTGTTTGGGGGTTAAGCGCCTTGCCGGGCTCCGTTCCCAGTATTGGCGTTTACACGTCTCTGACGTCAGTGCAACTTGTGTTGTGTCGTATGTTATGATAGGATAAAGCAGCATTTTCCACTACGCACATTTATACAATCTATAATAAATATACATATTTGGGCAACAGGGATAAAGGGATGATGATGTAATCTGTTTTCAGCCATGCAGAACACATCCTCGTCATCGGCGCTAATCCTCGACAGACTGCTCGATTTAAGAGAAAGCAAAAAGGGAGAAAATGATTTAAACAGCTTGTGAAAGAGCGCCAATGTTTCCCTGCATGATAGTTACAGTTTATTGATATATTTAGCAGGAATGATGCAGTAAATAAATAGTGTAACAATAAAGTAAATTAGAAAGCAGGCTGGTTAAAACATTTCAATATTGGTTACTGATTGGTTAGTAAAGTGGAAGATCCAAATCCTGTTCAACTGCCGCTATAGTCCTGATTTACCTTTTTTTTTTCTTAAATCAATTATTTAATAAACCTTTTTATTATATTTTAGCTTAAAATGAACTAAAGAGGTTTGAGGTTTATTTATACATTTCTTTCAGGAAGTCTTTCCATAGCTTCATAAAGCTTAGCTTCATAACAGTAGAAAAATATCCATGTTTTTTTTTTCTACTTTATCCATTATCGTATTTTTATACGTTCTATGTACTACATTACCGTAAATCTCGTATTACATTAACACCGTGACTACATTAAACTTACTGTTTAACAAGTGTTTTTCTGATGGAAATCAGACTTATCATTTGTTTGTTGAAGCTTCTATGACATTCTGTAGTTTCACGCTGCATAAAATGTGCATGTGTTTGTATAATTGTTCTTGTGGGAAAAGTAGGTGTGTGTGAGAGGGGGAAAAAATTGTCTTGGTCACTGCTGTACATTACGCTCGATCCTCGGTGGTTGTCATGGCAACGTGACGTCAGAGCTGAGAAAAATCTCTGCCATTTATACAACACAAGAGGCCTCTGATCCAGTGTGTGTGTGTGTGTGTGTGTGTGTGTGTGTGTGTGTGTGTGTGTGTGTGTGTGTGTGTGTGAGAGAGAGAGAGAGAGTGAAGGCGTTTTAAGAGACTGGCGTCAACGAGGTGCCAGTCTGCCCGCCCACTCTGTGCCATCTCTCAGCGGTAGGGCAGTGTGTTTATGTATATATATATATATATATATATATATATATATATATATATATATATATATATATATATATATATATATATATATATATATATATACGTGTCTGTGTGTGTGTTTGTGTGTGTTCTTGTCTTAGTCATCCCAAACCTCTGGAGATAAAAGCTCATTCAGATGCATTCACTATTCAAGCAACCTTACTTTGGTCTCTAATAGCTGGACAACACACACACACACAAAGATAATTTTTTGGTTTTTGTCTGAGGAACCAATAGTACAGAAAATAACCCAGAATCCCCCACACTGTCACAAATTTCTGAAGTCATTTGTGGAATGATAGCTAGGCTCTGGAATTTTCCTGACTGATTAAAAGTATTGGCACTCTCAGTAGTGTTTCCATGCATAAACAATCGGGAACAGATTGTGTCACTTTTGTCTCTGAAAAATGACATAAAGAACAAAAAAATCTGAACTGAAGATCCCGTCTCTCTCTCTTTTCTGACTCTCTCCTAATGCAGTGGTGTGTTTTCTCTCTACGTGAATCTCCTCAGAATAAGTTTGTTTTTCACCTTGCCAGGACTCGAGTCATCTGGTTGAGAGGCTTGGCGCTAAAATCACATTTCCCACAGGAGAAGTGACAGGGAGCAGGGTGCAACACACACAAACACACACACTATACACATATATGTTTTGTTTTTTAATTTCACTCTCTTTTCGACAAAAACGTTGGAAAAAAAGTAAAATAATACATTGGAATTTCTCCTCTGTGGAAAAACCTGTCCTGAATTTCAGAAAATTTAGAAATGAATTTCCGCTTTTTATTTTAAATAGCGTAATGATTCTGTCATAAACTATCACTTCAGGTTTATAAAAGAACCGTGTTACTTGTTGATTCCTGAGTTAACATCATGGACCACACACACATACCCACACACACAGATTTGGAAAGGTTAATAACACACAAAGGTTTTAAAATGAGTGGACCAGAAAAGTCTGCCTCATAATGCTTGTATCGATCCACTATTGAAGATTTGCTCCTCAGGGATCTGCTAGGGGTTTCCTCTTTCTAATTGTGTGTTTGTGTGTGTGTGTGTGTGTGAACCCAGGGCTGAAAGGTATATGTGTGTTTTTTAAATGTCAGGTGAGTCTTAATGAGTACTTCTGTGTACGTCTGCCACTGTAAAGCAGACGTGATCTCTGTGTAGGTATAGATCTTACCATTTCCTTTTTTTTCTGGTTTCCTTTGTCCCACCCACTGTGCCATAGCGACTCACACTTCTGCTGGTGTTAAAACAGGATAAATCAGCTTCAGACCCCAGCCTTTTTCTCTTCACAGACATTTAAAGCGCTCAAACAAACCTCCAGCAACATTTAGAACTTCTGATGCAACACACGAGAGGCGATAAAGACATCACAGGAACAAAGTTGTGTTTCTGAGTGAGAACTGAACTGTGTGTTCCGACACACTGCAGCCTGGCAGCTGCCACACACACACACACAGTGCCATTTCCACCTGATTAGAGCTATGACGGAGCAAACAGCCAAACATTTTCATTTCCCTCGAGGCTCACAATCATGTCTGAAACTGAAAAATATCAAATAAGCAAATCTCAAAGGCTTCAGATCATCACCAGGTCCCAGTGTGGCACTCAGCACAAGCCAGAGTTTAGCATGTAAGATACACACATGCAGATGTGAAACAGAAAACTCCTAAAAGCCGGAACATGGAGTAAACACCAAGGCGTCTGATCGTGATAAACAGAGGCGCTGTGTACACTGCTAATTAAAATGTGTTAAAACAGATGAGCAAATTATCACAAATCATCAGTGTAAAGTAAGAGGAAAGAAAATATAAAATAAAAAAAATTCAGTGACAAGTATTAGAGCTGCAGTGTGAACATTGAGATCTTTTTATGCATGGTTCAGTTTATCCAGTATGAAGCTGAACTCTTAAGCGAAAAAGTCTTTTTTTTTTAAAGGTCTTTTACAGAATTCACACAAAATGTGTTGTCAATAATTAACCCAGCTATCATTTCAGCCAAACTTTTAGCCACTGAACTAAAGCAGTTAATAAAATCAGAAATGACAGATGTTGTGATGGGAGTTTTATTTTTTTTCAAGAAAAGAAAGGTAGCTTGAAACAGATGACGACCAGAATCCAACAGCTTTGACACTACATACAGTGTTGTGTAAAGAAGGGAGAGACTGATGTAATGTAAATGCCTTTATGTTGTTACATATACTTTTTACAGCACAGTGAAATTCTTTTTTTCGCATATCCCATCTTAGTAAGTTGGGGTCAGAGATGATACAACACCCCTGGGGGTCTTGCTCAAGGACCCAACAGTGGTTGGCTTGAATCCAGGTGTTTCTGGTCTTCAGATCAACAGTTGGCAGTGGTGGGGCTTGAACCCAGGTCTTCCTGGTCTCCAGATCAGCAACTCAGTGCCTTAACCATTGAGCCACCACTACTTGTGCATCTTGTAATCAGAGACATGGCGTGTGCTGACCGAACACCCTTTCCCAGCTGTTCATTTGGTTACAGTGTATAAAAACTCGTCCTTTTCCTCAGATGTTTTTGCCACCTGTTGGTTGATAAGACATCATTTTAGTATGATGTGTCATTGTTGCTGTTTGCTGCTAGCTACCGTTTAGCGGGAGAACACGTGTTACTGAACATGTCGCAGATTGATTACATAATTCTCCGGACGAGTGTTCTTGTATGCAACCGTTTTTGATGCATCTTTACTGTGCTACAGTCTGACATTATCACAACAATTACACAGTGTAAACCCGCTTTGGTCATAAATTTACGTATATTAGCTGTGATGCCTGTCTGCGTGCCTGTGTTTTCCTTCAGCTGTTTTTTTTTCAGATCAGCCTTACGCACCGGGTTTCCTCCGTTTGCATTATGGCGCCTCATCAGCAGGGAGACTTAACGATTAGAACCGCTGAATCTGGCGAAGCCTCCAGGGCGAGCCACGCAATCAAACACGCATTCATCAGGTTCCTGCAGCTTGAAAGAAAGAGAGAGAGTGTGTAATCTACCACATCCATACACACGGGCTGATGCCGAGCTTGATATACAAATGAGGCACTGAATCAGAAAATCGATAAGGGTTGGAGGAATCACTGATGATTGAAGGGAATAGGGGGGAGTGTTGGTGGTGGGGGGCTTCCTCAAATCACAAAAGATGCTAATGAACTGAAAGAGTTGTGTTTCGAATTAAAGCCTATTTCCTCACCAGGAGGTTTCCATAATTGAAGCTATTCCATCATGTGGATTTTAAGTCTTTTTTTATTTTTAAGTTAATTAGAAGTTTATTTACAGGACAATATTATCGTTACGCACCAAATCCACTGAATAATCGACAGGATGGATCTTTCCTTGGATCTATACATCTATTTGACTGATTTATCAAATTAATTTTCTGTGTTTATAGTTAAAATAAAAAAAGGTCCTAACAAGTCTAATAGAAATATGCCTGTATTTGTGTTTTCCGGGATCCCGGCTTCCTCCTCCAGCTCCCCCACTCATCTTCTTGCATCTTTCCTCCCCCTCTGCCTCTGTGCGAGATATGAGATAATAAAACCACTGTTGGCACTAACGAGGGCCGGAAACCTCCTCGCTCTCCGTTTATTCCTCGCTCAAATTAGCCGCCAATGTTTTTATGTTCGGGAACATTTTTTTGTGATCGAGAAATTTAATAAGCTTAATTCGCTTTTCTTTCCTCGCCTTTTTCTTTTTTTTCCCGAAATCTGTACAGCAGCTTGAAATGAAAAACTGTTAGGAGAGTCGTTGCAATTGCGTGGATTCCCTTTATACGCTTGTGTAGTGCAGCAAGAGGGGTTTATTAATCCCTCCATCCCCAGCTGACGATGCTATACTGCACCGCAATTAAATCTCTATAAGATCCGGAACAGAATATTTACAGCTTTACTATACAGAGACAGTGACACACACAAACACACACACACAGCAACCCTTAGCAGAATCATTTGTTATAATTATAATTTTAATAACTCGGAGGAACCAGAAGAAAGCTTGGTGCTACTAAAAACAAATAGAAACTCGATTTATGGGATGTTTTTAGTCAACATCACTGAATAAATAAATAGTTTGAAAGTGTTGGTAAAATGTTTCAGAATGAGACCAAGCCGGTAGGTGACATTCGCTGATGTGCTGCAGCATCTCCGAAACATCTGGTATTCAGTTTGAAGGCTTCGTTGGTCTCCTGGAGTGAACATCAAAGCACCGCCCGCTGCGTTGTTTTTCCCTGCAGTCGAACAGATTGCTGTTTAACCTTTCACCTCTAACACCGCAGCCAGAAGCATGTACAGACAGATCACTGCCCAAAACCGGGCTCGTCGCCTGCTTTACGCCTACAGTGAAAGAGTTCAGTAGTATGTGTATGTGTGTGTGTAGGTTGTGAGGAACTGGATGATTAGATGATTAGTTAATGAGCGATAGAATGTTACCGGTGTGCTGACATCCTGTGTGTTATTACAGACTGAATCTTTCGACTAATCCCCTTACTTCTTTCTTCCTTTTTTTCTTTTTGGCTTACTCTCTCTTCTTTTTTCTCTTCTTTTTTCCTCTTTTTTTTTCTTCTTTCTTTTTTCACTTCTCTTCTCTCCTCTTCTCTTCTTTTCTCTCTTCTTCTTGCTTTTTTCTTTTCTATCCTTGCTTCTTTGTTTTCTCTTCTATTCTTCTCTTCTATTTATTTCTCTTCTCCTCTCTTCTTTTCACTTTTTTCTCTTGTTATTTTTTTCTTTTCTTTTCTCTTCTCTTCTTATTTTTTCTCTTCTTTCCTCTTCTCTTCTCTTTTCTTCTCTTTTTTTCTCTACTTTTCTGAAAATGTGCATGTAAGAGAGATAGAGTGTCTGTGTGCAAGCTGTTATCCTCCCAGAGGGCAGGAGAAGGTGGCACACGGATAGAATCACAGGCAGCGGGTTTTGTTGAAAATGACACTTTTGACGTCTTTTACACTGTCGATGAGACGTAATATTTCTACATCATCCTTGTTCCAGTTTTATATGTACAGATTTTTGGTGGAAATACTATAAGACGTAAGAAGGAATGACCCTTGGCGTAGAGTATAATGTGTGTGTGTGAGATTAATGACATGAGGTTGTGTTATAAGGCATTTATAAACACCATGACACAAAAAAACAAGCAAAAAAACCCAATGTTATACAGTCATTTTCAACAATATTGTAATAAATGTTTAATAACAACATTGAATTTTCCAACGTTAACTTGGATCTGGGGTGTACATGCATTTGGCTGTAGTAATAAGATCATAATTAGTGGCGGTGGTTGGGGTATTATTCGCCTATTTTCTGTTTCAGCTCACAGTATAGTAGCTATAAACATGTATTTCCGCATCAGCAGCTTTTAAATGTCTTAACAAAATGAAGAAACTTTTTTTTTTTTTTTTATAAAAAAAACCTAATTTGGATTTTTACATTCTAAATTTGAATAAAAAAATTATTCACTGTGCCATAATTTAGTATTTTCTTAGTCAAAACTTTTTTATATTTTTTATAACTGAATATATAACACACACACATACACACGAATGAGCAGAAGCATTGCATCATGGGAAAAAAGCATGCTGCAGTGAAGAGATAGCGGCGTTTACTGTACAAACCCGTGAGGGACCTCCTTCAGGGAAAAGCCATGTGGATTAGACGTGTGTGTGTGAATGCGGATGTCTCTTAATAAGTCTCGCACTGTTAATTAACACACTGCAAGCTTCCAGGAAGGATTCCGTCACACACACACACACACACACACACACACACATAAACAATGACTATACAGTAATTTTCAACAGTATTATAATAAATGTTTATTAACATCTGTACAAATTGTTTTGAGCGTTGTTGAGTTCTGCAATCTGATTGGTCAGCAGGTGTGGATAAATTCTCTATTAACACTTGTGAGAATCCGTGTTGTGGTGAAGTTTCTGGAAGGATATGGGGGGAACGTCTCTCTCTCTCTCTCATGAGGTATGAGGTAAACAGATTACAGTAGCAGTTGTTGTAGGTTTGTGAGTGAAAGCTGTGATGTGAAAGGAATGAAATTCTGGGTTAATGCAGTCAGAGGATAACAATCAGCTTCCTGATACCACAGTGTGATGATGATGATGATGACGAAGAGGAGTCCATCTGATTTTTCCTGCTGCTGGTCTTCTTTATTCTTTTTATCCTTTCTTTTGCTCGTCATCAGATTTCTTTTCTTTAATTTATTCCACATAATCAAACCATCGCTTTCTGTTTTCAAACCATCCGCTTCTTTTTACTTTTCTTTCTTTTCTTCTTTTCTCTTTCTACTTTCTGCTAGTCTCTTCTCTTCCTACGGATTTCTCTTTTCTTCTTTTGTATTTTTTATTTTTTGCTAATCTCTTCTTTTCTCAATTTTTTTATTTTCTCTTCTTTCTTTTCATTTCTTCTTTTTTTCCTTTTTTTCTTTTCTTTTCTTTTCATGTCTTCTCTTTTCTTTTCTTCTTACTTTTTTCTCTTCTCTTGTCTTCTCTTCTATTTTCTTCTCTTTTCTTCTCTTCTCTTTTTCCTTTTTGTCTTTTTCCTTTTTGCTAGTCTCTTCTCTTTTTTTCTCTGTGTTGTTTCTCTTATTCTTATGTCCAACTTTGTATTTTCTCTTTTTTGTCTATTTCTCCTTTTACATTTTCTTTCTTTTGTCTCTTCTGTATCTTATGTTTGAGTTCTTTTGTTTTAAAAAATATATATTTTTACTGTGTGTGTGTGTGTGTGTGTGTGTGTGTTTTCTCTACTGCAGTATTATTTATGCTAATCACAGAAATCTCTGAATACAATGAGTCATTTTTACATCTAGTGTTTAAGAGGAGTCGATTTGCATTGAGAGAATATGAAGAAGTACGGATGTGTTGGATATTTTGTGTGTGTGTGTGTGTATGAGAGAGGGAGAGAGAGAGAGAGAGAGAGAGAGAGAGAGAGAGAAGAAAAGCACAATTAATGAATCAGCTTTGGCCTGAGGGAATCAGTAACTGATCTTTCTGGTGTTTTGTTCTGGATGAGTGCCAGAACTTCTGAATCTCTCTCTCTCTCTCTCTCTCTCTCTCTCTCTCTCTCTCTCTCTCTCTCTCTCTCTCTCTCTCTCTCTCTCTCTCGCTCTCTCTCTCTCTCACACACACACACACACTACTGGAAAACATCACACTTCACCCTGCACTCGTTTTTCTACTCACTTTATGCACTGTGGTTTTCACCGAGCAGAATGTTGGAGCAGAATTTCAAATCGGATATTATCAGCATTTGGAATTGAATTACAGAATTGTAGAATTTAATTTTTTATTTACACCTATATTTCATTCCAACATTTGCATTTTATTTTTATTTGACTTAAATTTATTCCACCACTTTTCTCCCATCTTGTTATCTTCAGTGGTTTGTGTTGTCTTGAGCAGCTATAGAGATCAGGAAAGTGTGTTTAGAGCTGATTTATCCTGGCTTGGAATGGATATCACGATTCTCACACATTTGTTTACAGAGCGCTCCCTATATTTCTATTCTTAAACTATATTTCTGACTGTAGATCCACCATGAGACTAAAGTAGATTCAATCTTATGATCTGCCTGCTCTAAGGTTGATCAGAGAGCTACAACAGTTCTTATTAATAATAATAATAATAATTATTATTATTTATTATTATAATTATTAATATTATTATCAATATTATTAGCATTTGTATTATGAATATTATAAGTATTAGTATTATTAATATTAGTATTATTACATTTTTATGAATATTATTAGTATAATTAGAATGAGTAATATTAGTATTATGGTGACACACTCAGGGTTTGTGCTGCTCTGTTTCAGGTCTTGTGTCTTTGTGCTTTTGGGCGTTGGCTGTTTTGCATATGTCATGTTTTGAAAGCCAAATCAAAGAGTGAACTTTATTCTAATGTACATGTGCTATCGTGCAGCCCGCCACTCACCTCGCCCTGATTTTGATCCAGATTGTGTTTGTTTATTTGATATTTCCTGATTTAGATATTTGGGCATTTGTATGATTTAAAGAAAGTCAGATTATCATTATTGGAGCTCTTCTCTGATGCAAGCATCATGTGCTTCTTATTTTAGGAATGACAGGTTGCACTCGTTTTATGTGAGGCATTATGTTGTTCCTGTGAGAAGTAAAATTATCAGCTTTATTCTTAAGACAGAGACACTATCACTCCATCCCATTATCACTCCATCCCATTACCACGCCATCATTACAATATTATAACTTTAAGATTGTGTCTCAATCTCTCTCACCCTTTAAACTCTGTAAACTTTATTCTGTCTCTCAGTCCCCTCTGTATGTCTGTCTGTCTGTCTCTCTCTCTCTCTCTCTTTGTCTGTCTCTTTATTTCTGTCTTTCTCTCTCACGTTCTCTCTCTTTTTCTCTCTATGTCTCTCTCTTATGCACTTTGTCTCTCTCACTTTCTCTCTATGTCTCTCTCTCTTGTTTTCTCCCACGCTTGGTGCAAGATGAGTTGACTCATAGAATTGAGTGGGAGGGAAATGTGCAGCTTTCTCTCTCTCTCTCTCTCTCTCTCTCTCTCTCTCTTTCTTACACACACACACACACATCATTTCAATTTGTAATGCTTTATTGCATTCACTGTTGGCATGCACTTTTTGCTCTAGTCTGAGTTGAAATGCAGAAATCTGCGCCGTTTTACATTTTAAAGTGAATAGAACACACTTAATAGACTCGTTTAAATCATTAACAGTTTTCATTCAAACTATTAGTAAAAGCACTTTGACAAAAATATTCCCTTAAGATCTTCTTACAACATATAAAAAAAATTGAAAAGCTTTTAGTCTCACTTTGTCTTTATTACCAGCGGAAGTTTAGCCAAACACTCTCGCTCTCTAAGGGTGCTAATAAATTTGCAAATCATGTATCTATAAAGAAAAATTGGAAAATGTTTTTTCACTTCTATTATACATTTATTATGCTTTTTTTTATTATTTAAAAAACCAACAAACTAAAGTTGACTAGCATGCTAATGCTACAATTGCTAGAAATTTATAAGAGATTTATAAGAAAGCATGATTAGTTAGTTTATTCTTTCATTATAGTTTTTATAGTTAAATTATAGTTTATACAATTGTTTATACTTCATTTTATTTTTTTTAGCTCAGTTCCTACCAAAATATTAATATAAATACAGAGTGGATATCATAGCAGTAAAACTGAACACAACTCTCAATAATATATTTTTTATTTATTATATATTTTTTCTCTGACCCTTATTTCACATTTTTGCCTATCTTCCCTGAGTTCACCAAATTCTCTGTATGTAACATGATTTTTTTTGGTACACACATCCGCACAAAACTGTGGTGAGCAGCAATGCTGTCACTCTTCACACAGCATGAACTGAGCTAAACTGAATATGTGTGTTAGTGAGTGGAACTGAGTTGCTTTCTGTTCTGTGCTGTGCGGTTCCCTTTAGACATTTGTTTGTTTTAAATTGATTGTTTGGAGCTTCAACATGGAGCTTCACAGTTGCATTACCTCGTTTCTAACTCTAATCCCAATTAAAAGCAGAAATAGTGAACAGGAAGCAACGGGTGATCTCAGGATGCTTTAGAAATTAACAGATGTTATAATTAATTAGCAGTCCAGCCAGTTAAAGTACTCAGTAATATACTAGAATGTTCTTTAGAGTGGTCAATATTTAGTCCGTGAGTCTTTCAGTCAACTGAATCATTCTGTATCACTCACAGATTCATTCAGTATTACATTTTACCCTGATGTGCAGTCTACTCAGTTTGTACAAAAGCTGACCAGGAATCATTTAACTTATCTGATTCATTACGTCAACGAACGAGAAACTGCAATTATGACAAAGACCATTCTCTTGTCAATAAGTGCTGATCGGATCCTTAATAAAAGCTATTCCAATTGTGAATTTTTACAAATCAAAAATGTTTAAAGAGCATTAATAAAAGATTTACTTGTGTTTGTTTAGAACATTTATTCATGGCTGAAATGATTCATTAATTTAAATAGTCATAAAGGAGAGAAACTGAATCTCAGAAATAAATGATTTGCTGATTCATTTATAAAATCACTTTTTATGACTAAATTAGCAAATCTTTTTTTTAATCATGTATAAATACATGATTCCGTGAATCATTTCAGTCATGACTCATGCTTTTTCAGAGGATTCAATAAAAGATTAACTAAACATTAATAAAAAAATCTGCATCTCAAAGACAAAGTTCATTGATTTATTGTTAGAGGAATTGTTTTTAGACTTGATTTGCTGACTTGAATAACAATGGAGGAATGAATCTTTGTTTTAAAAGGCAAGATTCACCAGTTATAAACAAAATGATTCACTGACTCAAACATTAGTAAATCATTAAGTAAGTCAATATGTTTCTCAACAAAAAGATTCACTGGTTTAAGGATGAATCATGTCCATGTATGAATGATTTACTAAATCACATATTAATAGAAGGGTAAATGTTGAAAAATTAGAGAAGTCATGAAAGAAATGATTCTCTCACGACTCATGATTTACAGATCTGATTCAGCATACGACTCGGTGATGGTTAAAACCCAGATAGATCAGGGTATAATGTAAATTGCTCTAAAATCTGGCAATCGTTCCTTCAATTTGTGCTGAGATGTTTATCACTGAATCTTATTGATTAATCTGTCAGGAGGTTCCTTGACTCCTCTCCAGTTTTTAGACATGCCAGAGTGCTACACGAGGATATTAGCAGAGGCTAGCGTGTGTGTGTTTGCATTAAATATTCATGAGCTGCCCTTCTTTTCCGGAGAGTTCGCTTCACTAGTCACTTACTCAGCACAGTTTGTTCTGAGACAGCAAGAGAGAAGGAAGAGAGAGAGAGAGAGAGAGAGAGCGAGAGAAAGAGAAAAAGTGAAGAAACGGGAGGAAACCCATAATGTCATATTATTATTGGATGCATTTTTTAATACTTAATACCTAAAACTTTTAGTATAATAGTGACAAGACTGAGAAAGGAAGCGTGTGTGTGTTTTATATTTTACACATTATACTCTAGGCTTGGTTTCAGGTGTAGGAGTGTTTTCTCTCTGATCTCTCAGATATAATGTGTGTGTGTGTGTGTGTGTGTGTGTGTGTGTGTGTGTGTGTATTTGTGTAAATGCTTTTATAGGCACATGAACATTTTGATGTGGGTCTTCTGTGTTTCTGTAATCTGTTTCCATGGTGATGCTCACCATCCACTAAGATATTTCTGGTGTGTAACTTATTTGCACACACACACACACACACACACACACACACACACACACACTTTTATGCATACTTTTACAAAAACATGGTGTGTTGATTTTCAACTATTTAGATGAATTTAAATTGTGTGTGTTGCTTACAATGATCTCTAGGCAAAAGTAATATAGAAAGCAATCTTTAACTTGTAGCTTTAAGTTGCATTATATTACAATCAACTGAATGATTCGCCAGAGAGAGAAAAAAAAAGAGTTTGGGTTTTTCTATTGGCCCTGAAATAAGCTCCGCCCTCCAACTTTGCTTTTTCTTACAATTCAAATGTTTAAATTTATAAACTATACATGATTTAATTACTTTTTTTTCAGTTGCACATAGCAGGCAGTAGAGGGTGCTAAATGTTGCACATTGCCACTTTAAACAGACTGCAACATCTTTACTGTATATCAATACACTATGGTAATTTTCACACCGCCATCATGCAGTGATCTAATGAGGTATAAACACTCCTGCTTGCTCTTCCTCTGGTCTTCTCACTCTCTCTGTTTCTCTCTCTATCTCTCTCTTTCTCTCTCTCAGTTTTTTCATGTGCATGGTAAGAGACGGCTTCTATCCAGGTTGCGTGATCTTTCTAGTTTCTAGGAAGATTGTAACAAAGGCTAGTGACTCACCAAATGCACAAGTGCAAATGAACCGATTTAGAACGTCCACTATAGCCACTGCTGCTATACCCAATCAGCTGATTTCAAAGCTTCTTTTCATCTTTCTTTCTGAACGAGTGTGGAGCGAGTGGGAGTACACCGAACTATATGCAGACACAGGCTAGTCTCACCGTCTCAATCCTAGGCTAATCATTAGCAGATACCTTTGCTCATTAAGGTACTAGCTGATCTGACCTTTTCAACCAGGCGTGAAACACGGTGGTTCTCCAGAAACATAATCCTGTTTGCACTAAATAAATGTCAAGTGATTATTGAGTTATAGTGAGAGTCAGGTGACGGGCAGGTTTACATTATTAATTAGTCTCCTGTCCAGCTGCTGTGTACTAATCAGTGAATCTGCTGCTAGTTGTAACGGTTAGTTTCAAGTCCTGTCGTGTGTGGAAGAGGAAGAGAGGAAGGAGGATAAAAGGAAAGGAGGATCAAGAAGGAAAATAAATTAAAGAACATGAGGGAAAGATGAAAGAAACAAAGGGAAGAAAGTAAAAAAAGAAAAATAGAAAAAGTATTAAGAGAAAAGGTAAAGGAAGAAAATCAAACCGAAAGCAACATGAAAGAAGAAAATTCAAAACTGTCTGAAAGAAGGATTGTCAAAGAAAGAGTAAAAATAAAGTAAACGAAAAGGAAGCAAGAAAAGAGAGATGGATAATTAACATATGGGAAGAAATCAATTAAGAAAAAAGCTATTAGAGAAAGAAAGAAATAAAGAGGAAAGAAGTAATGATGAAGGAACAGGAAAGATAGCAAAGGATAAAGGGGAGAAAATAAAGGAAGGTAAGAGAGATAGATTAAGTGTATAACTGGAAAGGTGCATAAAAGAATTAAAAAATGAAGGAAGAAACTTAAAACAGTAAGAAGGAAAGAAAAAATAAAATAAAAGGAACTGTAGATAAAAGTACTATAAAGAAAAAAAAAATTTAATGAAAAGAAAGAAGAAAATAGGAGGAAGAAACAGTGGAGGATTGAAGAAAGGAGGATAAGCTGTAAAAATCAAGTAAAAGAAAGAACAAAAGAAAGAGAGGTAAAGGAAGGAAATAAAAAGATAAAAAGAGCCAAGGAAATGACTTCATGAACTGAGAGTGCATCATTTGGTGACTCTATTCTTCCTGTTATTCTGCCCAGCGTTTTTTATTTTGAAGATAAAGGAAGATGGCTTGAACGAGGCTCTGAGGTCAGACTGTAAATTTCGATTAACGAGTTGAGAAAAGGGACGTCCTCTCGAGCTCTCCTGTTAGCAGTCTCATTATCACCTGGAAAGAAGTGATTTAATATCACATAAGAAAATGAATAGCACTGCAGGTCGGGTCCCTCGGAACTGTGACGCCACCTAAGTACCAACTTTTCTGCACGATTTTCTGTCTCTATCTTCTTCGCTGCTGCTTGACTCCCGTCACCCCCAAAATTAATAACTCCCTCTGCCAGACCTGTTCATTAATGTTTATGAAGCAAAGAGAAAAAGGTGTGTGTGCAAGATTCTGCATGGATAGATTTTGAAACAGTGATGGGGCCATGTAACAAATTTAATTAATGTAATTGCATCGTTGACTTTAGGTCATTTTGACACAGTGACGTTAGAATAAACAAAATATTCGCTCGGTTAGGAGAATATTCCATGGGGTCTGACAAGACCATGCTTTTATCAATACTAACAGGTAAAAAGGCCACACACACTTTATAAAGACTGACCGGTAAAAGGCTGCACTTTCTTTATTGAGACTGACCAGTACAAAGGCCACACCCCTTTTACTAAGATTGCCAGGTAAAAGGCCACAATGTCTATATTTGGTTCATCAGGTAAAAAAGGCCACACCTTTTTCATCGAGACTGACATGTAAATAAAGGCCACACACCCTTTGTTGAAGCTCAACAATACAAAAATCATACCCACTTAAGAATAACAGGAAACTCACACGCCAAACTCACACCTGAGACTGACAGGTGGAGAGAGCCAACTTTTTTTTATTTTATTCTTATTTTTTAAATAATTATGAGCTAGAGAAATGTATTTATTTATTTATCTAATTATTTAATTATTTGAAAGATGTTGAATGGATGAAGGATCTCATGCTATGACAATGGCCGTAATAACACTCCTTCCATCACAGAAATGTTTTTTACCAGGTGTGTTTTCTCATTAGAAGAAATTTAACACAGAATCCCCCTTTTCTCCCGGATCACACTTGGGGCTGCTGCAGTGATCTAGTTTCTCATTCTGCACATCTCAGGGGCCTTTAGGCAGAATGGCATCATGGAGATTTGGAAGTGGTGATTGTGCTTTTATAGGCACTTAAAAACAAGGGCTTGTATAATCCGTGCTGTTTAAAACCAAGCCGTTGGAGGAAACCATAAGACTGCAAGAGCAGATGACACTGTATTCGCCTCGTAATCTGATCCGCTTTATTAAACAGTGTGGCATCAGATTGATGTAGATGGAGTGTGGCCACTGTGGTGTACATCATACTAATTAGAAGGGGCAGTGGGGACTGTGTCTTTGTGCATCTTAGACTACTGTACTGCTCCAATAAACCCTTAACTCTCGCCCTTCAATAAATGTAAGCTTTGTTTTGTTTTAGCTTTCTTTTATCTCACCTTGTCTGAATTTCCTTGATTGCTGTGTTTTATAACCTATAGCCTCATTTTTACTTCCAGTAGGTGCTTCAGTTTGTGCAGTAAAAAGTTTTATGTTACAAATCCGAGCATAATCATAACACACTCATGGTAGTGTTTTCCTGTAGTGATGTTTAGAATGCTAGATTTTTATTCATTTTCTACATAGCTATTGCTAATAATTATCGAATTAGAGATAGAAAGTGAATATGACGTATATAAAACTGAAGCTAACTGAATTGCAATTGCATTATTTATTGCTTATATTTGAATGTAGAGTTGGAATAAACTGCATGTTAAATGTGGGCAACTGCAGAAACTCTGTTGGACTTTATCCATACTGACAAATTACACCTAATGGTTAAAAGCTGCCACTGCACTATCACACCCACAAGTCTAAAGGACACAGTTTAAAATGTCTTCATTCAATTATTTTTTTTATTGGAACTAAGAAACCCAGCATGACAAAGCCCCTGTAAACAAAGCTGAAGTGGTTGAAGTGGAAGAACTGGAGCATCCTGACTGGATAAACTGAAACACAGACTGAACCCCAGACCTTCTTACTTCAACATTAGTGTCTGATCTTAGTGATATTCTTGTGAGTGACTGAACACAAATCTCTACAATAATGTAGTGAAAAACCCGCACAGAAGTTATTATAAAAGTAAGAGAATAGGATGTTAAAAAAACATAAACGGATGTGAGGGTCAGGTTTTCCAATAATTTGATCTGTATAGTTTCTTCCTCAATCCAACAATGCAGTGGTGATAGTTTTAAATAAACACTTTACTCTGCTATTGCGCTTAGCACCAATTGATTCTTACAAACGTGATCCCTGTGGATCTCTGCGTGATTCCAGCTCTCTGTACAATGGCTTCCTCAAAATGAGCCCCATTCTTCCTGTGTGTATGTGTGTGTGTTTGAGATCAGAGGCTTTGTGCTCCAAGTCACTGTTGCTCTCTGCCATTACATTGTCACAATGGCCAATAATAACCTCTCTAATAATAGCTTAGGCTGTTTTCTCCTTCTTCTTCTCTCTCACGATCACACTGTCCCTTCTCCACTTTCCCTCCTGTAGCGCTCTTTTCCTCAGGCAGCTTCGCCTCTTCATCTTCGACGTCACCGTAATTAGCGCAGCTGAATAAGGCCCAGCTTGCACCACCTGCAATTACCCGGATTGCGGTTGACAAAGCAGCATTCTGAATGAAACGGATGCTGCTGTGTGACTGACAGAGCGCAATAATGAGGAGCGGAGATGCCACGAGGAGCATCACCGCTCTGTAGGGGAGAGGGCACCGAAACCTCCTGATGAGAACTGCTTCTTCATTTTATACTCCTCTGCTAAATATATCCAAATGATTTACACAAAAATAGCAGTATCAATCTTCATTTTCCCCATGATTGCTTACAGAGATTGCCCGCCAAGTGGGGGGTGTTGGAGAAGAGTAAAAAGAGGTAGATCCCCAGAATTAGTGCTAGAGTTTGTAAGGAAATATTAAATCTCTTCAGACTTCCCAACAGATGTTGTTCACCCAAGTCTAATGAAGTGCTGATTAACGCAAGCTAAAAAAACATAGACAATAGGAAAAAAGTGAGCTCTGTTGTTGGGAAAGGTATAAAAATAGACAAAAGTCTGGTGGGCCAGTAATGCACAACACAAAGACAACAGAAACAAGTCAAGACATAACAGAATTTAAAAAGCAAACCTAAGTTCACAAGGCAATGGAAATGCTCTTGACCACTAAAGGACAGTGTAAGCACTGAAAAAAATGGAAGCACAACAATAAATGTAAGCTTTGTTTTGTTTTAGACTTGTTTCGACTTGATTCCATTGTGTTTCAGCTTAATGCCGTTGTGTTTCAACTTGATTCTGTTGTGTTTCGGCTTGAGTCCATTGTGTGTCGGCTTGATTGTTTTGTGTTTCAGCTTGATTCCGTTGTGTTTCGGCTTGAACGAATTATATGCGGTAATTAAAAACATATAAATACTGTGCAAAATGTTTTGCCACAACCTTTAATTGCCACGTTCTGTATTTTGTGTGGTGGCAGCTTTTAAACTGCGGTAAAAAAAACCAAGCCACATCCATATTACGTACATTGTCCGTTACAATAGCGATGCAGATCGTGTTAGCAGAAGAGTACAATGTTTGCATACTATCTTTGTCTTGTCTATCATTCTTTACCATTTCTTATGTAATAGACTGAACTGTTTATTAAATTTAGTAATTTTGTGTCACCACTCATTCTGTGTGTGTGGGTGAATGCATTTTTTCCCTTCTGGGCTTGCCGTAGTTTGGTGAGAGTGCAAGACGGTGAGACCAGAGAAAAAGTTGTCTGAATCTAATAAACCAGTACAGTACATTTTGGACTGCTTTTGTTCTTATTTTGTTAAATTCTAGTGTTTAGGTGAACCTGTGACAAACACTCGGTTACACTTATCTCCCCTGGGAAACCAAAATGTTGCCACCCAAACTTTCTTGTCACACCCCTACTCACAACCACTAGCTGTGGGTGTTAATGCATCAAAAATTGTATTGTTAGGTACTGGAAATGAATCAAGTGTATTTACCTACAATGAGCTTATTGTGTCTAGTTGTTTATTTCTTTTTTGTTTTACTCTCTGCAGGTCCATTGGGGAGAGTTTGGAGCCGTTAGACAAGAGTGTATATGTATGAGAGTGTATGACCCTGGCCCCATGATGATGATGAAAGGCCTTTCCAGCAGCCGCAGCCACCACCACATGGTGGCCTGCGAGCCTTCATATGACCCTATGGGTCACCACAGTGATCGCAAGCCCTACCTCATCAGCCAGATCGAAGCGCCACCTCCTCCTGATCATCCGTATTACTCATCAAGAAGCTCATACCAGCCGGACTGTGTGGTGCCTTACGGGACTTTCCCACGGCGCCACTACAGCACAAGTCATGAGCCTAAGGAAGAGTGTGCTGTTGTGCCCTATACAGGTGGAATGGGACCAACAGGAAAATGTCAAAGAGTGCCAGTTAACCTGCTGGAACATCTGGACCGGCAGCTTCCAATGTCACGGGATGGCTATCACACGTTGCAGTATAAACGAGCAGCAGCTGCGGCAGCTGCTTTAGAGCAGCGTAATGACAGTCCTGGGCGTATCCGACATTTGGTACACTCAGTGCAAAAACTTTTTACCAAGTCACACTCGTTAGAAGGGCCTCACCATGGTGGACATGGGCATGGACACAGTAAGAGCAGCATGAACGGGAGCAAAGCTAGTCCTGATGGAGAGAACACGCCAGCACCGACACCACGGCAGCGCAAGCGGAGCAAGAGCCGTGAACGCTGCAAATCAGCTGAGCCCAAGCAGCGGACACCACCCTCGGGATACTGGAGCTCGGACGAGCTGGAGCGGGATGTCTGCCCTCTGCGCCATGCCACCCCTGGCATCATGACAGTGGGCCGTCACCCTGAGCGGGCGCAGTCTCAGTACTTCCTGGAGGCATGCGGAGCAGAGCCAACACTGAAGAACTCGCGCAGCAGCAGCGATGTGGCCAAATGCACGACGTGTGCCATCACGACACCAGGCACGGACGTGGCACAGCTGCCGAAGAAGAGCGCATGGTCGTCCTCTCTCACGGTGAGCAGGGCACGGCAGGTGTACCAGCAGGCCGCTGTAAATCTAGATAAGGTGCTAGTGAAAGCAGAGGCTTGTCAGCAGGAGCGCACATGCCAATTTTTGCAGGTATGCCAAATCCAAATTTAAAAACTCCAACTTTCCTTATTAATAATTTCCCCCCTGCACCCCCATGCTTACCTCACCCACCTTCACTTTCACCCTCACCACCACCGTCACATCTTCCTCCGCCTCTCCTCCTGCTTTCTCCTGGAGAGAGGCTCCAGCTTTGATTTGAGTTCTGCTGAGAAGTAAGTGCAAACCACTAGCCGCCTTACTTTCTAGTTAGATGATCATGTATAATTTCTGGTATTTTAATTAACCTTTAAACCTTTAATATTTCATCTTCTTCTCTATAATTTTTCCCAGTCTTTTCTATTATTTATGCATTATTGAGGTGGTGAGTATTAGAGCTGTCACAATTATGACACCATTGAGTTAATTAAGATTGACATCCCTTTGACAATTTAGACTGAGATTCTGCTGGCATATAGGTTTAGTACATGGATGATTCATATAATAGTCTATTTAGGTCATTTTATAATAATGCGCAGTTACATTTACAGTATTTAAAAGAGCCCTAATGCAAGATTAAGTCGAAAGAACAGTTAAATTGCATACTTTTGAGGTTTAAATGCTAATCAGAGCATGTAAGCGAAGGGGAGCGGTGATGCTCCGCTCAATATTTTGCTCTGTGGGCGTGCGCTTCGCTCAGTCACTCACAGCCCAAGCAAATGCTCCGCAAATGTTCCACTCTTGTGCACCGGTAAACCAAATCCCGCTCAGATCCCGCGCTGACATTAAATTTCTCCAGTAGGCCAAATTATTTTTTTTAACCCGTTTATAGTAAAATTCTTGAATAAATGTCTAAATTAAAGCAGTGTTGAGCAGTAGCGTCGCTACATGTAGCTAGTTTCATTACATTTCTCAGTAGTGCGGTACCATTGCTGTTTTCAGTCGTGCTACAATTGCTTTTCAGTCGTGTAAAAATATTTAAGTTCGATATTTTATATGCAGTCCAGTTCTTTGTCTGTTGGCCATTCTTTATAATAAGGGTGTGTCTGAAGAAAGGAATGTTCAAAAGAGCTTTAATGCACCGAAGCTCAAATAAAGTAGGGCATCCAATCCTGACATGGACAACGAAAAATAAAGATGTCTTATTTTGGAGAAATAGAACTCAAAGGGGAAGAAGAGGCAAAGACAAAGAACTCAAAGGGGAATTGAATGGGGAAGAAGAAAATTTGCTTCTTCTTAATGTGACCCTTTTGTAGCATGTTGAGATTTTTATTAGCTTGCTTACATTTTTCTCTAGTCTGCTTCATTTGTTGGAAATTTCCACGACAGAGAAGCTTCTTTATTAATTAACTAGTACAGTAGCATCCACACATGCTACATTTACTGATTCTGGATCAGTAGTTGACGCTATTTAAGCTGTGTGGCTGTACCCACATGAACATATTAAGTGGCCGGTTTAGTTTCTGCTTTCTCCCTTTTCCTAATTGAGTGTTTCCAAATTATATTGACAAAATCTGTGAAAGTGTTGGAGCCTTAAGTTGGTTCGATATAAAAATGAAATTTTAAATAAAAGCTAATTGCTGTTGCTGTAGCTTAGCTTAATAAATTTCCCAGGGAGTAACTGATTTTCCAGGTAGTGTGACCAACACTGCCAATTAATATCAGTTATGTTTTAGGGTGACATTCAGATTGTACTTTTTAAAATTTATTTTATTAATTTGAATGTATTCAATTAAAATTAATAATTTAGAAAGGTGTCTTGTTTTTGAAGCCACTTAGGCTCCATGATAAAACTAGCTTACCATTTGCTGCGCTGCTATGTTGGCAAAGCATTGAGCGTATTGTGCAAGAGGTGCGAAATCTTTAGAAAGGCGCTCACCACTCTGGAGGAAATATCACATGCTCACGTGCTCTGATGCTATTATTTTATTTAAAATGTTATAATCGTGACAGGTCTAATGTCTTTCCTTGTGTAAAGTAAAAAATGCCCTGGGTGGATGTGTACATGTCTGTTTGATGTGTGATTATTTCAAATGTAAAATAAAAATCCAGATGTGACAGCTGGATACACAGTGTTCGAAAGAAAGCAGTTATTATAAGATACATTACTAAGTAACATAAAGACACTTTTGACTAACATAAACACGGTAGTAGAACAATTTGTCTTTTTTAAAACCTGCTAGGCTAATAACAGTTGTGAATGATGCCTATGGAATGCTAATTTGATGCATTGATCTAGGACATGTTCAATGAATTATTAATAGACATTTGGAGTAATCATTGTCTTTAAAGGGTCATTACACACAAGACCTGCAGTAGTTTGCTCTACGCACACCAAAAATATGAGACACTAATATACTAGTAAAAACTAAGAAA
Source organism: Bagarius yarrelli (assembly GCA_005784505.1). Taxonomy (NCBI): domain Eukaryota; kingdom Metazoa; phylum Chordata; class Actinopteri; order Siluriformes; family Sisoridae; genus Bagarius; species Bagarius yarrelli. Next base: position 2,144,761 of record VCAZ01000054.1, on the reverse strand, counting down.
AAGTTGTGGGTGATGAATGTCTGTCGTTAAAGGGCCATTTAACAGGAGACCTGCAGTAATTATCACAGCAGCATAGTGGAGGGAGAAATAGATGCAACTTTGCCATGTGCTGTTAATAATAATAATAATAATAATATTCAACTTCATTGTCATTGTGCAAGGTACATGTACAGAGCCAATGAAATGCATTTTTTGCATATCCCATCTTAGTAGTTGAATAACCTCATGGTTACTCACTGATACAGTACAAACCCTGACATTCATACGCATAAATCAAGAAATAATTTACGGAGGTGTGGCCTCTGTGGAACAGTTCTAGTGAAGGAGGTGTGGCCTCTGTGGATCAGTTCTAGTAAAGGGGGGGGATGGATTCTGTTGATTAGTTCGAGTGAAAGTGGTGTGGCCTCTGTGGTTAAGTTCTAGTAATGGGGGTGTGGCTTTTGTGGATCCGTTCCATTGCAGAAGGCCTCTGTGGATCAGTTCTACTGAAAGGGGTTTGGCAACGGTGACTTAGCTCCACTAAATAAAGTGTGGCCTCTGTGATCAGTTTCAGTGAAGGAGGTGTGGCTTCTGTTGATTAGTTCCAGTGAAGAAGTTGCGGGGCTTCTGCGGATCAGTTCCAGTAAAGGAGGTGTGGCCTCTGTGGCTTAGTTCCACTAAAGAAAGTGTGGCGTCTGTAATCAGTTCCAGTGAAGAAGGTGTGGGTTCTGTGGATCAGTTCTAGTAAAGGGGGTGTGGCCTCTATGGTTTAATTCCATTAAAGGGGGTGTGGCCTCTGTGGCTTAGTTTCACTAAAGAAAGTGTGGCACCTGTAATTAGTTCCAGTGAAGAAGGTGTGGGTTCTGTGGATCAGTTCTAGTGAAGGGGGTGTGGCCTCTGTGGTCTAATTCCATTAAAGGAGGTGTGGCCTATGTGGTTTAATTCCAGTAAAGGAGGTGTGGCCTCTGTGGCTTAGTTCCAGTAAAGAAAAAGTGTGGCCTCTAAAGAAAGTTTCAGAGGTATGAGCAAGGTGAAGCTTATGTAAACTCAGTCACATTCAAAGTAATAGGTGTGGTCTGTGTGTATAAGTCTTAGTAAAAGGGGTGTGGCTTGTATGCCTTTGTTTATCAGTCTTACTAAGGTAAGCAGGGCCTCTCTTTTAGCCAGATCTTGTAGGAGGTCTGGCTTCTTCAGCTAACAGTCTCTGTAGAGGAGAAAAACAATTGTGTCCTCACTGTAAGTCGTATGGTTTCTAATTCTATTAATAAAAATTAAAATGATATGAATATATATCACCTCTTTTTCGTGCCAAAGCATGCTTTGTAAGTTTAATCAGAGATGTAATATAACAACCGCTCCAACTATAATAAAGAACACTTTAAAAATGAAGCTTTAGAAGACTAGAAGTGGAGAGATGCATTATTAGTGATTGACTGTGATTCGCAGCCTCTCAGTCACACATCCTCCTCCTTCTGAGAGAGGATTTCTGCCATGTTCTCTCTCACACTTGCAAATTGCAAAGAATAACTTGTATCTCTTTTTTTTTGGACGTGCTAAATTCAGAACCCTGGTTGCCATAGTAACTGTGAATGAATGTTTCTTTTTTTTTTTTGAACAGTTGCAGATTGTGGGATGCAGGATGGCACTCTGCTTTCGAGCGAGGCAGTTAATCCTACTCAAGCGCTGGAAGATCCCACTGCCAAATTATCTGTAATGATGTTTTGATAGCTTGTCTAACAGCTGTTAGGACTTCTGAAAATCTTGTTCAAACAGTGTAGAAAGTTGACGAGAGTAAGACAAAAAGAGATCCAAAAAGTTGCCAGAATTCTCCCTAATTTAGCTATTGTGCCTTTAACTCTGTAGAAATGTGTGTATTAAAGGAGTCATCAGGATGCCGATTCTTCAACAAGTTGATATGATTCTTTAGGGTTCTAATGAAAAGTGTTTAAGTGAAAATTGTCAGTTCTCTATGAAAATCAGTTCTGTTCACAGGGACTCGTTTCAGTGCATGTTGCTCTAAATGCTAATGAGCTCTGTTCACCGCACCCCTCCGTTTCCACTGTTACACAACCATTTTTAATAACGTATTAATTATTACCAGGCACTGTTATAAATCATCTTTAAATGTAAGATTAATGTAGTTTGTACAGTTTGTAATAAGACAATTATAAGTGTTCAATTATCAATTACATTGAAAAGGTTGTACATAGAAAATACGGCATGAGTTCACACTTTAGCCCTGATCATCGTGAAACTTGCTAACGTTAACACATTATTAGAAAAGGCGATTGTATGAATGCATAGAAAAAAATTAACTTACCTCTTCCAGAGGTAAGTTAAGGTACCTCTTCTAGAGGTCAAGCAGGAACACAAAATCAATTTTCAGGGATAATTTCTTAGCAAAACCTGCTTTAGACTGACCCTCTGTAAAGAAGGTGAAGCTGAGTTCGGGTTAGAGTCCATGTACAGAAGTTTATTATAAATGAATACAAATAATTCGAAACGCAAAGCAAAGCTTAGAGACGAGGTTACAGGCAAACAGGTCCGAAACACAATAAATAATCCGATAGGCAGAAAGGCAGAAGGGTAATCCAAAAGGCAAGGTCAAAAAAACAGGCAATGGTTCATACACAAGGAGATCAGACATAGAATAGTAGAGTAGCGCAAAAACAGTAAGTACTCAGATGAGGGCTCCCTCTGCTGGTGTAGCGTTACACCCTCGTTTATAAATCAGTCTGGTAAATAATAATTTATGCATTTGCGTAGATCGGGGTGCCCATTCCGCTCCAAACAATGCTGGACAATTTACATCTCTCTAGGGGCAGGTGTATGCTAAAACGGCAGTAGTGAGCACGTCCTCGGTCTGTGTAACATCACAAGAACAGCCACCTGAGAACAGCTTAATTGAAGAGAGGGGAAACGATTTAACAAGATTAAATAAACACTTGTTAAAGCTTTATTATTATAGAGTGGTTATGTAAACACAATGCCAGCTAATATTTCAGTTTAAACAACTTGTAAAAGTGCATATTGCATCTGATGACCCTTTTAAAAAACAGTCCTTGGTACTGATTAGGACAAGCGATTAAAAGCATAGCATTTTAAAACGTTTTAGAAGCCCGCTGTGAAAAATATCAAACAGAATTTTAGAGAAACAACCAGCCGTGTATCTTGGATTACTGTGACAAGCAGAATTAGATGCTGTGATATCCGACAGGATCTTTTATCCACTAAATGAGGCAGGAAGTTGGAGTATTTTAGCGTGCTGTGAGTCTTTCTGTGGATTTCTGCTCAGCTGGGGCTTCAGTGCTCAAACTCTCAGGGAAAACTCTGAGCGTGTTTCGGAAAGTTAAGGAAGTCCACATCTGTGGAAAAGTTTTTATTTATTATCAAGTGTTCTGTCAACAGAGACGGCACACAAGTCATTCCAGTGACACAGATTGTAAACGTTGTGGACTAAAATTACAGACGATTTAAATCAATCTACAGGTATTGTGCGAGGTACTATGATGCTGGTTTTAAATTTGCATTATCATTTTGGTTTCCAAAATTTGTAGCGCCCTCTGCTGGAGTGCATTTGCACATACAAGATGTATGCCTTGTGCCATCATCTGTATCGTCACCTGTGCAGAAATTAGAGCTAGGAGATTGTATGGTGCAATACAAAAATTAAGCAGCAGGGGCGCTCGAGTGCCTCATAACCTCATGTTTACACCTGGGTGCCCTTATGCTAGCCAGGGCTGTTTTTTTTCCTCAGCTGCCCCCTAGTGGATAGAACTTTCAATGCTTTGAATTCTGGTATGCACACCTACACACAGTGAGAGTGAAATAGCCAGTGTCTGACTCCAGATCAGTGTCTAATCCCATGACGTCATGTTGCCCTTTCCACACATTACTTACTAGAGTTAATATACAAGGCGAGACCAGCTTTTTTTTAGACATCATGTTGTGAAATCGCCACACAGGAGTCAGGAGACAAAGTTGTTTGTCACATCACCTGTGATTATTTTTACAGAAATGTTTTAAAGGAATATTACATACAACTGTGTATGTATATGAGTGTGTGTGTGTGGGCATATTGGGTTTTATTACTAACTGCCTTTTATACCCGCTGTGACGCCAGGGCCCTTCGTTTCCACGGCAACGGTAGCTCTGCGCTGATTCACACTGTGGCTGAGGAATTTTTTTAACGTGGGATTGTTCGTTCTGTGTCATGTGGAAAATCTGGGAGAGAAACAAGAGTCTACACACACACACACACATACTTCATGTATTAGCTAATTTATTTGGAACTCATTAACATAAATGTACTTTAAGTCTTCCAAACCCTGCTTGAAGGTCAGATTGTGTGAGTTGTTATAAATCTGCAATGTGAAATGTGAATTATTTAACAAAGCTGGCCCGTGTTTGTGTGAGAAAGTGGCATCGAGAGAGAGATGATGTGATACGCAGGGATGCTGATCGTTAGCCCAATCATGCAAGCTCACACCGGCAGTCTCATTAATTATCTTTGCCCACTGTGATGTGAGTGTGATTGTGAGAGTGTGAGTAAGTGAGTGTAAATGACATCGATGGCTTTATTTTATTAGTGAAATAAAAGTCTTTAAACACAATCTTTAAATATGAACTGTGGTTTACTACTAAAATAAGAAACAACAGAATTAAAATAGTTTAAAAATGTAAATATAAATTTTTTCAATTTTATACCAGTAAAAAATTTTAGTATAAATTTTGTTTATATGTATAAATATAGTAAAAAGTAACTCTTAAAACCCTTAAGATAAAAGACAAGGATAATATATATAGTATATATATATATATATATATCTATATATATATATATAGATATATATATATATATTATATATATTATAGATTAATAATAAAGATTAATTATAAAGATTAATAATACAATATAATAATAATATATAAAAGATTTAATTAATACAAAATTAAACATTTTTCAACATAGTTTATTGAAAAAAAATAAGTAAAGAAAATTTTAGTAAAAGAGAGAAATATAATGAGAAGCAAACTGAGGCTGGTACAGTATATCCTTTTGGGTCGTATGTTATGGCATGTGAACTCTGACCCCACAGGTGCCCCAGGACGAGTGGGGTGGTTTCCCCATAGGGAAGGAGGAGGACATCCCGTGCAGGCGGATGCGCAGCGGCAGCTATGTCAAAGCCATGGCTGAGGACGACAGCGGTGACTCGGATGGAAGCCCCAAACCGTCGCCCAAGATGCAGGCGAGACGAGCCAGCTACCTCAAAGCCACGCAGCCATCACTTACTGAGATGACCACACTTAAGTAAGAGCATATCACACACATTTCTCAAACAAGCTAGCTGCAGTTGCCTTGTTTACGCACAGAAACTGTAAATATCCGATACTGATGATGTATCATTACTACTTGCTAAAATATTAAAAGAAGAAAACGTAATGACAACTGTTATATAATGCAATAATTGTAGCAAGAATCAGTGAATTTGAGTTTTTCTGGAATTATTTAAATAATTTAGCCGTTTAAAACAATCCAATTCAAAGATGAAGACCCTAGTACTTATATTGTCCAATAGAAAACATGACTTGCATTTCAACGGTCCAATCACATGGGGCAAAAAATATGAAAAGAGTTTTGATTCACTAACAACAAAAGTGGGAGGGTCCATGGCACAAATTGGTGCACCCCAGACAATTTTTAAAACATGCTACTTAGAACGCATTTACACCGCAGGCATCAAATGACCCCATTCTGATTTTTTTACTTTAATGTGGAACAGATGAGATATGACTCACGATCATGTAAGCAGGAAAAAAGAATATAGATTTCTATATTTTCAGATGGGTTTCAGTTCCATTAATACGTGATAATAAATCTGATATGAATCGGATTTGTGCATTAACGTGTGTAGTGTAAGCAGACAGATCGGATTTTCACCTGTTTATGCAAGTCGAACCTCACTGAATAAGCAACAGTGACGCATGACGTCAACTCAGGTGGACACCGACAGGCATATATAACTTAGCGCAACTGTGTATTTCAATATTTCTTATTTTTGTTTATTTAAAACCTGTTTTCTCTCATTTTATTCTACATGAACACACTATCACATGAATAAATAAATAAAAATATAAATTTAACCTAACTTAGCAGTACTTTTACATTAGTATGTTTTGCCGTGTATAGTGTAAATGCGGATATCGAATACGGGTCAGTTTTAAAAGAAGATCTAAGCAGGTCATTAAAAAAAATTATATAGTCACAAAATCGAAACTGTGCATTGAGCTCTGCAGTGTAAACGCAGCCTTACACTCAAATCACATGCTTATCGAACCCACATACACACTCATTGTCGGGTGCTCCATGCACACACAAAAAACACACTTTTGTATTACAGTAGATTTCGATTTTTTAATAAGAATAGCATGATTGTATTTTCTTTTTATTTTCTGATTTATTTTTAACTTTCTGTTAACGTGGTAAGTAGCTTTCTTCTCTTGGCCTGCAGAGCTAAATTACATTAAATGTTTTTTTTTTAAGCTGTAAACAATAGCAAACATTCTATACCATGATAAAACACTGAAATGCATTTCACAGTATGTTCAATTTCTTTATTGCCCAGCCCACATTGCTTTATGTCTCCGCCTCCTTCTATTCAGAATCACTCTTAATATTTTTTAATAACATCAGATGATTCTTTACTTTAATAGTAAATGATGAGTAGATCCGGGTGCCTGGTACAGAAATACAGCAGGTGATCCTCCCTCGCTACTGGTTTCAATTAGAGTCCCGGCAGAACTACGGTTTCTTTCTTTATCCATGTAGTTTTAATTAACACTGTGCAGCCCTTTTCCATGGAGTCTATGAGTAATTACTCTTAATTAGCCGTGGGCTTTCTTCGAAACTGCAGTACTGACACTGCAATAGCACAGAGATGTTGCAGGTGAAACACTGGCTCTATTTCAGACGGAGGAGAATCGATTTTTGCTGGCTTGCCATATTATTGGTTTGAAGCATATACAAAAGAATCTAAAGGGAAGAAGGGAGTTTGCCATCATGATGATACGTGTCAGCAGAGGTAACGATTCCATCATCGTATAATTAGCACGGCAGATTAGTTAGTTTACGTCTGATTGTCTCTGTACCTGGCAAACTGAAAGGTGACATTTTTTGTATGCAATAAAGAATTTTATTTTAATGCAAATTAGAAAATATAATAACAAATCCAAGTGATTTAATTGGTCGATTCCTCTGGCCCGTCCTACAGCTTGGGATGGAATAAGTAATGAATAATTTAGTCTTATATATAAAAATACATTTCACACCTGTAAGAAAGGTCACCTTCTAGTTACACTGGAGACTCCCTCCATTTGAAAAAGGTTCTGGACTGTTAATCAATTAATTAGCTAATGAAGTAAGAGAATTAAATTTTGTCTGGGACGCCATGTTGGAAAAGGAAATCCAAGTTTTTGACACATTTAAAGAAATGTATCTGCAGGAGAAAGAGAGCGAGTGAGAGAGAGTGAGAAGGACGCGTAGGAGGATGGCCTACAGCGCTCTAGAATGTGTGTGTGTGAGGGGCTTCCACTGATGTCTGGCCTGCCGATGCTGCTTCAGCTAGAGGCAATGTGTCTGCCTGTCAACCGTGTGTGTGTGTTTGCTGCGTGGGTGGCCTTAAAAGAATTTTTCTTCTCGCCTTTCTTTCTCTCACAATATAGTGCAGGCCTTTACCTGAGTGTGTGTTGTTGCAGTACACACACACACTGAGGAAGTGACGTGATCATGACGACGCCACGTTGAGTGTGTTCCATGAGCGGATAACCCCCCCAGCTTCCGCATATCCTCCCAATCTGTCTGTCTCTTTCACTGAGGATTTCACAGCTTTAAATGTTGATCAAGTCAAAGCTCTGTAAATTCTCTAGCATCCGCTTTGCACATCTGATGCCTGGGCCGTCTCAGCTGGAGCGAGCGCTCATGCCTGTCATTCTCAAGTCTATAAATAAAACATCAGACTATCAGCGGATGGTGAAAAACAGCGGGACGGGCATCAGTGCACATTGTGTCCTGATTGCTGAATTTTGGACAGGAATTGTATATGTAATCAGACAGTTTTATTTAAAAAAATCACAGTTTTGATTTAAAAGAATGTGCTTTTTTTTGTCATAGAGTTTATTTCAAAATTAAGCAGAGTTTCTTTGCATATTTATTACTTGGCATTATGGCATACTAAAGGATATTTTTAGTCAACTTCAGGTGAAATAAATAAATAAAAAGTCAGTAATATTCAGATGTTAAGTAAAGAAAAATAATTAGTGAAGTCATTTTAAAAATAAGAGAGTCGACTCTTGCTTTTGTAAACTGAATCAGATGATCTGATTCACTATGGAAAGCTGGAATTGTCTCTTTGTCCCTTTGCAGTATTTCGACAGAACATTCTCCAAAGCTTCAGATTAGGAGTCACAGCTACCTGCGAGCCGTCAGTGAAGTTTCCATTAACAGAAGTATGGATAATCTGGATCCTAAAGCTCTTCTCGCCTCTCCTCAGTACCGCTCCCGTAACGAGAGCTACATGAGGGCTATGAGCACCATTAGCCAGGTTTGTGACCTTTAAACCTCTGACCCATCCCTTCTTTTAAAAAAAAATGATAGAACACAAACATATTATATAAATTCTATAACTGCTCCTGAAGGTGAGCGAGGTGGAGGTAAACGGCCAGATCGAAGCCGTGTGTGAAAGTGTCTTCAGCGAGATGGAGTCTCAGGCCGTAGACGCTCTGGACTTGCCGGTTCCCGGATGTTTCCGGATGCGAAGTCACAGCTATGTGCGAGCTATCGATCAGGGCTGCTCTCAAGACGAGGACGGACCATTACTGCCGCCGTCTCCACCACGGACCACCACTACTGTCCGGACCATTCAGAGCAGCACAGGTCAGAATACACACACACACAGAAATCTACTTCCTTGTCCAGTAGCACACATGCTTATCTCTGCAAAGAAAAAGCAATCATCTACATTTCTTCCTGTTTCAGTAAAAAAAAAAAAAAAAGAAACAATTTGCCCTTTGGGTCTGGTAAACAAGTGGAATTGGTAGCTGAGTCGATATTGATTTGTTGTTGTGGTTAACCTCAGAACAGGAAGTGGCTGATTGGTTGTATATTACAGTGTTAAGGGTGGTAAGGGAATAAATATCGATTCTCGCTGATTAAATTTTGTTTAAATGGATGAATTATTGTAGTGAACGAGAAAGCAGGAAAACGTTTTCGGTCGTAATGATGTGTAAATAGACCTCAGGGTACCCAAGCTATAGAGTGATAAATCAGTAATAAATCAGGAAATCCCACATAAACCCGAAACAACTGATGACGTAATCGGGTCCATGGTGTCATGGGCAAGTCATGTTTTTCCCTCTAGTCTGTTCTGTTTAAAGGTCAGATGATTTTAATAATGTCGCTGATGTTAATTTAGCATGCTGTCAATTTTTAGGTGACAAAGTCAAACCATGCCTTTAGCACTGACTTTTATTTTTTAAATAATTATGCTAAACTCGCACAGCTAAATTCATGAGGTATATATCTCATCTTGGCAACCTTAACACAGTCAAAGCGTAATTAAAAAAAAAAACACATAGTGCATTTATTTTGTTATTTTATTTTATTGATTGAATTCTTTTGATTTTTTTGATTTACATTGATTTATGTTTAATAGCAATCCATGTTTGACTCACTTTGATTCATTTGAGTCACAACAATTCTTGTTCAATTTAAAATGATTCATGTTCGATTCACAGTAAGTGTTAAGCACGGTTAAAATGAAAAGCTTCTCCTGCTGTGAATGTTTTTATTATTTCAACTGTTATTATTTATTATAACATTTAAAACTCATCTCATTGAATTACATTTATTTTTTAGCTTTTTTTTTTTTTTTGTTTTAGTGCTAATATATACCTTCAAGATATACGCCAAAGCAAATTAGATAATTAACTTTAGCTAAGCCAATCATCATCAGTTGTGTGCTTGACTCCCACCCCCAACACACACACCAATCATCATCAGTTATGTGGTTAACTCCTACCCCAACACACACCAGTCATTATCAGTTGTGTGCTTAACTTCCAACCCAACACACACCGATCATCATCAGTTCTGTGGTTAACTCCTACCCCCAACACACACACCAATCATCATTAGTTATGTGGTTGACTCCTACCCCCAACACACACCAAGCATCATCAGATATGTGTTCCATCCCAACCCACACCAGAGAAAAAAACTTTCCAGGTCCAGCGGCTGAGAGTGAGAGAGTCTACTTGGATGACTTACAATTTGCTGAAACAAATATTAGAAATATTAGTTAAAACTATCATTAAAAATTTTTAGTACTGCATTATACTGTCAGTAACAGTAACAGTGTTCTTAACGCCATTATTCCCATCACTGCATATCACACACACACACATGTGCATGCACATTACACATCCCTCACCATACCACACACACTCTTCACTCACAAACACACTATACCAGATCACACACACCATATCACACGCACATACACTCTACCAAACCACACTAAATCACACATAAACAGGCACACACACCATACCACACATAAACACACAGAAAACCAGACCACAACCCATATCTCTCTCTTACACAACTACAAACACATTACATCACACACACACACACACACACACAGTCCCACCCTGATGTATGCTGGGAAAAGCTGACAGCTCTGACATTGAGAACATTGCCCTCTAACTCTCTGACCATCCAAAAACCCCAGCTGAGAACCTAGACATGGCACAGACTCGCCATCTGCCCCGAAACAGCCAACAGCATCAACAGGGTCAGAGCGGAAACAGAGATTTTATTCCTTTTTTATTATGCAGTAAAAAAGAAGAAATGGTTTCCTGACAGCATACAGGCACGTTTGGACAAAAAGAACATCATCACTATCACCAACTCATCCGAGTTCAATGCTGGACATCAGCCCTCAGAGCTGCTGGATTCTGGACTGTGATTGGTTGGAAGCTGCTGATTGATTTTGTTTCACTGAAGCTCTCAAAGTCCTAGTTGTTGTCATCGACATTGTTGGCATGATGCAGGAGTGTGTGAGGAATGTAAGAGTGCAGGATGAGCTCCTGTAGGAACCTTGTACATCGCTAAGAGGTTGAGAGTTCCTGTAATGCTGTTATCAAAACAGAGAGCAGTCTTATTACATTTTATTTACGGTACATATGAAGCACGACTCTCGGTTAGATGTGTACAAGATTCTCAAGGCATTTTTGTTCAATTCATTTTAAATTCCCTTCTCAGGAATTTCGAGTGGCTTCTTACACAAATGTTCATTCACACGAACACAAAACACCCACAGAGAATCGCAAAAAGGACCCAGAGGTTATTTTCCAAAGTTTAAAGAAAGAGAATTAGAGTGTGTGTGTGTGTGTGTGTGTGTATGTATGTGTAATTAGAAGGATCTCGGTTGTGTTATGAGACTCGTGTTGGTGGTGTATGATGGCTCCTCATGGGTTCTTTCTCATCTCACAGTAATGCTCTTCACATTCTTCTCATGATATCTCATGATGCTTTTACAAACTTATGGATTTCACAGATAATAGTTATACAGTAAATCTTCACAATGTGGCTGCTAAACGTAAAGAAAAATAAAATTATATAATAATAATTAAAATATGAATTTTACTGTAATAAAAACAATTAATGAAACTGCATAAAATTGAATGTTTTATTCAATATTTTATTTTATTTTATTTCATACATAAATAAGCCAACAAAAACTATCAAACGAACAAATATTTAAATCGATTTGTAAAGTGATGTGTTTTGGCTGTTTAGCTTAAGTGAGACTCAAAGACTTTTTTTTTTTCCACAATAAAAGGTGGCAGGGGGCAGGGTGCAGGGTGGCTCAAATGGTTAAGGTGCTGAGTTGTTAATCTGAAGACCAGAAACACTTGGGTTCAAGCCCCACCTTCAGCAAGTTAACCACTGTTGGGTCCTTGAGCAAGACCCTTAACCCTTCCTGCTCCAGGGGCGCTGTATCATAGCTGACCCTGCACTCTGACCCCAACTTACTAAGATGGGATATGCGAGAAATGCATTTCATTGGCTCTGTACATGTACCTTGGACAATGAATTGAATATTATTATTATTATAAAACTTCTCTGAATATTTGTTTGTTGAAAGTCACAACGTCAACAAAAAAACCCCCAGATTTTGGCAATAAACTCAAACAGAACAATACTTAATTTTTTCAAAAGAGCCGTTATGTGTTTGTGTACATTACAAGTGTTTTCTTTCATTTGAATAAAGTCGTTAAGCTGAATCTCCAAAAACCTGGTGGTAATTGTAAAGAGTTTGATAACTGCTCTGACTTCCGTTATGTCGTCTTTATCTCTCTCCATTGCTCCCTCTCTCTCTGTCTGTCTCAGTATTTATATCTAACACTGCACATTAGACTCATTCTCTCGCTCACTCCTCCTGTAATTGGTCTCTTCCTGATGAACACTGAGTCATATCCGACTTCGTTACGCTCGGCGGCGTGTAGGCGTCTCCACAGACTAGCCACAAGTAACCATTTCCAGAACTATTTTTGACTCTTTATTCATTCGTGTTCTTAGTCAAATTGCATATGAAATTTTTTTTGTTACTTCCTCTTAATAAGTTCTATTTCTGTCCTAAAGGATAAAGTGACCAGTTCACCGTCAGTGTTCTTGCAGTTTACCTTTTTTGACCAACAGAGGGAGTTAATGGAACTGCTAATTTGATGTGCAGAACTTTAGAGCGGCTTAGTGATTAGCACTGTTTCCTCACAGTAAGAAGGTTCCAGGTTTGTATCTCCTGAAGGGGTCTTTCTGTGTGGAGTTTGTATGTTCTTCCTTTGTTCGTGTGGGTTTACTCCGGGTTCTCCGGTTTCCTCTCACACTGATTGGTGATTCTGAATTACCCAAGTGAGTGTGTGTGTGTGGGTGTGTGTGGGTGGGTGGTTGTGTGTAGGTGGCCCTGTGGTGGACAACTGGGAAAGACTCCAGCAGATCCATGTGACCCTGATTAGAAATAAATGGGTATAAACAATAGAGGAATGGATAGAATTTAGAGCCATCCATCTGCCTGTAAAAGAAAGAAGGAAAGAAAGAAAGAAAGAAAAAAAGAAAGAAGGAAAAAATTAAATGTTTTAGATCATTTGTTGATGAAGATTTTTAATGATCAACTGTAAAGTTAAAGTTTTTCCAGGCCAAAAAAATAATAAAACACTTTCTTTTTATGACACAATTCCCATATTATAATTTTTATTGTATCAATCTGAAGAAACCTGCATTTTCTAATTAAAATGCTAATCACCAAGCTGCAATTTTCTCCCAAAAACGTAAAATATTTCTGTAATAATTTACTGTACAGCTCATCTGGGATATGTTATTATTGTATACAGTCCATCTATTGTGCATTGTGAATTATTGTTGCTCCTGTGTCCTGTCCTGTGATGAAAAGACTCAGGAGTGTCCCTAAAGACGCAGGCCTTTAGGTGTTTCAGCACAGGATATTGGTGTTTTCATTGGTTAGTTTTATAATAAACACACAATTTATTTTGTGCTGTAAAAGTTGATGAACCCTGATTTATCTGGCTAGTCTGTTATTAACGTGTATCTGAAAGCTGAATAGTTTGACAATGGTAGCCATGTTGGGAAACATACCCTGGATTATGGAGTGGCGCTTGGAGTCTGATGGTGTTTATTTCTGGAGATGATTGGTGGTGAGATCAACTCAAAGCTACACTTGGAAAATGATGCACGACTTCTTTAAAACGGAAAGAGTGAAGAAGAGAGAGATTGTGAAGAAAATCTCTGAAGCTGATAGTGTGTTCGCCTCTGCCCTTTTATCTCTGATGCACACATTCAGCTGGTGCTGTGTGTGTGTGTTTGCTCTACCCCCTGTATATTTTATATAGTGAGCAAAGTGAAAAAGGAAGTGTGATATTTGTTATATCATGTGTGAAACGACTCTTTCCGGCTCTTTTCTGCCCTCCTGTGGCTGTTCAGTAGAAGTGCATCAGAAAAACAGGCTACATGCACGCTAACAGTCTGTTAGTGTGCATGCGTTGTGGATTATGTAGGGTTTAGTGTGCAGTTAAAGGATTTTCCCTTTAGTTTGTGTATCTTTTTAATGATGTATGTCAGTGAAGCTTAAATAGCTTCACAAAGAATCTCAGTACACATTCTATATTTTCTTGGTTTTTAGTTATAGAATATGAACTAAAGATTTATAAAATATAAATTTTTATTTGCATATTCATTTTAAATTGTCCAAATTTATTCAGTTGTTTGTTTGATTGATTGATTTATTGATTGGTTTATTGATTAAAACGGCATGTCCTTAAAGATTATAACATGAATTTTACACCTGGTAAATATTCATAAAGCTGGCATGTAATTGGCTGAGCCATGTGTGTTTCTTTACAGTGTCGTCTTGTATCACCACTTATAAGAAGACACCTCCACCGGTGCCTCCACGCTCCTCCACCAAGCCCTTCATCAGCATCACAGCTCAGAGCAGCACCGAGTCGGCGCAGGACGCCTATATGGATGGGCCAGGTCATCGTCATGGTGAAGCAACCCTGCACTCTGCCCTCAGTAACTCCACAGAGAGCATCGACAGCATGAAGGCCCTGACGGCCGCCATAGAGGCAGCGAATGCACAGGTGCACGGCCCCGCCAGCCAACATGTCAGCTCTAGCAGCACCACGGGCCCGGCCTCGCCCCTGCCCCTACCACTACCCCTACCCCTACCCCTCCCTGTCCCTGTTCCTGTCCCTGTCCCTATACAGGTACCTACACTGGAGGACAAACACCGCGACGCTCTCCGCAAGGGACGGTGTCTCTCTATCGGCATACAGGTAAAAGAGAGAGAAAGAGACCAATAAGTAAAAATGTCTGATAAACACAGGAATAAATAATAAAATTAAAAAGGAAATTAAAAAATTATGATAATAATAAGTATTATGTAATTGACACCCCTGCAGTACCAGCACCTTCAACTGGGGAGCACAAATACAAGCTGAATCAACTTTAACGTTAAGTTTTTTGTGTGTGTGTGTGTGTGTGTGTGTGTATCTGTGTAGGTGGATGGCCCTGAGGATCAGGAGGCAGAGGACCAGTCAAAGTTTCAGTCAGTAGGGATTCAAGTGGAGGACGAGCGAAGGTGTGTGTGTGTTTTCGCGCGTGTGTGTGTTTGACCCTTTTACCTGTACGAATCACAATCATGACTCAGCTGCAATGTTCTTTTAGATAAAATGTCAAACATCACGCACACACAGACACACACACACACCCACACTCTCCTGACCTTACACCATGCCTCATTTCTGCTACAGTGAGTCTGGCTATTCTCGCCACAGACAGGATGAGAATATCACAGCTTCATTATGGTTTCATCTCGTTCTACATCCACTTCAGTACATACTGTACTTTACACTATTACTAAACAAATGTTCGGAAGTTAATGATGATGGTTATGTGGTTCATATAGTGAATTGTTGTGTGATTTGGGACACGGCCACAGTGAAAGGTTAATTATGTTTATACGGCGTGTTTAGGGTGCGGGGTGTGCAGTGTAGGCGCTGGGACGTTCGTCAAGGTGTTTTAGTTACTCTCTGTGTGTCTGCAGTCATCGCAGGATCATGCGCTCCAACAGCGTGACGGCGGCAGTGCAGGCTGACCTGGACATGCCAGATTACTCTCCAACCGAGTCTCCAGACGCTGACATCACCTTCTCACGGGATGCCACGGCCTCAACGGTGAGCATTCAGGGCTCAGGGAACCATTACCATGCCTGTGTCTCGGACGACTACGCTTCTGTAGGCTTCGACCCATCCGTGCTGCCGCCTCCTGAGCCCTGGGTGGACAGCGGCATTCCCGAGGACTCGCTCCAGAGCGCACGGAGCCGCTCGGTGTGTCAGCGTGATGGACGCTGGTTTCTCAAACTGCTGCAGGCTGAAGCTGAGCGCATGGAGGGCTGGTGCAGGCAGATGGAACAGGAAGAACGACACAATGATCTTCCCGACGACAGTGAGTCGCTTCATTTGTGCCCTCAGGAAATCCTACAGTGTCACTCCGGCTCGCAGAGAGCTGTGTAATAATTAGCTCAGGTGTTTAATGAATTGTATTAAAGCTGAGAGTGCTGAAGTGTTTAGAGATTAACCCTACAGGACCACAGCCTGATTGAGCACAAATAATTTTAGCTAAAGCTTACAGCAAGAAAAACAAAAAAATTAAGTAACTTACTGATCAGCCTGAGCGACAAACACAAATAATAACCAGAGACTCTGGAATAAAGACTCATCTGCATATTAAAAGTCATTTACAAAGACAAGCTGTCCGTAAAACATTAGTGGCGGTTGGTGCATTTGCTACCTGGGCCTTCAGTGGGGACTTACCCGACTGATACACCTCTTAATACCACCACTATCACATTATGAAAACCATCAATAATTTTAAAAACACAATATAACATGGTGTGGCATTACAGACAGAGACAGAGGCATTTCACGTGTTGAGGGTAAAAACCATTTTTATTCAAGCAAGAAACCCTGTTAACACAACTCCAAACCTCTACACTACAACTGCAACTGTACCACATATATCATCTGGAGCAGTTCAGAATCAATATTATCTATTAACATCACAAAAACATAAACAGTTCAATAAAAAATATAATACATTTAAAGGCTGTAAGCCAGCGTTATCGGTTGGTGGCACTGGTCTGGAAACTCTTTCCCGGGTTAAGACAAGCTAGTTATCTTCGGGTTAACCGAAAAGTCCACCTAAAAACATATTTTTAAGTATGTCAATCTCCTCCTTTGTCAGCCATTGTGGGCGTAAACATTCTACAAATTTATGTGTACAAATTTATCACTATATATTATAATATTATGATAGTGGGCCTTTGGGCCAGACCCCTTAACCTGAATCTGACGATGTGAAAGAAGCAAAAAAAATATCTCTCTTTCTCTCTCTTTTACTCTCTGTCTCCTTCTGTGTGTGTGTGTGTGTGTGTGTGTGTGTGTGTGTGTGTAAAGTTCTAGGGAAGATCCGCAGTGCAGTAGGCAGTGCTCAGCTTCTCATGTCACAAAAGTTCCAGCAGTTCAGAGAGCTGTGTGAGGAGAACCTGGTGAGTTTTCAATAAAGCTTCTTTATATTATATAAAATATGTTCCATGTCTTATAACACCATTTTTGTCTTACTGTTTACATTTTCATTCTATTTTCCAGGTGTATGTAAATGCTGAAGGATTTTATAACATACATAGGCACTGAATAATGTGTATAAAAACTTTGGGTTTAAAACGTGTGTATGTGTGTTGATATTTCTACATGTCTGGGAAGGAAACACTTCAAAAAAATGTTCCTTGTATTATAAGTCGGGAAAGTTGAACATTAGTGACCTCTAGTGGTCTTATAGTAAATAATTAAAGCACTTAAAGGGATAGTTCACTTAAAAATAAACATTCTGATATAAATTACTCCCACTCGTGATACTGACATATTTTTATCTTTGAAACAGAATTTTGAGATATTTTTAATGAAATCTGAGGGCTGTTAGCAAGGTAACTACTGGATTCAAGGCCCACAAAAAAGAACCAAGATAATTGACAAAGTGGTCCATGTTACATCAGTGGTTCATCTGAAGTAACATGGTTACTAAGCTTTAAGAGAACTTTTACACAAAGAAAACAAAAATAATGACTTTATTACACATATTGCGTAAATTCTGGACGCATGTTCACTTACAGTAACATGAGGCAAGTGTATGACGGCGCCATTGCAGACCCAAATCCGGCATAATGGACATAAATTGTGCTTTGGTTACACTGGGGGAACAACGAGCTATCGAAATCTACATGGATTAAGTTTTGTTTTTAATTTGGTCTTTAAAATGGTGCTAAAGTGTGCATTTTTGCTCTCAACTACATGTTCTCGTGTCCTATATCGTCACGGTTTACACCTTCTTCCTCGCAGAACCCCAACGCTCATCCGCGGCCCGTAGCTCAGGATCTGGCCGGCTTTTGGGATATGCTTCAGCTCTCCATCGAGAACATCAGCCTGAAGTTCGACGAGCTGCACCAGCTTAAAGCCAACAACTGGAGACCTCTCGATCCCCCTGAGAGAAAGGTACGACGTTATCCAGGAAGTACCGAAAGACTCAGGATAAAACAGTTTTGAGTTTGAGTGATCTCAGAGGCTTACACACGCTCATCATACCATTTGATGGAGTGATAGTTATAATACTAATATGCATCGTCATCATGCTAAAAATGGATAACGCTAATGCTAATTTGTGCATGCTTAAGCTTCAAAATGCCATTTTTCCACTGAAGTACCGGAACCTTTAGCCTAAAATGTTGTTGTTTTTTTGTTAACAAGCCACCAGATCTATTGTTTTTAATGGACCAAAAATTATCCAATGGTCTTTTTTTAGAGCTAACAGAGCTTCTTATCACCGATTGGTTGCGCATATACACAAAACTTCACACGATCACCCAAAATACTTTCAAATCAAAGACAAAGGGTTTTTTTTATAACTGGCTACAACCGCTGCAACCTGATTGGCTGTTACATTCATAAGCTTTTTTTTTTTTTTTAACAACAAGACAAACTTTCCAATACAACAACGAATTAAAACAAAATGACTGAAATGGATTTTTTTTATTATGGGATGTGAGAACATTGGAAACAGTCCAAGATCCGGAAGGTTTCTGTTGGGGTTCTTCAGGTTCAGGATCATCGTCAGTTCAGTACGCAGTGGAAAAACTCCCGAGTGATTTAAAACAAACCCCGAGCTTCACCGATCAGCGACGCACGGCTTCTTCACTGTGTTTCTAGCTGAACTGTCTGTGATGTGCGCGTGTGCTGTGTGTTTTTACGTCAGCGTTAGTAAAGTGTGTGTCATCGATCATCACGGCTGCACAACGGCTCTCCGTCCCTTCCCACTTCCTTCACACGTTATTTTGTTTCCTTTTTTTTCTTTTGTCTGTTTGACAGTGAAACATTTTTTGGCGTCATTTCATCAGACTCTCAGAACCACTGTACCCCCTTCCCCTGCTGGGCTGCTCCATCCTCTCAAAATACACACACACACACACACACGTGTGTGTGTTTATATGTGCGTCGTCTCTGTTTCTTCCACCCTGTCTTCGTTTCCATCCATCTGTTTCAGTGGCCAAATTTAGATGCAGGACATGGTGTATAATTTGTCATATACTTCACACACACGCGCACACACACACACACACACACACTCACTGTAGTTTCTCATACACACTAAGTATGTACACACAAACACAGACTAATGTTAGTGCCCACATTAACACACTGCCCTCTAATGCTAACATTACTACACTAACCCTAGTAAACACACACACATATACATACACACACTGCCCTCTAGTGGTCAAGAAAACAAATAACGTGACACATTGTGTTTAAGTGAAACGTTTGGATGGAAACGGAGCTTCTCTCCTTTTCTTTCCCTCCATCTCTCTCTCTCTCCTCTCTCTCCGTTTTTCAACCCCCCTACCTCTTCAGGAGAGGAGGTTGCCTCCCCCTGTGCCAAAGAAACCGGTGAAGTG
Organism: Bagarius yarrelli; assembly: GCA_005784505.1. Classification (NCBI taxonomy): domain Eukaryota; kingdom Metazoa; phylum Chordata; class Actinopteri; order Siluriformes; family Sisoridae; genus Bagarius; species Bagarius yarrelli. The sequence continues at coordinate 2,125,139 of VCAZ01000054.1, read as the reverse complement.
CCATCCTCCGCTGGCGCGAGATCGCTCTCTGGAGAGTTCGGAGAAGCAGCGGCAGGAGGCTCGCAAACGCTTAATGGCAGCCAAAAGAGCGGCTTCCGTCCGCCAGAACTCAGCCACAGAGAGCGCGGACAGCATCGAGATCTACATCCCTGAGGCCCAAACCAGACTATAAACACGCACACACACAAGATACTGCACTCGCGCACATTACTACTGAAAGCACAAACACGCCAGCCTGGTCTGATTCAGAGAGAGGAGCGCCAACAACCACACATACACACAACAATGCATAAGTTATCATGTCATTCATATTCGCCAATTTAAAATCTTTCAGTTGTATACATTTTCTGGAGGACAAAAAAAGTCCCTCACTTCCTGTCATCTGGGAAGGGCCTTCTGTTGCTCCTTCCTTCTTTATCCATTTATGTTATTTTATATATTCAATTTCACAATTTTGTAGGGTTTAAAAAAATTCCAGAATATTCTAAAAGTCCCTCCTACACAGTTAAAGTCCAAATCACTTCCTGTTCACTACATGTGCTCACTACTTAGTTCATTAATAACATAATAGTCTTTTCTGCGCATCAAATTTCACTAAAGAAAAAATAATTGTCGATCATTAGAAGTAGGTTTAGTAACTGGAGTAGATCATGAGTTATGTATTTTTCTATAAATATAATGATATTTAAATCTATTTTATGCTAATTATTGTACACGATAAAATTCGATTTTGACTCATGCTGTATCATATGATATTGAATCGAATGAACTCGATTCGTTGACTCTTTTAAATGTTATGCATCAAATCATTGGTTAAGTGTCACACTCCTGCACATGTTTCACTAACACACACACACACACACAGTGTCCCGGCGCTGAACAGATGGGCAGAGTGTTTGTATATAATCTGTGATCTACTGTTCTTCTACTGCAACCAGGGACGCCACAGCAGGTCTCTGGATTTTTTTATATTCTATTTATTTTTAATCTCTTTCCTGTTCAAACTCTTCCTCGCTGTGTAAAATATCTCTCTTTATCTCTCCGACGTCACATCCTTCTCCTGCTGGACCACATCTAAACTTATTTAATCGAATCTAGTGCCCTTGGAGCCGTTGACACTCGTCCGCATACACATCTCACTCCATCTTCCTGCTCTAAAAGTGACAATCCTGCTCATCGCAGCCCAGCCCGAGTCATCACAACAAGCATCAGAGGGCAAAGGTCAAGTGATGACCTCATCTAAAGACGCATTGATTTTTTTTTTTCACTACTGTTCAGGTGTTAAAGGAACGATCAGGCCAAAGGTTCAGTGTCTGTGACTCTACAGGCATCACTAAGAATAAATAAATCAACTTTTTAAGTTCTGCCTTCAAACTTTATTTTAAGATGTGGGAATGGAGGGGCAAAAATGGCTTCAAAGGGCTTTTTAAGAACCACACCTGAGTTACTGTGTTGAGCTAGTTATCTACGTAGTGTTTAGTAATATTAACCTTCTGCAGTGAAAATAAGTGTGTCAGCACATTATAGCGATTTTTTTAAATATAAAAAATATATATTTATTTTATCCCCTAAGTAAAAATGTGAGTCTGAGAGACCCAAAATTAATAATTCCCACAACCACAAACTTGACTGCTGCCTGTGCAGAACAGGAACTCTAAAATGAGGATCTTTCCACTACATGCAGAGGCGCTGCTAAAAATTTTGGGCTCTATGTAATAATTTCACCGTTACTACTAATAAAACAGACCTCTTGGAGCCCCTAAAGTGCATGGGTGCCACCGCACACATTTACCCTGATGTAAGTTTTCTAGTGTCAGTTCTGAGCTATTTAATAACAAGTTTCTGCTCATTAGCTAGTTGTGCTTTGTGAGAGATCCTAATTGTAACTGTAAACATTTTGATTGAGATTGAGCCAGATCGTTTCTTTAGCACTTTGACTGAACAGACCGAAAACTCCTGGTTCCTGTTTCTTTCCATCATGTGACTTTATATTTCTTTCTCTCCAACTGCGTTTTTCCTTAATTGTAACATTTGGGTGACCTGCAGCAGCAGGACAGGGTTTGTTATGTTTAAAGCAATATTTATGTACCAATCAGCGTTACACTGATTATATCGAGGCCTCCTGTGTTTAAAAGTCGGATTTTCACTAATGGATGAAGATGCCTTGACTATTCTGTAGCCACTGTTTCCTGTTGCTTGCTGGTGTAAAAGCTTTCCAGTGACTCCGCCCCTCTTCAGGAAATGTGTTCTCCGTTTTTAACCCTGTGACGCGTTAAGAAACATATCGTTTAGTGCACATTATACAGATTACCTTCCTTCCTTTTTTTAATGTAGAATTCAGATCTTTTATGGATATAAGCCAATAGCGGTGCTGGCTGTAGCCCGCCCCCTAAAAAGAAACGTACAAATGTTTAAATGAGAAATAAATAATTAAAATGCCTAAAAAATTTCCTTCGCCTTTCAAGTTTAGTTTTCCTTCTTAAAGCCCACTACCGTGTTCTTTCAATGTACACTGTATTGTTGCCCATTGGGGGAGTGGCTCTCGGTCATGTGACTCAGTTTGTCCAATCCTGCCAGGTGGGCCGGACTTAACTCAGGACGAAACATGGACGCAGTGGGCGCAGCAAAATCAGGGTCTCCCAGTGGTCGTGTTTTGTGTTTTTTGAGCGTGTGTTAGTGTGTGTGCATTTGTGTGTGTGTGTGCGTGTGTTTTTGCGTATGTGTCTCGAAAAGTGCTTCCTAACTTCGTTTTTGTGTGGATGAAGTTGAGTAGCCTCCTGAACCTGTGCACATGACCCTTAATTTAGTTTGTAGTGTTTGTACAGAAACCGTACGACGACACGCATGCAGAACCGTTACCATAGAATCACTGTATATTCTCTTTCTACTTTCATTCTTCGATTTATTTATTGACCTTTTTCAAGGTATTTATTTTGGGTTGATTTTCTTTTTGTACGATTTGGGTTCTGTTCAGTGATCGGTCACGCTCCGTTCATTTTTGTGAATATGTTGTACTGTATGTATAGACATGGTGTGTGCAGCCAGATGACAAACACACAATAAATTCTGCAAACTTTTATTCCTCCTGCTGATTGTGCTGTGAATCTCTCTCACGCAAACAGACACACAATTACAGGCTGACATCATTGCTGTGTAGAAAATTGTTGATATTTAGTCGTTCCCTCTAACCTCTCACTCTCTATCTTCTCTCATTCTGACACCGTATACCCTAATTCTTTATTGTCTAACCCCCTTATCCTCAACGTCTTATCTCCAAAGCCAGGGGTTACCAAACTCAGTCCTGGAGGCCGGCCCTACAAAGTTAAGCTCGAACTCTAATTAAACACACCTAAACTCACTAATTATAGTCTTTTAAAGTATAATAAAAATATACAGGGAGGTGTTTTGGAGCTAAACTCTAACCCTAACCCCGAGTCTGGTGATCCCTAACCCTCAGCCCTATAACTCCTTACCCTCTAACTCCTTACCCTTTGTACCTGCTCTTTATCTGATGCCTTTAACCAGAATGGGTTACTATTTTTTTTAACCATCTGAGCATTGGAGGGTTAAGGGCCTTGCTCGGAGGCCTCACAATGGCAGCTTGGTGATGCTGAAAGCTGACTGAACGATATTCCAATCAGCAATTCAAGTCCTTTTGGGGGGGGGCGGGACGATTCTAAGGGCCCACACATTTTGGGGCCCCAGAGATCTGTCATGTTATAGTATGTTTAGTGGCAGGCAGTTAAACTCATTCTTTAATAAGGCCCATTCTTTAATAGTCTCAGTCTCAGACATCATGCCCATGAATTGCAGGCTGTGTGCTTGATGCATATGGCACACTTAGCTGGAAACTTTAGGAGTTTCTAAGTCATCCTCTGATTGCTTAAAATGTACATGATTTTCGCAATATGTGTGTGTCGCATTGTTTAACGGTCCTCCTGGAAACCTAAAGCCATCTGTAAGCAGTTGTGTTTAAATCGGTGGCAACGAACATTAGATAAAATAGATACTTGATTCTGGAAGTTTTACCAGTGGTTACATACCGGTCTGTTATTATGGGGGCATTTTCATGCACATGACAATACAAAGCCTTACTGGTTGCTTTACCTATCAGTCTTACATCCTCTTAGCCATTCAACGCGGCCAAGATTTCCAGACCTTCTGCTGTCAGTCTGAAGGTCTGACTACGTGAAACAAATGGCTATGTGAAACTTATGGCTATGTGAGCTATCACTTTCTTAACAACTCATCTCTAACATTCTGCATGAGCTATTACTTAAAAGATCACTAAGCCATCTTTTAATGCTTCTCCTCGACTGTAATAAACTTGTTAGGCTTAGCTTCTAGGAATAATGTTTTCTTTGTAAATTAACTTTTAGTTCTGACCTGCCCACTCCCTAGTGTCTTGTTCACCAGTTTCCAAAACCAGCTGCTTTTCCTTTTTTCCACTTGATGTCATTAACACTCGTTAATTACACAGCTGCGATTCCAACTTCAGACACCAGAGGGCGCCTCGCTACGCTCGGGGTTCCTGGGAACTGCGTAATCTCATCAAAAACCGTGGCGGTTTTTAAATATTAAAAAGACAATTTTAAGCAAAAAAAATTATTTATTTGGCTCTTCAGTGTGGATCAACTTAAAAGATTCAAATAGAACTTGTTATTAACTGTGACTTTTCTGTAGGATCCCAAAATATTACCCAAAATATTTTTTTAAGATTGCTCAGAACCTGTTGTTTGAGAATATTTCTCTGAGAATAAATCAGAAAACCTTTTATAGAGGCTAAATAGAGTGTCTTGTAAGATATGTAACAGGACTTTATGGTTGTGTCTTTTAAAGAAGAAGAATTCTTCAAGGATTTTACAACTGGAGCTTCTCACTTTTTAAATCAGTTCTGTTGAGTAAACAGTTTTATGGAATATCTTTTTATTTAAGTATTTAAAAACCTTTACTTTGTTTTCATTTTTCCATTAAACCTTGTAGTGTTGTACCTGGCCCATTCTGCTATTTAAAATCTGGGTTCTCCAAGGGTTCTTTGTGCCGTATTGGGATCTTTGGAATTTTTATTCATTTGGAATACACCTATACCAACCTTTAAACCTTTTTTACTTTTAATCAGCTTTACTTTAATAACTTTATTTAACTTTAGTTTGTTTTGTTCCCTTGATTGTTGAGAGGAACATTTTAAAATAAATTAACGTTCCGTAAAATTAAGTCAACAGAAATGGTAAGAAACGGAGAAGAAGCAGAGGTAAGCTTTCAAGCCATTCCTGTACCTATTATGTAGATAATTCAGTGTATCTGGATTAAATGTAAACTGACCATATTTGCGAGACCTGAGAGATCAGACATGTTCAAGTAAGATTCATTTTGAAGTACCACTAAGTGATTTAATACTTGAAATAAAACCTAATAATCAGTTTGTTCTAATCGGGCTGAAATTCATGTCTGTTATATTTCTTTAAAACACATTTAGTGTACCTACAGAGTTAGATGTACACCCTCAGCTTCTACCCTGCTGTGTATTTTATAATGTTAAAGAAGTGCTCAAATTTAAAAAGTTAAAACTCGCTCTTGTGTTGAATCTCTTAGAAATAGCCCAAGGGCAAACACAGCTTCTCCTGATTAACACAGAAATCAATGAGTCTGGCTTATGACAAGTCAATCAATAATCCTCTTAAATCTTAAGCAGGATAAACCTATTAATGTGCACAGCAACTTTAAACCAAATGTTTCCTATTCGCAGAATGAATCAAATATAAGCATTGTAATTATTTCTGGGGGAGATAAAATGCATTAATCCACACCGGCGCTTATCACTGTCTTTAAAACTTTATTCGAAAATGTAGTTAAAGTCCAATGATGTAACTTATTAAAAATGGCTGTAGTAATATTATCATGTGAAAGCGATAAAGAAGGAGAATTACTCTTATTTAATACAGTGAGTGCTCTTGATTAGTAATAACTATAAATAAAATCATCTTAGGCTATATAATTAGAATGCAAAAGATGTCATAGATTAATAGACGAATCCTTTACGTTGCCCGAAGCAAGTTTGTGCTGCAGACTCCGTGTATGAGTTTATAAATCGGTATATTATTCTGGGTGCTTTAATGTGCACATCGTGCAGTGGGTGGAATACATGCATTACTCTTGGACTACATGGACACAGAGACCGGAAAATCAGGACACAATGTCTCAGCTGAAAAACAAGTGTTGATGCTCTGCATCCCTCCAGCGCGCCTCTAATTTGTCCAGCAGTCTGCAGAGCGGAGCAGCTCTGTGCACGCCGTGTGCTACATGTGGTAGGATTCCCAGGATCCCCACACTTCATCCCCACACCCTAACTGCCATGGCAGGGTTGCCAGACAAACATGACATTTTGCTGCAGATGGTTAGATGGTCAGGAGATTGTTGGTCATGATTGTTTACACATTTTTGAGTAGCTTTAACTTTAAATTATTACAGTTTTATTTTTGTTTAGGCATCATTTCAGAAAAACAATTGAATTCCAAACTATGTTCTTAAATAACTTTTTAAATATTCGGATGAACCTACAGTAAATAGTACAAGAATTTATACTGTGATGGTTTGTCATGAACTTATTTAATATTAATTTATTTTAAGTAAATTATTATTGCAAATTGTAAATACAAGTTGTTGACTCTGCTTTTTTAGCTGAACGAAAACACCAAACGTACCAACTTGTATTTCATTCATAATTTTTTTTTGCCACTTTTTATTTTTTAAATCATATTCTGGATCATTTTGGAGCAATGTACGTAAAGAAAACCTTTCTGAAACTTTTTTAGCAATTATAATTTGGTTTTTGTGTAAGGACCTTCTCACTAACACACCAAAGCAGGCTTTAATTACAGCTTTACAGTGTCTGAAAGCTCACAGAAAGAGCCGCAGTGCTGAACGATGTTCCAGTGTTCTGCACTCACATGGTGCCTCATTTGTTTATAGTGTCACTCAAAATCACAGCTTCCCATCTCTGCTCCTGGAGAACCCCCTGACCTGCACATTAATTTTCAATTAATCAGCTAATTAGCAGCTTTTCTGGAGAGGAAGGTTGTTTGTTAGAGCAGGACAATTCTTCCAGACAGAACAGTCTGTATATCCTTTAAAAATATAGTTCGTACTAACGTTTAAAGAGGGTTTTTTTAAACAAGATTTTTTTGTGGCACATTTTAGTGTTCTGCTGGTGGAATAGCGGATAAAAAAACAAAAGAAGACCAAAATAATTCTTTAAGTAAATTTATATCATAAATCCTATACTATTTTAAATCTCAATTTTAGATTATAGAAATATGATTTTTGCTTGTATGACTTAAGTTGCCTTGATAAACATCTGGCAACCCTGCCATAATAGAGGCAAATTTTTCGTGTACCTGTGCACTTGAAGAAGCCATTAAAATCTTTTTAACACAAGAACAAAGCATGGTTTCTTTGTGTTAAGCCATTAGCCAAAATGAACAAAAGGCAAGTAAAAAAGAACTATAATTTGCCCCTGCATGGTTCCTTTAGACTGCAACAAGTTCAAGTGTTTTAAAAAAATTGCATTTTATTGTAAGTGTAAATGTCACGGTTGAGAGTGTTCAGGATATTAGATATTTTTTATCTCTCATATCATCTTAGTTGGTAATTGGGTTACACAGAGTAAATAGGGGTAAGGGAATAAGAGTAATGTTGTGTTCGATCACTTAATTAACGTCATTGAATGCATCATCTCTTTTTCTTCTTTCCATTAATCGGTTCTGATCTAATCCTCCTTAAACCCTGTCTCACACTGCAGTTTACACGGATTAGCCAGTACTCAGCAAGGATTAAACCTTTGGGGAACACAAATAATGAAAGTGTAGGTCCCCCCCCAAAAAAGGCAATCAGTCTCGTCCTTTTTTTTGGCTTCTTCAAGCTCCCGGCTAGCACCAACTGTAGATCTGAAAGAATCACGTGACCCATGCGGCAGGACGTGTCATTTATAATATTCTCCATTGTACCGTCTGTTAAAAAAACCCCTACAAATCCAAGATCCAAGTGTTGTTATTCCCAAGCCAGCCCCCGGTCTGCAGCGGTCACCGCTGCTGAGGATCTGACATTTCGCTTAATTGATTGTGCGAAGGTGGCGGTCACGGTGGCGCCGTCTGCGCTCCACCACCACCAGCGCGCGCTTCCCGTTCCACCTGTTCTGCACTGGTGAAAACGCGTAAAGGCGAACTTAAAAAAATACATTTTATCTATACAAATAGTAATGCTAATGCGGAAACCAAAAAGTTTAAAATAATGTTTAATGTTAGTTTTAAGAGTGAATGCTAACTAGTCCAATATAATTACGTCATTGGGTGCAAAGTCATAAAAGCTATGTTTTATTCGAATTGAAGTTAACATTAAAATATATAATATGTATGGCAAGTAAAACAGGTTTCGCATAATATATACTATCAAATGTGATAAAAGATTTTTATTGATGTGCGCATGCGTAAAAGCCTAGAGCACGGAGCGCATAGAAGCGTAAATTCTTTTAGAAATTCTCAAATAATTCGTTAATGCATAGAACCAATAATATTAAGAAAATTATTAGCCTTTCAACCCACTTTAGTGAATCGCAAATATGTCAAAACAAAACAGTTCAAAAACAAGTAATTATCCGCTACACTGCGCACCTGTTGGCGCAAACATGGCCCAAATGTCTTTAAAAAAAGTGCAAAGTAAATGTACCCGAGTCGCAATGTGAGGGGTTTAATTTATCTAACAAGACACATGTTTAAAACTGTCGAGCGATTTGTTTTTCGGCACAGACCCCTGGCTGCGCGGCGCTCCGACATCACAAAAAATCTCCACGCTTTTTTTCTACAACGCGCCGATCCGAAAACGTGGAGCACATTTATCACTACCTTTTTATACGGGCCCCGTTTCAGATGCGCTCTTTAGCATACAGGCTGCTGTAGGCTGCGGTGTTTATTCAGCTCTTTGACTCTTCGAATCGCGCAAGTGGCGAGATTCCCACGGACCGAGCCTCACACTGCAGCTTGCCGAGACAACCATTACACTTTTAGCACAGCCTCCTGTTTCCTAACACAAATCACCCCCCTACATCTTTGTTTGAATAGGGTTTGTTGATCGACTCCAACCAGCCAGCATCTCAGGTACCAGCGTAATTTGTTGGCCCTCTTTGGCCACCACTGAGAGCCACGCTGCTGCTACCAGCCCCCTTCTATAATAAAACCATACGCGCCCTGTCCTCCAAACACCGCCTTATTTATTCCTCCTTGTCGCTTAATGACCTCTCAAGTGAAATGAAGTGAGCTTAGTCAAATGCTAGAACCCGAGCAGATAAAAGCCTCGCGCTCTGAAAGCGCCATACAGAAGAAACTTGCAGTTTGACTTGACGCCTTGTTGAATTAAGTGATTACTTCAAAAGTTTAGACAACACTACAGGTGATTATACTCACAGGTGTCAGTGCAGCACTGCTGATGCTGTGTGTTTGGTGGTGGGTGGGGGGGTTCGGCTAACTACTGAAATTGTGGGTAAACAGACTCTATATCCTGTGCTAATACTACATGGTGGTTAATATAACAACACACACATTATATCGATTCTGAAAAACTTAAGATATTTTATATTGTTTTTTAACCATTTTATTCCGTTTTTTTATTTAAGTCGTTTTACAAATAATCAACATAAACATGCATAAACAATAATGCGTTTTTAAAAAACGACTACAGTTTATTATGGTCAGGATTTCGAATCATTTCATCGATAGACCGTCAGTCAATACTTAAAGTTTCCTATACAGCGTTTTTATACAGCAGAATAAACATCTGCAATTGTTCATGTTAAAAACATGACAACGGCGAACAATATTAAGAATAACGCGCATGCGTGAAATTGCAAGTAGTCTAGAAATTTAATATCAGATCATTTAGAGAAAAAATGTTTAACGTAGGTTGTAAGCTGACAGGGTGCGCATGGTAATACTAGTGATGTCGGATGGCATCTGACGCGGTTTCAGACGCACGTGACATCACATGGCTAAGGTGTAAATGTGTATAGATTCAATCCCTTAACATAAAGAACTATGGAAAAACTTTAAACCACTATAAGAGTTATAATAATGTTTGGATTAAATGATATGTCTGATATATAAACAGTGCCATAATTAAATCTCTCTTTATTTGTTATAACGCCTACGTGAATTTCTGAACTTTAAGTTTCTCGCCACTGTTTCTTTGAATTTCCAAGCGCCCAATGAGTAAAAAAAAGCTTCCTACTGATTGATGACCCCCTGTTTCTCTCTCTCACTATCTCTCTCTTCTTTCGTGCGCCCACGTTTTGTGCTGTATTGTATTTCATTGTGTCGCTTTGTATTGCATTGTGCGGCGGCGCTCGTGCTCTATCCGGACCCGCGCGTCCCCCTCGGCAATGAAGTGCGCGAGTTCTGAATGCTACCTGCTTTTTTAAGAGAAGCCCTGAAATAGGGTCGCAGAGGTCAACCCGTCTGGGTGACCTTAAAAAGCAGTGCTCGCTCCAACGCATTGTCCGGGTCCCGTGATGCAAAAAAGCGCACGTGGACAAACGTAAACAGCATTTAAACGTTAATAAGAGCAAAGAAGAAAACCGAAGTCCTCCAACACCTGAGTGGCTCTTCAGCTATTGTCCTCAACCCGCTGCTGTTGGGTTTTCACCCAGTCATGAATCTTTTATATTTAACTGACTGATGGCTCCTTATGACGGAAAAGCTTTTTGCAATAAGAAATCAATAAAAGACTAAATAGGCTAAAAATGGTGAATTAAAAACATTTTTAGATTCAAAGTCTAATTATAATATTGTCCAAAATATTGTCATGTCATTAAATCAATTTTTAAAGAGTAACTATTGAATTGCTGTAAAAGAACAACAGGTTTTTGTGTAAATTCCAATCCAAATAAATGTTACATTTGTTTTACAATTAACCTCTTAATAATATGTAAAAATATTATTATTATTTTAAGCCCAGTACCTTATAAAAATGAGCCATTATAAATATAAGATGAATTATAATAATAGTTGTATCAGTTTTAGTTTCAATTAAATAATAGAGATAAAATATATGACAAAAATAAATAAATAAATCAACAAAATCCAACTAACTAGTCAAATGTTTTCTCTAATTAATTAACTCTTCAAAATGATGATCTTGACGATGAATCGTTTGAGGGTGTAAACAAGGTGGGCGTGGTTTGCTCTTAGGTGCGCTGCTTCTGTTTCTGCTCTCAGCTGATTGGCTGGCGCGGCCCGTTAATGGCACGCGACTGTGTATGTTCTTATAAAAGGTCTTCGCGTGCCGGCTTTACAGAAACCGCAAAAAAAAAGAATGGAGACAGTGCTGGATCCGTTTTCAGGCTTGGACTCTTTCTCCTCCGCGTATTTCGACGACGATGATTTCTTTACCGAGCGATGCTCTAGCGAGCACATAGACGCGGACGACTTTTTGGATGATGACGTCGACTTCCTGGCGAGCCAAATCCAAGAGTACTACGAGGACTGCCGTGCGCGCGATGATGACTATAGCTGCGATGTGGGTCGCTTCTCTTCCTCCTCGTCATCCTCTTCTTCCTCATCCTACGGTGTGTCAGGGTTTTCCCCGCGGCGTGGAGACGGTGCGCTGCAACTAAAGAGGCGCAGAAGAGCGCGATCCGAGCAGGAGATGCAGCAGCTGCGACAGGCTGCCAACGTGCGCGAACGCAGACGCATGCAGTCCATCAACGACGCGTTTGAAGGTTTGCGCTCACACATCCCTACTCTACCTTACGAGAAACGCCTCTCCAAAGTAGACACACTGCGCCTTGCCATCGGCTACATCAACTTCCTGGCAGAACTGGTGCAGTCAGACGCGCCCATCCGGAACTCCAGCCATGAAGCTCTAAACCAGCCCAAAAAAGTCATCATCTGTCACAGAGTAACAAGTAAGAGCCGTTCAAACATTACTACACTTTCTAGGCAGCTGTTAGAATTAATATGAGTAGTAGACGCGTTATTAATATTGATATTAAAACTGTTATAATTACGCATTAGCATTAATTCCTTTTCAGACGTGTTTAAATTTCTAGAACTTATACACAACACTTTATTCGCTAATAAAAAAACAGGACTAACCGTATCAGAGACATTATTTAGATATTCTTATTATAACATTATTGTTATATAATTCTAAGATATTAAATGCTCCTTTTTTAACTCTCCAGGATCTCCTTCCCCTGATGACCCAGATTACGGCTTGCCCCCTCTGGCCGGTCACTCTTTGTCCTGGACAGATGAAAAGCAGCTTCGGGAGCAGAACATCATCCGCAGGGCGAAGGTTTGGACCCCGGAAGACCCCCGCAAAGTGCATTTCAAATCCGCGCTTACTAACATCGAAAACGAGCCTCCGTTTGAGCTGATCGCGTGAATCCTGGTGTTTATGGACTGCATTGGATTCTCTGTTGTGTTTATGTTACATTGTAAATATGTATTATTGTTATTATTATTATCATTATTATTATTAGCAATAATAATAATATTTAAGATGTCCAGTTCGAAACTGAACGTAGAGCCTTTGGCAATCACCGTGTAGTGTGTCATTATTTAATTGTTGCTTAATTGAATTTTCTGATAATATATTTTTATAATTTAACGTTGATTTCTACGGATGTCCAACGAGACAGAACCTATTTTTTATAAAAATTAAACGTACCGTGTTTCAAATGGTCCATATTTATGATGATGATGATGATGATGATGATGGGGATGATGATGATTCAATAAATTCTCCTATTGATTCATTCAAGTCTGACTCCTTCTGTTTTTCTCTGTTATTCGCCATTATTGATTACATAATACAGTCAAGCGCTAAAAAAAACACTATACAGGCAGTGTGACAGTATTATAACAGCTTTGTGACAAATTAATCTTTTAAACTACGTGTTATTTACATTTGTAGAATTTCATAGACGCCCTTATCCATAGTGACTCACATTTATTTACATCATACAACTGAGCAATTGGGGGTTGAGGGCTTCTCTCAGGGGCTCAGCAGTGGTAACTTGGTGGTGCTGGGAATCGAACCCACAACCGAACAACTTAGTCCACCACACTTCAAATTCCCCGATATTATAATACATCTTTTATAATCATATTAAAATCACCTTAGAAAGAATCTCCTAAAGTGTGTTTTTATAATAAATAACCTACCCGGTTTGACAATCTGCTTGTTTTATGATGATTTCTATATAAAATATTTTATAATGGTTTTTATATAATACAATACATACTATAGTTTTTATATAATACTAACAATATTATGTTATTTTATGAGGAGTCCATGCCAAATGGCAAATTCAAGTCCAAATTTTAAAGTTTGTTATATTTTATTCAGTTTTATAAATACAGCAGAGGGTCTTTATTGTGCTGACAGTAACTTAATGACCTCTCTATCAGAGGCTCATTTATTTTCGCAGAATACAAAGTAAATATAGATTTTTGGAACAATATGACAGGCTAAGTCTGACTCGGGCTATTATTTACTGCTGTTTGTAACTTTTTGATGAACTTTTGTTAAGTATGTGGGTTTGTTTCTTGGTTAAAAAGGTTGAATCCATAAACACAATGGATATTCAGTAACTGAGACTAGAAGAACCTAACTGGTGCAAATCACCTTTTCTTATTAAGGATAACTGTTTGTAGTCTATTCTAACTGAAATGATGGGATGTTAATAGAAACTTGAGCAATAACTAATTTCCTACTTATAAATGCAAAGACACAAAAAAACTCCTATCTGTGTGTGTGTGTGTGTGTGTGTGTTTTTACTTATTATCCTTAAACAGTGTTGTGTAGTGGTGAAGTCTCCAGGCTCCCGGGGGGCGGGTGGGGAGTTGAGAAGCATGCAGGTGCTCAGAGACTGAATTTTCCCGTGGAAAGCTTTTTACTCTGCAGGCTCTACGTCAGCTCACAGATTTCTTAAGAACCAACCCAAAACTCAAAAACTGCCAGATCCCCCAAAACACCCATCCACATGATCCACAGGTTCACATGGAGGAGGAAAGTCAGCCAGTCAGGAACTATGCCATGAAACGGTATGTTGGGTAAGCTTTATGTGCATTTTTAGAAATTATAGCTAAATTATTATTATTAGTAGTAGTAGTAGTAGTAGTAGTAGTAGTAGTAGTGATAGTGATAGTGATAGTGGTAGTAGTAGTAGTAGTAGTAGTAGTTATTAGTTAGTAAAATTCCTTTCAAAATGTATTCTGTGCTAAAGTTTTTATGTTTTTTTGCAGGTCTTACTAATTACATCTGCTCAATATTTACGAAAAAAATTGAACTAAACTTAACGCATTATCACCTCATTAAGCCGTTAAAAAACACGCGTGTCATCTCATTAGGGCTCATTAGAAAGGCTAATGGCACTGACGGGAACGGACTGTGGATAAAGGACACCGCAGATCTGATGGATTATATTATTTAAAGTTCAACATTTAAAGTTCAAAAATACGTTTTGCTTTAACAAAAACTTTGTGTGTGCGAAAACAAAAAAAATAAGCAATGGCGGGCACATCTTTGGAGACTGTGGCTTGGAAAAAAAAGTTTGGAACTGCCAGTGACATTGAGAAATGTATGTGCTTAATTATGACACGTCTGAGACACCACACACATCCATAAGCAATATTTTCACTCCGAACCAATATTTGGACTCCGAGCCTGAGGATGACCAGTCGGATGTGGTGTGTGCATGGAAGTGAACTCTGCAAGAAGACGCATGCTTTGGATAAGGGTTGCCAGATTTTACTATTTTAAAGTACACGGCTTAATCAGATACTAAACATCCTGATAGAAACGGATTATTTACAGGAAATGGATTTTTTTTTATCTTCAATTCGGAATAAAAAAAATCAGACAATACTGTTTTGTGCACCAGTGAACTTGGATGTCTGTTTTTCTACCAAATGCGCCAAAGCCTTCCATTTTCGCTGAAATTGGTGATAAATTACCATTTATAAGAAAAAATTAAAAATATACAAAAACAGAAATGTTAAAGACGTGTCATGTGCGTCTGCACTCATAAAATCTTATGGCAAAATCTATTTTGCATATTTCTAATAATTAGAATTTTTATTCTTATTCTCTTTTTTAGCTGCACACGATACGAGAACATGATGACCAAAAGGCCCTTTTTCTGTATAACTAGGACATCATCTGTCTGCACAGCCGTGTGCTGAGTGATCTCTTACCAATATACCGACAACAGAGTGAACTTATTCCATAGTTTGTTTTCTGAAAAAGGTGTGCAGAAGTCATAGACACAAAGTGTTTTCTTTTTCTTTGGATTATCTTTCAAAAATTACAAAGCAGAATTAAATGTGCATGTGTGTGTAAGAGAGAAAAAGCCCAGACAGGCTCCAGCTCTACACTGAGCTTCATTCCGTTGCGTGCGCAAAACTCGGTACGCCATGGCCCCATGCTTATCACTGTTTCCCAAAAAAATACGCCACAAGCCTTTTATCCTTGTGTATTGTAAGTAAGCGGTCGAACCTGTCACTAAACTGGGTCTGGGAAGCGCAAACGCACATATGCCAGATTGTTTCTGCTCTTCATTTATTCTGTGCGCTTTTGTGCGCGGATGCGGCTTCTCTCAGAAAGTTCTAATGATTTGCCACATAGACACCGGTTGCTTTCTCAAGAGCTTTCGCTGGGTACAAAAGACCCATATGCTTAATGGCAATGGAGGAGAGGCTTAAAATGAAAACGAGGTCTTTTTAAAAGTTGGAAAGGTTCCCTTTATTTGATTTAGATGGAGCAGGCTGCTTGCGCGCAAAACGAAAACGCGCCTGGCCATTGACTCCGGCTTTCATTTATCTCAGGCCATAAGTGTGTTTCATTACAGCCATGAGCTTTTCATCGGCCGCCTTTGTTTCCCGTGAACGTCTAATGTCGTGAATTAAAGAAGTGACAATATTTTCTATCAGCTTGAAGCTTGGAGAGAAGGGCTCTCGAGTTTGGCAAAAATCAGGCGCATCATTCATCCTGTCACGTCGCACCTGTGCGCCAGGCATTCAAACGCCACAAAACCTATTCTTATTAACCGTAATTATTCAAAAACGGCCACACAATGGCTGAAATGGAGCAGGTTGAAGTCTGTTTATTGGCCGTAAATGTTTTTTTCTCTTCCTGAGAGATCTCCCCACGGCTCTTTGTTCAGGACCCCTCTTCTTCTTTCAGCTTCGTAGCAGTTTTTGTGTTGGTCGCGATTTTTAATCGCAGCATCTGCCTCATCGCAGGGATCAAAAAATATGGGGACACCAAACATATGCATGTGAGGGATATGTTAAATCCCTGTAATGCGTTATTAACTGGGGGCGAACAAAAGCGCACAGGATGGCCAGGGCCTTTTGGTAATATAGTCACTTTTTGGAAACGCCTGGCTATTCCAATGAACGCCAGGTGATGAGACTAAACTCCTTAAAGACCAGCCCTCTTTTTCTTTTCCTCACCCTTTTTCTCTTTCACTCTTTCTGTACTACTGCCCCCTTTTCTCTCTCTCTCCCTCTCCATGTGAAAAAATCGACGCACATAAATTTAATTGGTTGATCACCCTAATGACTTAAAACAAAACTGTTTGTGGAGTCGCATAGTTAAAAAAGTGCGCTTTCGTCCACACGTCGTGCTTTACTGTTCCCATATTGTACAAAAGACAAAGCTTAGTGCTACATTAAAGGCGAGAAAACCATGCCAACACGTCTTGGAGACGTTGTAAGGGCCTCTCTCTGTCTCTCTTTAAGCAGCTGCTATCCAGGGCCTAGACGCACACAAAAAAAGAAAGAAAATAAAAAAAAGAAGTTGGAAATAACCAGGTGCAGAGAAACCATCTTACAGAAAGCTGGACAAGGATGGATATGTTACGCTTAGCAATAAAGATATCAGTGCGCTTGTTGGAGGTTACTTTGGTTACTTTGGCACCAGGAGTCCCATACTTTTTTTGGGGGAAGGGGGGGGGTTCCTTGTGTGGACCAAACTTTAAACACCTGTTGCTCGGGTGGGTCGCATCATAAATCCAGTGGAATAACCATGATTATGTTATCATGTTGAAGGGGCGAGGGCTCGCGGGGTATTCAAGCCCCCCTGGGTGAGAGGGAATAGATTTTGGCAGGGTTAAACGCTTAAACAGGCTCCACTGGTGTTTATTGGATCTAGCAGATGGCTCTAAAAGCTAAACGCCAATGAAAGCGCTATAATAAGAAATATGGTGAGCTTAAATGCTTATTATCGCTTTTGAAAGTTTCTACAGCAGCAGTGGTGAGACCACACATCGAAAATTTGGTAAAAGGGAGAAATGAAAAAGTCAGAATTTAGAAATGTAGTTAAGGGTTTCAAATAAAGATTCTGTCAGGGGTCACTGATAGTATAGTAATTTATTAATTTAAATTAACCACCAGTTTGGTCAAAATGTAGAAGCATTTTTTGCTGGGCTTCCTCTGATATTCAGAGCACAAATGATAGCATTGTTTTCTTCATGTTAGTAGAAGTTTAACACATTTATATCAGTAATGTGAAAAAAAGACAAACCTATGACGATGTGAATAAAGCAAAATCAACCTAAGCTACATGAAAAGCTAACTAATGATTCACTTTAGGTGTGTGTGTCCCTACAGATACTAGTAGGGAGTCGTGTTAATAACCAGAAGATTGGCTTTCTTATTGCTCCAGAAAAAAGCCTAAGCATGATGACGATGCTGCTGCTGATAATGATGATGATGATGATATTAATTGTAAAAAAAAAAGGGGGGGGGGGGACCACAATAGATCTCTTCGGGTTTTAGTTAAAAATATATTTTAAAAAATTCAATATAATATGTAATATTTGATAAAAAATATATATTTTACAATATTTAATTTGTCTATAATTTTAAATCATTTAAATATGCACTTGAAGTAGGTTAGAAAGAAAAGCATGAAGAGCCTATATCTAATATTTTAGTATGGCAGCAATTATAATAATAATATATTATAACAAGAATAATGATATTTAAATTGGTATATTTAATTGTGTGTTTATACCTCTGTCATAAACTTCTTAATTCAAGTTGGTGACTACAAATAAAAGGATTTTCGTTATTCATTTCTGCTACAGCGTCTGTTCTTATTGAAGATGATCTCTTTATAGGCGCGAACTTTCAATAAAACGATTTATAAAATCTATAATAAATGCGTCAGAAGGACATTTGTCCTGGTTCCAAACCTCTCCATGGGACCTGGATGCAGACCAACATGCAGCATATTAACAAAACCCCTTTTTTACTAAGTTGTGCACGTCTGTGATGAGTTATAATAAGCTGTGCTGTGAGACAGCTGGCCTTGCATGGCCACGCACAGAACTCCAGTGCCACCCTGGATTTGCCATGCACTCCCAGCACTGTGACCTTCCCCCTCCAGCTCGCCTTTCACACCATTACAGCCATAAAGGCGTCGTGCTATGATCTTTGTGCTCAGCAGAATGGCCTCGAATATGGTGTTTAATAGGAGAGGCATTGTGTCCAGCTTTTGCATGCCTCATCCTATGAATTATTGCTTTTCTTTTATTGGCCTGGACTGCACTTACCATATGAGGTTCAACCAGAGCCTGCTAAGAACTTGACTTTATTTTGTATTAATACTTTCTTTTCTTCCTCTTTTCCTCCTTTTACGTTTTATCGTCAGGAGAATAGGAAAAATACCATGATGATTAACTAAAACCTGATGTGCTTCATATGATGATAATTAATTACTTAACTAAACCCGAGGGATTGTTTTCCTTTGCTGTAATGGGACTTAAGAGAATTAAGGGAATGTAATTAATTATTTCTGCATAATTTAGCCCTATCCAAATCGAACAGGCGATTTTAGATCATTTTTGCGTGTAATTTAACATCTAATTATCATTATTATTATTATTATTATTAATAATAAAATTATTATGTCAAAACAATAATGCATAAACCACACGCAAACGCATTTTGATAACTAATAATTTTACACACTTTTCATACCAAGTTATTAGTATGATATTAGTGTATTAACAAAAAATGTTTTTTTTAAATATTACTTTTTAAAATTTTGACAATAAAAAATAAACGTAAACACACTAAGGTGTTTGGACTGTAATTAAAAATAAAAAGTTGGAATAATGATAATGCGCACTTTTTACACAGTCTGGAGTAAGCTACCTGATTCATTTCGTTTTATTTTTTTCATATGTAGCCTTTCATTTCTGATTTCGGGAAAAATAGTTAAAACGTGAGAACAGCTTTTCTATTTCCTCGGTAATGGGTGCTGATTTGCTTTTGCTCGCGCATCTTTGGAGAAACAATTTCTTCTCGTTATTCAGCGCGCAGCAACTTGTAAAAAGCTTGTTAAAAGATTTACTAATGTTACCCAGCGCTGTTGTGCGGGTGAATGCGGTGAAGTGGTGAGAGACATGCGCAAATGACCCTGATTCGATATGTTTCCTCGGTGCGCGTCTTGCGCTCCGGACACTCATCCCCCGGCCCCCAGAGCGCTTTCTCCTTCTCCACGCTTATTTTACTCATTCTCAGTCCTGGCTCAAAGAAAGTTATCTGCCATGAACTTCACATCTCTTTTTCTGAGCAGAACAGATGATGAACTTGAATAAGAAAAAAAATAGCAAAAGTTTGCATACGTCACAATTTTTGAATTAAATAATGAAAAACATTCACAAAAATATAAACGAGTGTAAAAGTGTAAACGCTTCAGCACGGCTACATTCACTTCGTATCTTTTGGTGGAAAGCTGTTAAGTTTTCTGTGTGTGTGTGTGTACCCTGGGTAACCAAAGGCAGTGCAAGAAGCTCTCTGCTTCTTTATTGTCCTTGTGAAGCCTGCAAAAGAAGCAGCTTAGTGCTCCCATAAGTTTCTTGTACTGGGTTTTAATGGCCTCGGGCCAGGCCTGGGAATGCTTCCAGCCTTGACTCCCATTAACCCTCTATGGTGAAACTCTGCTGGAATCCAACACACCAGCTACCGCCATTTATCTCCTAACTAATGCAACTAATTAATTTCTTGAGGTGCACAAAAAATCCAGTTTTTTGTCCTGTTGTTTTACAAACTGTGGTCTAGTGTGTGTGTTTAGTGACTTTACCCCCTCCTGAGAGCGTTTAAGGTACTGATATAAATCAGACACCTGACTGCAGTCTTGCTGTGAAAGAAAAGAGGAAAAAAGAAACAGTTTAGTCTTATAGTGGCAGACATGAGTCCAGCCAAGGCGAGCGAGGCATTGTGTTTTATTTGACATGCAGTAGCCTAGTTAATAAGAGATTACAAGGAATTAAAGCATAATCACACAATCCTGGTGCGAAAGGGCCGAGGAGCAGTGATCCTGCTCGCCATAACCAGATGAACATCAGTCTGAAATGACACTCTGTTAAAGGAGAAATTGGTAATTGATTCTAAGCTTGTCTCTGAGGATCAACGAGGGCTGATGGAAGCTCGCTGTGAAGTACAGCACCACAGGGGATTTATACTTGGGGGCAACACACACACACACACAAACACACAGATTTGCTTTTCAACATAACCCTAATATTATGTGTAGCTGATGTATATAAAAGCTGCTGTTTGCTTTTGTTTTTTGTTTTTGTG
Source organism: Bagarius yarrelli (assembly GCA_005784505.1). Taxonomy (NCBI): domain Eukaryota; kingdom Metazoa; phylum Chordata; class Actinopteri; order Siluriformes; family Sisoridae; genus Bagarius; species Bagarius yarrelli. The sequence continues at coordinate 2,104,491 of VCAZ01000054.1, read as the reverse complement.
CTTTTGATATTTTTCTAAAATCTAATATTGTCTGATCTAATTTGGTCCAAAAGTTATACTAATTCTTATTATCATTTGTAATGGATTTATTAGTATTAGTAACACACTGAACACACTGCTTAGTTTTTTTAAATACAACTAATAATGCTTTGTTTAAAGGGAATAAACTTGTTTGAGTCTACAGACTGAAAAACATTAGCTGTATAACTTAAATATCTTATTAAATAATGTATTTTTTATTTCTTGGATGTTGTAATTTCATAGAATTTCATACAACCAAAAATCTATGTCATTTATTTTTTTTATAACAATCAGATCTTTTAATCTTTGTAAATTATTGTGTTATTTTATGTGAGTAGATTAATGTGGAATGTTCTGATGAAGATGATGACTAACATACTTCCCCTATTTTTCCAGTGCAAATTTACATCAACTGTGACGCATTGCAGAAACTGAAACAGATCAGTTTGTATTGTTTCTTTTCATTAAAAAAAACCACTGTTTAAACCAAACGCTCTAAACCCTTTGGTCCTTTAAAGCTACAGCACATTCTTGGACATCTTGTGATGTTGGCTGCAGAACACACACTTGTTTTTTCAGGCCGCTGTTACATCCATTCAGTCGCGGAGTCAATTAAAGCCTGTTAAAGTCAGCACAGGCTTTGTTTACACATTATGGGAACTCTGTGAATGAGGAGGAGAAGAAACATTCTAATAAATGCCCTTTCAATAGGTTATTTAAAGTGTGTGTGTGCATGTGTGTGTGTTTGTGTTTGCAAGATTAAAGAAGGTCCTCAAACCCCTGAGCATTAGTCATTAAAGGTGATTGGGACAAAAGGTTAAATAGGACTGCGTAACTATATAATGTTTATTTTTTCATGTTTTGTCCCATTTACATCTTATGTCCCAGTCACCTATAATTAATCCTATAAACATATATTAATAAAGTTTATTAAAATTCATCTGTATGTCTATCCCTCAGGCTCTTGGTGAGGTTCTATCAGCTTTATTTGTGCTGTGAATCGTGTGTGAGAAACGAATTTTGTACTTGACGTTCTGGAATCTGGGCTGTTGGGAGGGGGACGAGGGGGTGCACCAAGTCTTTATCATAAGCTTTCTTCAATCAAAATCCTGAAATTAAATGAACAGAACCAAAAACCAACATAATCATTAAAACCTCAAGTGAACTCATGACAGCACTGGACACACGGCGTCTGTAAAAACGACCCAAACGTGGACCGCAAAGTGTCAAGTATGAGCTATAAATACTCATAATGCGTCGCGAGTGCTTTTTAACCATCCCAAGTCATTTTTTTGTACCAATCAAATGAATGTGAGGACTGCCCATGGGAGGGGCGACATGACATTTTCCCCGGCCAAGAGTAAACAGGTCATGGACCCTCCATACACACCATGGCGGTGGGAGGGAGATCTTTACTGCACCGTGTAACCGAATCAAACCAGTGGTTGCCCCTTTTCAGCCCGCTGGAATAGCCATAACAATACCATTCAGAGGCGAGCAGAGAAGACATGCTCCTTTCAGACGCCCTGAGAGAAAGGCTTTCATCCGCTGGAGCAGCTTTGTCGCCTTTGAGGGACAGAAAAGAAAGCTCTTTATGATCTTCCCAAAGCTGTTTGTTTTCTTTTACTTTATTTCTAGTTTTTCTTCTTAGAAGAGGCTTGAAGGCCAGAGCCGCAGAGACACTGGATTCTGAGAGGAGAGTTTTAGAAGGAAGGGAGCACTAGGCATCAGCAGTGCCCCGGTGCTGACCTATGCCTTTCAGGGTGCTTGAACACATCAGAATTGCCATTGTTGAGGTTGATTAATTGAGTCTGATAAGTTACCATGAATAAAGATTGTTATAGAGTTTAATGTGGTGGGCCTGGGTTTGTAAATGGCCCTTTCACATCGCTCCACAACCAAACATATGGGCCAGACGTATTCATGGTTAAAAAAAAAAAGAAGAACAAAATTTATGGCTGTGTGTCTTAGCTTTTTTCTCTTCTTTCCTTTTGATCATCTGCAGAGTGACTTTTGTAGCTTTCAGCACTAGTCCAATAAAAGTGAATACTTTTGTAAAAGTGACAGTTAAATAGCGCTAACAGTGTCTGCGTCCAATATTTTAGTGTCTTTGTCACATTTCAGAACACGACGGAAATAGCTGAATTCTTTGCAAACTAATAAGCGAGTTAATACTGATGTTTAACTCATATATAGAAAAATCAAAAAGATGTACATTTCTCTACAGATATGGCACTCTTATGCTTTAAATAAGAATAGGCAAGAGTGTAGGAGAGAAAGTGAGTTGGTGAAAATGAGCAAAAGTGAGATAGAGAATGAGTAAGAATGCGAGAAATAGGATGAGAGAGTGTGCACATGATTGGTGAAATGATTCCTTCCCATGTGTCTTATCTGCAGCATCTCAATTACCGTGTGTCAACGATGACGTATAGGCAGCATTCCTACAGTTAAGTGTAAAGCTTTAGTGACCAGACCCCTTCGACAGATGACCAGAGTCTCTTCACCCCTCCTCCTCCTCGTCCTTCAGTTTTACCCTCGTCCTCCAGCACATACACAATCACAATTACAGCATTTGGCAGATACCCCTATCCAGAGAGACTTACACTCATCTCATTCTTGCTAATAAATAAGAGGTGGATTTTTGGAATCTCATAACGTACAACAAGATTATTTAAGAAATCAGCTCGAAAAGGTTTTCTAATCGTTAGTCTACTTTTAGTAAGATAATAATAGACTTTATTAACACATATTTGATATATAAATGATTGCATAAAATGTTACTTTAGGAGGCAATGTCAGCGAAACGCTGCTGAGAGGGAGTTTTAATGGTCCCCAGAGGTCTGTTTTATTAGTAGTAACAGTGCAGAATGGGTGTGTTAGGAGACCCCAAGCTCTTATTTTTTTTTTTTAAGGGCCCAAAATTGCTTAAACCGCTCCTGTGTGCTATTACAATCATGTGTAAAATGTCCTTCCAAAATGTCAAAAAGAACATAAAACGGATTTCCATAGAAAATTTGAATTATGATTTTATAAAAGTTTAAAAAATTATTTAGAAGATTCTACCAATTTGCTGAACTATCTAACTGAAATCTTGGGGTAAAGTTGTGCTCCTGTGCTGGAGTTGATAATCAAGTTTTTAGTTCAGCTTCTTTTCTAAATTCTCTTTTGGTTATAGTCTCTGATGCTTGTTTGCCTTGTGCCTTGAAGATATGGTGAGTAGGTTTTAGTCTGTGGGGTGAACTGGATACTTGTCTATTGTCCCTCTTACGAATCTGTGCACAGGACAGCGCTGTAATCTGGCAGATTAATTTGTTAGCTTCTGTTCATTGGCCTTTCCTGTCTGAGAGCTTCTGTATTGACCGAGGGAATTAAGGAGTGCGGTTATCTTACTCGGTCCTGACCACTGAGCTCATTAGCCAAGATACCAATCAACAAAAAAATCAATAAACAGCCAAAAGTAGATTATGGGGCACATTGTGGAAAAAGGAGTCGCTCACATAGATCATGCCAATGTTAGGATAGTAAGCTAAATGAGAACGCTAATCAAGTGTAGTAAACGTTTTAGCTGCTACCAAAAAAAACAAACAAAATTCTATCTGTAAAGCGTGAGTGACGTACAACAATTATTAATGATCATTTCTATTGCAATATATGATGTTTGTGCACCTAATAATAACAGGAGAAGCAGAGTTACTGTTCAACTGAAGCTGTTTTTATTCCTTTTACATCACAGCAATTTTCTAGCTATTCTGTTTTTTATTGATCGAAGAACAACACCTTCCTTCTTATCCATATATGATCGCATTTTTTAAATGTCCTTGGAATAAGTTTGTTCCTGTTCTTATTATCTTTTGGTTAATAAGACCAGTTACAGCAATACCACATGATCCTTTGAGCTGTTTTTATGTTAATTCGAAGCACAAGACTCTGCTTGCTTAAATGCAGCGTAGAACCGTCTCATAACTGTGTCATTTTTCTGAATGTTCAGCCATGAGTATAGATCATCCTTTAGCACAAATCACAGACATTTCCTAATTATTAGGGTTGAAATCCAGATTGTGTGAAATCCAATTAAGGCTTTAATCAGATGTAAACCAGCTGATTTTGCCATTCCATGGATGAAGTGTTTGAGCTCTGTAAATGAGATGATAATCAGATTATTAGCGTGCGTGTTGATCAGCCATCTGCAAGGCAGAACAAATCCCAAATTCTGTATTTACACAGCTCGATACTTCAGTCAGATTCACTTGCGGCGTCTCCTTCATGGTAACAGGTGACCCGGTGCTGCCCTGACAGAATAAGGTGATGTAGGGTTTATTCTCTCACTCACACACAAAGCCACATGGAGAGCTGCGTATCACAAAAACCCAGCACAAACCTATACATATTCATCAGCAGGAGGCAATTAAGGGCTGGATCGAGAGGCCTAATAACCTTGCACCTGTTAAAATCTGATCTGCGTTAACCTCTGATGTGTAGTAGTGGCAGGCTACAGGTGCACGCTTCATTTGTAGGGACATGGTGGTGCCTCAGCTACCTCAATACACGCCTGTTAATAGAAACGCATTCGAGTTTAAAGAGCCTAAATGCTGTTCCCTAATTTAATGATTTCAAACTGAAGATCTTGAAGGAGTTTTCACATGAATGAGAACATATACTTGTGTATCAAAAGCTCCTTTAGAGCACCGTCTGTTTCTGACAGTGTTGATGCAGTGTGTAAAATCTGATCTATATCATGACACTCGTGTTTAATTCGCTTATTGTCCTATTGCTGTAAACTATACATTGCAAATAGAAATAATGGAACATAAAGAAGTATTGGAACAAGCTAACTAACCCTCGTCTGGGTTTTGGACTGGTTTTAATTTTTTTTACTACTGGGTTCAGGACCCAGCATTGTGGAAACCAAGATCAGAGCACCTACCTAAGATGGTGACTTTTAAGAACAGGCTTATTAGCTTAAAGAACAGAAAAAATGTAGTACTCATGAATACACTGCATATGGATCGGAGAATCTGTGGCCAGGAGCATCAAAAAGCAGAGATTATAAAGTATTATAATGCTGCAAACAAAAAAATTAAAAACAAGGATAACCTGGTGATTGGATATAGCTGCAATACAATGAACTTTCCCTGGCCCCCTGGAATAATGTTTAACACATTAGACATCTTAGCATACAATCTGGATGGCATAGAAACCAAACAAGTGTTTTCCATACATCACTATGGCTGTGTTGATTAAAACCCAGTGGGTTTACCAGACAAGGGGTGGCGCTACCAATTTTGGGCCCCATGAAAGAATATTAAATTAATGAAAATTAAATGCCTTTATTTTGTCACATATCCTTTTTTTTACAGCAGAGTGAAATTAGTTTTTTCGCATATCCTATTTTAGTAAGTTGGGGTCAAAGCGCAGGGTCAGCTATGATACAGCGCCCCTGGAGCAGGAAGGGTTGAGGGTCTTGCTCAAGGACCCAACAGTGGCTGGCTGGCGGTTGTGGGGCTTCCTAAAACATATTGTGTTGGGCTTCCTAAAACATATCTCTGATCTAATAAAACAGATCTTTGGGGGCCCCCGAAGAGCGTAAGCCTTAGAATCATCATAATCCCTGTTCCTCCTGTGGTGCCTCAGCACCAGACCCATGAACCTTGGCTGGGGAACAAAAACATGAACATCACACGAGGGCTTAGATAAACCTATGGTCAAAATAAGTGTTGGCATGTCATTTCTACATCATTACGTCATCGGACAGAGCACAAAGCCGACTGTCCACTTGGTGTGGCGTGTCTGATCACAGAGCTTTGAGTTAAGTGGTGCAATCTGATTGAATGTGTAGTCTCATATGGGTGTGAAGGTCAGGTCAGCTCAGGTCATCTCAGACATCCAAAAGGCCAGGGCTTTAGTGTGTCTTAAGGAGAGAGTGGTCACTGAATGTGTTGTTCAACTAACACAAGTGAAAAAAAGGGTGTCAGCTTGGTCTTTATTGCTAGGGCCTCTTTTGTTTTTGCAAACTGAAGGACACAAAAAGAGTGAAAGGAAGAGTTCTTAAATGCCCATTGTGTAAAGAAAAAGAAGTAGGTGTCAGTGTTTGTTTGTGGTTATAAGACGGTGGTGGGGCTTAAACGGTGCACTGAACATGGACACTAATGAAGATTTCAGCTTTGACATCAGAAACTAATCAGCAGTTGCTTGCTTGCCTTTAGGCTTCAACACCTCATGTCACTGCTTCAGCCAAATACAACATAGCAGACAATTCTCCAATCCTGCATTTTTATTGGTCTAACTTTCTGCCTAATCACAATTTTCTAGTAAATTAATACATTTTATATGAGGGTCTAACCAGTGTTACCCATCAAGGAAGGAGCAAATCATGGAGACCTTTACACCCAATTTCCAGGGCTGGAAAATGACTAATCACTATCTAATATAGATACAATGTTATCATTTATTTTACCATACTGTTAAAATCTGGACTACGATCTGGTCAGTGTCATAGGTGATGATGAAACACGGATTAATATGCAATAAATGCAAATGTGTTGTACATTCAGATATGAAAGGAGTCTCCAGTGTGAGCATTTTGTAATGATTTCCACCACAGATTTTTTTTTTAAGACAGGTAACATTATTAATTTGTTATATTAACTACAGTCATATAATGTGTCTTTCTTTTGACATTATATTTATTGCATTGTGACAATCCTTATCTGTATCAGAGTCGGTATTACCTCTCCAGGCAGTTAAATTGGTATCGAAGCTTCATGCAGTATCGACACAGATAAGAACACTTTACAATGACCGGCCACTACAGTGCATCATAAAGTAGACTTTAAACAGGGTCTATTGTAAAGCTGCGATTCAGCCATCGAGCCCCTCACCCACTCCAGCCTGGCAGTGTGTTAGGTCAGCTGCCTGGTGCATTCCAAACTCTCCAAGCACTACAACATCAGGGAAAGAACGAGAACTTTCAGCAGCAGGTCCACCTCGCCATCCTCTCTTTAACACGTCTTTTCCCAGAGCATGAATGAAAAGAGACTGAAGCAGGAGGAGGAGGAGGACACGAATACTTAATGGCTGGACAACACTGATAGCGCACGCTGAGTAAACCTTTTAGATAACGCCTTCCTCTGTCATTATTTGATAAGGAAAGGAAACAGTAGCAGCGATAGCGTTTCTGTCTAAAATATGTAAAAGAACAATGCTAAAAGAGAAGCAAGACGAATAAGGCCAAAATGTATGGCTGCAGGATAAAGAGAAATGATACCCATGTGCTATAGAAATGGCAGTTTTGCAGAATGTTTTATGTGCAGATTCATGTTTTAGGAGAAAGGGGCGGGGTTAAAAGCCTGCACTTGACGGATGTGCTGTCGTGCGGACGGTTGTATTTTAACCACTGTGTCATGGCTGTGATCAATACAGCAGAGACCCCGCGTGTGCTGCTGGCTTAACTTTAGCACTCTGATATCGCCACTGATGGCTGGACTGTCCTTCGCCTGAGAGATCCTGACCCGTAAGAGTCCAGCTACAGCCAGGCCAAGTTGAAATGTGTCAGATAAAACACGTGCTGTGTGTGTTGAGGGCCTCACCTCATCATGATGCTAGTGTTCAGTGGAATTGATGTCTTTTACCATTTTCCTGATTGGTCCTCTGTGGAAGGGGAAGATAACAACAGAGAAAATGTGGGACCGAAACACATGGCCAGTCTAGAGGTTTTTGAAAGCATACACCGCTGACCGGTTAAAGTGGTTATAGTTTAATTATTTCTGTTTAAGGATACAATAGAATCCTGTTCAAATTCTCAAACAGTCTGTGTGATAAAAAAAAAATTGAAAATAACCTCCACATGAGATGGATTCTCTAAATGATGGAGATTACCCACTGATAGACCTGTGATTAGGCAAATTATTAATTATGTGGAGATGATGTGATGCATCATAAATGCCGCTGATCTCAAATCAAAACCAAATAATTTTAACTGGTACTGAATATGTAAATGCATAAGTTTATGTATCTGATTGATCTGAGTGATGCATAGGAAAAGTTTAGACCCCCCTGGGGATACTGTAGGTAGACAGGATGATGTGTGGGTGTGGCCCCAAATCTGTACACAGTGACAGCCTTCACCTGCTGGTGTAAAGGGAATTAATTTCCTAAACAAACTTTTAGGATGAATTTAAAGTCTCTTGAGTTCTGATATTTATTCTTCCTTAGAATTTGCAGTGTGAATGCTAAAGATTTTTTATTTTTAATCATTTTTATAATAAATTGTAGCTTTTTGGAATAGATGTTTATGTTACATATATGGATTTTTTTAAATAAAAAAAAAGTTAATTTAATTTTAAGAGAGTTTAATTTTTCATTTTATTTATTATAAATAGAGAGAATATTACTTAGGTAGGGATTAAGGTTTGAGGCAAAAGAGGATTCTGTAGTGGGGTCAGCGTCAAGCCACAAGACATGGTCTTGTCAGGTTTGTTCATTAGTTAATTAATATTATAAATCTCCTGGGGTGGGATTCAATGGAGAGGAGCTGAAAGTAGAAATTCATCTATAAAATCTTGAAAATCAAACAAAACCTTATCATACTGCTCTCAAGCTGTTTTATTGTTGATGAGAAGTGTACAAAAGCTGCATACATAGCTGCCTAATTATCTATGATCTATCACTTCCTCAGCTCCATCCATTTCACTGTGGCGAATTACTCTCATGAATAACGTTATTTCACCCAAATAAATGAACCGCCATGCACATTTATCTACAGTAGTGAGGCTTTTTAGACAGGCAGCGCAGTGGTCAGCCGGTGGTGCTTTAGATTGCTGGCTTTGTCTTGTGGAAGGCCAGTTTCAATCTGAAAGCCCAAATTTTTCACAGAGGCCAAGCGAACACCCAGCTGAGCACACCGGCTCTTCAGCAAGCGCAACACATTCACTGCCCCATTGATCAAAGTCACCAAAAATAATGTGGAGGGGAGAAAAAAAACGTCATTTTTTCGTTTTACATTTTTATGCATAACCTCTGTGGTAGACCTTCACATTGAGTTTGTCAGGCATGACACAAAAGAGGCTGTTCAACAAAGAAGGTGGGCAGGATTGAATAGGTGGCACTGTGAACTTCGACACTAAATATGGACAATGCCATTGAGTGGAGATTGAAATGACATACGGATGTCTTTATTAGTGGGTTTTTAACCAGAGCTTTTGCACAGGAGGTTTGTTTGGACACCACCTGCTACCCAACATCAAACTCCTTGTTCTCAGGTACAGAGCAGAATAAGACATCAACACTGATGATAGTGTGTCTTTGAGTCGGTGAAGCTAACAAGAACATGTTAATGCTATAAAGTCTGAAATCTGCTTCTCAGTTTATTCAGTAATGTATAGGATATGTAATGTATATAATGTAGCTACCAGATGTATATAGCTACCAGATTTTTTTACAAAAAAAAAATAAATATACAAATTAAATGTAGACTTATAAATATATGAATAAATTCTGATGTTTAATCCCATCATAGAAATTAAGGCCACACGTCTGAAATTAAATCTTTAATTAACAAACATTTTTAAATATATAGACAATTGACAGATTTTGGAGGGAGTACAATCCAGATGCATGCAGAAAAAATTCTACATTTTTATTAATTAATTTACATGAACCTATTATTTTTTTCCCAAAAGAATTAATATAATAGTTAATTCTTTTGGGGGAAAAAATAATAGGTACATGTAAATTAATTTAATAGTTAATATAATAGTTAAAATACAAATAATCCACAGAACCTTAATTGTCCAGGTCAGGTGTGTGAGTCTACATCTTTGTTTATAATACACTCAGAGCGGATAAAGCTTTTTTATTTGCTTTTCCTTGGATATGATTTGTTTAGCGTCATGTGGCTCTTAAACGGCACATAAAGCCCAGAAGAGTCTGATAACACCAGTTCTATTCTCAGACTGAAGTGGCAGTGGATTTCTTGCCCTGTGTTAAATATGACCATTTGATTGCTGCGTAAATTTGCCATCTTGGAAAAGAGCCCTCGCTGCTTGTCTCCCAGCAACCCTGCCAGGTCAGGCGGAGACTTTTAACCTCCTGGCTTCTGTGTGGCCAAAACTGAAAGGCATTCATAGAGCAAGGCTCACTCTTTCACTCAGCCGTTCATATTTTAATTTCAGTCATTGTGAGGAGCTTAAATTCGTTTAGTTGTGTGCGGTGCCTGGGGATCGCTCGCCATTTTCACACAATATCTTACTTGCTAACCAGCACTTAAGTTAATTTGGAGCTGGTACAAGTGTGTGGGTTTTTTTTCAGTCGTCAACATGGTTGGCTTTGTTCTTTGGTTAATAGCATGTAAATGAAAACACTTCAATATTCTTGCAGTGAAATAGTTGACTAAGAAGGTCAGCGCTTGTTTGAGTCAGTGGTGAGGCAAAGTGGTGGTTGATTCAACCGCACGCTGTGCTGACAATAATCCAACTGTTGGCATGACGCCACACTTAACACCGCACTGAGGCTGCGATCACACATGCACTCCATCTTTACAGCTGCAGTTAAAGATAAACTGTGCCATAAATAATGCCACTGTACAACACTCTGCCAGTGGTTTACCAATTGGGACATGACAGCAAGCCAGATAAGATGTGGTAATAAAATGATTTAGCTTCATCGCTCTCATTTGCCAGTTGCTCGACAATCGATGAGGTTAAGAGGCCCGCTCTGTTGGCATGCCCCCCTGTGCTAACTCAGACAACAATGCAGCAATCTGATGGCGGGTGAGGCTAACAATTATCCTCACCTTTACCTGACATATGCTGCCATATTTGTCCAAGTGAGTGCATGGCAAACATTTCTGGTAAAAGGTAATGGCTCGACTGTGGGCAATACAGATTAAAGAAATTATTTAAACCTGCCACAGTATCTCTTTAGAACCCGATCGATTCCTCTTCAGAAACTTTATGGGCCAAATGGACAGAGTAAACAGGAATTTTCATTGGCCATATGATCTACTGTACATCATATCATATATATCATAAACTGTGTGTTCATCGTGTTTGCATGAAGATGCTGTATAATAATTTTGCTATTTAGATGGTTGGTTTGAAAAAAAAAAAAAACTCTTCAAAAACAATCAATGTAAACCAAAATATGTATAAGGTTTTAAAAAAAAAGACCAAAATATATATAGGTTTTAAAAAAAAGACATGTTGACCAACATTAATTAAAAATTCAGATGCTGTTGAATCACACTAATAAAAATGAGGTGAAAAACTTTAATCACACTTCTACTGAGGTGAAAAACTACCCAATGAATAAAAGTGAAATATTAGCTACTGTACCTAATATCGTAGTAGGGATACGAGAAAGAGGACAGACCTTCAGCTTTTACCTCAGATGTGTTGGTGAATTACCAGGAAAAGGCTTAATAGAGGCAAAATTTCACACATGTTTTTATTTAGCTAGCTAGGATGTGGCAGTCAGAAATAGCAACATTTACCTTAGATATGTTAATAAAATACTAGCTATGATCGCAAGCTTAACTGCTGTAGCCAAACAGCTATGTGCTAGCTACTACGATCATTAGTCCTGAAATAGCTAAAGCTCTGAGTCTATCGTCCCTCGTTGCTTGGCAACATTTTTCTCATGACCTTAACTTGAATACACAAGTTCCCCAAGATGCCTTTCAACACACGTCTCTGCTTATTTTCAACAATTGTTTAAATACAGAAGAAAAAAAATAATAGATAATTGATATGTGACAAATAATGAAATCCTTTATTTATTTTCGTAATTTGCCAGCTAAATTTATCCAATTTACCTTTTTGTTTTCATTTTCTTTTAAGTTTTTTTAGCTGCCGTTTATTATATTTGTCCTAACTGACATTCATTTGATTGATTCTGTCTCTGATAAAATGTCATAGAGTTTGCAGAAATTGGAATCCTCTCAGCCTCTGATGTCATTTTTTAACTACATAATTTGTAACAATAACAACAAAGAGATAGTGAAAGAGATTAAACTGAGAAATAAGCTCGAAACCCAGCGTAGGTGTTGATAAAGCAGGCAGAAGTTTGGGTGAACACTCTTTGTTCTTGTGTTAAGTTTCAGGTCAGTGGTCATCGCTACTATGAAAGCCTCAGGCCGCCGTCCCTGACACCACCACTCGTACACTCTGACCAAACGCTGACCACTGGGTTAAAGGGCCATGTGTTTGCGTGCCATGTGCATTCGCATGTCTTTCTCTCGCTTAAGGTTAGTCACAGCCCATGCAAAAGCTTTTAAACACGTAGTTCTTTGGCTTTTTCTATAGAAATGTATCAAAGGACATGATGTTCTTCTAAAATAAACAAAACTGAAAAGAAAGCAGGATTAGGAGCAGTTTAGTTTATCCGGTCACTCGATGTCTTTCTCCTGTATAAGGACCCGGTCATGATCCCTGGGGGAAAATATTCAGATGGTTACCAAAGTTACATAAGCAATGAGTAAAGATCAAATATTGAGACAGATAAAGAGCTGACCTTCGAAAATACACCTGTCTGCTGTTTACCTGCTTCTCACACACAGCGCAGTGCACGCTACAGGATCAGAGCCATGATCTGTAAAGTGTCCACAAACATTGTATTCAGATCAGACCAGAATAGATAACAGCGTAAACGTTAATAGTTTTAATTAACCTTTTTTTAAGTAAAATTGCCTTGATCAGCCAAGACAATTCTGCTGTCCTGCATTTCCCTGTTTTTAGTTTTGTGCTGGAGCTAACATGTGTTCGAAAGCAGCCATGATCATGGATTTGAGTTGATTGGAGTTTTAGGTGTTTTTTAGAATTTAAATAGAGTTGGATATTCTGGTATATTTAGATCATGATATTAACATCTAATCTTTCACATTAACATCTACATTTCTGGCATGTGGTAGACACTATTATTCAAAGCGACTTTCAGTTATCTCATTTTTTTTCCATATGAGCACTTGAGGGTTAAAGATGCAGTGGCAGCTTGGTCGTCCAGGGAATAGAACCCACAAACTTTTAATTAGCAGTCCAACAAATTAACCACTGAGCTACCACTTCTTTCTTATTTTTTGTACATTAATGGTAATCAATATAGTAAACACCTTATATACACTACTTATATACACTATGCATAATTTTGATAACAAAGCACCTACAGTGAAGACTTTATGTCCAACCATTTTTGTCCAAAATTTGAAAAGAATATTCACCTAAAAATGGAGGGAAAATAAAAAAAAATTATAATTTAATGAACATTTGGCTTTTGAATGTTTAACGCTATTAAAGATTACAACAGTGTTAGTGGATCACAGTATTGTTAGCATATCATTGTTTTTATGCTGACTTTACTCTTCCAAAAAAACCTTAAAACATGCCAAATTTAAACTGATACATTAACTAAAAAAAAACTGTCAGGGTATCAACGTCACCTTTTAGCCTGCTGCTCTCTGTCTTTAGCCAACTTTCCTCTGGATCATCTGCGTCCTAAAACAAAAAAATGACACAAGACCCTTTTTGACTTTAGCCTTTACAGTGCCTAACAAAAGACATGCCGCTCAAGCTGGGCTGCAAATATGAGACAAAGCCATCGGACAACTTTTTGCCTCCTACTATTTCCCCTGTATAACAAAGAAAGAGACACAAAAAAAGTCCCAGAGGAGGGCATTTTGTTTTGTCTCGCCCACTCTGCCTCGCTCTTTTCTGCGTCTGGAGGACAGAAGGCTGTACATTACATACAAAGCCGGGGACATTTTTTTATTGACAGAAATAATGGCATATCATACTGTTCGGGTGCCCCTGTCATTCAGATCGAATTTATTCAGGAAGTTTTTCGAAGGCAGCTGAAGGATGAAGGGCCGGAGCCTTATGCCAGGCTGGGAGGGTGCGAGGGATAGAGGAGGAAGGCAATGATGGGGGAATCGGGGGTCCTTCGTGAGCACCGTTACTATTTGGAGGGGGAGTTGTCGTCTTTGTATTTTCCCCTGCCAGTGTCAGCGAGATCACATCAGCCGTCATCGTGCTGAAGCCCGCAGGCCGAGAGCCGCATGGAGTCCATCAGGTCTCTGTGATGTCCATTCAGGCCGTGCGCATTAACACGCCTTTTGCATGCCTGTCACACTTAGGAGCATACAGCCGTTCAAAGGCTTTCAAAAGGAAGGGTTTTTTTTGCCTCTCTCTTGTTTTGTTACACTTGCTCGCTTTTTCTGTCTCTCTCTCTCTCTCTCTCACTCTCTCTCTTTCTCTCTGCTTCATTCATAAGAAAAGCAGAGACAGTAGGCTGTATGAAGATGCTTATGCAACTTTTTGATCTCGTTGGAAATATCCAAAGTGACTGGATGTTGTAAAAAAAGTCGACCTCTGAGACGGTGAACTTCGGCAATGAGTCTCATATGAATTTTGCTGAAGCAACATGTCTTCCACAGAAGAACTCTGCAGCTTAAAGCTTCACTGACATCCTCCTAACTTTCTCCTACACCATCACCATCATGAACACCTACAGTAGATCGCAAGCTACAGTTCATGCCTCACCTCTGGCTCCACCGTCTGCTGTGACGCAGAACTACAGGTGATCATCAGTGACAATTAAACAAGAGAAAGCTTATTAACCCTGAAAACCAAGCCGTTCCTCTGCCCTCTGTGCTCTCACACACTCAGTGCCAGTGGGTTTGCAGAGGTGTGGGGAAGTGGTAGTCTAGTGGTTAAGGTGTTGGTCTGTAAATTGGAAGATCCGGGTTCGATTCCCAGTACCAACAAGTTACCACTGCTGGGTTCCTGAGCAAGGCACTTAACCCCCAATTGCTCAGTTGTAGAAATGAAAATAAAATAAAAATGTAAAAAAATAAAATGTATAAATAAAAATATAATGTAAGTCGCTCTGGGCCCTTAACCCCCAATTGCTCAGTTGTATAAATGAAAATTGAATGTAAGTCGCTCTGAATAAGAGCGTCTGCTAAATGCTGAGGGAAGTGGATAAGCTGTTGGACTGATACCAGAAAGACCGGGATTTGATTTTCACCACCAAGCCACCACTGCTGGGCCCCTGAGCAAGGTCCTTAACCCCCATTTTCTTAGTTGTGTAGAAGAAATAAATGTAAGTAAGATAAGGGCATCTGCTGGACGTCGTTAATGATATGCTATAACACATGCTCCACTAGAGCTCTAGCGCTATGAGACATAGCAAGAGGTCCCGCAGACCTAAAGTGGGTCATTAAATTGCATTATTAAAGTGCTTCTTAGGGGAAAGCCACACTATATCGTTTTTTGTCATATCGTTTAGATGTAGAGGAGGCATTCATGCAGGATGCTATATGTCTTCTATAGTATAATATTGTTTAAGGATTGTCAAGGTGTTTTTTCAGACAGGGTTAGTTTCACAAGGCCGTTGTAATTTAATATCACTATTAAAACAGCATTACTGTCCATCTCTGTTTTTCAAACAAACACATATGTTTACTAATCCATGCCATTCTGATTTAAAAATAAAATAGGATTTCTTTTCATAATGTTTGAGATTTAGGTTTAAAAATATTGATTTATGATTATTTTAATATCTTCTATTATATGCTTCTATAACAGACAAAATTTTGAAAAAAAAAAAACTCTCCGGTTACACTTAAATACTTCTTCTGTTACAAAGTTTTCCTGTCCCGAGGATGTCAGAAAATTCACTGTTCCTGCTTCCCCTCTGACACTGGAGACTCCTTCCATTAATACTTGTTTAAAAAAGCCTCTCCTGACAGAGTTTCATCTGTTTATTATCAGGAGCGCTTAAGCTGTACACATCTATGTGAACAAGCTGTTACTACAGACTATTAATATTTGAAATATGTTATTTTAAAGTGTGTTATTTCTGTTTTTCAACCCACAAAAGCCCGAAAAGGATTAAATATTCAGTGTTATGAGAACTTTTATGAAGCAAACAGGATGTGGAAAGCATGAAGGTTGTTGGTCATGCATTTTTAATCGCTTCATAATCAGGTTATTACATCAAGACAGCAGCAGTGTGCACAGCCGTCCTCTTTGTGCTGCTCCTCAAATGCCTTTGACTTCATAATTAATTCCTGTACGGAAAGGGATCGGCCTCTCGCTTGAGCCGGGACTCACACTGAGTCTGAAGAAAACGCCACTTTCCTTAGAGCGTCCGAATCCTTTCAGCCAAAACACCTGTGAGAATGTAAGCTAAAATAAATGTTCTGTTTAAACAGTTATTTGTTTTAGTGCATGTTTTATTTACCTTCGTTTCATGATTTCGTTTTTTAGGTGAAAATATAAACCTTAAAAAAATACTCACCTTAACATTTTTTTTATATTCTTATTAATAATAATAAGAAGAAAATAAAGAAGAAGAGGAGTCGGTTTCCTGCAAATGTAAATCATCAACATGCATGCTAAAGGTCGCCTAAACATAAATACATAATGAGGCATTATGTTTGGAAGAGGGGCCCTCATTCAGCTGCGAGCCTGCCAATCAATTTGTTTAACTCTGCGGGCAGGAGGCGCAATGAAGGCCGCCGTTTTAGGCCACAAAGCCACCATATGCCCTCTCAGCGGGAGAGCCGGCCGGCCCGCTCACCACCACACACACAGGAATCCTCCAGCAACGGCGTGAAAAGAGCCACAGCGTGAATGAACTCGCCGAGCAAATCCAACGGAATGCACTGACACTCGATGTCAGCGGTGTCAGACTCCTCTATAGAGCGAGCCCGGTCTTCATTCAGACGTTGCTTTCTGCCAGATGCATGAGGATGCGTTGCACAGATGGAAACCTTCTATATTATAGGAAAATAATATCAGCAATGAATGTAGAGCAAAGCGTCAGGTGTGTCCGCAAGATAATTCTTATTGTCATGTAGCAGGTCTCAAGCGACAGATTAAAACGCTGTGTGTGTATGGGTGTGTGTGTATTAGGGCAAGGGCCTTAGGATACGATACATGAGTCACAATACAATATATCATGATTTGTTACGATACATTACTTTGAAAAAAAATTAAAATAAGAAAAATGTACATTTTAGTTAAATAAGTTTAATACGTTATTTAAACATCTTTTGGTTAGATGTCCTAGCGTGAATTATTTAGCGTGAAATGGTTCTCTCACACCACAGCAGCATGTCATCAATTTAATTAAACGATGGCATGTTGTACTTAAAAGTTAACCCCAGAGCCTTCTCTTTATCTAGTCTTTCTGAGATGAGTTTAATGCCTCTTAGATGGTGAATTATTAACTTACTAGCTTAACCTACTGGCTTACTGTTGCCACATCTCTACGGCAACCGCATCTTTTTTTATCTTTACCTGTTTTAGGGCAGTGAAGAAAAATGGTGGGAAAAAACAAGCAGTATATAAAGAAACACACACACTTTTCAACTCTCTTTCTCTCTTTTTTTACTCATTTTGTGTGGCTAACTAGCTGTTTATGGTATCCACTTTATTTACGTATTTACTTTTCTTTGAAAATATGTGCACTAGGTCCATTATGAGAGCATCTACACATTTGTATGCTGCTTTAATAGAGAGTTAAATATTTTTGTAGTTATATATTTATATAACTACAAAATATATTATATATTTAAGAATAGTGTTAACGTATCTAACCTTTACTAAAGACCAAGCAAATCTTTGACAGTCACTGTGTTCTAGCTGTAAAATCTTATTACACTGTTTGCTCTTTTACAGCATTATCTCATTTGTTGTGTCTTATTAAGAGTTGCTGTGCCTTTTAGAGCCACATAATCTGTTTCTTTCTTTTCTTTCCAGAGGAGGAAAAGTCTATTAAAATAGATTAGTCTGGCTAAACAGGGTAATCTTTCTAATCTCTCTCTCTAATCCCTCAGGGTGCAGTGTGAGAGTCTGCCCTAAGGGCATCAATATGGACCCCTAAATTCACACAAACAACTCATGGGACTCTTCCAGCTCATTGATTTATAAACACTTTAAACACTAAATGGACATATAGGAGAGTTTAACAGCTTTTTATTAGGTTTTATTCAATCATTCCAAAGTAAAAATAAGGTTAAAGGGTGTTTTACTACTTTCACGATCAATAATTCATTAAACAGCAATGAAGCATTCGACACAAATTGACTCTTTAACAAGAAAAAAACCCAAATGGTTAATAAAGTATCTTAACTCATCACTTTATTTAGAAACAGTTTTATTAAATTTAAAATATTTGTTTAATGCAAATAAGGGAAATGGTAGCACAGTGGTTTGATTCCCAGCATCACCACTGTTGAGCCCCTGAGCAAGGCCCTTATTTCTTATAAAAGAGATAAATGTAAGTCGCTCTGCATAAGGACGACTGCCAAATGCTCTAAATGTAAGTCTTTGGAGAAGTGTAATTAATAAAACAGATTTCTTTGTCTATTAACCACAGGACAGTCAAATAAAATATGTTTGGGCTGCTAAAATTTGTCAACTGTACATACAAGAAACGTGTTGCTGCAGTGGTGTGCGCACCCCACACACAGGCCTATGGGCTGAACTATGCAAGTTCCTCCTCTGATAAGGGCATCCCATAAATGTAAATGTAAATGTATGAGCCAATTCATTTTTGAAGGACACATCACTGCTGCACAATATATCGTATCTGCAATAGTCACACTGCAGGATGTGTAATGTCAGGTGGGGATTAGAGTTGACTGCACTACAATTCACAGAACACAATGTGATTTGTGGATTCATTGCAAAGTTGATCATTTGCACATTGTTTTAACTATGTAACTATGTAAACATTTCAAGTTTAAAGCATTTAGACACAGCAAACAATTACTTGTAGCTTTAGCAAAGATTAATGTATTTAATTTATACGGTATAAAGACCGTATTAAGTCTATACAGTGTGATTTTACATTTAATTATTTAATTTCTCTATCTGAATTTTTGTTCTGTTGTATTTAACTATGCATATAATTTGTGTATGATATTTTGCGCTGATACACCCCCCTACAAAAACACCTCAGTGATTATAAAATAATAAATTCTTTTTAAATAAAGCTATTCAAGTCATCTGGTGGTTTGTTTTTTTTTCATATTGCAGTATATATATCTGGTGTATATGTCTGGTGGACATACCAAAATACACTTTCTTTTCTTATATATATCACAGTGTTATTTTAGTACTAGTATAAACGTTATAATACATTTATTTAAATACACATTTTTAACAGAAAAATCTTATAATATCAATATTAATATTTTATTCTGGAATTATTTTGCTTTTTTTATATTTAACTCGTCACACAATAGTTTTTAGAGCTGACAGATATTTCCTTCAGGTTAATAAGCCTGCCCTCTGGTGGACATACCAAAATACACTTTCTTTAATTACTGTATTGAATGCTTTATCTTAAACATCCTTTATTTCAGGATCCCAGATGTGTTTTATTTTTTTTATTTTTAATGAATTCATCATAATTATGGTCTCAGCATTAATCACATTAATCCCTCTTAATGGGGAAAAGTGTGGAAATTAGGTCAGCAAGCTGCCAGTCTGGGTTTTAACCACACAAACGGGCAAAGAGCCAACTGCTACACTCAGTGATTTTTTTTAACATATGTTCACCCAAATGTGTTAATAAAAGTTGTGTGTTTGTGTATAAAACGTAAAATAAATGCTGCAGTGTTATGTTTGTCTAGGCTGAAGTTAATTGATTCCATCATAAGACAAAGTCCTAGTATAATTTGAAAGGGGTTTGAAATATAGATTTACATAAATGATCTCATGCATAATAATGTAATAAAATTAACTATTTTAAAATAAACCAGAGTGTGTGACCAAGACTTAATAAACAGTAATTAGGTGTTTAAGCACTGCTGCAGTTTTTGTATTTTTTAAAAAATAAATATTGTTTCTGGTCACAAGAGGGCGCTAAATAACCATGTTCTTAAAACTGTAACTTATGGAATACGGCATTGCATTTTATTGTATTTTTTTTTTTTTTAAAGGAAAATAAAAGGTGTAGTCATTCTACAAGCGTGAAGGAAACCGAGCTTTAGTGAGTAGATGCCCTTATCCAGAGCGACTTGCAACAGTGGTAGCTCCACCAAGCAAGGGCCCCTAAGCAAGGCCCTAACCCTTAATTTGTCAGTTTTATGCCAGTCACTCTGGATAAAAACATATGCCAAATGCTGTAAATGTACATTTATCTTATTTTATATAACTGAGCAATATGGGGATAAGGGCCTTGCTCAGGGGCCCAGCAGTGGTGGCTTAGTGGAGCTGGGTATTGAACCAACAATCTTCAGGTTGGTAGTCTAACCTTAAACATGAGCTTATTTACTTAAAATACACAGGTTTGGAAAACGTTGACCCTGCAAGGATCTTATTAATGTCTTTCCGGGAAATTCAAACGTAACCTGTAAAAAGTAATTTTAGCTCTAGCTGGATGTGATATACAGCACCGCACACTGAGTGTCCTAACTCTGACCAGGACACACAAGAATTGCCCCTCAGCCTCTGTGGACATAATGACTGCTGTATTTTACCTCCACTATAGGTAACAAAGTGACACTTTTAGCACCCCGGCTAATGGAGGGGAAAGAGTTGAAGAGGTACGTTTCTGTTCCCATGGCTGAGCGAGGGACAAAATCAATAACCTATAAGCAGCAGAAGAGTCTGTACTTAATTATCTACACACACACTCACAAAATGAGTGTGTTCGGAGGCTAGTTGGATCTGCTGTGCATTTTCTCTCGTGTGTCCCTCTGCCCCCAGCGAATGGTAACTAAAAAACCATTCCCTAAATCTCATTTCCTGAAGACCCAAATTCTAAGACATTGCCTGAGACATGTAAGCTGCTGATTCACTATTATAAAACTCCAACTAAAGCACCCACACAGCTGACTGCATTGTTCTTAGAGACAGGAAGTAGAACCTGTCTGTATGTGTGCTGTGGGAAAAAAGGTGCCACAAAACACAACCAGGTGAAAAGAAAAGGAAAAGGTCTGTAGATAAAGTTTAAACCCGTTGGTCGGTTTGTAAAATATAGTTTATCGAGTAAAAAAGCACATCTAAAACCTTCTGGCTAAAATTTCCTGACCTGCTAGTTTGCTAGTTTGTCTTCTAGATCTTTACATATTTACATACATATTGTATGGTGCGGCATTCCGTTATTCTTTTACCACAACTAAAAGACACAAACACTGTCCCAGCATGACAACGTCCCCGTGTACAAAAGCTCTGCCCTCCACAAAGACATGCTGTGGAAGAACCTGTGTGTCCTGCACAGAGCCCTGACTCATCCCCACACAACGGTGGAGGTGATTTTGCCAAGTGGGATGTAATCTTGGATTTACATCCTTTGTTGATTCTGAAAAAAATCAACCAATAATAATCATCTAATGTCATCAGTGTGTGCTGACCAAACCCTTCTTAATCCATTTTTAAGTCTTTTTGTCCACAAACAGACTAAAAAACAAGAATTGACTGAATGCTGTAAAACAGCATCTGATTACAACATAACATTAGACAAAATATTAAAATAATTTATGATAGTTCAGGAAAAACATTAGCGAAATTTAGACTGTATTGATTTTGATGAAACATTACTAAATTTAGACAGTGAATCTGTGAGGAATCCATGTTGCAGTAAAAAAAGCCTTTATTAAGATAATGACACTAATACAGAGCTGTTGTCGGTAAGCAGGCAAGAGTTTACGTTATGAACACTCAACAGATAGACAAACAAAACAGAATCACAAAGACGTGAATCAGAATCGAAACGTAGCATAGATCTTAACTAAATTAGCTTGAACATGAGAAACACTTAGTAAGTAGAATAGCTAATAGCTATAGCTGTGGTGTCTGTGATGCTAGCTTATAAAGCTAGTCACCGGAAGTAGGAACGGAAGTGGCGGTGGTTCATTGGAGCTGGAATCATTACAGAATCATAAACAATCTCTACTGAACTATTAAACGTAAAATGTTTTTACTATTAAACAAGGTGAAGATTTATTTAATCAATGACTTTTAAAGTTTAAAGTCATTTAAAGACTTTTTAAATGTAACAATCACAAGCTATATTTTTATAACCATTAATTTGAAAAAAATTTTTAAAGCATATAATGTATATTGTGATGTTCATATGTTATTTCAGTATTTCATGTTTTAACTTAATAAATACATTTCTAATATTACATTTTGGATTTAAAAACGGATTGAGGTGGGTTTGGTTCGACACACACTGATGACATCAGATGGTTATGATTGGTTGATTGAAATGTCTATTCAGGATTCAACAAAGGAAGTTAATCCTGGATTGCATCCTACCTGGCAAAATCACCTTCACCCCACTAAACACCTTTGGGATGAATTGAAATACCGACTGCACCCCCAGACCTCCTCACCCAACATTAGTGTTTGATCTCATTAATATTATTGTGAATGAATGAAGAAAAATTTCCACAGTCACATACTGAAGTTGCCCAGATGTGTTGGATTATTATAGGAGGATATATCTGGCGTAAGATAATCACAAAGCTGGCATGTTTGTTAGGTTTCAGTATTCCAATACTTTTGGTCATGTGGTGTGTATGCTAGGGGTTTTACAGTAAAGCTTAAACAGGTAGAGAATTGCTTTTCTGCTTTAGTCGCTTCTGTCACTGAGACATTTGTGTGTCAGTGTCTTGTGTTTAAGAGTAAAAACGGATAATGTTCTGCGTCACTCGGTCAGTCCTGGGACTGAACCTCTGATGACACCATTACCAATTTCTACAGTTCCAAAACTTTATGTCTGACTGCTAAATTAAGCTCACAATGTGATATCAGTTCTGACCCAGCCTCATTAAAGCACAGGCTGCAGCGTTCCCTTGTATGTTTCTGGAAACATTTCTTCCTTTAAGTAAACACGTTCTGTGCTTGTCCCCAAGGAGACCCGTCGCGTCCTGTTTTATAGCAATCCATTAAAAACCCGTGCAGACGGGAGCTGAACGCGGCGACTCTCAGGGCCCGCGCTCTGATCGGCACACTCATCAGTCTTCTCGCTCCTCCACTGCGGTTCCCGTTTGTTGTTGTTGAGGAGAGAAACTAATGACCGAAAACAGCGCTTATGGGAGCGATACATTCTCAGCGCTGCAGTTATTGTTCCGCATGATAGATTTTATGCTCGACAAGAGGAGTAGCAGCAGCAAGAAAAAACAACCGAGGTTCTCCTGATATTAGAAGGCGCTCATGCTCAAGATGATTATTACACATGACAGCTTAATGACAACTGTGAAAGTTTAGAGCTGCTTATTCTTTTAAAACAGACGGATTTCCGTCAACACATTTCTTAAAAAATAACTAACATTATGAGAGGGGGTATCAAAAGATTTTGAGACATGCCAACATATGGCAGCACAAAGGCTGCATGTTAGGCTGTGTTCTTGTGACTGTGCGCTCAGCCATGTGCTGCCATCTGTTGGTGTGTCCTGAAACTTTTCAATACCTCCTCATACATTGTTTAAATATTAGGGTTATTTTTTTTTAGGAGTGAAACCCCATATCACTGGATATGAGATCTGTCAAAAAATACATAAGTTTGCTGTGCAAGTAAACAACACATGATGTTATTCTGACTCCCTACATCCAGATGCAGTATTTTTGGATTGTCACCCGTTTACCTTTGCACACGGTATTTATTTTCTATTATTTTTATATCATTATACATAAATAAATGATACAATTGAAACAGAACATTTAAGACATCAGAGAAGCTTTTAGATCTGTCTGTGGGTGATGTCAGCAAGGGAGACATGTTAATGATAATGTGGATGTGTGAACTTGACATTAAATCAACTTCCTGTTTCATCTCACTTTGATTTTTTGTGAATGCTGCAATTTCAGAGATTCTTTTATCTCAGTTTGATGCCATAATGCATGCAGTTATGGAATAACTCTTTCTCCCTCTCTCTCTCTCTCTCTCTCTCTCTCAGTTTCTCTTTCCTTATCTTTCAGTGCCTGTCGCGCTCTCTCACTCTACAGTAATCGTCTTGCTTCGTTAAATCCATGTGCAGCTTTCACAGAGAGCTGAGTGAACGAGGGGTCTGAGTCCTGAGCTCAAAGTCAGAGAGGGCATTACAGCTGAGTGTAAAGAGGTTACTGAGGGACAGCGAGCACCATGAAGTTCCTGCCCACAAGGAAACCGCTTCGACGGTAGGCCACAGAGGTGAGAAGATATTAAGTTCTTACAAAGGAATACGCAAATTTTGTTGGCACGGCGCAAAATGATCTCGTCACGTGTTGTGAAAGCATCGAAGCAGTCACAGAAAGAGCTGCCGGGGGATAAAGCCAGAATGCTGATTGTAGGAGAAAGGCTAATGAGAGCCGGCAGTGAAGGAAACCTGCTGAGAGCCACACCACTGATTCAAGACCAGGAGTTTCAGGAGCGCAGCATGAAGATGATCTCCAAACCAGGTAAGAGTTTGTACCTTCCATAAAGCTCTTAACATCTTGAAAAAGCCAGGTCCTCCTGCTAAAAAGCATTAGAATTAAATCATATATTTAACTGCTGAGGTCACACCTTGAGCACAATGGAAGAAGAACCTAAGATGAGTGCTAAAACATCTTCATGCTGTATACAAAATATTGATTAGAGAGCTGAAAAAGAAAAAAGTGACTTTACTTGTCTAGTTTTGGGTACCAGTTAAGCATATTAATTTAAACAGTGAAGTATAAATTATAAAGCAGTCACACTTGTGTGTAATATTTCATTAAAGCATGTGAGGAACAGACAGTGTGTGTCTGAGAACCGATGAGCTGCAGTTGCTGAGCTGCATTAGTAGAAATAAAAATTGATTCTCCACAATTTAACCATTATTTAATCTTTTTGTTGTCTTGTGTGATGAAGCTGAGGTTAAGAAACTGTTACTGCTGACACATTTGTTTCTTTCCTGCTCACTTTTCTACAGAGACAGACACCAAAAGCATGACTATATTACACAAATAACAGCGAGTAATATACAAACAATATTGGTCCAAATACTAAGACTAAGGAATGTCTTATCAGCCAGGTTTTTGCTGAAATTCTTATTGCTCATTGATAAACATTAATTGTTATTTAGTTGACTGGATGATGATGAAGATACTGGATAAAGGCTGTCTGAGGCTCGTGGCATGTCATTGTGCGGCTTTCGTGGCATCAGCACATGTGTGTATTGTCTCCTGATTCATGGGTCAGTAGCACAGACTTGTTCTGCTGATCAGATACATTCCCTCGCTAGTGATCTCATTCACTCAGATCAATCTGCACGCTACAAATCATCTACACATGAATTACCTAGACATTGGTCAGGCATTTCTCTCTGTTCATTAAGTAAATAGAGATGTCAAAGATGCTCCTGTCCCCTGGCTTCAAACCAGTTTTAGGACACCTACAGCCTGTAACTGCTCTTCGACTGAAACTGAAAGCTTTTTGAAACTTGTATATGATGTTAGGAAGCTGGTGTTTGATAGATAGCATCTGATCTCCGAACGTCTGGCCTGTTTACTGCACGCTTAAAACCCCTGACATTCTGTTTATTTATTTATTAATGGAAATCTCATTTAAATTAGAAGTCAAATGGGTCCAGACTTCATTTAAGTAAATTTCTCAGTCAGAGGACCATTGGGGTTTCATCCAACAGGAGGCTGGGTGATTGGCAGCTCGACAGAAAACATTGGACTATTTTTAAACAGATTCTAGAAACTGAAACTGTGTATAGTGTAATAGATGTTCTGCTCTAACAAAAAGAGCTGCATCATAGAGCAGAGATTCCGGCTGTAAAATATTGAGTCGATTCACACAGATTATTTTAGTAAGTGTAATCCAAGTAAATAAAAAAAAAAAAACAATGGCATTTTAGTCAGACACGTCCAGACTAAAGATACAGCTATCTCCCTGAGACTGCTGTACACCCTATCATCGCGTGTGTGTGTGTGTGTGTGTAGTGAAGTGAAGCGTTACAGCGTTGCAGAGCTGAGATCAACGCTCCAGGACATGGCTGAACTGATTCAATCAGCTCAACTCTGTCAAGCCCAAAGACTTCCAACTGGCCTTCAACAGAGCAGTGCAGAACACACACACACACACACTTATTAAGAGTATAAGCAGCCAGTTAGAATTTTATAAAATTGTAGAATAGTAATTTAATATCATATATTTCCTGATCAACACGCTTTAGATCCTGGACAGTGTGCATTGTGTATGTGTGTGTCAGTAACCTGTCACTATTCTGTCACTATTACAGCAAGCACAAAATGTTAGTGTGTAGATTTTTGTAGTAGAAGTTAGGGTAGAATGATGAAGCAGCATTTCTTCACTTCAGTCTGCTGACTTCAGCACGGGGAATTCTCTCTACTCTCCTAGCTCACAATGTCGAGTGAACGCATTACGGTGACATGCGGTTTCATCTTAGTGTTTAATAATAAATACAGGAAATTAATTTAGTTGTCAAAGATAAAACAACATATAATTTAAAAAATTGTTTATGTAATGGTGTCATTACTATAAAGGGTTTAACAAAGTTTTCAAATAAATAAATAAACAAACAAATCTCAGAATTTTTTATTGTTATTGTGAATATTTCGGGAATCTGGTTTAAGTTGGGTAGCATACACACGTGCAGTTTAGTAACAGCTCTGTTCTGTCCTTTTCCCTCTTTTTCTTCTTCCTTCCTGATAAAAAGAACACTGAGAGAGCGAGAGAGAGAGAGAGAAGGAGAGAGAGAAGGAGAGAGAGAAACAAAGCGAGAGAGAAAGATACATAGAGAGAGAGGGAGAGAGAGAGAAAGAGAGAAAGATATAGAGAGAGAGGAAGCAAGTGATTGAATCTCCTGTCAACACTAAGTAAATGTTTCCATTTCCTCTAAACAATGCGCAGGTGATGGAACTTAGAGCATGCACACACACACACACACACACACACACACAAACACACACAAACACACACGCACACACAAAACTACATTAACATTAAATAACTAAAGTTGTGTGGGGGAAGTGGGGTGTTTGGGAAATCCGTTGGTATGCGGGTGATTCCCTATTTGAGGATGACTTTGTGTAACAGATCCCAGTCCTAAACTCTGACCCTAAACACACACACACACAACACATGCCCTTTATCTTCTAACGGAGGTGAGGTCACTTGAGGAGATGGAACACCATTAGCTACACAATAGCACTTCCTCTGAATGCCAAACTCACACACCCACACCCACACACACCATCATGTTGTTAAACAAACACTCAGTGTGTTAAAGAGTATGTTAGAAAGAGCATCTCAGGAGTTTAGCGTATTCAGAACACAGTGTTGTGTGATTTAAAGAAGAGAAACGTTCGACTGGGTGAGTTTTTCCATTTTTAGTTATTCAGTTAATCACAGACAGAAAAAACTTTTGATCAAATAAATGTAAAGAAGTAAAAAACTTCAGTCTGATTTGTTAAGTTACGATTGGGAAAATCTAAGCTGTAATAATTAAGTGCTATTAGTGCTAAATTTTTTGTACCAGCTGCACAAACACACAACCATTAACTAAAGACTGAAATCAGCTCTATATAATCCTGCTGTGCTATAATAGATAATTCTAATCATTTAAACAAATTGCAGAAATTCTAATAATAATAATAATAATAATAATAATAATAATAATAATAATGTAAGGCGGTACAGTGACTTAGTGGTTTGCGCTGTTGCCTGACAGCAAGAAGGCTCAGGTTCAATTCCCGGGCAGGAGTTTGTGTGAAGTTTGCATGTTCTCCCTGTGCTTTCGCGGGTTTACTGTGGGTACTCTGGGGTACTCTATCTATCTATCTATCTATCTATCTATCTATCTATCTATCTATGTTCCCCCCTCTCTTTCTCTTTTTCTCTCTATCTATTTGTCTCTCTCTCTCTCTCTCTCTCTCTCACTCTCTTTATCTCTATCTGTTTCCCCCTCTGTTTTCCTCTTTCTCTCTCTTGCTCTCTCTCTCTCTCTATTAGCTATCTGTCTCTCTGTCTATCTGCATCCCTCTCTGTCTCTCTGTCTGTCTTTTATCTCTCTCTCATGACTTGATATATTTTGCTAAATGATCTGTATGTAATTTAATAATTCAGTAGCCAGTATGTTTTGTGGTTCAATCTTAACTGGAGGCAGATTTCCAGATTTTTTTTAAGCCTATAGAGACTTTTTCCCCTATTAATAAATCCAGATGTCTCTTCTCAATATAAATAAGTGTATTTTGTGTCACTTTAAAGAGATTTTAACACACTCCCCAGCACTTCAGTTGTGTTGAACGAATCTACAGTTGGCACCTAGATATAAAAGCTAATTAAAAACATCCGTGTGTGTGTGGGAGGGTGTGTTTGAGGAAATCGTCCCCTACACTTGACCTCACACACTTGGAAAATGAGTCTGGAGGAGGACAATGCCTGGATTTTCTCCACAACACTTCTGGATTTTCCAGGAAAGGAAAATAAAAAAGCTTTTTCTCACACACACACACGCACACACACAACACATACATGCACATACATGCAAGTCAGTCCACTTGTTACAGGCGTGTTCCAAATGCTAGTGTCTCAAAAACAAGTTAGAAGCATCTCCAAATTACAGTCTATTTATTTCCTCATTAACTCATTAACAGTGGAAATTATCTCATCTAATTAAGGGAGGAACTAATCATTAAAAATAAATTTTATTTAAGCTTACACAGGCAATGTTCCCACTGCGATTTTTTTTTTGCCAACATGTGAACGGCACAAACTTTATGGAATCTAATGTTTTTCATAATATGTGCTATTAAATCTGACACATCAGATGTTTTGCAACGCGACCGGTGTGTAAACAGTTATGTTGGAAATCCATGCGACTTTTACATTATCCAGTTGATATATAATTAATTTGGCTGCTAGCATTCATGTCATGGCCACACCACTCCTGATTCCGCATCCACACACACCTCTATACTAAAATAGCAGCCATTGCTTCACAACATGCCACTTTTGAAAATGGTTCCCTTTTGTCCTCGTCCTTGTCCCCCCTCATTAAATGCTTTTAATTCGATTTCTTATGAAAAGACACTGTGTGAGACGTAGAATTTGTTGTTTTGTGCATTTGGGTCAGTTTAGGACAGCGACCAGGTCACACAGAGACTTCAAGTCAGGAAATCCGATATTGGCCACATTTAAAACAACAATGTGAACAACTATATGAAAAAAATCTGATCTGAGAGAATATTTTAAATTGAGCCGTAGGCCTCACAGTTTAAACGTAGACAATGTAAATTACTTGAGTTTCAGAAGCTGAAACACACTTGGGCTACATCACTATCTGAAGGCTTTGTTATTTATGACATATCTGTTCTTTTGCTTAATTAACACACTACATTGTTTAGCCTAAAAACTAAAAACAAATTTTAAAAATATTACCAACCTGCATCCCCATAATCTAATTTGATAACAGTCTTTTGCTGAGAGTGCATGCTGGGATACCAGGAGCGAACAGTACAGTACATCCACATGATTCAGAAAGCAAACATGGGAAGTGGTAACGCAAGGTTAAGGTGATCGGGGTTTGATTTCCAATTTCCCCAATTTCTCAGTTGTATAAATGAAATATTGTAAGTCACTCTGGATAAAGGTGTCTATCAAATGCTGTAAATCTAAATGCAAACACGCTCATTGGTAAACACTCACATCTGTTTAGGCATCAGTTATCTACAATTTCTCTATAACCGCTAATGATGCTGCTGTGCTTCCAGATCTGTCACCACAACATTCAATGCCATAATTCACAGCAACATTTAAAACAACAGATACCCAACATGTGAATTTGTTATAAATCCTCTGATGAGTCTAAGTGCCACCAGAAAAGTCCTCTGTCCTGAAGTGTCTGAAATCTTGGGGGGTTAAACTTTTAAACTTTACATTGAAATCAGTGCAGCTTGTGCTGTACACATCCCTGTGAACGAGCTGTTGCTATGGAAAAGGCGAGCGCATTAATATCCACCTGCGCTATTGTCAGAGCTGCTGTTCTAGCGAATTCTTTAAATTCTGGCCACCAATCAGAGCACAGAATTCAGCTGTGATTTTTATGGTATTATTTCAGGCATTTGTGTTACTGTGTGTATCTATGCTACTTCACAAGTGTGTACTCTGTCTGTACTCTGTGTGTGTGTCGCATGTGTTTCATTTGCATATCTGTGTGTGATGGTCATGGAGTTAAAAAAAGACTAAAAAACACTCTCAGAGGCCTTATAGCCGTCTGTCTCTCCAGCAGATCTGTCTGACAGGGATGAGCCCGAACCCGCAGCTCCGTCTGTCATCCAAGAGGGGCTTAGGGTGGAATTTAGATCTAATTAAAGAACAGAGGGAAAGTACACAATAAGGAAGACCACAATGTCCTGCTTACGGGACACAAAACTACTCGGTTCTTTAAGTGGAAATAAGGTCTGGAAACTGGAGCAGCTTTTTTTACTGTTGCTTAATAAAGTTTATTCATTTCAGCGACTTGGCTACAATGTAGTTATGTGCGCTAGCACAGATTACCGATGTCATGGTGTTCTATTAGCCAAATAAAAAGCTGTTTGTTACTATTGTTAATGTAAAAAATGTTGTTCGTCATTAAATAAGTCTGATAAACGGTTGATTCATGTTCAAGTGGTTTAAGTTTAAATTATACTTAAAAAATCACCACAAATTTATTTCGCTAAAATGTAGCTGTTCAGTCTTACACCGACAGTGTGAATGTGAAAACTATAGAGAATTATCAAAAACATTAACATTTCCCTCAGAAATGTTAATCAATTCTTGATAAAATGCTCCATTTTATTTTCCAAAAATTACATTTATTTAACATTAGCCGCTAATCGGACTGATAAACATGGTACGAACCGCAATTCCAGTGAAGTTGGGATGTGTGTAAAACATAAAAAAAAACAGAACACAATAACCTACAAATCTTCGTTGATTATTATTCAATTAAAATACAGAAAAGATATGCAGTGTTCAAATGGATAAACTTTATTGTCTTTTCAGATATTCACTTATATTGTATTTTATGCCTGGGGTATTTTTTAGCACTGTGTTACATCAACAGGGACACCAGGGACACCAGGAAAGCCATAATTGGGGGGGGGGGTGATAAAACTGAAATACATTGGTGAGTATGTTAGATTTGTGTTCATTTATTTAATGTGTTGGTTGAAAAAAAAATCAATAAATTGTACTGCCCCTCATATTGTCTGTTCACGTCCCCAGTGTCCTCAGTTCCTAAATGCTTACTGAGTGTTGTTAAAAAAAAAAGTGATGTAACACAGTGGTGAAAACACCCCTGTTCTGTCTCTTTTGAAACGTGTTACAGGTATCAATTACAATATAATTGAATATTTGCAAGAGTCAATAAAGTTTATTTATTTGAACACTTTATATCCTCTGTCTTTGTAGTGGTTTTAATTGATTATGGGTCCACAAAAATTCGCAGGTCATTCTATTCTGTTTTTATTCACGTACAATGTCCCAAATGTACTGGAATTGGGGTGTGTAAAATGGCTCTTCTTTTCTGTTGACAGAAATGTTTTTTCTTGTCATACTTCTATTAATGAGGTATAACCTGTTAAATATTTCTAAAACATTGGGTTTTTTAACAATTACGCTTTACATGTTTGAAAACAATACACATGTGACACCTAAACATGCGACATGAAATGTAATATGGTGAATCATGTAGTATCAGCCGTCCCAATGTGTGTGTTTTTCCATCTGCTCATCAGTTACAGTAAAAGGAGAGCAGAGGCCATGCTCAGCAGAGGATGTGGACGATCTGGTCAGGAAGTCAAGCAGCAGGGACTTGTGTGACCATTCGAACCCCTGGTCCCCTCGCACGCTTCCTCGAAAGCACACACTCGCTATGCAGGTGCAAAACGCAGAGCGGCGCAGAGAGGCCTTTTTGGAGCTTTTAAAGCAGAAATACCCTCATCATGCAGCCGCCATCGCTGGGCATCAGGAGAGACTCCGAGATCATGTAAGCGAGTTTTTGTTTTGGAATCTGATGGGCTAGAAAAAGTTTTGTTTATTTTTAGCTCAGGTTGAGGTTCATGGGTTGTTTTTCCCTGCATTGTGATAAGCATCAATGTATCAGTGTAGCATCAATCTAACTCAGTAACAATCACTATATAAATGGAATCAATCTCCACGCCAAATTGAATAATTGATTTGATTGTTCTTGACATGCTACTGCGCATTGAATTGTCTCTGTAATAGCATTTCCCCTTCAATTAACTCATTGAAGATGACATTTCTTTATCTGTTCCTTTTCACTTGACATTTCCAGAACATTCTTCTGCCTGATTAACCAGAATGTGCCTGAAATTTAAAGGACGTACTTTGTTTTAGATTTATTTTCTTATTTTACTGAACGATCTAAAGACGCGCTATGGACACAAGACGGCGTGATTTCACAGCTTTTACGGCTTACTGAACCGATTCTTGTGAACGCGCTAGGTACCACAAAGATAAAAAACCACGTGCCTAAAGTTTAAGTCCTATAAAATTTTTGAAATTTTACTAGCCAAATGATTCGCTAATTAAACTTATTCATAAGTGGTTTAAAGAGAACCGTTCAAACGAATCACTGTCAACAATAACAACAAAATATGCGTGTTATAGTATTTTATTAGGCACGTTTTACTAAATACATGTATGATTTACGCAATGTTTATTTAAGATAGTTCAAAAGTAGTAGTTTATGTTTTGTTGAGTTGTTATATAGAAATAACCGATTCGCTCGGCTGGATTCGGTTTCTTTAGTGAATCAGCTGAGTTCTAAGCAGAAAGGCGGGTTTAAGAGGAAGATTCTAACAAGAATTAATTTCATAACACACACACACACACTTTACTACACATCTATAATCTATTTCAAGATAATATATTTTGTGTTTTGTTAAATAAAAATAACCGATTTGCTGTGTCGGATTCGGTTCCTTTAGTGAATCAGTGAGTTCTAAGCAGAAGGGCAGGTTTAACAGGTAGATCCAAACAGGGATTCATTTCATAACACACACACACGTTGCTTCACACTAGAGTTTCACGCGCCTGTTTGTGTGTGCGTGTGAAAGAAAGCGTGTGTGTGCGCAGTGCACAAAAGAAAAACACGACAGAAAGAGACTCTAAGCGGAAAGTTTTGATCTGGACTCACGCGCGTCATTCGTTTGGCTCATGCGTGCCGTCTCCCGATGTGGACGCGTTTATCCGCGCGGTGAAGTCTGGAAACATTCGCAGCAAAACACTCTAAAAGGTACAGTGGTGTCATTTTTTCTTTACGATCCGGTTTTTATTTATTTATTTATTTTTACCTTTTATCAAATTTCGTGCGTTGCGCATTTAACTCGGCACGCGCCTTTAATTGGGTTCGAGCAGGGAGCGAGCAAACGGATGCAAACGGATCAGACAGGACAGGGATCTGAGACAGGACAGGAATCTGAGACAGAACAGGAATTAAGATCACAAGACACTTTCAAGAAAATGTTTTTGTTTTCTTTTTAAACAAAGTGTGGTGTAATATGAGCTTTTTACATAGTTACGTATTATTATTATATTATTATTATTATGACATACTCTAACAGTGTACTGTATTGTTTGAGTTGTGTGTGTGTGTGTGTTGGGTGGGTGTGTGTTTTGTGTGTGGGTGTAAATGTTATTGATGTCACAATGAATTAGATCCTCCGCTCACTCTCCTGGGCTGATGTCTGTTTTCTCAGTATTTATATCAGTGTTCTGTTGCTCAAAAGAGTATATTTTTTTCCTAATTTTTTTCCAACCCAAAGCTTTAAAATCTGCTTTTGGCAAAAGCTTGTGGTTATAATTATAATATATTTTTTAAAATTTTTAATAATTTTTTTTATCAAGTAAAACAAAGTATGGTTGGGTGGATGGTTGATGTGTGCTGACTGTGCTGAGTATAAGAATGTGTGTGTGTGTGTGTACATAATGATTATACTTATTCATCACATCATTAAAGGCTTAGTGAAGCGTTACCTCTCTGACACATGTTCAGTCAACAGGTTTCTTTCCACACTCAGCACTGTGCTCAGAATGTCGTCAGCACGCCATCACCTCCTCTCCTTCTTTTGGCTTTTAAAAAACAGAACATTGTTATAATCTAGTGTTAAGTGCATTACTATAGTTTTGTGTTAGTGCTAAAATGAATGGATCCTGTTTTGTGTGTTCAAATTCTTCATGTCAATTCATGTTCCTCTGCTGCTGAGGTCATTGTGGGCGTGGCCTGTCCTGTGGAATTTTTTTAATTGTTGTGTCAAACCTTCAATAGAAACTAATTATAATAATCAGAATCTAAAAGTTGTAAAAACAAACATCAGACCATGTACTCTGAAAGTCTGAAGAATCTTTTGAGATGATTGTTGAATTATCTGTCTGTCGGTGTGTCCTTGTAGCTGGAATTGCACCATATTTGAAATTTAAATTGAGAGTTTGTGTGTTAGACAACAGGGACTGTGTTAGTTTATTTGAAAAACAATCACAAGTAAGCTATGAAGAGACCCGTCCTGTTACAACTCTGACGGTGCTGGAGCGTCTTCTCATTGGCCGAGATCTCTGTGCCCTTAGCGCCGAGAGATATCCGAACCATGAAAGCGATGACCTTTATTTTCCTCCTTTAATATCGTCTGGAGCCGAGAGCATGCCTGAGGAGGCTGATTTATTCTGGCCTTTGTGGTATTTTCAAAGACCTGGCAGAAGACCAGCGTAGATGAACCGTAGCTTTGTCCAGCTGTGATTAGAGTGAGCAGTGAAGCAGACCTGCGCTTTACTCCTGTTAACAACCAACGGAGTTTTACAGACTAGAAGATGTAGAGACTGATCACCACATGCACATATGTCGGCTAACAAACTGCCCGGAAAACAAAAAAAAATTGCAGCTACATGAGTATGATTTAAAAAACTGAGAAAAATCGACAAATAATTTTTATCAGTGGATTGGATCAAATTTTGTGCTGAATTTTTTTGTTAATTATATTTTATTTTGTCGCGTTGCAGTACGTTACGTTACTGAACATTTTCAGTCACCAGCTCACTACAACTTTGTGTACATCACCTCCTCCTTTTTTCTTTAAAACGTTACATTTCTTCTCACTTCAGCCCGATTGTTTAAAAACACCAGCGCCGCTTTTAGTGTGTATGGAAAAACAAAAGCTGTTAGTCAGAGACGTGTTGTTAAATTTACGTGTAAACATTTGAACGATGAGTATGATTAGTAAGGATCCCTCAGCCTCAGCTCCCACCAACACACCAGACGAAAGGACATAAGGAAGCGTTCCTCCGCCTTCATCTGTGAACTGATTGGTCTTCAGACTAATTGAGACGTCTCTACCCGAACGGTTTTGTCTCCTTCACGTGTAATAACGCTGTCTGAACTCTAGCGTGTGTTTTTAAGGCTTCTGGAGTAAAATGACTTCCTGGTCTCGCCGCAGCCGACTTTCACGCTACATCGCTTATAAGTTAAAATTTGAAAAATGCCACGGTTACGTTTCTCTCACTCTGAAACCGGTTTAGATTTTTCAGAGCTGTTGCTTCACACTCGCTCCTTAATAAAAGTGCTGCAGGCTGAGCCATTACACACGCACACAGTGAGGTGAAGCACCTGTCAAGCTTCATAAACCTCAGCATGAGCGGATGTTCAGCAACGAGGATAATCGAGGCCTTTCTTCTGTCCTGCGGTGATGTTTCACCTGGAAACATCTACTGCAGCGGCACCTGTGCTGAGATCTCACTCTGGACCAGGGAGTGTGTGTTTGGTTTGGGGGGGTTGTGCCGGGTTAGTTTTGGCTGTATGGGGGGGGGGGGAGGGATAGGCGGTTTGAGTGTAATGAGTGTATTTGGTGGGGGAAGGGAGGGCTTTGTGTGTTTGTTTTAGGTGTGTGTGTGTGTGTGTTTGAGTGAGTGTATGTTTGGTGATACTTACAGTGTTGTTTAGCATATTCTTTTGTTGTGTTGTTCAAAATGGAACCTTGACTGTGTGTTATTTTGCCTTCACTCGTTGTCCCGGTGCTCCTATTAAAACATTCTGAATAAAAGAATGTCACAGATCTCGCCTCAGATTCCTACAGTGCTCACACACAAACACACACACACACACACACACATATTTCTCCCCTCTTTGTTCATCCTTAAAGCTCACACAGGTTTTCTCTCTTTGTGAACTTCCAGAACAGGCAGTCTTCATTAGTGTCTTCATGTCCCCGGCTCGGTGCTGAAATGTTAATGTCTGGAATCGTCTCTCCTTTCAGTGGCTGGAAAAACTTTTGGCACCAAAGCGGAATGTCAGTCAGCACCCACTTCTGTCCTGTGATTGATGGAGTTTCATTTGGAATTAGTCTTGTGCCAAAAAAACACAAAAAAAAACGACATAGTGACGACATAGTGACGCCAGGTCTGTGTGAGGACAATCCTTATTTTAATAATAATTATTATTAATTAGTAGGGTTAGTATGAATAATGTCTCTTAAAGCATGATTAAAACACATCACTTATAATAAACAATTCATTCGCCAAATCTGCGTTTTTATTTTTTTTATAAGGCTTTTTAGTCAATACTATTATAATAATTATATATATATATATATATATATATATATATATATATATATATAGATATATATAGATATATATATATATAGTATATATAATATGAGTGAGAAAATATATGAGTAATTTTATGATTAAAAATTAACAGTGTTTAATGTTTTTATGATCCAAAATCTCCCATAATAATTTCACAATAAAAAGATGATTAAGGTAATTTATAAAGTAACTGTATTTTAATCACATGAATTATTTTCTAATTACGCTTTACATAAAAACGCTTCAGGTCAATTAAAGCGCAAATTGATTCAATAATTGACCTGTGAATTGGCTGCAAGTCAACGTTGTAAAAATTGCAGACCTGGCAACCGGCTCAGGTTTCACTGTGTGTAAATAGGATTTGAGCAGCCGTGTGGGATGTAGTCTGTGGTCTGATTGTGGGTGCTGAGAGGTTCTGTGGTCAGTTGTGTTATTTTGTAATAATGAGATGTAATAAATGAATAATAATTTAAAAAATGTTGTGTTATTGTGTATTAACGAGGTGTTGTGTTGTTGTGTAGTGTTGTGTAGTAATGAGATGTGTTGTTGTGTAGTGTAGTATTAAGATGATGTGTTGTTGTGTAGTGTTGAGATGTTGTTACTGTGTAGTGTTGTGTAGTAATGAGATATTGTGTAATTGTGTAGTACTTTGTCAAAGTTAAATGCTTTATTGTTATGTAATGTGGTGTTGTGCAGTTGGGTAGTGTGGCATGTTGTATAGTTTTGTTGCAGTGTTGTGTTATTTTGCAGTGTTATGGAGTTGTGGTTTTGTGTAGCTGTGTTGTACAGTGTTGTAAAGGCTGTGTGGTGTGTATTAATATAATGTGTTATTATGTAGTGTTGTGGTATTTTATTGTGTTGTGTCACTTATTCTTGCATATGTTGTGTAGCTGTTGTGTGTGCAGTTGTGAGTTTTTTAGCCGTGTTGTGCACTTGTGAGGTTTTGTGTAGCTATGTGTAGCAGTTGTGAGGTTTTGTGTAGCTGTGTTGTGCAGTTGAGGTTTTGTATAGCCATGTTGTGCAGTTGTGAGGTTTTGTTTAGCTGTGTTGTGCAGGCTGTAAGGTTTTGTTTAGCTGTGTTGTGCAGTTGTGAGGTTTTGTGTAGCTGTTGTGCAGTTGTGAGGTTTTGTTTAGCTGTGTTGTGCAGGCTGTGCGGTTTTGCATAGCTGTGTTGTGCAGGCTGTGAGGTTTTTTGTAGTTGTGTTGTGCAGTTGTGAGGGTTTTGTTTGGCTGTGTTGTACAGTTGTGAGTGTGCAGTGTGGTGTAGTCGTAGTGTTGTGTAGTGTAGTTTTGTGTATTTGCGTAGCATTGTTGCAGAACTGGTGTGAGGGAACAGGCGTCTGGCGGTTAGTGCTGTGGTCTGTGTAGCCTTTCAGCGGCTGGTGTTTTGCTTGCGGTTCTGAAGAATGTGCTGCTTTTCTCTCACACATTCCTGCAGCTCAGATCAGTGAGTGTGTGTGAGCAGTGCAGCTGAAATATACACCATTAAACTGCACTGCTGGGAAAGATCGCAGGAATAATGCGACCATACCTGCGCAGACGCGCTTTCTAAAACACTGATCCTCTCAGTTGAACATTATATTTGTCTGCGCCGACGGATCTAGCTGCACATATTAAACCATTACACAGCACCAGGACATGATCTGATCTGAGGATTTGCATGAGGAAGCTGAGATGGGTTTTTTTTTTCTGT
This sequence comes from Bagarius yarrelli, assembly GCA_005784505.1. NCBI lineage: Eukaryota > Metazoa > Chordata > Actinopteri > Siluriformes > Sisoridae > Bagarius > Bagarius yarrelli. The sequence goes on along the minus strand of VCAZ01000054.1, from coordinate 2,066,207 downwards.
ATTGTGTTTGTAGGTGATGCCATGTTTGTGTGGAAAAGTTGCTCTTCCTTCCGAAACCTCGTTCCGCTTCAGTTAGCATTTCAACCCGTTCATGATTACTGTAAATCCTGACCGAGTGTGTAGCAAGAATCCTTCCGGCATGATATCACACCGAACACACACTGCGTCCCACCGAAGGGGATGTCTGGTGATTAGAGGTGCAAAGGAACCGGAGAACTTTAAAGAAACCTGTGTAAAATAATAATAATAGTAATAATAACTAATTTTACAGGAAGTGGCTGTGAGGGTTTTTCTATCTCAGAGGAGATTAAATATAATATTCTGATGTCGTCGTTGAGCTGTTTCTAATGCTGTTGGTGTGCAGCTTCGTATTCCAGGTCTGGAGGGGAATTTATTCCCCCTCTGTTCATTTAATTTTGTTGTTCCAGTGGTTTAATCCAAGAATCATTGTCTAAATGGCACAGCTTTATTGTGTGTGTGTGTCATTTGTGTATTTGATTATAATGTGTAAAGTTTTTTGTTAGAAGGTTGCATGTTGACTCCATCCAAAGACCTTCTCTGTACTGGAGTAATAATAATAATGGTGATGTGGGTGAGGATGATGATGATGATGATCCCAGCAGGAGTTTTGCTCCGTAGTCATTGTGGTTATTTGCCATAAGAGTGGTTATGACGAGCTTCCAGAAGAATGTTGTGGCGCCATGTGTCCTGCTTTTTCCCACACGCTGAGGTGGAAAATGTGCTGTTTCTCTGAGTTTCTGGCTTCATAAGCCAAACTTTAAACGTTTTAATAATTTGGGTCATATTGACCACATGATCACTCTGGTTTCAGAAACACACAAACACACACGCACACGTTACATTTCGTTGTATAGATGATCAGAAGGCTTTTTCTTTCCATCCTTAGGGTCCATCTGTTTTCCTCGTCTCCATTACAACCACAAAAAAAGCACTCAACATGATTCCCCAAAAACTCCGACCGTGTCCCAAGATGACTTTGTGTCTAATGTATTAAGAATGAAACCTAATGTGGTGAAAATCTGATTGTGTGTGTATGTGTGTGTGTGTGTGTGTTTCTGTTTCAGATCAGGACTCACAGTGTTTTAGGGGGACAGGAGTGTGTGAGAGAGGTCATGACTGAAGGAGAAGCGCTCAAGTCCTTTACGCGGGGAAGCCGCACTCGTGCTAGCCTCCCAGTCGTCAGATCCAGCAACCACACCAAGGAGCGCTCACTGGGTATAACACCACCATCCATCACACTATCAAATCACTATCACATCACCTTACCTATAACCATTACAACCTTCATCACGTCACCGCCATTCCCATCACGTCATCATTACATCGCTGTCATGTCCTCCTTCACACTCCATCACATCACTGTAACCCATCACATCATTACCTTACAGTCATGTTTTCCATTAAACTCCATCACACACGTCATCTATCACATCGTCGTTACATCGCTGTCATGTACTTCATCACATCACCGTCATCCATCACATCATTATATCATGGTCATATCCTCAATTACAACACCAGCCCATCAGTCATCTCAACACATCATCAATAAATCACTTTTTTTATGTTTATAATAGTAAGTGTATTGTATATTATAATATTAAAAGTAGAAGTAAAACAAAAAAGCAAAAGAATATTTGTAAAAATTGTCCTATAAACAGTTTTAGCAAGACTGTGTGTGTTTCTTTGAATTAATGAAGAATTATTGTTTTTAAATATAAAAAGAAATAATAATAATTAATAAACTTTTTAATTTGAATATAAAAAGACTTCATGCTGTACATCTAAATATATTAGTCACATCTAAACAATTTAAATGACTTCTCAAATGAATCTCCCAAAAAATGTAATGAAAAGCAAATATGTCATGACAGAGCTTGAGTCATAGACTGTAAGATACCAAGCCAAAAAGTGGTCACATGATAAACAGACGACTCTGTCTTGAAGATCCAGGCGATAAACTAACGTTTCCTGTACAGATTATAGGATGATGTGCATGTGCAGGAAATACAATATGAACAAATAACTCTCTGCTATGATTCGTTGTTCCTGATTCATATTAAGAATTCGTTCATTCGAATCTTTCGAAACGATACATCATTATTTTTTTTGTAGTAACAATAATGCTTTAGAGAAATTTATCAGATTAATGTAACAGTTACCAAAAATATAAAAACTCAAGTAAAGTACAGATTCTCCCATAAAAATACTGTAACAAAGTTTCATTATTTTCTTGCAATACACCTCAGCCCCCATCACATCATTCCTTTTACCACAGAATTCCATCACCTCTGTCACGTTATTTTCACATCCGCCGTCAGATCCTACATCCTGTTCCCCAACGCATTATCACTACACACTCTGTTATTGGTTGTCTGTGTGTGTAGTGGTTCATGGTGCTGGTAGTTTTCTATTCACAATATAAATCTGCCTCTGCTTGTTGAAACACTTCGGTTCGAAAGTTTGTTATGATTCTTCCGTTTTGGCATCATTCCTTATTACGTCTCTTTTCAAACACGACGGCGAGGCGAGGTAAAGCCCGCGAGCTGGTTAAACGTGTACCAACAAATAATCTGGTGTCAAAGAGGCGGCCATGAATTGGATAGTACCATGTGCTTAAGCTATTTGGAGGTGGAGGGTATCGGGGGGGTAGTGTTGCTGAGCCGAATCAGACCTGCGGCACTGCTGGCTTTTGTTTCGGTTTTTAATAGCAGCAGTTTAAGATTTCCATCGTAGCAGTTATAAGATCTCCACACATTTATTTACACTTCAGTGAGGAAAATGTGGCTATAAGTGGATCATTAGGGGCTGAAAGTCAGACTGCAAAAGAGCTCCGATATGAACCACATGTGTGTTTGCGCTGCAGTTTAACTCTACTGCCACTGAAATTTTTACAGCTCTCTAAAGTCAGTCCAGATTCCTCTCCTCTTAAAAAAACATGCTCGGAAAATCTCCTGAAACCTATCCAATAATAAACACAACGTGCAGTTTTGTCATTCTGACATTTTTCAGTTGCTTCTTTATATTTGTTGGTTTGTTTTATTTCTTCACCATGAGTGTGGAGTTTAATAATCTTTCGTTATGTTTTAATAAAAAAATATAACAAAAGACAGTCTTTGGTTTGGGACCGATGAGCTGTTTCTGTAACGACTTATTAAAAGCGTCATCAGTGTGGATCTGTTCACACACCCATATACACATACCTGTGTCTGTATACTACGGCATGAGATAAACAGCTGGGGATTCTCTGCATGTTCTCCAGGTGTGCTGCACCTGCAGTATGGTGAGGAGACCAAGCAGATCTTTATGCCTAACGAGGTGTCGAGCGCTGATACGGTGCACGCTCTGTTTGTCAGCGCGTTTCCTCAGCAGCTCACGCTCAGCATGCTCGAGTCGCCCAACATGGCCATCTACATAAAGGACCACGTCCGGAACGTTTACTACGAGCTCACCGATGTCAGGTACAGTAATTTCGACCACACACACAGTCCGAAGGAGAACAAGTGTTTAGCTGCTACAAAGCGAATAGGAACAGGAACTAAACTTATTTATTATTAACCACTTCTAACTAGTATAAACCTTAAAGTAATTGTTGGGAATCTCTGCGGTCTACGAGGAAATTAAACAAGCTGTTCAAGGAAATGGCTCATGTTCGGAGCGGTGACGGTGACGCGGCTGATCATCCGTTGCTTGTTAAGCGTCAACTTCTCTACAGATCTCTGTGTAACGGCTTTTTAACGATATTGCTCTGCACGTTTGTCTGGTGAAATAACATCAGCGTGTTTTGACAGACGGATCAGCGGTGTGTGTTGACACACGTTTGCTCCCACTACTTTTAAACGGTATAAACAGCCACGCCCAGTTTTCTGTACTCACACACACACGCACACACACACACACACAAGCTTTATCATTCTCTGTCTTTTTCCTGTTTGACTGCTGCATGTGTGTGTGATCCACAGGGGAGGTTGAAGAGGAGGGTGTGGACCCAAAAGCAACTGTTTGCACATAGCCCCACACTCGCCTGCACACACACCCACATAACTTTTTATCCATTAATAGTTACATTTAAATGCGAAACATTTCTCTTATCACTCTGAACAGCTGCTCTCACAGATCCGCTCTGATTCAAAAGAGTTAAATTCAATATCATCAAACAAAAACAAACACTCCAAGGCAGTACAGTGAACTACAGCATCTCTTTTTTTTTTTTTTTTAATAACCAACACTGAAGAAACTATAACATTCATCAAAAATAGGAATATAGAGATGGAAAAAGTATCGCTCAAGCTTAAAACCTGCTACTGTCAATCGCTGACTTGTTTATTACATTCTGCTTATTTTGGGATGCTTGATGTTGTATCTTGTGGGCGTGGCTTAATGCAAGGCAGCCCTGATATCGGATGCTGTTAGATCAAAATCGTGTTTAAACTCATGTTTTAATATAATAACTGAATCAGCAAGTTTGTTGGAACTGATTTGTTCTTTGTGGAAAATGGTTCTGATTCTGAATCACATTTATGCTGTTTTGGGGTTTGCAGGAGCATCACACCCAACTCCCACCTGAAGGTGTATCACAAGGACCCCAATCAGGCATTTAACAACTCGAGACACAACAACGGAGATGCCAGAGTAAGTAACACACTCAGACACACACGTGCACAATCACACTTCCACCACACCGCCTCTGTCTTTTATGACAACATCATGCTGCCTTTTTAAACGTAAGAGGCAACTTCTTGATGTTATTTCTTTGCTGTACTTTTCCTCTCTATAAGCGGTGGACGTGACTCACAGCTCTAGGAGGCCAGACGGTGGCATTAGCATTCCTGTTAGCATGTGGAGCGGATTAGCTGCTGAAATTGGAAGCAGACCCGCTGTTATTTGCGGTGTAATGAAAGCCATGTGGAAAGATTTTACAGGAACGTTTTGTCGTCTCGTATTATCGTATCGCTGAACGAGTCTGCCCGTAAAGTCAGGAGTTTATTTTCTCAAAGTGTTTTTACTCCTGTTGGTTATGAACAATTAATGAAGTTAAAATAGTGTTTTTTAAACACTTCAACCTAAAAAATATTTTAGTTTTTTAAGTATTTAGAGAAAAGTGATTCATTTTGACGTGTATGTGATGAGGATTTGTCATTTACAAGGGTTTGGCTTACAATAGTGTCATTTTATTTATTTTAACCCGCCTATTTTTTTTTTATTAAAGGAAACAGTTTTTTAAAATGCATCAGGAAACAGGTTTGGCTGCGTTGGCATCTGCATTTTAGTAATGGAGCGGCGCTAATTCCCTCATATTGCTCATAAAAATATGATTGCGATCTGTGAAAGCAGTCCAAAAATTGTGATGTGATAAAGTCTGGATTCTGACCAATCTGAATCCATCATTTGGCAGTGGGGCTGGATCCAGGCTGCTGCTGTTCTCGTGTCTGGCAACCGGGCAGTTAAAAAAAAAAACAGCGATGTCGATTAGGGACGCAGCTTTACCACAAATTGTAGTTAATAACAGTGAGCGTGTGTCTGGCTCTCTGTCTGAAACCGTCTCACACGCACGCGAACCCACACACACACACACACACACACACACACACACAGATGAATGACGCTGTTTAATGAAAAGTTTTCAACAAAAGAGCCAAGAAAAGATTTCAACGCTGACTCTGTCTCTAAGAAGGTATTTATATCACAAAATGGGGTTCAGGTCAGATCAGTAATCCTGAAAACTGTTTCATTTACATTTCTGACATTTGATAGATGCCCTTAGACAAAGAGCCTTACATTTATTTCTTTTTTTTTTAAATCCAACTGCGCAGATAAAAGGTAAGGGCCTTGCTCAGCGGCGCAGCAGTTGCAGCTTGGTGGTCTTGGGAATTAAACCTACAATCTCTAGTTTCACAGCCTAGGCACCAAGCTAGCATCTCCCCCGGCGGTCCTGGAACTCCTGTAGGGTGTTCGAGTTGGACTGATCTTGAGGTTACGCCCTTTAACCTTTGTGTAATAAGCACACATAAAGTGACTCACGACATTCTTGCGCCATTATATCTTCCATTAGAGCAGAACTTAGGCTACAACAGCAGGAAATCTTTTTGTCTTGTTTAAAAACCTATTTGCCTCGATGAAGGACAACTTAAACACATGGTGTGTTGCATCTGGTACATAATTACTGAAATCTGGTACCTACTTACTGAGATCTAGTACGTACTTACTGAGATCTAGTACGAACTTACTAAGATCTAGTACGAACTTACTAAGATCTAGTACGAACTTACTGAGATCTAGTACGAACTTACTGAGATCTAATACGAACTTACTAAGATCTGGTAGGCAATTACTAAAATCTGGTATGCAGTTACTAAAATCTGGTACGCAGTTACTAAAATCTGGTACGTAATTACTGAAATCTGGTACGCAGTTACTAAAATCTGGTACGTAATTACTGAAATCTGGTACGCAATTACTGCACTCTGGTCTGCACTTACTGAGCTCTACTATGTGGTTACTTAAATCTAGTACGTACTGAGATCTAGTAAGTACTTACTGAAATCTGGTATGAACTTACTGAACTCTAGTACGTACTGAAAAATGCTACTTACTGAACTCTAGTATGTACTTACTGAAATCTAGTACGTACCTACTAAAATTTAGTACAGTCTAGAAATATAGTACTTACTAAAATGTAGTACGTACTACTAAATCTGAAATCTAGTACGTATACTGAAATCTGCTATCTACTTACTTTACTTATGAAATCTGCTATCTTCTTACTGAACTCTAGTACATACTTACTGAGATTTGGTACGTACTTACTGAAATCTGGTACGTACTTGCTAAAATCTAGTACGTACTTACTGCAATATAGTACGTACCTACTGAAATATATTCTGAACCTGAATAGTATGCCATTTTAAACAGGGCTGGTATCTGAGAGTATGTTGATATTTTTTGATGTTTTGTCAAGTTTTTATGGATTTTTTTTCCCTAAGCGGCATCCAGACATATTACATTAATATATAATATTAACCTGTATACGCCCAAATAAACAAAAGAACTGTATCCATTTTAAGGGAAGATGGTAATGAGTCGTTTGGGATTCAAAAGATTCAACTCTTTTTAGTAGAACTGAATCTAAAGATCTGTCTCGCCGAAATTCTCATCATTAGGAAACGCGTTACAGAAGAATTAACAGCGTGCTGTCATCACTTATCGTCCCGTGTCATTCCTGGCACGCCCCTCACCACCGCAGAACAAAACCGCATTCTGTTTTCAAAGCGAAAGGACGATAGCGCACATGCTGCGACACGCTCCTTAACGCCACACACCTGTTCGCTGGGGCTAGTGTCTCGTGTTTCATGGCCGTCTTTCAGCGGTTCAGCTGTGAGTTAAATCTCTTAAAAAGGGGTTAAACACGACGTGTACGGCACAAAGTCAACTTCAGTCGTGATCCTAAGATCAACCGAACCCCTCAATTCATGAACTTTACCTCGCTGTGCTGTTAACGATCTCACTGTTTTACAAGCATTTTTTATGTGTTCCTGCTTCACATGAGAAACCTGAACCGTTAGTTGAGTGCTTTACCTGCAGCAGAGTTTAAGCACCTGCCGCAACATGCCTTCCCCGAAGGATTATGGGTAATTACTCTGCATTAGAAATACTGCTCTGACTCGTCCCGGCTTTTATTTTATATCTTCATGAAAAAAAAACTAGAAGACCAGAGACAACATTACTACAATACATGAGAAAATTCATTAGTATATTAGCAACAGCACCAAAATACCAAATGTAAAAATACTCCCCTTTTACACACTGCTGCTGTGGTTAAGCTAATTTATAAAGCTACATAAGCTATGCATTACTATCAAAACACACCAAAATCCAATCACGCCATATTCCTACCTGTCCAAAAGAAATACTGTAACCATAAGAAATACTGAACCATCATTCAGACCCTTTGACTCCTGTAATAGACTTCAAAGTGGAAACGCAACACAGGTTAATTCGGGTTCACACTTTGTTTTTAACCAGCCTTTTTTTTCCACAAAACAATCTGATTTCAAATCAACAGGATAATTACCAATCTGGCAACCCTTTGATTTTGTAGCCTGTCTAAGCGAAAAGAGTTAAATATGTTACTTTGGACTGAATACTTTTATTGGCCTTTTTTTGGTCCTACGCTTTTCACAGAATATAGAAATACATATAAATACATTAAGAGCGATTGAGTTCTGTGGCCACTGTAGAGATGTGAAAAGACTTTTAACCAGAAGAAGCAAAAAGTTTTTAACCCAAATCACCTACCCTGTCTTTACCAACAATAATACAGCATGTGTTTAAAAATGCAGCTTAAAAAAGATAAGATCAGCATAAGAAAATATTTATTAGGAAACTAGAGCAAAGCAAAATCCTAAAAATATACAAATACATTTTTCTAAAGCTTATAAGAGTTAGCTAAAAAAAAAAAAAGGACTAAAGATATTAAAATAACAAACAGGATTACGCATCGAAAAACTGTGCTCTGTTAATGCTCCGTATCGTCTCCCCGCTTGTCGCATTCGGATATATTAAGCCAAGGATTCCCCCAGGTCCTAATGCGGCGTTTGTGCTGCGTCACTAACTGCACTAATGTGTGTTCTAATCTGCGGCTGCAGGTGGTAAGGTGCTGTGAGGTTGAGTACATGAACAGACACATTCGGAGCTCTGTGACTGTGATGAGAGACAGGCGGCTTTCTCGCAGCTCTGATGATCCTGCGGCGTTCTGCTCAGACAGGTTGAGGCAAAGCCGCTGCAGTTGTACTGCCTTCAACTCTTTGTTTCTGTATTTATTTTCATCCGCAATCGCAGGCAGATTCCAGGATATTAATATGAAAAGGGAGTCGTTCAGACAGGAAGCACTTTCATTCTTTTTATCCTTATTAAAACAGGACTCCTATGATCACCAGCTTTTCACAATGCGCTCCTCTTTAATTCCACCAAAACTATAGATGTGTTTATCATCTCCTGCACACACACACACGAGTGAATCGATGTCGTTATCTTTAAATTTATTCACATTTATGTTTATATCGTGAACACTTAGGAAAGTGGTAGAGCAGTGGTTAGGGTATTAGCGGATAAACTTCTACCGGATGATCATGGGTTTGTTTTCCAGCACCACCACTGCTGAGTCCCTTAGCAGGACCTTATTGCTTAGTTCTATAAAAAGCGTCTGCCAAATGGCATTAATGTAAGCGTGGCATTTAACCAAATCATCCGCTTGTATATGAGAAATATAAGAAAGATACTGTTATTGCATAATCACACAAGAGCCAATCAGGTTTCAGTATGCATGTGGTACAATATACACTGTACCACATGTTTCCCAGAGAGAAGGGGTGGAGTATTCTCTTGTAGAGGCTTTCTCATTTGCATATTTATAAAGCTTGGATTTGTCAATTACAGTAGAATTGCAGGTGTTTGTAAATGTACCTTTTTTTATGTCACTTTGTTATACGTCGTTATTATAGTGCTACTTATTGTAAGGTAGAATTTATTTGTCATCTGGATTTACTGTAAACATTTTTTCTCTGTAAAAGTTTCTTTTGTGTTCTTCTCAGATGACTAGGGAGCGGCTTTTCAGCTCCAGACAGCAGCCAGCTGGAGGACATTCGGTGGATCACACACTTCCTACACCCCAAAGTCCTCAGGGTTCTTTGTCTCCACCAGTGGCTCGTTCTGTTCCCTCTTCACCTTCACGCTTTACCTACAACTCTCGCACTGTGCCAGCAGGAGCCACGCTTCCCAGAGAGCGAGTGTCCAGCACGTTGTGTTCCAGTGCCATCCTAGAGCGGCGAGACGTCAAACCCGATGAGGACGTGGACCCATACGGATTTCCTGAGGCGCGTGTAAGCATGCCCGAGTCCCCCGACGGCGCCTTGTTCCACCATCACTCCCTTTACAGGCAAAAATCCCGCAAGTACAGCGACAGCACACTGAGCCCAAAGAACCAGAAAACCCCGCCCCCTTCACCTCACAGGGTCAACGAAGTCAGGATGATCGATATCCACCCCGGGCAGAACCCACACATGATGCCGGAGAGGACATCGTCCCTGCGAAGGTCTTTTAGGAAGGAGAGCAACGGGGCGCTGGAGGTGGCGGCTAGGCCAAGAGCGAACCTGACCTCTCCTGTCTATGCAGATTTACACGGAGGAGGACAGTTCCAGGGTCTCGTGCCGTCAGCAGATCCTCAGAGGTGAGACTCGGGTCATGTTACTTAGGAGCTTGTAAGAAGAGACAGTGTTGTGTAAGCAGCTGGTGTTTGCGCTGTCGACACCTTCAGATATGCAGTGAGCATGCAGTTCTGCAGCAGAACATCAGTCAGTCCGCTGCTCTCAGTGGAAAATTAGAAAAACATAGCCTGGTGTCTCTCCACATCCTCAGACTCAGAGAGCGAGCGTGATGTCGAAATTTGGATGATTTACGGATAACTACGAATAAGCTGTTTAATTTGCATTTTATTTACATATTTAAAAGTAAAATTTTACATCGAAATATTTACGTCTGTAGAAGTTGTAGCATACTGTAAGAGCAGTGGCCTGTCACTGAGGGACACCATGTCCACCACCTGCATAAACAAAATTCTTTACAACCACAGAAACGGAATCAAGGTGACCTGCAGGATTGCATTAATTAGTTGTGGTTTACCTTTTATTTTTCAGCAAGCGCATGAAGGCGATGGAGCAGCAGTTAGCAAGCCTCACCGGTCTGGTTCAGCACGCTCTTTTTAAAGGGACGAACTCTAGCGGCGGGAAAGAGACGCCAAGGTAAACAACAACATTGTCCAAAAAAAAATGAACTGTAAGTTTTTAAAACTGTATTCCTAAGTTTTGTTTGATTTCAGTGAGAAAACAATCTCAGAGTCTCTCGCCGAAGACCCCAACAGCGGCGGTTAGTACTGTTTCTCTTTTTGTGTATATATAAATATGATAATTATTATTAATTAGAAGACTATTTAATTTCTATTTCTATTTAACTTAAGCATGGATAAAAATGGCATGGTTTAAAGTAAAAAAACAAAAATGTGGGCATTTGAATTTAAATATGTAAATGAAGATGTATTTTATTGGTGAAAATGGCTTAAAAACTATATACATGATGTGTAGTGAAGACTATGTAAATGCATATGCCCATATATAGTAGTGTGTGAGCACTGAGAATAAGAATGTTGCATTGATTTATTTGTGTATTTGCATATTATTGGCCTGCTAGATTAATAATGCGGTGTTTGATTTTTAACAAGTTCGGGCGAGTCTTGAGTTGATATATCTGTGCCAGGCCACACCCATTGCTCAGCAGTTATGGCTTGGTAAACAACAGATATACAAGTTTGAAATATGTGTATGTGTGTGTGTGTGGTTTAGGGGTCTCCCCTGAGGCTGTGTGTAAAAGTCCCACCTTTCAGTCTGAGCCTCCCACGTCTCCTTTAGCCAAAGACCAGTCTCTCGGCCTCCTTTTGTCCTCCTTCCGCACAAACGTCTCCAGCCTCAGGCAGCAGCTCCATCAGATCCGACAGACACAGGTAAGAACATCTCCCAAGGTCTTCATAGATTTTAAAAAGGTTTGTTTGAGCATGCAATGTGTTTGACGGTTTGGCTGCATCCTATCCCATCCAGCTGCAGAACCAGGTGGCAATGAGGATGATGCTGAAGCAGGCGGAGGAGGAACTGACTGTGAGAATGTGTCAGAAGCTGCAGATGTTGGACGACCCGCTTAAGAAGCAGAGGATGGAGGTAGACGAGGAGAGACGCAGATACGAGGTCATGGAGGAAAGCATGCTGATTCAACTGGGGTGAGACAATTGCACTATACACAGCAGCTCCGACCTTCACTTTTCTACACACACACACACACACACACACAGATTGATTGTGCAACCTTAAGCCCTATGTTTGACAATCGAAAAACTGGAATTTGTCACATTGCCCTGGAGCTCCTCCTGAAGCCTCAAGATGCTAAGCTGAGGGCAAACAGCCATAATTTTCTCACACACATTATTGTCTCACGTCACGCTATGAGAAACTCACGCATGTGTGTGTAAGATCTCACACACAAAACAAGATTTTGTCATCGCTGGTCTGTGGCTTCTACAGGAGACACTCGATGAAGTTTCCACTTGTTTCAGAAGGTCTGATCAGTGCTGCGGAACTATTTGGCCATTGTTGGAATATGAAGCGAACTCTTTGCTCTTACACACCCTAATCTTTCTCTCTCTCTCTCTCTCTCTCTCTCTCTCTCTCTCTCTCTCTTTCTCTCTCTGAACTACGGTGAACACTTTCCAGGCGTGTCAAACAGGTTCCAACACTCTGCCTGTCTTGTTGCAATAAATCTTCACTGTGCTTTTAAAAAAAAACAAATACTTAAATTAAAAAATCTTATTAAGGAAGCTGCAGACCAGCAGACATCAGGATCTGACTAAATCCGAGCTAGATTCAATTCTGCTGTGTAATACAGATCAGATGGCCAGATGAGCCCTGTAAGTTAAAATTGTAAAAAAGTTAAAGTTGTAAAATAACACGTTTATATCCACCCATTGACTTTTTGCTCACAGTGAGTTGCAGCAGGTGTGTAAAATGTGTTTAACAGCATTGTATTAACCTGCTGTTTCACTCATGTGTTAATAAAACTGAACACTGTGGTAAAAAACGAAATAATCACTCAATTCTAAGTCAAATCCACTGCATTGTATTGCAGTTTAGCCTCTTCAGTCCAAGCAGAAGTTTTACACACACACAAGCTCCAGAACTGGCTGTCTGTATTTAACACAGGGCCTCTACATTACATTGGCAGACTCCCTTATCCAGATCTATTTTATACAACTGAGTATTTGGGGGTTAAGGGCCTTGCTCAGTGGCCCAACAGTGGTAACTTGGTGGTGATGGGTATTAAACCGCAATCTTTCAACTAGCAGTCCAACGACTCCCAACCATTGCGATACCACTTCCATTATTGTCCTGTATCGTCGTTACAGGGATTTGGAGACACACGTGGAGCAGCTAAAGAAAAACTCCACCTTGGCTCAGAGACCTGTCACACTGCGGGATGTGGAGGATGGCGCTGTTCATCTGAGGAAGGTCGGCGAGACGCTCGCTACGCTGAAGGGTAGGCGGATTCACAAGATGCAGTGAAATTGTAAATGATCAGTCTTCTGGATAAAAGTTTTATGAAGGATGTGCTAAATAGTCACGAATGGTTGGAAACACTGTCAGCTAAGAGAGAAAAATTGAAGAGTAATAATCCTAAGAGTCGTTACTGTGAATCCAGGCTGAATATGAAGGTTCAAACTCGCGTTTCCACCAGGGTTGATTTCACAACAGCACCTGTAGCTGAGAGGACAGACAAGTTTGTTCGGTATAAATGATTTGTCATGCCTTTGTGTGTGTGTGTGTCTGTGTGCGCGCTCGTGTGTGTGTGTGTGAGATTAGGGGAGTTCCCAGCTCTGCAGTCGAGGATGCATGCAGTGTTAAGGATGGAGGTGGAGGCTGTGCGCTTTCTGAAAGAGGAACCTCAGAAGATGGACAATATGCTGAAGCGAGTCAAAGCCCTAACAGAATCTCTCAGCGGCCTTAGAATGTATGACACACACGTCAACACTCTTTAATAATAATAATTTGCGTGTGTAAAACTGGCATTAATACCCTGTTTCTTGGCAGACTTGCTACAGAAAGCTCCCTCCACATGGACCCGATCTCCACTAAGCCCGAGTCACCCGATTCGCTCAGTCCAACCAGAGACTCAGCGATGCCTCAGCAGCCTTCAACCTCAAACCCTGCCCACTTTACCTTTGCCTCTTTTTCTAAGCCCGCCCACAGTGAGCTGGTCTCCATCTCCTCCTCGTCTCCCATCATTGCGCAGAAGTCCTGTAGCTCGCCACTGATCGCCACGGGTCATGGCCGAGACGGCCCATCCATCTCCACAGTGACCAAGATTGACGTCCGGGACGAGAGGCTGACCTTAAGAGAAACCGCAGAGAGAGACGAGGTGAGGAATGGCGAGTTACTGACTCAACCACAGACAGGAGTTAAATCTATTTAGCACTTGTGTGGTTAGGTAAATATTTTATTCATGTTAACTTTGTGAGTGTGTCCTTGTAGGCGGAAGAAGCAGACATGGAGCGCATTCTACAGCAGGCTCAAGCCAACCTGATGAAGAACATACCTGATCTCGGGCTGACCAATCAGGAGAAGAGCAGCGCCACCGAGCAGAGTCACAACCGGCGTGATGAAGTGGACACCCCTCAGTCTCCAGGTCCTGGTCTGTCTTGCAGCTGCTTTTAATTTGATAATGAAATTACATTGTCTTAATGAGGCACCTACAGAAATATGGGTCTGTCTCAGTGAGGGAGAAAGGCCTCTGTGCGTGTCAATCTCAATGAAGGGGCATGGCCTCCGCTTTCATCAGACTCAATAAGGAGGTGTGGCCTCTGTGTGTGTCCATCTCAGCAAAGGGACATGACCTGTCAGTTTCAGTGGAGAGGGCGTGATTGCTGTGTCTGTCAGTCTTAATGAAGGGGTGTGATCTTGGTGCCTGTCAGTCTCAATAAAAGGGCGTGATCTCTGTTCCTGTCAGTCTCAATGAAGGAGGCGTGGTCGGAGGTGGCGTAATGATGGTGCCTGGTTCAATTTAGGACTGTTCCTTAAAAATTAATGGAAACAAGTTTGATTAGTTTTTGCTTTTTATTACAAAATACATTGGTTTGATTACAGGACACTCTTCTTTTTATGAAAAAGTTGTTTTTAAAATTTTTTGCCCTGATGATGTCATTTTTTGAAGCGTCACTAAGCAAATTCAAGCCCTTTTAAGTTCCACAAAATAAATATATGCACTTTTAACTCTGCACTTTCTTTGTGCAAACAAAAATGTTTTTAACATGCTTTTGTTTTTTTTTCTCAAACAGAGGCCACCTCTCCAGCCGAACCAGTAGCAGATAAACCGGTCGAAACCAGCTTAGAGTGTGTTCATAGACCTACTATAGAGAAGCCTCACAGTTCCAGCATGGACAAAGCAACACCTGAACAGGACGGAGCACACAAATCTCCACCCCCAGCCCCACCTCGCAGACCTCCTGTCACAGCAACCGGACTGACGACCACACGCTCCGGGGAGGTCATCTTCACCACTCACAAAGACCCCGTCTCTCCTCAGGTGTGTGTGTGTGTGTGTGTGACAGAGACAGACCTCGTTTAGTCACATACTCAGACACCTAAGTATACTAAGAGCATAAAATTTCTGAAAAAACACCAAACAGTATCACATATAATTGTAAACAGTGCAAAGAAGGTACTGGATTCTGATTGGTAGAAAAAATACAGGTTTAATTTGCTTATTGAAATGCGTTATGGTTTCCATAGTAACATCTCTTTTCTTAATGTTTTTAATTTAAAAAAAAATTTTTTTTAGTCACATGGGTAATAAGGGGGCACAAACATCTTCACATTCCAATGTTATCTTTACTGTTTTCATTATGGTAATCTCAACATTCCCACATTTTTTTTATTTTTATTTATATCTCATGTTTCACAGAAGTCAAAAGTGGTTTGTTTTTAAAACTTCTACTGTTTCCACCCCAGCTATTAGCTCCAAAAGGTGAAATTAACATAAGTGCAGAGGGTGTAAGTGTAAGTATACACCACCCTGGTGTTGCTCAAAGTTGTTTTAAATTATCAGGAGGAAGTGGAAGCTCTCCAGTCCAAACCCAAGCGAGTTCGTCCGGAGTTGAAACCCAAACCACGCACACTTCCACCGATCAACGCCAGCGAGAAGCAGGAGGAAGAACGTGATGAAGATAAGATCGTAGCAGAACTGCAGGTAAGAAGCTGAACAAACACACACAGACACCTGATTAAACCTAGCAACCTGTCTAACAAACACAGAGGGGTGGAGGTGTTTTGGAAGAAACACACTTGGTTCATAAGTCACACCCATGCTGACACCAACACTGTCCTCAGGCATCACCTTAACCTGAAAAACGGCCATGTGTTATATTATAGTGTATAGTGACCTCTAGTGGTGATCTGACTCTCCAAACAATGCGTTCTTTTAAGTTCAACGTTATACCAACAGCACACATTCTGAGGCGTTTTTCTTTGACTAATATAAACAATTTCTCATTTTTCAATTTATTAATCAAATAAATTGCCGGTTAGTGTATTAAATATATGACAAAAGTATTAAATATATGAAATTAAACTCTCCAGTCAACAAAGCAGTGCAGCTCTAATAGTGTGTAACTTCAACACACGTTCCACTGCAGGTGTTTGAGAAGTACCCAGTTAACGACTTAGAGCCCAGGTATGTTGTTGATCTGACCACCCACGTGCTTTCGGACCGAGAGCTTGAGCCGACCTTCTCGCTCTCGACGTATGACCCAAAGGTAACTGATTCAGATTAATGCCCCCTGGCGGTAACAATGATCCTTAACACCTTATTAACCATTATTAGGACTTAACCTTAATTTGGTTTTAACCAGGCATGCAGTGGTTTGCTGAAAAATATTGGTATGCTGCAGTGTCTCTAACCCCATTTACAAGTCACACACTTTTCTGCTATTTAACAAACTAAAGAATGATTTAATGGCATGAACTAAAGTGTTTTAAATAATGTATCTGTTCTGTGCTGTTTTAATTCTTCTTCAAAATCCTCTGGTCATAAGCGTGTGATGAAGTTAACATTTGGTAGGCTGAGAGACTTTTTCTTAAATATATTTTTTTTTCAGGCAGTTTTGACTTTATTTTTGACCCGAGTCAGAATTGAACCCGGGTGCCTGGCGCCTCGATTCATCACACCATGGCGCCGGCAGAAATCTAACCAAAAAAATAAATAAAGCTTTCCCGGAGCTAAAATTGTCATCTGGATCTAGATGTCCAGAACCCGTGAACTTCAACCCAAGTTCTCTCCTTCTGTTAAATGTTTTACTTTAATATGTCTGATACTTAATTTTAACAATGCTAAGAATATCCAGTATCAGCATGTAGCTTTACATATTTTAAATATTTTGATGATCTAGGGCTTTCTGGAATGCGAATTGATAACGCCAACAGACATTTCCTATCTATTAGGGACTTCTGATAAACAACTAACATTTCATCCATTATTTTCTTCTCCTTTGTCTGTTTCCTTCAGTGTTCGCCTTTTTACTCACACCCACACTTATTTCATGTGTTCATATCTCTATGAACTTCCTCTGTGCCTCATGCCTGCAGCTCCCACCAATGTCCAACATCTTCCTACCGATATTTCTACTATCCCTTCTCTGCACACGTCCAAAACATCTCAATCTGTCCTCTCCGACTTTGGTCGCAAAACGTCCAACATGAGCCGTCCCTCTGATGTGCTGGTTCTTCATCCTGTCCAACCTCGCCACGCTTAAAGAAAGCCCTTAAATGTTCAGCTCTGTTACCTTTAACTCTGTCCCCTGTCTTTTCCTCATTGCCACTGTCTCTAAAATAGCTGCTCTCTCTCACCACTGTCTTTTATACCTTCTCCTTGACTGTTGCTGATATTTTTCTCACACATCACTCCTGCAGTCACTTCTTCACCTCTTTACCACACTCAATGTTGCTTTATACTGTCCACCACCAATTACTTAAACTCCTGTACCTTCTTTACGTTGTTATCTCACTGTTTCACTTCCCTCACTTTTATCCACACATATGCATTGTCTTTAAAATAATAATGGGTTTAAAATGACCGCAGTGTCCCATCTCATCTTCAAAATGATTAGAAATGCAGGCTGCTTGCATGACTTCTCCTGAGAATAATCAAGGATAGCGCTTTTGATTGCTGTTTTATCAACTGCTTGAATGAAAATGTTTGAAACACTGTTACTGTATATATGATTTCGCACATTTAATTTTGTCTTTGAAAAATATTAGAACGCCACTCACCACTGCGAAGATGAAAAACGGTCTCCTCATGCTTCAGCTGGATCTGGGGTAAAATATTCGTCTTGGTTTGACTTTATTTAGCTGAATATTTGAGTTGCATCTGGTTTTAAACAATCTCTGTTTATCATCAGGTTATATATTACATCACTGGCATGACAAATACCCCCAGCGACAATCCACCCGGAGGGTCAGAAGTTCAAAACATGCCCAAGGAAGGAGTTGTTTCCTCACCTAAGGTGGAGCATCCGAATTCTTCTGATTTTACTCCACAGCCGAACGTATTAACGCCAACTGATGTGACTGTAGATTCCCCTGAATCAGTGGAGGAAAGCCTGACAGTGTCAGCTGACACTAACATTAACAGTAGCAGGGATGAGGCAAAGGCTCCAGAAGAGTCATCTGAAAACATCACCAGTAAGCCAGAGAATCAGTTGGTTTCCTCTGAAAATGTCATCTATGCATTTGAGAAATCGTCTGAGACTCAGACGGCTAAATCACTGGTGCAACCAGAAAGGTCAGTGCTATCAGATGAAACCAGTAACCAGGAAGACAAGCAGCAGGTGATAATGAGATTGTCTAGAGGTCGGACCGGGTACACTGAGGAGTCAGGCTTAAGTCCTGACCTTCCTGTAGAAGAACCTCAGCCTCCACCTGACAACATCGCTTTTATGATCACCAAAACCAGTGTGCAGGCTCTGTCCACTGGGGAATACCAGCAGCTTGTGAGCTCCAAGGAACAAGATGTGGAAACAGTTAAAGTAGGTACAGATGAGACCGTGTCTGCCCCAGATGATGGCGAGTTTAGCAAGAAACCAGTCATCATTGTCTTTGATGAGCCCATGGACATCCGACTGGCGTACAAGCGTTTATCCACCATTTTCGAATGCGAGGAAGAGCTGGACAGGACGCTGTCAAAGGAGCGCATCATTGAACATTCTGAGGAGCTCAATGAAGAAGAGATGACTGAGGATGGGTTTGACCATCAGGTCAAGTTCAGCAGTAAATCAGAGAGCACTAGTAGTGGTAATCATCTCCAAGTGCCTGGTCAACAGCAGAAAATCATTGAGTGTTCCTCTGTGGTGTCGGAAGATGTTTACCAAGTAGACCTACCAGGTGATGCCAAGCAGGAAGCTAAAAAGAAATTTAAGTTCAAGTTTCCAAAGAAGCAACTGGCAGCTATCGGTCAGGCCCTTCGAACTGGTACCAAAACAGGCAAAAAGACGTTGCAAGTGGTGGTTTATGAGGATGAAGAGGAACCAGACGGTACCCTGAAGGAAGCAAGAGAAGCTAAGAGATTTGAGATTAAATCCAGTATAGACACCAGCAGTCTTGAGGTGGCAGCCAGTGAGCCGTCTGAATCCCAGACCGTCGACCAGCAACCCTCCACAGGAAGAACAAACGAGATCTGCCAAACTGCATACAAAACCTTAGACAGCCTGGAGGAGACAATTAAACAACTGGAAACCACCATCACAAACATGGACCCTGCACTCTCCCCTGACCCCTCCTGTAAAGATCCAAGCATCAAAAGAACTATAGAGAACCAAACAGCACAGGCTGAGAGCAGTCCTTCAAAAAAACCAGCTCCTCTAGGGCCAAAGCCTGTGAAGTCTTCTCAGAGGAAGAAGTCCAAAGTGCAATGCGTTCCTCGGCCTTGTTCCTCCAGCAGCACTAAACAGGTTTCTTCCTTCAGCTCCACCCGCCTGCCTTTCGGTGCTTCGGGTTTGCCTCTGCGGTTTTTCCGTTCTAACCACTGACCTTGAATTCGATGTGAATGTGTTTTGTAGGTGCCTGTGGGGGTAAATTCACAGCGGGGAACCACTTTGTTCATTCCTGTGTGTGTTTTATGATTTGTGGAGTCTTGCTGCATTAATGTTCTTGTCTTTACCACTTCACTTTTTGACACGGTGATGGTTTTTCCTGTCCACCTGATTTCCTATGATCTTTGCCTGATCTGTCAATGGACTGTGTATGATGTGAGGTTTCACTTCAGCATGTTAGCTGTACTTTCCTGGGTCTCTGAAATACAACAATTTCCTGCTTGCTCTCTTTCTATTTTCTTCAGCTCACCTCTGATTTGTTTTCCTTGCGTTTTTTTTTTTCCAGAACACCAACAGTTCCTCTTCTACAACTCGAGTTGCCTCACCCATATCACGGCAACAAGCAGGAAGTGTGGAAAAACCTCCAAAACCACCCAAACTCCAAGACTCCCAGAGCCAATTCAGACAAGTAGTATTATTGTAGACCAGGACGAACACTGTTTTTCTTGAGCTACGCATTAGAAGGCTGACAGTTCAAAGCACAGCATTTCCAAGATGGTGGGTTCTTAAAAAGAATGCTTATTTTCTATAAGGGAGCAACTGGATAAACGCATCAGCCAAATAAGAAAACAAAAAAAGTTTAAAACAAGTCACACAATCCCACCGCTCAGGACACGAAGAATATCAAGAGTTTGAATGTGTCTGGGAGAGCGGGGGTGGGGTGGGTGGGTGTTGGGGAGAGAACAATCACTAAATGTTTCATTTAGGGACATGTTAGCTTTCCATGGTGGCAACGTGCCAAATTTCCTTTGCTTTTATTTTTCTGTTTAAAGAATGCAAAAGTATTTTTGTTACCATGTACAGACAGGAATTTAGTTTTTATCACAGGTGGCCACAGAAGTATATCACAGCTCCCAAGTCTGGTCTTAAGTCATGATGTTTCTGGTGCCTCGTAGGAACTGTTTAGTTTAATTAACAGTTGCTGATTTTGTGTTAAAGAGTGCAGGTGAGAGCGCGACAGTATAATTTATGCAAATCGCTGCTTCTTTGCCCACCTGTGATTCTTTATTTGCTCCCATATGTTTCTTGTTCGCTGTAGGTGTGGGTGTCTTTAACTTGTTCTCATTGTGCATGTCAGGTGTTTGTGTTTAAAACAAAAAAAAATGAGACAATATTAATATTATATACATTTTTTTTTTACACGTTCCTTATCCATCATCATAACTCTGTTAGCCACTGAGGGAAACCAATAAAAAGTTAACAAAAGACACCGCCACCCGAAACCACCATGAAACCTTTAGAACGTCGACAGGTGAGAAACGGCCACGGGTGTGAGAGAGGGTCAGTTAAATTTGTCCTCTTCATAGGAGGAGACGTAGTGAGTGTTTAGTTCATCTCTCTACATTTTTGTTAAAATTATTTTTCTGTCCTTACTTTCTATTTTTCTGCAAGTAGTCATTAGGGGGCGTTTGTTTACCATCCATTGAGGTGTTTGAAGTGGGTTTGGGGTTATTATCTTCTAATCAGTGTTGTTTTTGTGCACTATGATTTTAAGGAACTCTTTAGAACGCTTGCTAACAGTGTAGTGATGAACTCGAGTGCTCGAACGTAGAGTTCTTTATCCAGAGATTAGATTAGATTAGATTAGATCAGGGTGAGATTTACAAGTTTGGAATCTAACACACATTTCCTTTTTTTAATGCTGATAAAAGGAGAAGCCTAACAAAGTAAACTGTGTTTAATCAGTGTTTTGGTTTGTGTATTCAGAACACATATTTCATTTAGCATCAAAGTTACATTGAAACTTACCTTCTGTAAGAGTGTGTGTGTGAGATTGTTAAAAGAAATCATGTACAACTCAAATATTCAGAGTAGTTTAGACAATTTTTGTGCCACTCACTGTGTGTTAAACTGCATACACAAAACACAAAGCTCTCTGCTATGCTTGTCTTCCAAGTATTTCATCATAAAGTATCTCACGTTTGCACAAAAACAATGCTGTAAATATGTTCTGTGAAAACCTGTACAAAGAGAGCGCTGGTATAGCGGTGCCTATAAAATAAACAACTGTCACTTAGCACTGCTGTCTGTCTTCATTTCATAACACTGTTCGACTGAAAAAATCACAAGTAAAATCCTCACACGAGGACGCGGCTACAATGAAACCGTAACAATGTTTATTTTATGAATCTTTCTTTAAAAAACTGAAAAATGAGTGAGGAAATAAAAATGTATATTATATGAAGTTACATTTTCTGTAATAATGTTAAATACATGAGGATTTTACATTCTAGTATTAAAGTTTTAATATTTTATTCATTCATGTATGATTTATATGTTTATTTCTTTAGTCAGAAAAGCAGTTTTACATATTTTATAATAACCTGTTAAATAAATGAAACAAAAAGTTCGATTCATTATATATATATTAAAAATATAATAAATATCATGTCCAAGTTGTATTATTCCTAAACCGGTCAGAAGAGGGCAGCACTCCCTAATCTAACAGTTCTCTGGAAGCAAAAAAGTTACTCCATCATTTGAAGTGGGGGGGGGGGGGGGGGGTATAAAACGTTCAATCTGGAAATGTGTATAATGTTCTTGACTGATTTATTGAACTTAAGTATTAGAACATAATTAAGTCTAACAGAACAGTTTTCTACAGAAATTGTTAAATTATTATACTTGCAATTAGAAGATGTTATAAAAAGGGGATTATAACCAATAACTAACAATAATAAACCTGTTGACAGGGCAGGGTGGCTCAAATGGTTAAGGTGCTGAGTTGTTAATCTGAAGACCAGAAACAACCTGGGTTCAAGCCCCACCTCTGGCAAGTCAACCACTGTTGGGTCCTTGAGCAAGACCCTTAGCGCAGGGTCAGCTGTATCATAGCTGACCCTGCGCTCTGACCCCCAACTTACTAAGATGGGATATGCAAAAAATGCATTTCATTGGCTCTGTACACGTACCTTGCACAATGAATTGAATATTATTTATTATTGTGTCAGGGATATTAAGATTGATTTCATTGTGAAGAATTGGATGGGATTCTGGTTATTGTATGTGTTTTTTTTGTTTTACAAAACCAGCATCAAACCAGGATTCTCTGTCTCTTTTAATAAAGGGTTTTAAATAAGATTTTATAAATAGTGTAGACCTGATCTTTAGGTACAAATATAAGTTTATAGCTGATGAGTAAGTGAAAAACAGAAATAAAAGAGACTATTTAGCACTATTTAACCCTTTAAATAGGTGGAGAGAGTGTAGAATGTGTTATTTTTTTAATAACATTTCCAAGTTTCACTTTTTCCATGATGTCACAGCAGTAAATCTCACGGCGAGATCACTATTTACCGCTACACAGGTTCTAAGTAAGATGTTATAGAAGAGGATTAGAACCATTAACTAACAAAAAAATAAATAAATGAATAACTAATAGAAACGAAAGATATACCTGTAGACGATGTCAGAGGCGTTGAGATTTCCTTAATTTTAAAAGATTTGATGGGATTCTGGTTAATTTATGTTCAGGTTATACACTCACCAGCCACTTTACTGCTAATCACATCGTAGTATATGCAATCACATAACATACACTAGATGTGGTGAAGACGACTTGCTGAAGTTCAAACCGAGCATCAGAATGGGGAAGAAAGGGGATTGACGTGACTTTGAGCGTGGATTTTCACCAGGGATGCGGTGGAATAGTAGGTTCGCATCATGAATGTGCAGCAGAGAAATCTGCAGCAACTACATGATGCTATCATGTCAATATGGAGCAAAATCTCCAAGGAATGTTTCCGACACCTTGTTATATCTATGCCATGAAGAATTAAGGCAGTTCAAATGGCAAAAGGGGGTCCAAACCGGCACTAGCAAGGTGTACTTACTAAAGTGGCCAGAATTTTCTGTCTCTTCTAATAAACAGGTTCAAAACTAGTACGGATGTGTAATCTGAGATTCAGGTATAAATATATGTTAAGGTGGGAACAGGACTATTTTACACAAGAAACTATTTAACGCACTCTAATACATCCTTTGAATGGATATAGGATGTGTAGAAGTGTCTTTTTTTTTTTAAGAGAAGAGGAGAAAAATGTAATGGATGAGAAATTTCCAGGAGGTTTTTTTCCCCCCAGTCTTTTCACTTTTTCCATGATGTAAATCTCAGCAGTAAATCTCATGGACAGCTCACTATTCACCGCTTCACAGGTCTTAAGTAAATTTGCGACGCAGAGTATTGAGATATCAGAGGAGATGTTCTGTGCCTGTCTTCTGATCGGCGTCTTAAAAATGGGTTTTGGGGGAAAGTAAGGGGCGTTTATAGGAGTGAGTGTGTTCATGCCCCTCAGCACTAACTCCATTTTAGCAGACACAAAAGCAATTATCATGTGATTGATGTAAAAGTCCTACACCTTTGTTAATGTATATGGACAGGAAAATTCCTCGGAGACTGATGATTGGCACATCTATTAATTTGGAAGGTTTTTTTTTTTTTTTTTGCGTCTGTGTAGGGCGTGACTTTTTTTTTCTTGACAAGCTCGATTTAGTTTTACATAATTTATTAACGGGCTCGGATGTATGTACTTCATTATAAGCGGGGTGAAGATACACTCCACAATGATGGTGTTTAATTAGTGCTGGTTAAATGGACTAAATTATTACAGGAAATAATAAAGAATGCTCAGCTTCTGGAAAGATTTTAATTTCGGATCTGATTATTAATTTTGTAGAAACTATTATACAAAAAAAAAAAAAAAACCTACGTTGGATATTAGTCATAAATAAGACGGAGATGCGCGAAGCTCAATGCTACACGCTCGAGCTCGTCTTCCTGAAATGACTAATTAGCTCACTCCTTAATGAAAGTTAATTAGCTCATATGCAAATGTAAAGCTGTAAATCCCAAAGCTTTGTTCTGCCTAATTAGCATGTAATTTGTGTATTATAACACACTTACTACTAAGACAAGGCCCAAGAACGCTGCATTGCTGCAGAGAGGACGGTAATTAAAACACACATCCTTTTCAGATTTTAAGGTTAATTACGACGTCTCCAGATGTTTTATTGCAGCTGAGCATCAACAGACACAAATCTTCCAGGACGTCCACAAACCAACAAGGAACTTACCGAGTTTAATCAAAGCTCTGTGCCATCATTTGCATTTTTAATTGCAATTAAGCGCTGTGTCAATTAAGAGAGTCATTAAGTACGATTCCGTTCAGGATGCGGACAAATAATTTGCACGGTTATTTAACACTTACTAACCAAGACGGGGGAGGAAAAAGGATTGTTTTTTGCGTCCTTTCTCGTAAGTTAAGATGTTTATAGCACCGGCTCCCTCAGAGAGACTCGGCGGGAACGGATTTATATACGTGTGTATTTGTCGATAAGATAAGGCAAGTTTATTTCTATAGCACATTTCATAAAAGTGCTTTACATGAAGAGAAATTAAAATGATATCAATAAAAACCACAACAGAGAAATAAAATAAAAACAAAGCTCTTAAAATGAATAAAAACAGTTAAGACTATAAGTCAGTTTGGATGGATCACCTTGCTCATTTTTGTAAAGCAGGACTTACCAGATGTGTTTGCGCGTCTGGATTTAAAGACATCTACTGATTTCGCCCATCTGATCTCTCTGGTATGGTAGCTGGTTTCAACTGCAGGCTGCGTAATAGCTAAAGGCAGATTCTTCTAGTTTAGACTAAACCCTTGGTATATTTAACTATCTTCATCCTAATGATCTGATGGAAGTGGTGGCTCATGGTTAAAGTGTTGGTTTACCAATCCGAAGATTGTGGGTTCGATTCCCAGCTCCACCAAGCCACCAATGCTGGACCCCTGAGCAAGGCCCTTAACCTCCAATTGCTCACTTGTATAAATGAGATAAATGTAAGTCGCTCTGGATAAAAGCGTCCGCCAAATGCTGGAAATGTAAATGTAATGATTGCATATATGAAATGTATTTAGGTCCTATAGGCCAATAAGTGACTTAAAAAAGACTAATAGTAGTTTAAAATCAATTCTAAGGATCTGAGGACCAGTGTGAAGTGATCAGATTTTCTGGTTTTAGTCAGAATCCTGGAGTCAGTGTTCTGCATGAGCTGCAGGTGTCCAGTGGTCTTTTTGGGATGACTAATCAGGAGTGCATTAAAATAGTTCAGTCTACTGCTAGTAAAGGAAAAAGTATCTCCAGATTCTAACTGAAAAAAACCCTGAAGTTTGTTTTTGCAATGATAGTTTGCTGGTTTAGTTTCTGCCTTGACATGACTTACTGAAATTAAGATCTGACGTCAGAATCACACCAAAATTCCTGACTTTTTTTGTAGTTGTTTGTATCGGTTTAATAAGAGACTGGGGCAGCTATAATAAGGGGGCAGCTATAATGTCAATGACAAAAGAAACTTAACCGTGTTTTAAAGATAATAAAAATAATAATCAAAAGCTTTGCAATCTATTTTGTATATTGGATGATATACAGATATGATTTATGATGATACTATTACTGTTTTTTACAACTCAAAACCAACTACACATACAGGAGAGTTTAGATTTATAGTGTTAAACTACACTATGTGTGTGTACATTATCTATCTATCTATCTATCTATCTATCTATCTATCTATCTATCTATCTATCTATATATATATATATATTACACACCACACACACATATATACATATACATACACACAACACACATGCACACAGTCATCCGATCATTAGATACAATCACAACAAATATAATATCTCTCCATTTATTCATAATCAATTGTTAATAAATCTAAACTAAATAATGCTAACTAAGTAAATGTCATAAAATACTGTTAATGAAATCTAATGATAAATGGGGCTGTGAAAAGTGGAGGTTTTTAAAAATCTTTTTTAAAGGTTAGATGTTAAACATTTAAAAGAAACTTTGAGCTCATTATTATTATTATTGTTTGAAAAACTAAGTCATACCAGGAACAACCCTTTTTCTTTTAGCTGACATCCTGCGATCAGCAGCGTTTATCACCCCGGTCCCAGTAGCTTTTGTACTACATGACCTTGGCTGTATGCATTTTAATTTCTCCATTTTTAGAAGGGCACTAGCAGGGGTTCTTTCTCCCCCTACAGCCCTGCACAGGGGCACGGGGATCGCCTTGGGCAAAACGTCTCACAGCATACAATTCCCTTCCACCAGTAAGTACCCGTAACACTTCATTAACAATTAATTGAATTCCGTCTATCAGGAATAACGGTTTAAAGTGAGTTCTACCCCCGACACACACACCAAAAAGATTCTACAATAGAGATGGAGTGTAAGGACGATCTGTAGTGACAGACCAGATCAGATAAACGTACAAAGCTATTTGAATTATAACCTAACTGTACTATTATATTCTTCTGTTAAAAATCTTTTTATTTCTTCTTTTGCCTTACAATAGTTGAACGTCTTTAGAAACATTTTTTGTTCTGCTGGTTTAAAGTCTTTTCACATCCTAATAGCAATTAAGTGATCTAAATCTCTATTTATATATTCTACGGAGGGCGTAAGACCAAATTATAAAGTTCGTTCCACGCATTATGATAGGCTTTTCTACCTGCCTGTCAACATACATGCATACCTCATCCTGTTTGCGCAGACAGGATAAGTCATCAGCACATTCAAATACTGCAGAAAAAAATCGGAATAAAACAACGAGAAACCTAAATTAATATCAGTTTTGCGTTTCTATTTTTCGGTTCGAAAGATGATGTCATGGTTACAGTATTTCTTTTAAACAGGTAAGAATAGTATGTTATTGGATTTTGGTGTTTTTATAGTATAAACTATAAAAACACCAAAATGAATGAGCTTATCTACAGCAGCAGAGTGTAATCGGGTTTTATTTTCATATTTGGTATTTTAGTACTGTCAAAGTTTTCTCACTGGTGAATGACACAATGTGACTGTATTGTAGTAATGTCCTCTCTGGTCGTCTAATTTCTGCACGTTCACGATTTGGACAGTGATTTGCAGGGAGAGTCGGATGTGCACTTTCAGTCCTATCAGGCTAAAGTAAGTGTTTTCCAATAACCTTTAATAGCAGTAAAAAAAACTGAATAAAAAGAAAATAATTCTAAATAATGGAAAAATGACAAGCCTGCTCATTAGACTAAAGAAAATTTTTTTGCATTTTTTAAAACTGCTATCCAAAATAATTCAGATTTTTTTCAAAACGCATTTGTATAAAGAGTAAAAATTAACTTTAGCACCTATCTAGTCAGAAGCAGCCCAACATGCTACAATACTTGCTACAAAACAGTAATTACTTGCTTTTGGTCACAATAACGAGACTTTTATTCCAAAAAACTGAGACAAATACAAACAAGGAAAAAATATGCCATAATTTAAAACAATCATAAAAAATAACACAGAATTTATTTATTTTTTTCCCCACCAGAAATCTCTACAAAAAATTTAATCGGGTATAAAAAAAAAAAGGTTTGTCTTTCTTTTATACATTTATAAAAAAGGAACCTTTAGTGGTGACCAGTACAGAGAGAGTTTAGTGTTCTCTTCCCCGAGGATGTTTCTCCTGATCACGTAAATTTATATGTATAAAATGTCAAGGACACACACAAACACCTGACAGCAGGAAATATACTATAACTAGTAATATTTTTAAGAAAAAAAAGGGAGGGCAGAAGAAAGGGCAAGAATGTTTGAACAAGAGAGAGAGAGAGAGAGAGAGAGAGAGAGAGAGAGACCAAAAGACAGCTAGAGCGAGAAGATGAAGAGGGAGTGTAAGAGAGAAAAACAGGGTAAGAAAAAGAGCAACAGAAAAAGCAAGAGATATAAAGTGAGCCAAAGATAGCGTGAGAAAGACAGAGAGACAGGATGCATGAAACAGAAAAATAGAGGGACAGAAAGACAGAGAGAGCGAGAAGTTTGAACCAGAGAAGGAGAACTAGAAAGCTATATAAAAAGAGAAAGAAATGTTCAGGTTAAACAGATAGACGAAGGAGGAGCGAGTGTTTTATCACTCAGTAAAAAGGATATGATTGATAATCCAGTGTTTGCGTCAACACTCCTGTGAGGATGAACTCGGCGTTGTGCACGTCTAACACACAGATAGAAAAAAAGGTGTTTATAAACTTCTGCACCAACACATTTGGCTGTGAACCCAGAATGTATTAGATTATAGTAGATTTGTTCTTATTTTATATCTTATTTCTTTATCTAGCTGATCTAACACCCTATCTATCTAGACCATTACTCTGAATATTTAAATAGTTATAGTTTTAGTAAATGTTTTAAGGTGAATAAAATCCGGTGCTATTTGAACTGTATATTCTTGTTGAAGATCCTGTATATAAAAAGTTTACAATGAAAATGGTACCATATATACGTGGGACATGCTAACAGACAGCATTGTGTGCCCATCTTTTGGCATGTCTCGAACTTTTGGTTTCGCCCTGGGCATTAACATAAACCCGGTTTACTCAAAGAGATCACCTTATAGAAGAATCAATATCTTTTGACCAATCAAAATCCTTCAGTGCTGTAGAATAAAACCCCCATGAGCCATTTAAACACCAGATTAAACTTAATGTAACACAATCCAATGTTACACTGGACATAATGGATGAAACCTTATTTAAAGTTCAGCAAAACAATGGTCACTTTCATCTGAGCAAAAAATAGGAAAGCCCTTTTTGCGCTATCTATTCATCCACATAGATAGACAGACAGACAAACAGAAGACTCGCACTGACCAGTGAAAATGAAATATGTATGCTTACATGGCAGACATTAAATGCACTTAATATCCCATTTGTTTTCGCATATGTATGAGGCCTAAATCAGATATAAAAATGTCGGAATCCATGTGCTTTTAGTTTTTTGGGTCATATTTTAAAAAAATGAAACAGGGTTACTTGAACCATGTGGTGTAAATGTATTTAAAGAGTGTTCTTTTCCTCTCTCTGTGTTCTTACCTATGTTCTTAAGAAAATATTCACGGCAAAGATGCAGGTCGTTGTCGCATGAGATGAGGATGATTTCCGGTAGATTCTGTTGCAAAACAAAATAAACCAAATAATTCAGATCTGCTGCATTTTGAAGGCTTCCCATTTTCTTCCCAATAAACATATTTTTGAAAATATCAGAAGGTATGTGAGGAATAGGAGAAAATACCTTGTTCTGCTTGTGCTCCATGATCTTCCGAAAGGACGGCTGTCTGGATAGCAGTTTCCCTCCAGCGCTTTCTACAATGGCTCTCATGGTGCTGAGGCTCGGACAGATTCCCGGCGTTATGTAAAAGAATTTACCCTGAGGAGACAGAACGGACATCTTTAATACACGTACATCTCAGAAAGAGCAAAGTCCTCAGCGACAGCCAATTAGACCAGACATTAGTGCAGGATGACGGCGCCAACCAGCAGACAGAGAGAAAGAAGAGAAAGAAAGTAGAGTACTGTTGCAAACATGGATGATAAAACAGAACAAAAGAAGGGAAGATTATCGTATGGTTAAGAAAGGGAGGGGAAAAAAAAAAACAAAGACAAAAGAAACAGGGCAATGGACAGAGGGATAGGTTATATAAATGAGAGGAAAAATAGAAAAACTTGAATGAAAAAAATAAAAGGAAACAACAGAAACAGTGATTATGGTGTTATGGATGATGGTGGTCACCTTAAAGAGTGGAGCAGCATGAGCTTTCTTTAGTGACTCCTCCAGGCTGAAAGAGAAGAGCACCTCAGCCTCGGCGTCCCGTAATATATAATTCTGTTCATCTACACGCACGCACACACACACATATTATTAAAAGGCTCTTGTTTAAAAAAAAAAAAATATATATCCAGCAGCCTTTTAACATAAAACCAAGAAATGATCATATAAAATCAAACATCCACTTTTGATCGGAAATTCTTATTATTTAGTAAATATTATAAACGTTTTGGAAAACGAAGGCGGAAAAAAAAGCATAATATATTTAAAAACTTAATAAACATTTGTGTGTCTCTTTTGCAGCAGCAGCAGCACATCTGTTTAAACCATTTTCTGTTTTTAATCTCTTCTCCACTCGAACTCACCCACAAATTTCTGGCTTTTCCAGCTCTCCTGCAGCCACTCCGGGGTGACGATGTGCTTAACAACAGAAATGGCTGTCAGGAATTTGACCGTGCGAATCACTTTACCGGCCACCAGATGAGTGCACTTCTGCACACTCTCTGCCACTTCACCACCAAGCTCATACAATCTCTGAAACAGAAGGAGGACGCGTATGAGAGGCTGTGTGTCATCACCAACGCTCGAGTGTCATCTCGGATCAGATATTGATTTCTCTCAGCTCTCCAGCTGCAGTTAAGTCTGTTTTTTGTTCTGAACGTGTTCTGGAGAACGAATCAGTGAAAACCACATTATAGTCTTTTGTGAGATCAACACGATGACTAGCTTCACAATAGAAGGCACAGCATGTTCACTAACCTTTATAAACTGCTGGACCTGCACAGGTTCGAAACCAGTGAAGAAAACATACGGGGTCGACTCCGGAGGCAGCTTTTTAGATGGTGTGGGCAGCTCCTCCATTCTACAGAAAAATAACAAATATATAATTCACCACAAATCTAAAAACGTTATGGCAGATATTTAGGATATTTTTAACCAGAAGCTTTATAAACAGAAATATTAAACATAGCAAATAGCTATAGCATCAACATTAAGAACAACTAAAAAGTTTTATGTAACATTGTGCTCTACATGGTAACTTTTTACTGCAGTATCTTATTACTTTTAATAATGAATTTAAGGTATAAAGCCTGGTATGTTGGGCTGTTACAGTAGAATAATATCAGTGTAGAATGATGAAACAGAGTGCCTATTGTATCTGCCCCTAAACCATCCACACCTGCCCTGTTGTTCACTTTCTGCTCAAAAAAACTACTCAGTAAAACGGACCAATAAGCACGGCTTTGACTTTGGTGTACTCCAGAACTCACTTAGGCTTCTTGACAGGTGGCTGTGATGTTCCCTCTGCCTGTTTCTGCTGCAGACGAAGGCTCTGTGCACAGAGACAAAACAAATAAAAAAGTATAATACATATTTGTACATCAGTGACAGGGTTGGCAAAATGTAAAAAAAAAAAATTCTGGTAGCCTTTCAGAATAGTACTGTTCAGTTTTTGGTAGCTCGAAATGAATTTAAGTAGTCCAAATTAAAGAAGAAATTATTTTTAATGTAAAATATTGTAAGGAAGATAAAACCTCAGTAAAAAAAACAACAAAAAAAAAAACATTAAGCACAAATAAGCATAGGCGTTAAAATAATTAAATGACAATTATTCATATAAATATGTGGTTCTAACCGAACATCCTACTCCAGATGACATCACACGTTTAAACATAATATGTAAGATTTCACTCGTCACGTGAAGACAGTAATGACTGACATGACGATGTCAGAGAAATTAGTATCGCTAGTAAATTCCCAACATAATTACTTAAGTATATTTGTGAGGGAACACAAAAGCACTGAAATAATTATTTTCTTTCTTTGGGAAAGCCCAACGAACAGGGCGGGGTGGGCAAACATTTTGGTAGCCCGACTGGAAGACACAATCGTCCTGGGTTGCCAGGCTTGCAATCTTACGGAGCCTGATTGACTTACATAATAAAATTTAACATACAAATTTAATAAATCATAAAAATGTCATCAGATATAAACATCCAACTAGGGCCAACGAACAACAATCACATCAATTAGGTTCAACACCAGTCCCAAATGTTCAATTAAAAAAAAACAATAAATAAATTTTATTAAATGTCTTACCACCAATGCTTCTGCTGAAACTTTCACAGGATTTCTCCAAGCAGCTAAAGAATAAAATAAAATAAATGTTAAGACAATTCATCACACAGGGCATGGAAACACAAATAACCTATGTACTTACAAAATTAAGCAGATCCTAACCCTAAAAGACCATTAAGAAAAGGTAGGCTTTTTTTTGGGAATCGAACCCTGAACTTTCAAATAGCAGTCTAACATAAAAACCACTGCACTACCAATTCCCACATATTAGGTTTTCCAGCAGGAGGAAAATCTCTTATAAAAACTTAACAATGGAAAATCTTTAAAAATGTCTGAGTAAGTCTGTTTTTGAGTAAGTCAGAGTTTTACCAAGCAGGTTCTGGACGAGGTGTGTATTAGGAGTGAGCGGTTCAGCCAAGTTGAACTGTGTGTATCGGCTGTGCTGGATCTGCCGTAAAGCCTCAAAACTTCCCAGAAGGATGTCACACAGCCACTGAGCATTTACACAGGGGATTCTCCACTCCTTCGCCTTCTCATACTTTAACCCACTTGGCCTAGAAATAACAACACACACATAAAATTATCAATTTTATACTATTCAATCATCAGGTTTATGTGCATTTTCCCCAGTTATACAATGTAATGAATAGAGCAGCCTAAAAAAAACTATTAAGATAAATGTTTTTTGTCTAAACGTGACTTATATTTCAACACAAAATTCAATTTTTACATTTTTTTTCCTACAATCCTATTTGTAAAGCAAGCGATTCCACATTATCCCCTAGTTCAGTGTAAATAAGAAAAAATATTGAAGCGTACTCTTTGCAGATGAGAACAGTGTTGCTGCGACAGAGATATCCCGTATAGCGAGCTCCAGCTAAGTAGCTCATGAGTTTTAGGTCTTCTCGATCGCTATCCACAAACCCGGTGACGGAAATAATCTGAGGAGCACAGTGAAATAAATAAATAAATAAAAAGCAATCATCTGTTACATGGCAATACTATGCATCATACAAAAATATGTTATGGTGTTGCAGTGCTCGTACATGCTGCGAGCAGGGTTTGGCTCCTGGAGGGAAACTGAAAGGCAGATGAAGCGTGCGGTGAGGAGGAACCATCTTCTTCTTTTTCAGCACGGTGTTGAGCCAGTGAGCTGTAACGCAACGCTTTCCTTCCCTCAAAGCCTGACAAGTTAGACATAGAGCCGACATTAGTTTCTAAGAATAATGCCTTCATAGCTCAAATGGCTTTAGGTTACAGCATGTAATATATTAATGCACGTTATTACACCTGTTAAAACCGACAGGCAGGCGTGCTTACCTGCAGGTACATGCTGCTGACTTGACTTTCACACAGTAAATGAGTGCAGCGGTTCAAAGCCGAGTCCACTGAACCTCCGTACGCCTGAATAATCTAAAGTAAAAAAAATAAATTAATAAAATGTATGTAATTTTAAATAACCTGGATATTATTCAGAGGGTAAAATCATAAAACAGTTTTGCACCCGCTTCCACGTTGCAAGTAGCTGTTTATCAGCCATCTGCTCTGGGTAATCAGCGATGGCAAAGACGCAGCCCACCAGAAATCCATCTTCAGGAACTAAACAAAAAGAAGTTAGACATTCGACATACCATAAAACATTTAAGAAATAATTTAGCATTAATAAATAACTGAACCATTACCCTATACAAGCAGGCTACCAGTTTTTTAACGCCATACTTACTTTCCTGCCCTGGTTCATGGCCCACCAGTTGGTGCAGCTGAATAAGCTGCAGTGGCGTCTGCATCTGATGCTGCGTATTCTGCATTTGCTGCTGCAAGTGTTGTTGCTGCTGCAGGTGCTGCATATGCTGTTGCTGTTGCAGAAAATGCTGCTGCTGCTGTTGTTGTTGCAAATGTTGCTGATGCAGCTGCTGCTGATTTTGCTGTTGTTGCTGCTGCTGTTGCATTTGCAGCTGGAACCTGTGTTGCAGCAACTGCTGCTGCAATGCATGCTGCTGTTGCTGCAGGTGCTGCTGCTGCAAAGGTGGTCGGAGAAGCTGTTGTTGTTGCTGCGGTGGTCGCAGCTGTTGCTGCTGCTGCAGGAAACCGTGCTGCTGTTGCTGATGCTGCTGCGAGTACATCTGCTGGTGTATCTGCTGCGGAAGGAATTGATGCGGCTGCTGAGGCATTTGGGAAAACCCTGCCGGCTGTTGCGGTTGCTGCTGATGTATCTGCATGTTTTGCGGTTGCAAGTGCATCATAGGATGCTGCTGGAGCATCTGCTGTACATGTTGCTGCTGCTGTTGTTGTGGCGGTGGAATTGGATGTGCTTGCTGCTGCTGCTGCTGCAGCTGTTGCTGCTGGTGTTGGAGTAACTGCTGCTGCACTTCAGGAGCGATTTGGGGTGTTGTGTGTTGTGGCGGTTTTGCTGCGTTAAAGAGAAGTGAATTCGGGACGCCAGGTTGGTTCTGATTCGTTGGCGTTTCCACCGTTTTTGCAGTCAGACTCTGAAGAATCTTAAATAATAATAATAAAATTAACAATCAATAACCTGACTTATGACAAAATGTAATTCCTGAGAATGTAACCATGCTGTGATTACTTGGCATACACACCTTTAAACCTTAAATTCTAAAAGATATATTAAATCATTTTAACACCTTACAAAAAAAATATATAGACATCTGTCTCTTACGTGTGCGACGTTGGGTGGTCGTGGAAGCTGCGGCTGCTGCTGCTCTCCACTTTTATTAATACTGCGTAATGGGCGTGGCCCCGAATTCCACCCTCCAGTTATCTCTGGACGCTCGGCCCCCTGGGTATTACCTGGCACCGGAGGAACGCTGTCACACAGGTTAATAAGCGCTGTGTCCTTGCTTGGTTGAAGGCGGTGCTTAGACAGTGTCCAGTTCAAGTTGAGCTCCTCTTTATCCGACTCGTCCGAATCGTCAAACATGACCTCAGCTTTAGGTGAGGGTGAGCGTGGACGCCTGGAAGGCGA
The DNA here is from genome assembly GCA_005784505.1 of Bagarius yarrelli. Taxonomy (NCBI): domain Eukaryota; kingdom Metazoa; phylum Chordata; class Actinopteri; order Siluriformes; family Sisoridae; genus Bagarius; species Bagarius yarrelli. Next base: position 2,030,742 of record VCAZ01000054.1, on the reverse strand, counting down.
CGCCCCTCGTGAAGAAGTGGGGCTGGAGCGTTTACTACCGTCAGAGCGTGAACTACACTCGTTTTCTTCCTCGCTGACCTCATCTTCCTCGTCCTCTTCGTCTTCCTCGTAGTAGGTGAGCCTCGGGTGGTAAAGCGCCTCATCCTTCCTGCTCTTGTCTTTAACAGAGTCAGTGATCCACTCTGGGGTGACGATTTTAATCCCGCTGTGCCTCAAAGCGCAGTCGTATTTTGCCTGATGCATCACAAAATATGCGTTTTTATTTTTACATGTTTATTAAAGCACAGGATTTGTACACATTTTTATTAATAAAGTTCCATGACTTTTCCATGACCTTAATGGTAAATACTCATGTCTACGTTAAATAGGAAGAAAACGCTATGTTGGTATTTACCTCAGCTTATCTTAACTAGAATAAATGACAGTTTATGCATCAACCCCTGAGAACTCATTAGAAAAGAATTAACATAAATCCATTGAAAATAATTAACACAAAATCAATGTGAAGCAACAACGTTAAACTAAAAATTAAAACTTTAAACTGTCGTAAATGACCCAGTGGATAAAAGGAAAGCACTGCAGCTGTCACGCCACCGGTGATCGGGTTGGGAGCTGTCGGCAGCAGACTTCGCACATTAAGCATGGCTAGATAGCGCTGCCTCTTCCATGTTCTAAATGTCAAATGTTTTACGGTATATTGTGCATTTTGCTCGACCTGATCTGGGTCCTGATCTTTCACAAGTCACCCCTCATACTTTTCATTAGGAAGCTAAACATTCCCCATGAGTCGCCATTACCCCACACAGAGAATGTCACGTGACTGCTCATGCTTATGTTAACCGCTGTCATTTAACCAATAGTATTAAATAAAATATATTCACATATACAGGAATATGTGAAACAGATTTCCATGACTGTTCCAAAACTTTATTTTTTTCTGGGTTATTTATTTTCCCAAATTTTATTCCAAAAGTTTTTTCCAATGTATTTTTTCCCAAAACTTGGAAATTGCCCGTTTTAAAACTCCATGACTCTTCCAGAGTTTTCATGACCTTAAAACCCCTAAAATTAGCATGAATTTACAGCATGAATCTACATAGACCTGTATAGAATATACCCGTATGTGTCCATAAAATTACTCCCATCCAATCAAATAAGCATTTAGGACCAGTAGTCAATTTACTAAAGTTTTTTTATAAACACGTTAAATATTTAAATGTAACATTTATACGATATATGTTACTGCTCACTCAAGAAAGGAGCTGCGTAATAATTCTCATTTTGTTTTTATGATTTCAAAGGTTTGGGATCTTCACTGAAAAATTGCAATAATAAACAAGTCAATGTGTCCCTGCTTCCACAGCTTAAAATATAAGATTGTGTTTTTAACAAAAAATGACTTGATTTAAACACCAATAGCTGAACAGAACAAATTTGAGACAGTGGGGTTGAATTTTGCATCAGCAGAGTGAATAAACTTTCAGAGCAGATATCAGGGAAAGGGTTATAATAGCACTTTATACTATAAAGTACACTCCCAATACAGTTCCAAAAAGCAATTACACCAAACACCGGCCAATAAACAGTTCAACAGCAGAGTATAGACTACACACACACACACACACACACACACACACACACACACACACACACGCGCTGTAGGTGTCTGGCTCTTAAACGTCATTCAACGACCCGTTTAAACGCTGTCGAAACACACTCTACAGCCATAAACCAGCTAGACGTGCGAGGCAGGGCACTGCGCTTGGCTTTAACAAGGACGGGTCAAATCTAAATGCAAATCAAAGACACCAGAGGGGGTGGAAGAAAAAGAAAAATAGACTGCTATTTACCCCCTTAGGCTCAGGAACCACCAGATGTGTACACTTCTTGTTAAAATTCAGCTGACAATCTCCTCCATAAAACGTAATAAAAGCCCACAGGGTGCCAAGATCCTCCTTAAGCTAGGAGACAGAAAGAAAGAAAAACTGAAAATAAAACACAGCAAGAAAGGAAACTGGGTTTAAATTACTGGGGGAAAAAAAACAACAACAACAAAATAAAAAAAAAAAACTTACATGAGGTAAACACGCCCGCACACCAGAGAACAACTGACCCGACTCGGGAGAAAACCCTGTAACGCTGATAGACCGCTCAGTCAAGTGGACAATAAACAAACTGATATTTGGTTAGGTGTTATTTTGAAGACACTAAAAAAATACAGAGACTAACTTTAATTTAAAAACATCAGAGTGGAGCAGGATCACATACACAGGAACATATTTATTACTTTTAAAATCACGTAAAAATGCAGTTGTCAAAGACATTTGCAGTTTTTTAAAGGATACGGCAGCAGGTCTCCACATCTGACCGACAGGATCACCCAAGTGGGCTGAGGAAATAAACCAAATATGAAATATGTAAATAAATAAAAACATCAGAAAAAGGTTAATAGGACATTCCTATTAACATAAAAAAAATACATACAGTATATGTACAATTATATATAATTATTAGGCTGCGATACTTAGTGTTGACAGCATTAGGGGGCGTTTAAATACTGCATCTTTTGCACGCTCAATTTTATTATTTAAAATGTAAACACTCTGCAAGTGCGTAAATAGAGAACACCGTGGTTGCAACACACATGCTGTGCAACACACTTTTTTTTTTTTTATAATAAATTTAAGCTTCAGAGAGTTAAAAACATCATCTTTCCAGATCGCCGCAAGCATACCGCAGGTCATGTGACAAGAACCAACCAATCAGCTGGCTCACCTTTTCTGTTACACTGAAATCTCAGTGGTGAAATGCAGGAGCGGCTTATTAATTTACAGCAAGTCAAAAATCACTTTCCGACTTTTCCCTTTTTTTTTTTAAACGGCATAACGTTCCGGAGAACAAGCGACTGAGTACTTTGAAAATAGAGAAAAATGCACCTAACGTTTCCTCGTTTTTAGGTGCAATATGCCTCTTAAGCTGCAACACCTGTTATCACTAAATTGGGGTAGTGGAGGCTCGGTGGTTAAGATGTTTATATTAAGTTTAATTCCCAGCACCACCAAGCAGCCTCTACCAGAGGGGCAGTGGTGGCTCAAATGGTTAAGGCACTGCGTTGTTGATTGGAAGACCCGGGTTTAAGCCCCACCACTTCCAGGTCAGACAAATTTGGGTGCCCTCAGGAGTGCTGTATCATAGCTGACCCTGTGCTCTGACCCCAACCCATTTCACTATATGTTTTTCTGTGTATAATCATGTATGTGACAAATAAAAATACCAAAAACTTTACCTTCACGACAGGTAAGAAGAAGACCTCACGCGCCTCGCTGACCTCCGAGTTGTCTCCATCCTCTGTGATGATGTGTGTGGCGAGGGCGATGTACGACACTTCCTTTCCTTTCCCTGACTTTAGCAGCTGCACAACCTGAAAATCAGACCACCAAACCAGACAGGGTTTATAGCTGGATTAAGCCTTGTAGAAAAACTCTCTTTTTACAAATCACACTCAGAATCATTTACACGCTGAAGATAATCCTGACATTATTGAATATTCTTTGGGCTTCAATTATCCTTTAAACTGATCCTGAGGTTTATTGCAGGTTTTATGTATGCTCGGTCATCAGTGATCAGATTAATAATTACTCCTTCCCCTCAATGAATTTCATCTTCTCCTTTTACATAGACAGAACTTTAATTATGCTCATTTTCTTGATTACAAATAACACATTTTAACTATTATGTAAAGCCTAAATCACTCCGTTAAAATAAAAAAACTGCATTAAGTTTCACATCATAAATAACTTTAATCTGAAGTTGACCGAGATGTTAAAAATAAATAAATACTAAATGTAAGTGTGATTATAGATTTTCTTGATTTTAAGAACAAGAAAATCAGTAAGAGAAACCCACTCTTCAAAAACTCAGCACGGGATTTTACATCCTAAAAACCTTCATAAACCTGATTTCAGCCTAAATTCGCGTCAAACTTTAAGTCTTAGCACAGAGTTTCAGCTGTTAGCCTAAGAGCTAGCAGGCTAGCCTTCCTGCTCATTCATATACATATATACATATATATATATATATATATATATATATATATATATATATATATGTGGATATAACATAAAGCACGCTGTCATGCTTACACCTGAGATCTGGCTTTAATATCACTCTGTAAAAGACTTCTAAGTAAAAATGCAATTTATTAATTAGTGTGTCGAGCAGCCAACACGCTTTACTATCCATTTTAAGGGGCTGGCTAGTTAGCGTTAGCATACTGCCAAAGCTTCCAATAGACATACGTTATCAATGAACAACATGAACGTCAATTATGAGCTGAACTTAAATTAACACGTGTGTGAGGAAGCGAATGATAAACCTGTGTGTTTATAAAGCTAGTCAGATTTGTATATAGCACAGCTAGCTAGCACTAAAAATGCTAACATGCTAACAGTAACAAAAAAACTTCACCTTTTGGTCAATATCCCCGACGACATAAAACTTCACATCCTTAAAAAGCTCGTCAGGAACTTTTAACTCCTCTTCCACCATTATTATTTTTAATAAATAACACAAAACTTTTGAATTAACTTATACCGATAAAAGCAGAAACATTATTGAACCTCCTGAACAGCTCTGCGACTGAAGAGAGGTGACTGGCGGCATAATTTGTTTTCCTATCCGTATTCCAAAGTCTTAGATATGATTGGTTCGTTCGATGCACACACCTTAGAATGGTTGGGTAATAGAGCTGTACGGCTGTCTGTTATAATTATCCAGCCAATAGAATTGCAGAAGGTGGGATCTGTCGGAATATGGATGGGCGAAAATTTTATCTAAAGCGCCAAAGAGGATTCGGCGGGAGGAATATAAACACACAGGATCAGGGGGGTGGGAGCCGCAAAACTTCAGTGCTTAAATCAGTTTAACCTCAAGTTAGACTAATATAGTTTAAGCGTCGTTTTCAGACACTAATTAAAAAGGATTTATGTAAGAAATTACAACAAAACAATTTTTTTTAAACAAAAAAATTATCAAGTATATTTGAGACACCCCTTTAAGAACGCAACATGGATTGTTTGTGGGCGGACAAACCGCCTATTCGCGCGCGCGCTGACTAGATAAGGCGCCAAATATAAAGACGTGAATGGCTGTAAATAGCTGAAAAGAGAAGGAAGTACAGATGACAATTCTGAGAGATAAACACATTATATGAAACTTTAGCAAAATTGGTAAAAGAAAAGGGATAATAAACTGTATTTGTAGTTAGTATATCTAAATAATGTATTATTGCTACAGCTTCATGTTTTTTTTACGAAAAGAAAGATTTTTACGAAATCTTCAGAAACAAGATGGGGTGAACTCGTGAATGTAAAGCCACTGAAGACCTTCAGCTGTTTAAAAAGGACAATGCAATTCTAGTTAAGATGTCCATTACTTAACGTGCTAGAACTCATTTTTAATAAATAACATCTTTAATAACATTTGATATCTTGTACGATGATATCATAATTATAACGATTACATGCAACTGCGTCTTTCAAATACAAAAAAAAAAATATTATAACATTTACATTGCTTTCCTATTCCGAGCTCACCGTTGCCACCAAATACAGTCTGTATCCAGCTCAATTGGTGGATCAGCACTTAGAGACAATAAGCCCCAGTGGCAGTTTCCCAGTAATGACCTCGTCTTCAAAGCAGCCACCCAGACTAGACCATGGAAACTGTCCTGCAGTATGGAATAACCTGCTGGTTTTTCTGATCAGAGGAGAACAGAACCCCAGACTGAGTCTGGTTTCTCCCAAGGTTTTTTTTTCCTCCATTTTGTCACTGATGGAGTTTTGGTTTATTGCCGCTGTCGCCTCTGGCCTGCTTAAAAGGGGACTCTTAATTTACCGATATTAGTTAGACTGAACTTAGTGTTGTAGTGAGTTTTCATTCATTCATTCATTTTCTATACCCGCTTATTCCCTAATTCAGGGTCACAGGGATCTGCTGGAGCCCAGCCTCTGCAAGGGTGAAGGGGTACAACCTGGATAGGTCGCCAGTCCATCACAGGGCCACACATACACACACTCACTCACTCCTATGGGCAATTTAGAATCACCATTCAACCTAACATACATGTTTTTGGACTGTGGGAGGAAACCGGAGAACCCGGAGTAAACCCACGCAAGCACGGGGAGAACATGTAAACTCCACACAGAAAGACCCCATTAATTAGATTCTGTAAAGCTGCTTTGACACAATATCTATTGTTAAAAAGCGCTATATAAATGGGAACTTGGCTTGATTTACCTGGAAGAGAAATGCATTATAAATTCTTAAAAGTCAGCTTTAAAAATGAAAAACGAGTCTATTATAAGCTTTCACACTGGGCATTATTTTCCTTATATAGAGCTGTTTAAAATAAAACTATTTACAGAGTGGTTAAAAGGTTAAATTTATTTCATTAAAACAGGTCTAAAGTCATTAATTGAGAATGGATCTTATGTTTCTTTACAGTCCAAAGCACATAAATAATGTCATTTATAAGTATATGAGTTTAACCTAGCTTAAGTTTTTTATTTTACATATCGGAAATAATTTCAACCTCGAATCATTTCAAACAGTGAGTCATTCTTTGTGTTGCTAAGTGCGGCGTCACCGTGACGTCTTCGGCCCTCCTAATCAGCACCGAGCAATCGTCGCTTTCTCTCCAGTAGAAAAAGCTAATGAGATGTGGGCTATTTAAATCTGAAAATGTCGAGTGAGAAAAGAGGACGTGACCTTGGGTCAGCAATTATCCTCCTTTACCAGGGTGTCCTGCTGACTCAGAACACGCTCATCTGCAGCCCACACAAATGCTACCAAATCTCCTGCTGCTTTATACAATAGTCCTCACAAGAGTTCATTCTTAGAAGCAATGGACGTTTAAAACAATTAGGAAAGTGTGCACAGATACGGTGAGGAAAAGTGGAGGGAAAGAGAACGCAGCTTGGATATGTAGCGATAGCACTAATACCCCACTATAACGCTCATTATAAACTAATTAGCATGCTAGCATAATTTTGCATAAATCAGCAGAGGACAAAAGATGCATGATGTTTAGCAACAGGTTCCAGATAACTAGCTGATTTTACACTCAAACACTGCATTCTGGGTAATACGCACCGACGCTATGCTATATAAACAATTATACCTTTGGAAATCTATAAAACGTTAATTAAAGTTGATAAAAAGCAGTGGCTCATTGTTAAGGTGTTGGCCTAGTTCACAATACGGATTAAAATAAAAACTGACTTTATTCAGTACTCCACAGGTGCCGCTAAAAGGGGTGGGGTTAGGACAATTCTAATGCTCCCCAGAAATGTGTTAGTAGTAACAGTACTTGTTTAGTACAGTAATTGTATTATTGGTTCAGAATGGGTGCGTTAGGGGGCCCAACATCATGTTATTTCATAGGGCCCAAAATTGCTAGCGGCACCCCTGCTGTAATCTAATGTGTTATTGAAACACTGTACATGTTAATTTAATTTAACACAAGATACATTTATCAGTGTTTACTCAGGACTATTAGTTTTATTTACCACTTTTCAATAAATACTGTCTAGGTTCATACACTGTAGACCAGCGGTTTGTAACAGGGGGGTCCCGGCCCAGAAAGGGGCCTCAGCGAGCTCGGGGGGGGTGCTATTTTTAAATTGGGGTGAGCAGTGAGCATTAAGGATAACAATCACATTGCATTAGTTAATTTTATCAACAATTCCTCTGGTTGACCAAAAAATGGTTAAATTTGTACTTTGTCCTTTGCAAAAATGACCGAGTGTCACTGATTCACCTTAAGCAGTTGATAGTAATGAGTCAGGCATACTGGACCCAGGTAAGGAGGTTCCCACCAATTCGGGTCACAATGCAAAATGCAGGAAACACCAAGTGTGATAATATCTTTAGATGTGAAGGGGCCCTAAAATATTGTCTTGGGGGAAAAGGGGGTCTCAGACAAAAAAAGGTTGTAGACCACTTTGAGGTTCATCAATCACTGTGAACCTATTTTAATATGTTAATTACATACTGTAGATGCCAACTGTAACACATCCAAACACCAGGAGTTTAATATTACACCATGACTCAACACATAAAGTGTTAATTAAATACTGCAGGTGTTAATAGATTTTGAGGTGAAAGAATGGAAGGTAAAATTACTGTAAAAGTTGAACATTACTAAACACTCCATTAAGTGCTAATGACAATTCTAAGATAATTGTAATTGTACAACTGTAATACTGTAAGATTATAAAATTAAGGTAATAAAAGATACTATTACTCGTCGGGATTTTTAACAATTATACACGCTATAACCACTGAACATTAGAAGTTAAATTAAACACCACGACTAAGTTCAGCAATCTGAAATGTTAAATAAATACCGCAGGTGTTAATACTAATACTTTATAAAGTATGAATAATAGAAGGTACAATTACTAGTCTGAGAATGGATTTAACACCACTGAACACTGTAAGCTATTTTAACCAAGGCTGCACAATATATCGTTTCAGCATCGTGTGTGTGGGGATTGGGTTTCTTGTTTTATCTTTTGTTTCCTGTTTATGACATGTTTTATGTTATGGTCATGGTTCATGTTTCATGTTGTTTCCTGTTTATTGTGTTTTATGTTATATATTCATGTTTAGGTTAGTTTTATGGTTTGTCCATGTTTTATGTTGGTTTATGTATCTTCTGTTCATGTTGATCATGTGTCAACATATCACGTGTGTCAGTACAGAACACATGTGATATGTTGATATGTGTATTATTGTTCAAAAGTTTAAAGCATTCAGGCAGAAGAGACAATCACTTTTGTAGCTTTAACAAAAATCAATTGTAGTTAATTTATACGGTGAAGACTTTACAGTGTAATTTTACATTTAATTATTGAATGTCTGTATCTAAATCTCCAGAAAAACATAAATCATTTTATTTGTAGCTTTGTTTTATTGTATTTATCTGTGATTATAATTTGTGTATTATGATAAACACCGATTTAAAATCAGAATAATAAAATAATAAATTCGTTCCAAATACAGTGGTCCCTATATTCACGAGTTTAAATCGTTCTGTGACGGAGCTTATAACTAAAATTAATCATATATCAAATCAATTTTCCCAATTCAAATGAATTAAAATGCCATTAATCTGTTCCGGGTCTCAAAAAACAAATTTTTTTTTTGTTACATGTTTTTAAATAAGTAAAATAAACTTATAAATATTGAATATTGTATAAAAACAATACAATAGGATGTACTGCAATAAACTGGTTTTATTAAGTAGAATGTACAGCATTTACCTTGGAGATCAGACGACTCCACTTGCTAACGCGCATGTCTGAGTAGCTATTGAGTGAGACACGGGACGCTGGGCAGATGTTACGGTGTTCACTGTGCCGTTCGCTACGCCAACTAGCGGTTGGGTGTCTGAAGCTGGCTCATAACCCAAATTTTACCTTGCAACTCAAAGCAAGAGAGACGACTCGTAACTGGAAATACTCGTTAGTCAAGGCATGACTAGTCAAAGTACCACTGTATAGCTATTCAAATCATCAGGGAAAATTTTTTTATATCGCAGAAAAACAAAATATCGCAATGTCAGTTTTTTTCCAATATCGTGCCGCCCTAATTTTAACACTGTGACTACATTCATAAATTTGAAAAATATTTATTCAATTTGGAGGTGTTAATTTAATGCTTATAAGTAATAATACTGCTGTTAGTTCTTTCAACACTGTGATTCAGTTCAGGAAAGTGTTTATCAAACACTGTAAGGTTAATGTAACAGTCCTAACTGAACAATGATGGTATTTATGTAAGGTGTGTTAAAGTAATGTGTTAGGTGTGTTAGATAATGATGATGTAATGGTTGTCAGAATAAATCACAGTGTACAGCATAGTGGGTAATGCATTAGCAAACACAACACTCTAGAATTCATTCGACATCACTGAGCGCTGTGATTATTCAGTAATACTGTAATACTGTGTAAAACTAACACTAATTTAATGAAAGAATTAATGAAGTATTGTCGGTGTTGGTGTTAGAATTAACTTATTCCTTATCAGGGTCACAGGGATCTGCCAAAGTCTATCCTAGCTGATAGATCACCAGTCCATCACAGGGCCACCTACGTAAAACCACACACACAAACACACTCTCTCACCTAGAGGCAATTTAGAATCACCAATTAATCTAACATACATGTTTTTGGAGTGTAAGAGAAAACCGGATTACCTGGAGTAAACCCACGCAAACGCTGGAAGAACATACAAACTCCACCCAGAAAGACCCCTGCAGGAGATACGAACCTGGAACCCTCTTACTGTGAGGTAACAGTGCTAATGATAAGACATTATTCTGCCCACCACTGAGCTACCACTACCCCTAATTCAACATCATTTGCTGTTTGAAAGCAAAAGTCACGTGTCCTACCTGCAATTTTGGGCTCCATGAAATGATTTCTATTACATAAATGCAAGTACTGATACATTTACATTAACAGCATTTGGCAGACGCCCCTCTCCAGAGCGACTTACATGTATCTCTTTTATACAACTGAGCAATTATGGTTAAGGGCCCTGCTTAGGGGCCCAACAGTGGTAGCTTGGTGAAGCTGGGATACTACTAATAAAACAGATATCTGGGGGGCCCTAAAATGCGTGGGCTCTTAGAATGGTTTTAACACCCCCAGCAATCTTTTAGCCCCCCGTCCCCGCGTACCTGTGACTCTGTAGGTTCAGGATGTCGGTTAAAGCCGCTCGGTGATCACAGCTCACCGACCGCAGCGCGCGTGCATTTAAAGTGGGCGCGCGCGCGTGCGGGCTTGCGCGAGTGTCGATGGCGCGCTCCTTCTCTCTCTCCGCTTCTCGTCTATACATCTGCGATACCTGAGCGCGCGTTCACAGCGCGAGCACAGCTCCGGTCCCGTGTAATGAACTTCACCCGTTCGCTTCCTGTTAATTAGGAAATGAAGCGCGAGTCTCTGAGGTGAGTGCCGAGTGTCGTGTAGGAGTTTTTAATGATGCATGTTTGTAGATCGTTAAATACCAAATTAGTACCACGTGATACCGGGATATTTTTTAATAATCTCCGAGATTTTAAATTTGCGACATGATTTCCATGTCACATCATCTCTGACAAAAAAAAGTTCAGACCTCATCAGCAGGTCATAAATTGTATGCGTACATCTGCTTATTATTATGGGGGAAAAAACCCTTTATGTTCTTGCAAGAAAAAATATGTTCCAGTAATAAACACTGCGCTTTAATAAGAACATCTCATTATTAAAGGACAACCACATTTGAAAAACATCTTATTATAAAACAGCAGCTTACATATAATAAAATGAATATTTTGCTGTTATAAAATAAAACTGTTATAATAGAAATATATTTACAATAAGAAAAAGGTGGTTGGAGGTGAAAAACCTTTATTGGTTTTACAAGCAAACATTTTTCATTACTATGAGAAGCAAATGACAGATTTTTGTGAATTGTTATTATGCAAAAATATATTGTTATTATATTATTATAAAAAGTACATTGTTACACCAAGAAAAGTGTATGTTAGTTCTAACAGTGTGTCTGACAGTGTGTATTCAGCAATGTTTCTCTCATGACTGTGTGATTTGCTGCTGGAGATCAATTTCCAAAATCCGCTGATTAAAGCAATGATTTAAGATGAGACTTCAGCGGTCGAGACTGATGAAGGGTTAAACGTGGTGTCCATGTGGGCTGAAACCTCCTACACAAGGATACGAATAGAATTATCCAAAGTCTGGATGCAGAGAGGGCAGTGGAGTGCAGAGTGTTAATAACAGACCAGCCTTAAAAAGAGAACAGAGAAGAAAGATTTCTCTGAGTTAGGATAGAAAGGATAAGCGATATATATGAACATAAATTTTTTAAATTTCTTATATTTATTATCCTGAATCAAACAAGGAGCAACAAGTTGGTTTCTGGCTATGAATAACTAAACTTTTGTTCAGAAATATTCAAACTTTACTCACAAGTCATTAAAGTGGGGGAAGTGGTGTTGGACTACCAACCTGAAGATTGTGGGTTCGATTCCCAGCTCCACCAAGCCATCACTGTTGGGCCCCTGAGCAAGGCCCTTAACCCCCAATTGCTCAGTTGTGTACATGAGATGAATGTAAGTCGCTCTGGATAAGAGCGTCTGCCAAATGCAATAAATGTATTACACTTTTTTAGGACTGTGTAAAAAAATCAATACAACTAAATATTGCGATATTGTTTTTCATGATAGTGTATCGATATTCTAACCCTCTAGTATATATATATATTTAAATAAAGTTTTAAACTGATTTACTTCATTGAAACCCCTACATATCAAAAGTCTTCCTCCTCCGATCCTGTAGTTGTCATTGACATATATGGTTATTGTCTCGGAAAGCAAGCATGGCGGAAAAAAGAAGGGCGTCTCCGACTTTGTATTTGTTGTGTTGTATTGCATGTAATTTCAAGGTATTGCAATGTATTGTGTTGCAATAAATCGTTATATATATTGTATCATGTTCCATGTATTGTGATATGCATCGTTTCATGAGGCTCTTGCTGATACACGTCTTTGATTGAGCCGTTTGTTGTAGTCGGCCTTGTTATCCTTGAGTCAGAGGAAGAGCCGTTCGTGCCTTCTTTCTCAGCTGTGTATTTATCTCGAAAAACACAATTTATTTATGAAATCCTCAGGAAAATTGGTTAAAGCACAGGATCTTACATTTATCCTTCCAGTTGTGCATATAAGCTCAAGAAATCATTTTAGCAAAGCAGTCATGTACCAAGTCCGTTAAATATGGAGTGATGCACATCTTAGCCTCATATCATTAACATCATATTTTAAAGTCTACACTGTCTGTAGTTTAATTACTTCCCTAAGTACTTAGCGGCGTTTTAAGTGGCTTTCTGAGAAGCGAAGTGCTAATTATCTAAACAGGATCCAAACAAACCTGAAAGAATCCACTCTAAGAACATCAGAGAATTCGATGTAAGATATCTTATCACACCTAAGGTGCAAGGGAGCATCCTTAAGGAATTAGACATTAGTGTCATTAGCACAGAGATATTCTTAAAAAGCTGTTCATATTTAATAACAAAAAGACCTGAGTTTAAAATATAAAAGTAATCTGTTTTAATCATGAATAAATCATCAAAAACTCTCTTTTTCTCCCAGCAGGTTACACATCAAAATGCAAATGTCAAGTAGGAGGATGAGACGAAAGCTTAGGAAAGTCTCTTACTGGCGCTCAGCAAGGACCCTGTGAACTCAGAGAATTCTCGCTTTTATTTGACACTAAATTACTTTGCCAAATCTTGTATTTCGAGAAACTTCACCACGAAGTGTAACCCAAACTTTTCCCTGAACTAAAGTTCTTTTGCTCTGTCGGTTGCAGCTGCAAACTCCATTTCGATTAAGCTTCTTAAAAACTTTCTAAGGATGTCCAATTCCAGCTTTTTTATGTCATCCAATCACAGCTGGCTTTATAGAAACCTGGACAGACCTGTAACGGTTTTCAACGTCCTGACCTTCACTTTGCTGGCCATGCTGGTTTTGGCCACTTTCATGTGGAACATGCTGGTCCTCGTGACTATCCTGAGGGTCCGCACTTTCCATCGTGTCCCTCACAACCTGGTGGCTTCCATGGCCATCTCAGACGTCATGGTGGCTGGACTTGTGATGCCCCTGAGCCTCGTCCGGGAGTTGTACAGCCAACGCTGGATCTTCGGACGAGCTCTGTGTCAAATGTGGATCTCTTTTGATGTCCTCTGCTGCACGGCCAGTATCTGGAATGTTACTGCCATTGCTCTCGATCGCTACTGGTCCATCACAAGACATCTTGAATACACTCTGAAAAGACGCAAGCGAATCTCCAACGTGATGATCGGCTTGACATGGATGCTTTCCTCGATCATTTCCTTCTCACCGCAGTTCGGTTGGGGAGAGACGTACTCGGAGGAAGCGATGGAGTGCCAGGTGAGCCAGGAGCCGTCCTACACAGTCTTCTCTACTTTCGGCGCTTTTTATTTGCCACTCTGTGTTGTGCTGTTCGTCTACTGGAAGATCTATAAGGCAGCCAAGTTTCGCATTGGATCCAAGAAGAACAACATGGTTACTCCAGCTCCGGAGGCTTTTGAGGTTTGTAAAACTTTTCCTTTATATGGAATGTTTGACCAATAAAGTTTCTTTTATTCATTTAGCTGGGCTAAGAAGCCACTTTATCTTAGTCACATAACACAATGTAAACATGGTGTTTAAACACGTGCAGGCGTTAATGTAACATCAATAATTTGTTTTTCTGGGAAACCAGAGGTGAGTTTTGTTATTCTGAACTTCTCTGAGGACCAATTTGAGCTGTACTGAGCAGTGGGGAAGCCAGAATTAAAATTACAACCACTTGACCAATGACTCCATTAGAAAGGCCTCAATCAGCTGGTATTATATAATGCATCCTTATTAGGATCACTGCAGGCTGTTAATAGGTCGCAACATTCAAGAGACTCAAACGGAGTCAAACAGCGTCCGGTTTGTTCTTTCCTGAATAAGGAACATGCCCTTGGTTCTTGGTAGAAATAAAAGGCTGCACATAGTTAAATGAGGAGCTCGTGGTTCTCTGACAAAGCACAAAACCGCTGCATTTCTTTCGACAGAAAAACAAAAAAAAAGTGTGCTGAATGATCTGCAATGCTAGAAACAAATAACCGCTAATTTTAGGATAAACATTAAAGGTAGGATGATGCTAACTACATTTTGCTGGCTAATCGATCTTTTCCTATGGAAACTACAGTTGTAAAAGTTATCAGAGTTTCTAGCAAATATTCTTCGCATCAATATAAAGTTTGGTATTTTTGTATTTTTATATTTTTATTTCTAGACAAAAGAGGCAACCAGGCAGCATCCTCAGACTGTGTTTTCGGTCCGTCATGCCACCGTAACCTTCCAAACGGACAGCGAAACATGGCGGGAACAGAAGGAACGTCGTGCTGCACTGATGGTCGGGATCTTAATTGGCGTCTTTGTTCTTTGCTGGATCCCCTTCTTCCTGACTGAGCTGATCACACCACTCATCTCCTGGCACATCCCACCCACCTGGAAGAGCGTCTTCCTCTGGCTCGGCTACTCCAACTCCTTCTTTAATCCGCTCATTTACACAGCCTTCAACAAGAACTACAACAGCGCCTTCAGGAACCTCTTTAGCAAGCATCGCTGATGAACAATCACAAACCACTGTCATGCTACCACAAAGAATGATGTGTACATGAAGGGTTACTTAGATAACCCAAAACCGAACCGCAACATCACCTTAAAGAAGCTCTTCAGCAGCTAATAGAAACTAGCAGGCTAGCAAGTAAAAATTATCAATAGTTTTTATTCTAACTACATAAAAATTCATAAAACCTTTGCTTCTTTGTAAAGCCTAACATAGATTACCAACTTCACTGACATCTAATATTTTATGTACAGATTACACGGGCAGGTTAGATTGTGAAGCTATCATTTGATGATTTCATGCTAACAATCTGAAGGCAGTATTTGAATATCGAATTCTCAATCCAGAGTTTTATTACTGATCGAAAATCTAATCAAGACAGTACGCTTGGCTAGTTAATTAGTCTGTACCTGCTATAATAGTGAGATTGTTGCTATGTGTACATTGTTCACTTCCTGTAGGTAGACTTCCCACAACGTAACAGGACAAAACAAGGGATGAACTGGAACACTGACCTCACCCCAGACCTCCTTAGCCAACAATAGTGTCTCATCTCAGTGATACTATTGTGTCTAATTGAACAAATCCCCACAGTCACATACCCACAATCTAGTGGAAAACCAGCCCAGAAGTCTAAAGGTCATAATAGCAGAAAGAGTGAGACTTTATCTGGAATAGGACATTTTAAAAAACACAGATGGAGGTGTTGGATGGATGTCGGTTTTCTGCTTATCTGTTCTGAAGATGACTGTTACAATGACACCAGAGACTCCTTCCACATGCTAACTATTATATTATTATTAATGGCACTTCTGTAGACGTCTCTGTATCTGAGCTGTTGCTATAGAACCAATAAGTTACATTATTATTATTATTACAGTGCTATGAATTGGAGCTGCACTGCTCTCAGAGCAAACCAATCAGTGTTATGGTATATATAGTGTTGCTGTGTTCTGGTTTCCCGCTCCAACGCTGACCCTGTCTCTACCATCTTTGTACAAATCAGATTTAATCGAATAAAAGCAGACCCGAATAAGGAATATGGAATTGAAGATATTTTGATTAAAGGAAGCATGGACCGTCATATTAAAATGTCTAGAACCGAGCGGCTTTACTAACTGGAAAGGAGCTTTTATTTAATTTTCTTCCATTCAAAGCTTCTCTCATTGTGTTCAAGTCGTGTTATCTAATAGCACTATGGCAGGGACCTTGATTTTTTTACTTTTAAATATCTTACAGCAAAACAGACTGCTGGACTCAGTTTTCTTCTTTGTTTAATTAAAGTTACTGTCAGTCATTTTTCATGGCTCTCAATCTCAGTGAATAGGGGTGTGGCAGTTACAGAAGTGTGGTCTCAGTACTAGTCACACATTATCAAGAGGACATGGTCTCTTTATTATATGTATCAGTTAAGGGGGTGTCTGTGTCTGAAAAGAGGGTGTGGCCTATGTGCCAGTGTCAGTATAGAGGGTGTGGCCTATGTGCCAGTGTCAGTAAAAAGGGTGTGGCCTATGTGCCAGTGTCAGTAAAAGGGTTGTGGGCTATGTGCCAGTCAGTAAAGTTTGGGCAGGTCCCAGTGTCAGTAAAAGGGTTGTGGGCTATGTGCCAGTGTCAGTAAAAGGGTTGTGGGCTATGTGCCAGTGTCAGTAAAAGGGGTGTGGCCTATGTGCCAGTGTCAGTAAATGGGTGTGTGGCCAGTGTCAGTAAAAGGGTGTGGCCAGTGCTGTGCCAGTCTGTAAAAAGGGTGTGGCCCATGTGCCAGTGTCAGTAAATGGGTGTGGCCTATGTCCAGTGTCAGAGGAGTCGTTTATTTCAATAAGTTACAATGAAAGAGGTGTGGCCTAATGGCATGCCAGTAATCACAGACTTTCTGACCAAGACAAAAAAATACATTCTATGTAGTATGATTGCAGGTATGATGCATAAAATTCAGACATCTCGCAGCGGAAATTTAAAGTTGGATAATGTTTAACTTGAATGATGGTGAAGGAGTGCAATGACAAGTGCCACGTCGCCGCTTTCCGCCACTTCACATGTGTTCTTTAAAAAGGATGCACTACTTGCCTCACATCCCAAGTTTAGTATAGAAGTATACAAGTTCTGGCTTCTGTGGTAGTTGCAGTAAAGATGTGGCCAGTCAAATACTGTAAAGGAGGCGTTGCCTTTCACTACAAAAGCTTAGAGGATGAGATACACACACCACACACATACACACCACACGCACACACACACACACACACACACACACACACACACACACACACACACACATTGTGTTACGCTGTGACACTAATTCTGTTTTACTCAAAAGCCTTCAAAGAGTCAAGTGACAGCATATACAAAAGAAATGTCTGTACATCACACACACCGGCATATTAAGATGTGCAGTACAATGTGTGTGTGTGTGTGTGTGTGCGTATGTGTATGTTTGTGTGTGTGTGTGTGTGTGTGTTTGTGTGTGTGTGTGTGTGTGTGTGTAAGTGGGGGTGGGGGGTGAAGTTACTGATAGCAGAAGCTTATTTTACGTATCCACATTCATTATACTTATCACGCTTCCAACACTTCAACATTCAGAGATTTAAAGATCTGAAGCCCGGCTTTTACACAAGTGCTTTCTTCAAACACACACACACACACACACTTACTGTACAGAGTTTTTTTAGGCTTAATTGGATCATAAAGTGTCAGGTAAGAAATGTGCTTGTGGGAGGAAGATATGAATAATGTAGGGAGCTTCCTAAGTAACGCACACGCACACACACACACAAACACACACAGTGAGCCAGTGAGAATATAATTTTTTCACTTCACTGTACGTGTGTGTGTGTGTGTGTGTGTGTGTGTGTGTTTATATAAGCTCTAGCTTTTTTCCTCAGCCAGATGCTCTCTTTGTTTATATTTAGATCTTTAATATAGTTCTGATTTGATCTTTCAAATATCACTATAGACTTGTTTGTCTATCAAATCCCAGGAATAATGCGTTTTGATATAAAGAGCAAGAGAAAGAAGTGGCTTCTTATCCGTAACCAGGGAAACATTATCTCGTCTGTCAAGCTGAAAGGTTCCGTTTGTTCACTGGATTTTATTAAATGATGAAAAGACGTCTGACATTGATTCTCTGCTCCTTATTGTTCTGTGGTGCCGATAAAGCCGATACCTTCAGCTTAGACAAAGAATCCAAGCCTCTGAAAGCGTTACGATGATGCAATAACAGAACTGCTGAGTTTTGAACTCTGATCAGTCGGAATGTGTTAAATCGGTTTTATATAAAACAATAATAAATAATAATAATAATAATAATAATAATAATAACAATAGTGAATTTGGTTTGTAATGAACTTTTCTTACACCCAAAGCGCCAGTTGTTTTCTGATCCTTTGTAGACACCTATAAATGGATAAAAAGTACCTGAAAACTTTTTTTGTATTTGTAAGCATGTACACTGCAGTGTGTGTGTGCGTGTGTGTGTGTATGTAAAATAAAAATAGGGTTAATCTAAGCACATGCAATTCTGAGGTGTTAAAGGCTGCGTCTGGTTCATAAAATCAGTCTTTACTGATAGAATTAGTGTAGATCGACTTTTTAGGTTTTTGTTTTCTGTGACAAACTGTAAATCTGACCTGAGAGAAATTAAAAGATCAAATTGTTTTTTCAAAATGCGTAAGAATAGTAAAAAAAATGCATTTTATCAGACTGGTTAAAAGTGTTTTTTTTTAAAAATTGAAATCAACACAAAGACAAAAACCCGTTCTCTGCTGCTAATTGTAATGTCATTAACGCTTCCTCAGATGCCGTGTCCCCACAGAAATCAGCCTATTAATTTTTCAATTACATCTTCTCAACATAGTAGCAATAAAACTCAGATATTAACACACAGCTTGATTAACAATTTTCTGCCATTTTACGTTTTTAACCAAAACACTGTAATTGATTTTAACCAGCTTGATAACACACTGCTGTTTCTCTCTTTTTTGGGGCATTTTTTAACTACACTGATGTGTTTTATGCACTGTGTAAAACAGCTTAAATTTAATAATAACACCCAAGGCTTTGTGCTGACCTTTGACCCCTTGAGCTCTGGCAGGAGGCGCTGGACGCACCGGTGTTGAGGTTGTGATGTGACGCTGCCCTCTGCTGGACATGTGAGGATATCACTACCACTGCATTCAGAAACATGATTCACAGGAAATCTGACCAGCTTGGAAACGTGTGAAAGAAGTTTAATAAAGCATTGATATTTACCTTTATAAAATAAGTTCTGTTTTAGATTTCTAAGCAAAATAGTTTTTAATGTTAAATAAACCAAAATGTTTATTAAACCAGAAGCTTGTTGCTGTCTCAGGTTTTTTTCTTTGGTATGAAATATATTTAAAAATATAGTATTAAAAAGTTACTATAATAGAAAAATAAAATTCCCATGTTATAAATATTTTTGGAGTGATAATGTCAGATTTTTTTCCTCTAACAGCACAGCACAAAGTGGTTTCTTTTAAAATAAAATTGAGATTGACACTGTGTGTGTGTGTGTGTGTGTGTGTGTGTGTGTGTGTGTGTGTGTGTGTGTGTGTGTGTGTGAATGCTTCAACAGCAGCTGGGGCTTTCCTTCAGAAGCGCAGAATCTGAAACATCACCGCTAAAAGACCTTGACAAACTGAAACGCGTCCAATGGGAAGCTTAATTAGATCATTTAATTGACAGCTCGCTGTAGTGCTTGGATGTGACCTCGTGACCTGCGGAATTAGACTCTGACATCCGTTTTTTTAACAGTCTGACGGGGCGTGACAGTCCGATTACTGCCCATTCCACTGCGTGCTTACATTAACGTTGCGCTTTTTCAGGTGCATCTCCTGCTTTTTCCCGCTCTCTCTCTCTATCTCTATCTATCTCTCTATATCTCTCTCTCACCCTCTCTCACTCGCTCGCTCTCTCTCTCTATTTGCCATCAAACCGCCATGAAGGAGTTTATTATCTGCTAATCAATGATCTCTGGCCGCGTTGGCCGTCCTTCAGGTGCTGTCATAATCACTTGATATCATATTCTACTAAAATAATCTCCGCTGGATAAAAAGGGGATTTAGACATTAAGACTTCTTGATCAGCGTGAACGTGTGACGATGATGATGTCGATGAGGAAAGGTCAGCAGGTGATGAAGGACAGATCGAATCAGGCTGTAACAGACAGTTCGGAATGCTATCACATGATGAATTAATTAACATCCAATTAGAGCACACGAGGAAAGTCCGGCAGGAATTGTGCCATCAGGATCGGGGCAGGATGTGATTAACGCGTTTCCGCCAGGGGCCACAGGACCCGAGCTCTTCTTCATCTCTCAGCTTTCAGCCTTCACTCCTGATCAGGATACTAATTTTCCATCAGCACTGAGTCACATGTCAACATCTACATTATCAAGCCTTATCAGGAACAACTTACAGCAGCAACTGAGCAGTTAAGGGTTGAAGGTCTTGCTC
This sequence comes from Bagarius yarrelli, assembly GCA_005784505.1. NCBI lineage: Eukaryota > Metazoa > Chordata > Actinopteri > Siluriformes > Sisoridae > Bagarius > Bagarius yarrelli. The sequence goes on along the minus strand of VCAZ01000054.1, from coordinate 2,010,022 downwards.
AGGGGGCCCAGCAGTGGAAGCTTGGTGGCGCTGGAATTTGAACCTGTAAACTGCCGATGATCAGGCAAACACCTTACCAACAGAGCTACCACTTCCCACCATGTAACATATACATCCTATAAAAAACAGATATACAAAACCATTGGCAACCATCAGCAATATGAGCATCAGTATGATTTTGGATGATGTAAACAATGTATACATTTTACAGTTTTATCATCGCCAACCTACAAACTTTAAAGGTTCCTCGTTCATCTGGTGGAACCCTAAAAACTGCTAAAAACCGATAAAACCCTAAAACTGCTACCCCAGTTACAAGCGGAATACAAGCCTTTAAAAGTTGCAACAATGCTTTTCAAAAACTGAATTCTCTCTCTCTCTCTCTCTCTCTCTCTCTCTCTCTCTCTCTCTCTCTCTCTCTCTCTCTCTCTGTCTTTATCTATTTTTGTTTCTCGTTGGTTCTATCTGTCTCTAAGCTGTGGCCAAGTCTAGCAGGGAATAATAGAACCGTGCAGGCAGAGAGAGAAAAAGAGGGACAGAGAGAGAGACAGGTGGAGACAGAAGAAAAGATGGTGAGAGATAAAAAAAAAACTTGGCCTGGATCCAGACGTCTCACCAAGTGTCCATCCTGCTGTTTTGCGCTCTCAGTAACCTTCAGCTAATCTGTCCTTTTGTCCTCGTCCATCTTCCTCATAACTCGCTGAAAGAAAAAATATTCAGTAAATATAATAAAGGTTACCGTAATGACATAAACAGTGTCTTCAAAAAACTTATCAATAAGAATGAATTAACATCTGATGTCAATTTACTTATTCAGACATAAAAATATTTATATTCAATGGGGTTTTTTTTATATCAATCACTAAACTGACTTCCAACCCACTAATTCTTGCTACTTCTAAAATTGTTGCAGATCTCAAGAAAAATATAAGCTGTAAGCAGTGTTTAGATCCACTGCCCTTCTGCCAATCATTTTCTGCCTTCTGTTCTTAAGGATGGCTTAGCCTAACAGTGGCATGATCGAGGCAGTTAAACCTTTGATTAACTTTTTTAATGAGGATATACAAAAGCAGCTGCAACAGAAATGTACCCTTCCATCAAATTTTTAAAATAATTTAGACACTACATTCAGACCCAGCAAGGTAGTTATTTATCTAAACTTCTGCTTTCACCCCTTGAGGCAATCTTGTTGGAGAAAAAAATGTCTCAATGTTTGAGACGTCAAATATAAATGGGAAAAAGATTTGGAGTACTTCTTCACTGAGGACGAATGAATAAGGATAACGTGAGAAAGCTCAGACTTTCTCTATCAATAGCCATCATAAACTCATCCAGTTTAATGTGATACAATGAGTTTATTATACTCCAGTGAGACTGCACATGTAGGATTGTCCTACATATGCTATGGTCCTGGCCGGAAGGTCTTAGATTAATACCATAGTTGAAGGTATTAATATACCTGGAAAACCCAGAGAACACCAATTCAATTCAATTCAATTCAATTCATCTATCCATCTATCCATCTATCCATCTATCTATACCTGCGTATATCCTAATTCAGGGGCACTGGGATCATTGGAGTCTATCCCAGCCGTCTCTAAAAGGGCAAGGGGCAGGAGGGGTAACACCTTAAACAGGTCGCCAGTCTATCAAAAAGCCACACACGCTCACTCCTATGAATCCCCATTCAATCGTACATACATGTTTTTGGACTGTCTGAGTTAACTGGAGAACCCGGAGTAAAACCCACACAAGCACGGGGAGAACATGCAAACTCCACGCAGAAAGACCCTTACCCAGGCCTTCTTGCTGTAAGGCAACCGTGCTAACCACTAAGCCACCGTGAATCTAAGCCACAATTCAAAAAAAACTTAGTGCTGAACAGTTTAATTCAATTCAACTTACAACTTACTTGGGTTTGATTCTATAGCGCTTTTAACAAGAAACATTGTCTCAAAGCAGCTTTACAGAACATAATAACAATACCACAACCACAATTAATTTTAAAAAAAAAATCCAAAATGTTATCAAAAACATCCCTAAAAACATCCCCACACCACACTTCTTGGTCAACAAAGGGTTAATCGCAGATTTGTTAGGATAGCTATGAAATGTATAACTTTTGAAATGGAAGGATTTTAAACCAGCCTCCCCTTCTTTTTTTTTATTTCATTTTTTCATTGCATAACAGCAGGAAATAATTCTCAAATATAATCTATAATTCTCTGTTTTCTTTTTTGAAATACATATGGCTTATTTGTGGCTTTATGGGTTGGTGATTTGGGGGTATGTTATAGGGTTAGTAGGTATGGGAATTGTATATTTAGATTATTCTGTATCGTAATTTGTAGAATATATTGAATTTGAAAAACCTAATAAATATAATATTTAATAGAAAAGCACTGAACAATTAAAAGACCTGGCAACCGAGTGTTTTTATAACCAAAGAGTTTAACGACGCGATGCTTAAAGTTGATGAAATGATCCCAATCCTGTAGCCTGAAATGTGCTACACTGATTTTAGAGTGTTATCACTATTTAACAAAACAGATAACTCATCACACAGACATCTGAACCGTGAAAACCCAACTCTAATCCCAGAACAAGGATTGGAATTACGCATTGCTTAAAAATTACACCTACATGGATGAAATGTAATGAAAGTTTATTAAACATCATGTGCACCTATATATAGCACACAAATACAAATACAAATGTATAGTAATGGTTTGGGTTTTAAAAAAGCTCACAGACCATAAACAGTGTTTGACTCTGAGGGGATGATAAAAGTGTGTATTTAAAAGCCCTTAAATACATTGTGTTCTTCTCTCTGATTGGTGACCCGGTGTTGATGTATTCTCTGGAACAGCAGGTCTGACAGAAGCTAGGGTTTATTTGAATGGTCTCACTCTGATACACTGTCGTTTCAATAGCAGCAACAGTACATGTGAAAGAAAACATTTATTTCACACTGGCTTTCTAAGGAAAACAATAACCCCACATTTACTATGAATAACTGTCAGCTTGATGCAGACTTTATTTGTGCCCGATTTGGACATTGTTTTTTTTTTTATTAAAAGCTACAACAGCATCATTTTAAAGTAATTAACTACAAGCCTCTCCCGCGAGTCTGCTTTTTTCAGTCTCCTACACAGACTTCATTAAGTTTGTTTGGGATTTAACCGCTGGATTCAGGCCAATTATTTCATCCCGTGATACACACAGAGTGGGCGTGGCTTCTGAATCAGTCTCCCTACATGTAATTTAAAAACGATCGTGTGTATGAGGTGGTGTGTGCTACACAAGAGACAAGCAAATTTACCATGTGAATCTGCTATTATATGTTACAACTGACACGCCCCAAATCTGTTCATAGACAAATGCGAGTACTTGAGTCATGGCTATCGCATGCAATGACCTCATGTGATTATGATTATTTCTGTTATTATACTTCCTGGACTTTTCACTATGTGTTAAAATCCATGTTCATGCATTACTTTTGCAGTCGATAAGGTAAAATCTGACAAACAGCAGGATGCTGGTCATCTAAAGGTCAAAGTTACAAGATCATAAAGCCAACTAGCCGTGTCTGAAAACTTTCACACACACACACAAACACACACTGGTGTGCAATGCAAAGCACTCTGCAGTGCTCAGTTTCAGATTCAGACACCCCCACGGTTAACCTTTCACGCTGAGATTTCTGGGAGTTGCGCCAACTTTCCAAGCCAACATGGCCTCCTAAGAGGAAGCTGCGCTCATAAGACGCAGCGTGAAGGCCGAGCCGAGCGCACAGCGCCACTGCACCGGCTTACCTGCAGAGATCATGAGCCTGTTATCATCCACCTCAGGAGTCGGTTAATTATGGCACTGCTCGAAGGTGTTGATGAGGCCCTTTTCTTTCACCTTTTGTTGTTTATATGTAGACAGAGCAGCAGGTCGCTGAACTTCCACAAAGGTCTCGACTGTCCAACTGTGTCCTACAACCAGAACCTGGAAATTGCACATCATCTGAAAGCGAAAAAAATCATGTGTGATTTGAAACATTTATGTGCATTGAACGCAAGGTTAAGGAGACATAAAGGATCTTTAAAAAGAACTGACTGCTGCTTTCAATTGTTAGAATGCAGTGAAACATAAGGTGTGTTTATATGGCAATATATATATATATATATATATATATATATATATATATATATATATATATATATATATATATATATATATATAATCAGGCTTTTGCAGTTTCAGACCCTGAAATTAGGCCCGCCCCTTTCAGATAGCATTAGTGTTACAGCTGAACAAAGAGCTTTATTACGAATGGCTCCTTTAACTAAAAAAAGCACTTTGCAGCACTGTTGTTATTTTTTACATTAGATAAAGTAATTTACTGTGTAATATTTCACAGCAATTTAAAAACTGAACACTTAATTAAGAGACCCTGGAGGGTTTTCCTGGGACTGCAGACATTGGACTAGTGGGCATGTCCTCAAACCTAATAACTGCATAAAGACACACCATTTTAATAAGCACACTAGGTTAAAATTACAAACAAAAAAAAGCCCTGTGTATCACTTAATAATTACAAGTCTAGCAGTTAATGCTTTAGAAATGTTTTTGTTTCTTGTTTTCATAAGTAATCTCTAATAACAGCTAGGGATCATTCTTTATAGAAAAGACACACAAATAAGAGTGCATATATAAATATTCAAATGAATTCTTATTTTAGCATTTCTTTACATAGACCTAAATGTGTAATAATGTTTTTTACGACGATAAAAAGCCTTTTTTTGTTAAAATCAATTTTTGAAAAGTGTTTTACACAGTGAATTGAATTGAAATCATAAAAAAAGAGATTTTAATAGAATTTTTAGATATTTATGTGCATTTAAATGATTTTCTATATTTCTAAAATTATGTGAAAATTAATGTAAAATGTAATAAAAGACTGAGGTAAAGAAACTGTGACTTTTAAATGAAATTAATGATCAAATGTACAGATATAAACCTTTATTGTACCACAATTTTAACCAAACTTAACACCGATTTGTCTATTTCTGTGCTGATGTTTGCTGAAAATGAAATATTTTAACGTCACTCACTTGCCTTTCTATATTTTCAGTGTTTATTAAAATTCTTTGTCAGATTTTCTCTTCAGGAAATAAAATAATGTGAAATTTATGTCTCAGCAGCAGCAGCAGCAGGGCTTCGAGTTCAACGGCTTTTGGAAAATTAAATTAAAAGGCTTAGTCCCAGAAGAACTAGAGAGCATTTCATTAGGACAATTATACTTTAATAAACGCACGTTAATTGAAAACCAAAATGTGACCTGGTGGAGCGGCACGTCCTCCACTGTGAAGAATGGGAAAAATGGCCTTTAGGGTTGATTTACAGTAGTGCTTACGTAGAGACCTCATCAGGAGATCATTATAATAAAAAAAAGAAAGGGGACAACTTTTTTAATTAGAACAGTCATTCCTGATAACAACATAGTCTCAATGTGACAAGTGGAGGAGTGATAGACGTAAGGAGGAAGGTATTAGTGCTGTTAACCTACATAAAACAGGGACAGAGGGCCAGCAAAACACACACACACACACACACACACACACACACACACACACACACACACACACACACACACACACACACACACACACACACCATGTTTAAATATTATCAGATATAACACTTCTCTTTTAGAGAAAAACTGACATTTATATTTAAATAAATGACAATTAGGAAACATTAATCATTTCCTTATATGGTAATCGCTTTCACGCACTGTGCTGACACTTTATAAGCTTTTCTTAATCAGATCATAAAAACTCATCAACATTAACTTTTTTTTAGTTTATAAACACTTAAGTTATCTTTTATCAATAATTTATGAACTACTTTTATAATATAAAACTAAACTGTAGTACCTTTTTTACAAATGATTTAAAACACTTCTAATTAAAACATATTAATAAACAAAAAAAATATATATATTTTTTTTATTTCACCAGGTTGTCCGGACTGATGATTAGGTAGATCAGAGACTAGATTGAAACGTGATTACTGATAATTGAAAAACCCCACCATAAACATCTGCAGGAGTTGATGGGATCAGACAAAAACCTGAGGAAAAAAGCAGATGAAGTGGAAGTGGAAGATCAGGAATTATATTGAATTATATTATACATAAATTTGCATTTAGAGAAAGTGGATTTAATTCAAACCTCAGAAACTGAGAGTCTATAATGCTGGTTTTATTAACATAAATTTAAAAAATAATAAATTCAAAAACTGATTTTTTTTTGTTAGTTTTAATACACTTTCTCTCTCTTTCTTTCTCTCTCTCTCTCTCTCTCTCTCTCTCTCTCTCTCTCTCTCTCTTTGTCTTAAGATCATTATAAGAAGTTCATTAAAAATAAAAGAGGGATTAAAAACCATAGCCGATCAGCCACAGGGTTGACCAATAAACCCAAAAATCAATTGGGGGGGGGGGGGGGGGGGGGGGCTTAACGATGAGGTCAGATCCTACATTAGGAAACATACATTTATAAATGAGGCCCTGACTAGTGGACAAGCAATGTCTCTCCACTTTTATAGTCATGTGGCATAAACCACACTCGAGAGAGAGAGACAGAGAGAGACACAGAGAGGGAGAGAGAGAGACAGAGAGAGAGACAGAGAGAGAAAGAGAGAGAGAGAGAAGGAGAGACTAAGAGACAAAGAGAGAAAACAAACTACAAAATCTTAAAAAAACTCGACTGTATTTTGTAAGTTTAAAGACTAGGACAAATCAAAATGTCAACTTGAAAGATTACAAATTAAGTCACCATTTAAACACACACATTATTAAACCACATTATTAAACTCTAAAAGCAGATATTTTAAAACAGAATTTTAATATTCAGCATGTTTGTAATTTGAGATTCATTTATTAACTGTTAATCTGGTTAAAAGTCAAAACTGATGATATAAATGTTTCTCACACCCCAACTCTTTACTATAAAATATTCCATTTACCCCCAAGTACCGGTTTAATTTATGAACACAAACCTGACTATTTAATTATTCAAATATTCAGATATGGACCTCATTATGTAAATGCACACAATAATATTTAGCTAATTATTGGAGTCAGAGAGCTTTCAGCTCACAGAACACTATTCCGAAATAATTAATAAAACAATCATTCGATCATTTTGGATAAAAGTCATTTAAGTCTAATTTGGTCATATATGAATGATTAAAGTGCAATAATAGATATAATAACTTTATTTAAATAATCACATCCCCTGGTAGATCTAAACCCAGGCACATTATACACATTATATATTCCTGACTGAGTTTATAGAATAATCCGAAGCTGATGAGGAAAAAAACTTATTAATTGAGAGAAATCTGATTGATTGGAGGGAATAAAAGAAGAAAAAAAAGAAAAATCACATAATTATGCAGGACGCTTGTGTTTCAGACAGTCAGATTCGATTGATGAAGGCAGGATTATTGATGTTTTTGGTTCCTTTTTCTTGTTTTAATAAAGCTTCTCTTTCAATCTGCTTTTCACTTGTTCTGATTACCTGAGCAGAAATAAAGAAGGTTATGATGAGGGTTATAATTTATTAGTTTTTATGTTAAAGAGACATCCCGTGTCTCTTTGCCACACGCTGATGGCTACGCTGAATAAATGAAACATTGGGATTATACAGGTCATAACAAGCAGCATGATGTAGGTGAATCCTATATTTCTGTTATTGTGCAAGTAAAGTATCAGGTTACGTTTGGGCCATTACTTAAATCCTCGTCTGAAAGGCTGCTTAAGGAGCTTAAGGGCCTCGGTGCTCACGAGCAGCCTGGAGAAAGCGGCTCGTTCAGCTCGGCTGAGCCTTTATGAAGTGGTTTAGACCCGAGGCTCGCTAGGCCTCTCCGTCTCACCGTGGCCCCTCAGAGACCCTCACAGCTGTAAGCGAGAAGAAGAAAAGGCTGGATTTCTTTCCGTCGTGCACTGCTGAACTCCCGGCTGCTCCTTGTGTCATTCAAAATAGGCCTCCTAACGAGCCTGCTCCTCCGAATAACCCAGACCGGTGTCATTCAAATCACTGACACAAAACTGATATGCCAGATAACTGGGGCTTGTTTCGTTTAAATAAGCGACAAATCTCTGAGATTTCAGCCTGGAGGACAAACTGACGCTCTCCAGAAGTTCTAACACAAACTAGACGTGATGTTAGTCTGATTTTTTTATGACATTTTAACTCTGAATTGCTAAGAAACTGCTGAGGGGGATTTAAAGACAGAATATGTATTACACTGCCTAGAATAAAAGGTAGTCTTAAGGCTTTACAATCTAGAGCTCATTTGCAATTGCTCTGGAACTTTCACTGTTATCCAGAATTTCCTTTCTAGAAAAAACTGCAGAAGAAATATTAGGTCGTCACTTTCTTTGTCTTTTATCAGACAAAACACAAACTCGTCTGATTCTGAATTATTTTTAAACTTTTTTTAGGAATTAAACACTTTCAATCAAATCAGACTGTAAACATAATAAATAAATAAAATAATTTAAAAATTGATGTGTACATTCATTTTGTTTAGAACACATATCATCATCATCATCATCATCATCATCATCATTATCATACAAGTGGGACAATGGTATATATAAATTATTAGGGATAAATAGTAGATATACTTTAAATTCTGTTTCTATTTATTTTAAATCATCATTTAAAAAAAGGACACACAATCTGTAAACATAATAAATAAAATGAAAATTCATCAAACATAACAAATAACAGAATGGGCTGTCTTTTTTATGTAAAAATTTCACATTTCCAAAAATATTTTTTTCCCAGATTCTTATCCTTGTCATTGTGATATGATGTTTGACGTTTTTTTTTTTTTTACTGATATCTGATCCAGAGTGTTGTGCTATAATCAGCCCAAGAATTAATTAGTGGTATTAATTTGGGATTCCTTCACATTTACACAACTGAACGTCCCTAAATCTGTTTATTAAAAGAATATCCTATAATCACTTGTTAATAATCACATGAGCGTTTAAGGATGATTTTATGGGTTTATTTTTTCTATGTGAGGCAATCATACATTTTTTTTTTCTTTTTTCTAAATAATATTGTGTGGTGATTTTTTTTCCATTGGATTGTTGTTTCTGTGGGGATTGAGGTCATGCTTAATACATGATGTATTCATACATAAGTATGATCACGTGAAATCACATAGATCAAAGATGCAAATAGTAATAATCTTAGGAAGCTGCCTACACTGGTACAAATGTCAGGAAAAAGGCAGAAAGACAAACTGACAGAAGCACAAACAGACAGACAGATCGAAACAGGTGGAGAGAGAGAGAGAGAGAGAGAGAGAGAGAGAGAGAGAGAGAGAGAGAGAGAGTGAGAGACAGACAAAGAGAAAGACAGACAGACAGACAGACAGACAGATAGATAGATAGATAGATAGATAGATAGATAGATAGATAGATAGATAGATAGATAGATAGATAGATAGACAGACAGATTGGTATTTATAACCTGTGTGTATGTTGAGATATTTTGTGTAAATTGGATGGGTATTTTGGGGTGTATATAAGGGTATCTGGTGTGTGTTGGTCTGAGTGTTTGTAAAGTGGGGAGTGGAGACGATTTCCAGCCTGAGAAGAGGAAGAGAGAAAGACTGCAGCAGAAAGTGCAAATATTTATACAGAGCTAATAAAGATTGTTAAAATATAGTAATACATTAGACCTGTCTGGCCTGTCTGACTTTTAAAACTTTTTCTCTGACACACACAAATACACACACAGACACGCAGTCATGAAGACGCAGTGATACTGTCAGTGAGGAGAGAAGAAAATCAGCCAAGCGGAACTCAGGATTATTTAACATCGAAGTGTTAATGAGTCATTTTAATCTCTCTACTAAAATCCAATATAAATGCATCCGGACTGAAGTGTCACAGAAAACACACTTCAAACAGTAAAGCTTAAATAAGCTTTGTATTCCAGTGTGGTGTGTGTGTGTGTGTGTGTGTGTGTGTGTGTGTGTGTGGTGTGTGTGTGTGTGTGTGTGTGTGTGTGTGTGTGAACTAAATGTTCTTTAAAGCAGTAGGATTTAATTAAATTGATTTAAAAGCCAAAAGTGGTTTAATGTGTAACTGCATTTCATTTTAACACACATCAGCATCATCAGCATCATCATACCAGTGGGAAAATTATATATGTATACATATACACATTATTATAATTATTACTCTACTAGTTTTATAAAATATATATGTAAAGAATTTAAGACTGCAGCCAATCAAAAGTATGAAGAGAAATCTTATTAATTCTAAATAGAATATTTATAAAATTGTTTAAATCGAGTTGAATAAAAGGTTGAATGAAAGTTTAATATGTAGGAATTTGTTTCATGGTATTTCGGAAATAAACTCCCCAGAGATGACCGAGGAGCGCGAGTCTCACACTGACCTTTAACCTCATCAACATTTATATTAATTTCTTTCTGTCTTTAAATGAATAAATTCCGGCGCAGGAGGAGAGAAGAGTGAAACCTAGTGTGTGATGAGACACAGAGACTGATCCCGCTGAACAAAGGAAAGGGTGTGTGTGTGTGTGTGTGTGTGTGTGTATGTGGCCTGGCTTTATTAAATGACCTCACTGACAGCGAGCTGATTCTCTCTCTCTCTCTCTCTCTCTCTCTCTCTCTCTCTCTATCTCTCTCTCTCTCTCTCTCTCTCTCTCTCTCTCTCTCTTAGTTTCCTTTTTAAAACTTGCCTTTAAAGTACGCCCGAATTGTGACGTCATCGCGTAAAAACCAAAGAAAAAGCGCCCATCTTTTCATTCCCACCTGTCTGTACACGCGCGTGCAATCGCGTTCAGAGCTGCAGCGTTTATTCAGGTTTTTTATGTTATTTTATATTACACATCACTGTCCGCTGCATGCTGTAGAACCAAAAATAACCCATTACAGACCTTTAAACATCAAGAAAAACCCCCAAATAAAACTAATGAATTTATGAACTGTCGGTGTATAGATAGACAGACAGACAGACAGATTAGACAGACAGATAGATAGACAGACAGACAGACAGATTAGACAGACAGATAGACAGACAAAGACAGACAGATAGATAGATAGATAGATAGATAGATAGATAGATAGATAGATAGATAGATAGATAGATAGATAGATAGATAGAAAGATTACTTTTTTATACTTTTTAATACTCTTTTGTAATAAATAATTTTGTCATATTTGTGAGTTTTTTATTAAACAACTGTAAGATTAATTTCCAGTTAGTTTCAAACAACTTTTTCTACGCAAAGAGAACGAATTTTGGTTAGTAAATTATTTAATTAACTAGTTAAATGTAAAGTTTCCGTGCAGAAATGTTTCAGCAGCTTTGCACAGATCATTAGGAGTAGAATCAAACTATACTGTAAAACTGATGAACCTGCCATGACTTATATTCAGCTATTAATTTGTATATTAAACACATTTAGCTTTATGCTATAAATCATTGCCCTAGAGTAGAAAAAGACATTTATATTTATGATAAAACAATATTTATTTTATTTTACTTTGATTCATTTGGTCCCTGTTTTATTAAAATTAATTATTTGTTTGCTTTATTTTGTTGAAACACTGTATTTTTTTTTTAGTTGCTTTTTTGTTTGTTCTATATGCAATATAAATGTGTGGAATTGTTATGACAATAAAGCAACCTATAAATACTGAATTTTTAGATTTCCGGTTAAGTTTTACATTTTTTTGACAGATGGAAATAACCTCCAGCCTGCTTTTTTCCTAAACAAAGTTAAAACAGAAAAATGCGCTCATGCACGTGTGTCTGTGTGAAAGAGAGAGAGAGAGAGAGAGAGAGAGAGAGAGAGAGAGAGAGAGAGAGAAGACGCGAGGGAATAGGGACCGACCTGAGCATCTGGAACAAACTAAAGTAAAAAAATTGTAAACCTTCTAACTTTTAACACTTTTAGTTTATTTTGAGAGAAACAGAATAATGATAAGGGTTGAGGTGGAAAAAAAGGAAAAGTGTGAAGCGAAAGAGAAAGATTTGGCTAAAAATAAAACTTACTCAGGTGGTGTGGTGTGGTGGTGTTGATGTTTAACTTCCTGACATGTTGATGGTGTGGATGAAGGACAGAAGGACAGGAGTTTTGCGGTGTGATGTCTCTCCTCCTAACCCGTTCTCTCGCTCCTTCTTTATCACACACGCACACACACACACACACACACACACGCACACACTCACACTCGCCTCTTTCACACGCCAGCATCTGGCTCGCTCATTATCACAGAACAAAAAGCGGAGGAGACACAGAGCACTTCCTCTCCTCCATGAAACCCCTGCTCCATATTCAATCTCCAGTGCATTAATAAAGATATCGGACTTATACTGAGTCCATCCATCAGTCATGCCGTCTCTCTCTCTCTCTCTCTCTCTCTCTCTCTCTTTAACGCTCACACACACATCATCTAAACAGGAACAGAGACTTCCGTTTCTTTGTGCTTCATTCTTTCATTTTGACACCTTACAAGGTGACCTGCTGTAATAAAATAAAAAATTATATAAACTACAACTAATATAATAATAATAATATAACAACAACAACAATAATAATAATAATAATAATAATAACGATGATGATAATAATAATAATGAAGAAGAAGAGGAAGAAGAATGGTTATGATAAATAACAAGGTTACAAGAGTAAACTTGAGTCACTTAAATTCAGTAAACATAAATATAACAAATCTCGTTAACACAAAAATCACGTGATATCAATAAATAATACGTGTAACGGATGCATAAATAAAGTGTAAAATATCAGACTAACAAAATGTCCATGCGCATAATGAACAGCAAACAAACAAACAAACAAACAAACACTTTTTCATAATAACCATTCATTTTAAAAGTGGAAGATACTGTGATATTTTTGTGACAGAGGGAAAGGGAGAATAACAACACAAAGGACTTTCTTTATTTACTCTCAGGACCAATACGCGGTACAGACACAAGATTTAGTGCATTTCTTTTACAAAACCAGGTGACGTCATCGAAACGGACGTAAAGACGGTGAAGAAAGAATTGTGTTACAAAGAGTAAACTAACTAACCAATTAACCAACTGAACAACTAAATAAATAAGTGAATAATAAATAAACTAATAAATACATAAATAAGTGAGTTTAAAATCCAGTTGTGCTCATTTGAATGTAAAAAAGACAAAAAAAATTATGACGCGTTCGTATTTTTGGCTTTTCTTTTTTAGTTTATTAAGTAGTTATATGAAATACAATTATAATTACAATTATAAGTAAAACACATTATTTATATTTACTATTTTTATTTATATTGTAGGTCACTGTAGCCTCGGCGGTGATAAAATAGACCGGATGTTGGAATCACCGTTTTTTCTGACTTTAACCTTGAATAATTGAAAAGGAAAAAGAAAGAAAAAAAAGGGGGGAAAAATCCTTTGACAGATTTTCCATTTTCTATGATCACTAAGCGTTACCGCGTATGTGTATGTGTGTGTGTGTGTGTGTGTGTGTGTGTGTGTGTGTGTGTGTGTGTGTGTGTGTGTGTTGGAGAGAGAGGCGCTGGTGCTTGACCTCGGACACACAAAAGTAAAAACTTTCCCTAAAAAAAAACAAGAAGAAAAGCTTTCACCCCTGCTTTCATGCTCGACACACACACACACACACACACACACACACACACACACACACACACACACACACACACGTTTAAAAGTTGATGTCAACCAGTGAATCTTCAAGCTAACATTTAAGTCATAGTAAATATAAAATCATATAATTATATTATTATATTATTATTATTATTATTATTATACAACTATCATCGTGTTTTAATCAAAATTCTATATTTTTACTTCTGAAAATAACAGACTGTTAACCAAACGGGTTTTTAAACACACTGTTTATACAAAATCATGTGTCCAGTCGAAGATATTCAGTAACTGATTAGTTTTTCTTTGTTATCTGTGTAAACATATTTTAGGAGTCTGTTAAATATTATTTTTTTAAGTTTGTTGTTTATATAATTTTTTTTAATATCAAAAGATTTCCCTGTGCAGTCTTTCTTTTCTCTCTTTCTCTCTTTCTCTCTTTCTCTCTCTCTCTCTCTCTCTCTCACACACACACACACACACACACACACACACACACACACACACACACACACACACACACACACACACGAGAAAACATAACATCTAATCTTCCTCTTATAACTGAAAAAAGAAAAAGGGGATGTATTTGACGTATATAAAACGTATAAAAACAGTTTTAGAAAGCTGAAGCCGGAGGATACAGAGAAATTGTAGTCTATTGATTTCTCAGTGCCATGTTGGATTAAGCAACTCAAAAGGTTTACAATCTTTCATTTAGAAAAATATCATTCATTTACAAAGAAGATAACGTAAAGAGAGAGACCGAGACAGATGGAGAGAGATACAGAAAGAGGCAGATAGACAGACAGATAAAAAGACAGGAAGACAGGGAGAGAAAGACAGCGAGAGAGAGAGAGAGAGAGAGAGAGAGAGAGAGAGAGAGAGAGAGAGAAAGAGAGAGAGAGAGAGAGACAGACAGACAGACAGACAGAGAGACAGACAGAGAAGAGAGAGACCGAGAGAGAGAGAGAGAGAGAGAGAGAGAGAGACAAACAGATAGACAGACAGAGACAGATAGATAGACAGACAAACAGAGACAGACAGACAGAGAAGAAAGAAAGAGAGAGCGAGAGAAAGAGAGAGATGGAACTTGAATGAAATGGTAGGACGAATGCTAACCCCGCCCCTCTCCATCACTTTGATTGTCTGTCAAGTTGTTGATTCTTACAAACGTGTCAGCGTAATTACAGTCATCACCTACAAAATATTAAACACCGAACCGCCTACAGGACAGACATAAAAAAGGGAAAAGGAGCCTTCATAAGCATTTTAATTTCTCAGCAGCTGGAACATCTGGCTGTGCTTTATTTTAGTTTAGATTTTTTTTTTCAAAAACAGCCTTTTGAACAGGTAAAACACAATTGATGGTCCGTCAAAACATTGTAGTTGAATTAATATTAAACTTAAGCTTTTAAGCAGCTTTTATAACTGTAAGCTGTAAATACATAGTGATGTTTAAAAAACGTTTAATAAGTACTTTTTATAATGCCAAACATTTCCAAAATAGGAAACTACCTTTCTCTTTATCCTTTGAGTCGCTCCTGTGTGTGTGTGTGTGTGTGTGTGTGTGTGTGTGTGTGTGTGTGTGTGTGTTAAAGCCCAACAGGAAGTCGGGGTGATGCGGTGTGACCCCGATATGAGAGCTTGTGAATGGAGTTGGAGTCTGAGCTCTGTGATCTGCGAGCTGCTAAAAAGAGCCCAAATCCCTTCTTTACTTAAAGAGGAAAACACAAATTAAATCCGGCTTTCACTTTTCTCTTTTTTTTTCCTTTTTTCTTTCTTCTTTCTTTCTTTCTTTCTTTCTTTCTTTCTTTCTTTCTTTCTTTCTTTCTCTTATTCCTTCTTTTTCTTTTAACGCAGATTTGAGATTGTTTTTGTTCTCTAAATTTCTGTCCAGTTTTCTTTCTGGACCACATTACAGAATGAACCTAATGCGACTGGACAAAGAAAAGAGTAAAACGGTGCAATTATTGCAGCAGTGTTTATAGTGTGTTTAAGGTGTGTGTGTGTGTGTGTGTGTGTGTGTATGTGTAGTGAGGTATAATGATATGCAGTGTTGTTCTAGCGCAGGTGGTAAAGTGTTAATCCTGAAGAATTTCTCTCCGATTAAAGAGAGTGGATCTCATTACCGCGACTGAGGATAAAGTTTCTAAAACAATCCGTGTTTTGGCTGAGAGGAAAAATTAATGAGGGAAAATTAAAACCTTTTGTAAGCAGACACTTACTTTAAATAGGGAATGATATGATCACATGTTCCATTCTAATTATAATCAGCAATGTGAACGCGACACAGGTTTATGTAATGTGCAAGCTGTGTTTCAGAAATAAATATAATAATAATAATAATAATAATAATAATAATAGGGTTTATTATTATTATTATTGTTGTTATTATTAATATTCGTTATTATTATTATTATTATTATTATTATTATTATTATTATTATTATTATTATTATTATTATTGTATTATTATTATTATTGTTATTATTATTATTACAATTTATTTATTTTATATCATTTTTACTTTTTAAGAATAAATTATGGAACTATTGTTTTAATATTAGATTAGCAAGCAAGCCTTTTTTTACAAGCAGTAAAATAATTATTTTAGCCTTTTGGGTTTTTTTTGGCTTTTGTTGCGCCTCCTAATATTTTTGTAGAAAAACGTGGGTATAGAACAAAAATGTTAATTAGAATACAAAATAAATGCAAAAAATGCATTTTTTTTATACTTTTTTTGTTATTATTTTTTTAATTGTAAACAGATTTCCAACCAACAATTTCCATCTTTTTGTTATTATCATTATTAATATTTGCCTACTTAATAGAACTGTATCCAATCACCTATCCGAATTTTCCAGTCGCCCTACACCTTTATTCTAAAGAAGTGGAAGAAGTGGAAGTTCATACAGACTGTATTGTTTAAGTCTTTATTGTGAGCTTTAGTGAGGCTTGATTTCTGAGCAGAATCAATGCATCTGCACAGAATTGATTTTAAGCAGCTGTGTCACTTCCTCGGATGTCCTGCTGAAGGTCACACATTCGCTTTTTATTGTCATTCAGCTGCATATATGAACATTAGCACACTTTCCGCGTGACTCACATTAAAATGGCGGGTTGATCACAGCAGGAATCTGCATTCAGTCCCTGATATATTAGTGTATTTATTAGCTGTGTGAGCTTAATGTATGATATATGACCACTATATTACCTAGCACATGATGCATGTTAATGAATGGCTAAGGATACGGGGATTAGCTCGCGCATTTTATTTGAATAATGAATCGTTCTAATCTGCGTCCTTTCTCGTTAGCCATACAAGCTAATTAAAGGGTGAAGTCTTGTAATGGTAAAGTTTCTTAGATTCTGCCAGATGATCAGAAATTGTGAATTTATTTGCAAAAACGCACAGGTTGCCAAAACACGGATAAGTGGAACCCAAGAGAAAGTTTTTACAAAGCTGTGGCGCTGCTGCTAATTCAGCACTGTGCGGTTTTTTTTGCTGCTTGTGCATTTTGTAGGCTGTGTATTTCTCATGCACAATGTGTGTGTGTGTGTGTGTGTGTGTGTGTGTGTGTGTGTGCGGGTTTCATTTCGCCGCCGTTGGTGCGCATCACTGGTTTCTTTTAAAGCGCCACCAGCGTCCAGGCCGCGCGCTCGGTCCTGCATTACTTTGCGCTGGAGTGTGACGGCAATTCATACATCTTTTAAATTGTTGGAGTGAAATAAATAAAACAGCAACGCGGTTTTCATAACAAATAATCAAGTTAAGCTTTTATAACACCCCCTGGGTCACTCCGGTCAATTAAAGACCAGAGTTTATAACCTGACACAAAATACAGGAAAATATTATGCGATGATACCATCATATGGCTATGATATGAACTAACATGACATAACCACGTCTATAAAACAAGATCAAATTGTAGTTGTTAAATATGACATTCAGCAGTATGTTATACAGCACATATACATACTCCAGAGTGTGTGTGTGTGTGTGTTAGCGGTTTGTGTGTTATGTATATTAAGTTATATTATCAATATGTTACACCATATGACCATTTTTGGATGAATATGTTATATATCCTAACTGTAAGGAACAGTGTGTTCTGTCATATGACTAAAAATTTAAAAGCATTCCTTATGTTTATTATGGCGCAAATGTCACGCCATATGACTCATTTATTAACTTATACACACTTCATATTTAATACGTTGCGCCATATGACCAATCTGTTATAAAGCCAATATGTATAGTCTATAGGTGTGTGTCAGCGGTACATCATTATCACGTGACATTAGGGCAATCTTACTAATCGCTTTAATGCACTAGCCTATAAAATATTTATGTCTGTACGAGGAATAAATTATATTAATAATATGTTATGATATATAACAAAAAGACCAAAACGGGATAAAATAAACAATATCATTTATCACTAATATGCTATGTCGCGGAGCCAAGACTTTATAAGGTGCTAAATATGATTTATAGGTTAAATGGTATGTCCTATAAACAATTCTGGTCTTATTTAGGGCAGGTTTAATTTTTATTCATGTGTCAAAACCAATTAATATTAAAAAAGAAATAAAATAAACATTGTTTTATATATAACCAGTTAATATGACCCACATAATAACTGATATTATAAGTTAAATATTATAAGAATATTATAACAAACAGCCAGTGCATTTTAACATGTGCTATGACACACTATGCGCTCTATATGACCTATATAGTAATACATCTTAAGCCATGCTCCATATGACAAACATATCAACTTATATACTACCGATAATTTATTAGTGTTTCACTTTACATTAGACTGGTGAGCCTTATGAGCCTAACATGTTACATGAATCACGTGCAATAATACATATTAAGCTTGTAATCTATACATCCATTAAGTTTATTTGGCAAATGTTATATATAGTGTTAGTAATGATATGGCAAGTCTTTATAACGCCCTCTGTATAATCAGTGTGTAATTAAGGTCAAATGGAATGACATATAGACAATATTCTAAGATTTATATGACCAATATGTTGCACATTGGCCATGATATTATTATTAAAATATGACGTCGTAATACAAAAAAAGACAAACATGCAAACCTTAAGTCAAAATTGGATTATTGATTTACATGTAACATACATTAGGTCTAGATTGTAAACAAACTATACATCACATGATCAATACGTTATGACACGTGACAAATATGTCAATTAACCTTTGACTTATCACTAATATATGCACATGTTGTGATGTATATGACATATTACTAAAGGATGTATGATGTAGGGCCAAGGTTAATTCCTGTTATAGATCAAACCATCGCTAATAATGATGATCTTATATGATCTCTCTTTATTAAGTCTCGTGCTAATGACCTGTACGTAGCGCGAGCCTGTAGTATATGCTAATTTAATTCATGGCTTTGGGTTCCTGTAGCTTTAAATGAAGGAAACTAGGCGAGGCTGAGATGCTGTCACTTAGCGGAGTCAACGACTCACGTGACTCAAATGGCGTGTCTTTATTGGTAGAAGGCACGTGTCTAGGATACGGGAGTGTGACGTCACACGGGAGTCTCGTATTAAAAATAAGAACAAAAAATCCGTAGTGAAAGTATTTCAGAGCCAGTTGGCAGCTCTTTATTTAGCCGTTATTTGCTCACTGAGGCGCGACTACAGCACCGACTCCTACAGCGGCCTTACTACAATTATTCCTGTTATTTATACTACTAGTATTATCCTAATTATTAGCAGTAGTATCTTATTAGATAAATAACATTCCTCTCATTTTGTTAAGAACTACTTCGTGGAGCTTGCTGTGGAATTAAAATCTTTAATTATGTTTTTTCTTTGTGCGCACCAAAAGCGCTCAGGTGGCATTTAAAATCCAGAGAAAAACATATTCTCTTTCTTATTTTAAAGACGTTCAGTTTATGTTTTTAAACTGAAGAAAATCTCTTAAAGAGAAAAGGAGAAATATATTTGAAAAACTGGAATTCGGGAGCGCTCGCCTGCGTGCGGGAGAGAAAGGGGTTAAGGAGAGTTTCAGGATGGAAGAGAAAGATCAGAGCAGCAGAGATGCAGGAGACGAATCCAACCGTGCCATCCTGCCGCTGCTCGAACCTCCCGGAAACCTACACCGGATCACCAACTTCTACATCGACAACATTTTGCGCCCGGACTTTGGACGCAGAAAAGAAAGCGCTGCTGCTGTGAACGCGACCGAGCGAAGCGATATTAACGCATCCGGAAGAGAGAACCGATGTCCATCAGAGGCAGAGACGGACACAGACCAAGCAGGATCACCGGGGTCGGGGGAAGGAGCATCTAATCATAGCGTCAGCGGCTCAAAATCCGGGGCGGAAAGTGGCGCGGATCAATGCGCAAACTCGCCTAATAACCCACAGATGCTGTGGCCAGCCTGGGTTTACTGCACCAGATACTCGGACAGACCCTCATCAGGTCAGAGTTCATTTATTAACCATACTAGAAAAAATTCCTCGTAAAAATAGCCATGGAATTTTTTTTGAACGACTTCAAATACAGTAAAAACGAAAATTTTCATTAAATTATAAATTTACAGAAGATTAAACAGTCAAAATGCAAAGGATGTAAAAGGTTAAAATAACAGAACGAAAATGTGGTTTTCAATTCGCTCAAGTGTGTTTTATGTAAATGATAAGATAAACAAAAAAATCTCAAGAGCCCCCGAAGCAACATAGCTCACATTAACAACTGGAAATCGGCTAAAAGATCTTTAGATTTAGTTAATGTTTAAAAAAATCCCTATTTCGTTTAAAAAGACTTTTGAAAACGTAATGTGGGGGGAAATAAATAAATAAAAAGAATCGGCTCCGAAACTGCGCTTCGGTTCGTGTTTATTGTCAGCAGCGAGAGTTTTCTGCACCTGCTTTTTGCTTTTCTTTCGTGTATAAGTCTTTATGTTAGTTACGATTTTCTTCATACCCTTTAACAAAAAGTGAATAATAAACCGTTTAGTAGAAGGTGAAATGATGCCACAGACTTCGGACAGAATCGACACAGTTATGTAAATCTGTATGCAGCTACATTTAATTAATTGTTAAAAGATTTGTTTTTTCTTTTTGAAGTAATTAACAGGAAGCAAATCCGATATAAAGTGATAAATTTCACAGCGAAGGAAATAATAACCAGGCTGTTTTACAGTATGATTTCGAGTCTTTGTGGAAATTTAATGAACATAATCAGATGGAAATTTACTAAACCTTTGTGAGGCCATTTTAGCAGCTATGCAGCACGAGTTTACTTTTTGGAAAGTAATAGTTTTAAAAGTGTTTATACCAAAACTTTTAAAATAATCAGATGTTTTTTAATAATCTGGAATTTTAGAGATATATTAACTATTAAATGTATATTTATATTTTTAAAAATTAGGCTCAGGATTGTGAATAAACTGAAGACTTTAAACATACCTAACATCGCTGCACATTATTATTATATTATTATTATTATTATTATTATTATTATTATATATACAATTAGCAGTGTATATTTGACGGTGGTCATGCGTTATTACAGATAAAAGTAAAGAAAGAATTGGACCTAAGGATTTCGTTCAGAGTGTGTAGTTATACATAATATTAAATAAAAATACAATTATATATTTCAAGAGTTTGTTGAATAAAAATTAAACCAAGTTTAGCGCCTTTGTTCGGTCGAGGTCTTTGTTAATATTTCATTAGCATATTTTTGTTGGACAATGGAGTTGATGGTAGTCGAGGCTCCAGACATTCTGTGCGAAAGTATACATATTTCGTTAAAGAATAAGTGTTTTTTACAGAATAAATAATTTCACACTCTATAGAGCTGCTGTACGGAATTAAATTGCGCTTCATAGCAAAAGTTTCTTTTACTGAAAGAAACCCAAACCTGTGTGCATTATTATTACTATTAATGTTCCTGTTATTATTTTTATTATTATTATATTTATTGCTTTGGGCGCGAGATATTCATTGGTTCAAATCACACAATTTATGAATAATAATCATGTCGTAATCGAGACAAATGACAATTTTAGTCGGAAAGGCCAAACCGAGAGTGTGTTGCTTTAATATAATCGTTAGCTTGGATGCTAAACAGAAATTACATTAATTTATAATGAATAGATTTTGATAATAAAATGAAATTGTGGTATAATAAAATAGAGACCCATAAAATAAAATCAGAACATGATTTAACCCTGTGTAAAATCATGTGATCTGTTATCTAAACTAAACGATATGATGAAGTTGCATATCTAACAAATCGTGCCAGGTTAATCGGTCAGAATTAGAAATATTCCGGAGCCAATCCCACAATATCACTTTTTAGAGTGATAAACCGGAAGTAGTTATTCTGTTCATATACGTTCCCGCGCAGCACTTCCCAGCAAAGTTTATATAGAGTATTAAGAGCAAGAAGCGATTATAAAAATGTAGTTGCTATGGGGACAGAGGAGGGAGGGAATGAAAAAAAGGGGGGAGGGAAAAGGCATGAGTTAACCCCACCCCCTCTATACAGCCACCCCCTACCCCAACTCCGAACCTCCAAAAAACTCCAACACCCTTTCAAATATGGAAATGCGTATGCAAATGTGTATGAGGGAGAGAAAAAAAAAGCTTTGTCTGGAGTTTTCAAGAAGGAAAAAATTCTTCCGGAGAGTCGAAAGTTACAGAGACTGATGATTTTATTAAAATAAATAAATGGATTATTCAAATAAATAAATAAATGAATATATTATCACTACTACTATTACAACAACTACCACTAATATTAATACTATTAATAATAATAATAATAATATACCTTTTATTGTTAGAAAAGTATTAAAAAAACTACTTTTAAATTATTATATTATTTGTTATAAATGCATTTTACCATATTATTATTATGTTTTTTTTTTTTATTTTTTATTTGGCCCTTATATATTATTGTTAGTATTATATTCTTCCTGTTGAATAAGATACTACTAAGTTTCTGTGCGCGCATGTTACCATAACAACAGTACTTGCTCTTAACAACAACAAAAACAACAATAATAAAAAATAATAATAATAATAATAATAATAATAATAAATGGTTGTTATTATTATTAAATTACAGGTTCAGTCCCAACTTGTGCCCATATTAATATCCTATTCTTTACAAATACATTCTCAGCTCCATTGAACTTTTCTGGTGTTGTTTCTGTAAACAGTCGTGTGTGTGTTTTGATTAGTCGTGTAATCAGATTTCATTGATGACTTTTAATAAACAGCCGGTTTACAGAAATTGATATCACTGATTTCTCATTCCTGTAAAAGTCCTAAAGATTCGTGCTGCTCCAGACCTCCTGATAGTGATGTGCAGAATAATCACACACCTCAGACCTCCACTGCTGTCCTGCAGATAGTTCGTTTAATATAGAAACACATGCTGGTGTAGTTTATCAGCTTCCGGAGGTGTAAAAGTGCGCAATTACACACACACACACACACACACACACACACACACACACACACACACACACTATTTTTCATTCATACCTTATCCTGTAACACAGAGTAGTAATCCCACAATGCACTGCGCTGTAGTAGTCTGGGGCTTACAGAACGATAATAATACAACTGGCTGTCTTTAGCAAAAAAAAAATGCAGAAAAAAGTAAAAAACATACAGCATTTAAATAGATAATGATAAAAATAATAATAATAATAATAATAATAATTATTATAATTATTATTATTATTATTATATGTAGTAGTGGTATCCATATTTTAATACTCTCTTCTTCATATCATATATCCTACATATTTAAATAGATACTATAGGCCAGGGACGACTATTAACTACTATTAAAAAGTTTTCTACTACTAAACTTCTCGTCTGTTACCATGGCAACCCTTGTTGTTAAATATTATATAGGATGTTGTTCATCTGAGTATTACTAGAGTAATAGTAATAGTAGTATTCAGCCCAAGCAAACCACACACATTTAACGTAAACCTTTCATTCCTTGTTTCCGCGTGTGTGTGTATTTAGGGCCCCGATCGCGCAGACCGAAAAAGAAGACTGTGACTCGAGAGGATAAACGGCCCCGCACGGCCTTCACGGCGGAGCAGCTGCAGCGGCTAAAGGCGGAGTTCCAGTCGAACCGGTACCTGACGGAGCAGAGGAGACAGAGCCTCGCCACCGAACTGCAGCTCAACGAGGCCCAGATCAAAATCTGGTTCCAGAACAAGAGGGCCAAAATCAAGAAGGCTTCAGGTACCAAGAACTCACTGGCGCTGCACCTGATGGCACAGGGGCTTTACAACCACACCACCACCGGCACCAAGGACGACAAATCAGACAGCGACTGATCCCAGCGCGTCATAACGCGTCAGAACGCGCACATAGACCTGAACCCTAAGCGGCCTGGGTAACCAGCGGAAAAAGACTGGATGAGCTTTGATCTCTCTCTCCCTCTCTCTGCAATACCTTTACGTAGCCTTTCGTTTATGTGGTATGAGTTCGATTGTCGAATTTTGGGTTTATTCTATTATTATTTTTGGACTTTATTGGTAAACACACAGATGAAGTAGCCCACACTCTCAGATAAAAGGGTACTCCATGGTACTGTTCCCCATCATCATTTGTACACTGTTAGTTCCTCTAGTGCGTCTCGAACTTCACTGTGGCCTAAAAGAGAACCGCGTCACGGTGCAGTGGTGCAGCTGCAAAGCTTTATTCCAGCTCACCCCTTCCTTTTTTTCTCTCCGAGTGTTTTAGGAGCTCTTATTTAAAATAAACCGCTTCTGATCGATTCCTGATCTTTAATCCATGCTGAAGTCCAAAGAATTTTTATTTCCTTGCTGCATTCAGGCAACTGTGATTTTAAAATACATTTTTATATGTTTTTATGTCAGTTTTTCATGTTTATGGTTTCTTTTTTAAGTTTTTTTTAGGTAAACTAAATATTCTTTTACAATATAACAGCATATGGATCTGTGTACACATCGAACACATTAAACTGTATTTATAGATTTATAAGCAAAATGTCTATTTAACTTTGTTGCAGGTTTCACATCGGTATGATTTTCGCACACAACACGGTCTCGCGCAAGAAAAATCCGCACTGTGCGGGATTCTGCAGCTGGGCATTTATCACGACTAATTCTGCGAAATCCTGCGATTTTTTTTAGATTTTTTTTGCGTGAAATCGTGTTGTCATACAGATATTAATATAATTCTTTAATTTTCAGGTTCAGACAAAGCGAATGACCAGGTCGCATCATGAATGGAGATACTTGACCCACGAACATCCTTTGCTTTCTTTCTTTCTTTCTTTCTTTCTTTCTTTCTTTCTTTCATCCCACGAATGATTTCCCAGTTTAACACTGCCTCCTTTTTTCCTTCATATTTTTTCCATTCTTTTTCCCGCATATACAAATTCGTTCATTCCTTCTCCTGCGTTCTTTCTCTTTTCTTCTCTTATTTATTATTTTTCATTTCTTCGTCTCTCGTTTATGTGCGTTTTTAAAGCAATATCTTAGATGTGTGCTTTAGCTCGTTAATTGTGGTTTGTATTTTATAATCTGGGAAACAAAACGCATGAAAGCTCTCAGACAGCAGATTCCGATCTCTCCATCACTCCAACCTTGTGGTACTTTCCACACTGAGGTCTTCAAGCTAATTTCTACAAGCGTGTATTTGTTAACACGAGATTTTGTGTTGCTTTTTTTCTGTCATTACGCAATAACAACAAGACAAAAACAGTTTAAAGAAACCAAACTGTGACCTTTTATTTTGTGTGAACTGCGTCCGCTTGTAAATTTCGGGGTGGAATTTGTTAAAAAAAAGTGTGTATGATGGATCCATTCACCAAACAGACACACACACTTTGCCTTAAAGTTCTGAGATGAACTTATTTTTGTTTTGTTTTTTTTCCTATGAGAAACTGTGCTCCTCATTATCTATAGGCCTATAAAGAAAACAATTTACAGCAGAATCTACAAAGGATATAAAACAGAATGAAATAAATTAAGTTTTTCTTTCTTTTTTTTAATGTTCGAATTTCATGTGTTTTTTTCCCTTTGGAGAAATTCCTTAAAAACAGATGTAAATAATTTGTATCATGTTTATTCGTGGCATTAAATCCAACTGGATGAACACGTCAATAAAACAAGGCTTATTTGTAAGGTTATGGTGTTCATTTGCTTTATTTAGATACAAAAAGAAAAACACGATGAAAGCGACTGTTAAACATCAGCGAATTCTAACATTTTAAAACTTCTAATTTATACAAACTCAAACCAACAGAATTGATTAATTTCGGTGTTTTTCGTCATTTGTACTGTATTTTATTGAATAAGTTACTTTCACTAAGACTTACTAGGTTTGGCATCATAATTGCCATTAATAGTAATAAAAACAACATTAAAAAAATAACGTTTTAAATCAATGTCCAACAAATTTTCTTAACAAACTGTCCTGATACCACCAGAGTATTTCAACACATTTGTTCTTAGTTGCTTATTTGTTGTTCTCATTACAGTCGATTCACAACACAGCTGTATGTAATGCTCTGATTGGTTGGGGTTATAGAAAGAGGCGGGGTTTGTTTAATTAAAACTTACATCAATCTTACATCATATTGGTTTACTGTGTTAAAACCAGTGTTGAATTAATAATACAGTTAGCATGTAGGCTAAATGTATGTATTAACACAGACTGATTTAAAACCAGTCTAAACTCACTAAATGTAATTAATGTCATTAAACACGCAGCCTTTAAATTCTTACTTCCTTCTAATCATAAATTCATAAATTCAAACCCAGATATATTTCAGAATATCATAATAAACACATCAGTACTTATTATATATATTTATATATATATTAAAAAACATTTTTAGCATTAAATTTGAACAGAGTATAGAAATAAAACTCATTTATAACTTTGCAGGTTTAAAACTAATTTAAAGCAGTTGCAGTTAAAAGGCTAAGCATAAGATTACTGTATCAGAAAAGTTCAGGACTGCTATTTCAGTGTGCCATTTATTCATTTCAGTTCAAGTTCAGTTCAGTTTATCTGATTATTTACGGCAACAAATTGGACACCATTTAAAATTAGACATCAACATGCAACATTATATTAACCATTATTAAACTTGATTAGTGAATTCAATCCAGTTAGAGGCTTCAACTTTCTATTATTGCTTGTATTACTGTTAGTCAGGGTTTTAAACCCGAAACTTCTGTGATGTCAACACAAAAAAAACGACATGACATAGGAGTGTACAACTAAAACACAATTATAACACAACTCATGCTTAAAACTTCATACTTTAAACTCTCAGCACTTTAAGTCTGTGAAAATAAAAAAAGTTAGCTTTCGGATCTGAAATCCTCACCTGTCCATGCAATAATAATGTTCAACAGATTTGGAAGCTTAGGAGCAGCTTGGAGTTTAACAAGCTTTTATTTGTTGTGTTCTGGATCTGATTAGTAATTAGACACTAATAAAGTTAAAAAAGATACAAAATAAAGGTTTTACGTAAACCTTTATTAATTAAAATGCTTTATATTTCTATTTCCAGAACTCTTAAAAGTTAAAAAGGCTCTTTTTGAAATAGGGAGACCGTTCAACAAAAACATCAAATAATTTTTATTTTTTTCTGTGAGAGCTGAGAAATCAAGGACATGGTCATCCATGACAAACAGAAACAAAACAACTACTGAAAGGCTGCCATAAACCAAGAAACTGTTTGTATAAGAAATGACTGTAAGGAAATATGTGATCTAAAAGTCATGAGATCTGGAGCTGTTTTTTTTTTTTTGGTAGACACTATATTAGGAAGGCATCAGACTCTGAGCCTTTAGAGATCAGATATGAGGGTCTACATTTACACCAGACACAGGCTATGTGCAAAAAGGGTAAAGTTGTGCAAGTGAATGGAAATCGATAGAAAAAGGGCAGCGAGAGACAGCAGTGAGAAAGCTTTCGCAACACTGACCTGCCTTCCTCAATGCAGCAGGAGCTCATCTGCATTTCTATTCACCAACATGGAAGTGGCCGGCGACTCCAAGCTCTTCTGGAAAGCGTAAAGAGAGGCTGAAGGTCAAAGCTCCCTCCCTTACGGCTCGCAGGTGGCTCTCCTCCTCCTCCTCTTCAGATTTGGCGCCAGAGCTCCCGACTATTCTGCAGAGTTTTATGAATCGACTTTTTCACCTTGGTCTGAACTAAATTCAGACAAAAGCTGATGTTCAAGACCTTTAAGCAGAGCATTTTTTTGTATTGTGCCATTAGCAGAGTCTTAAATATGGAATCAGGGTTATTTAGTTTTTAATCATTGACTCCACTTTAACAAAGTTCTTGATTCTCTATATAAAAGAAATCTCAGAAAAATCCAACTCCGAAGGTCTCAAGACTTCCCATCAACCAGTCCTGACAGTTCTATTGTGACCTTTTAAAAAAACCCTTTCTAAAAGTGGCATACCTTCCTAAATTCTAGGCATCTCATCAAATCCTCACACATACCCTGGGCTGAACTCGGACAAACAGCCGAGCCAAAGGCCAGCCACGCTTCATAAGAAAATACATATCAGAAAAAGTATTGACGTCCCCCATTTGGCCTCCGTACAAAAGGGGCAGCGTGGTGACCCCTCCCCCACTGAGCCATTTATCCAGAGATTCTGGCCAGCTTCCTGGTCGGACCTAAAAATGCAACGACGAGCCTGAGAGCTCGACGACAAAAATATTATTAAGGCAGCGAGCAGAGGCAAAAGTAAAGAATGGAGACAACATCAGGCTAATTTCACACCCGGCTTGCCGATGGCCGAGTCTTTGCCGCACCACGCAGATCAAAGAGCGCTGGAAAAGTTAAAAGGAGGACTTAAGCACGCTAATCTCCAGGACAAATATATTTTAATCTTGTTAGAATACAAGTTAATGCCGAACTTAGCACTCGCTACAGCTGATAATTGTGGGTGAAGACTTTCAGGACTTCCTGCTTCAGCTTGTGTAAAAGTTTTACAAATCAGGGACAGAGAACAAAGTGGCCATTACGAGAACAAAATTAAAACAAAGCAAACCCATTCTGGAGCTGTGTCTCAGCACCGTCATGCGCATGGTGACTGAGGCCTCGTATGGCCAGGAAGACTTGGCTGCTTCTCAGTAACCCTTGATCTCTCATGGATTTAGGCTTAAGTCAGCCGACCGAGCACAAAAGAGAAAAGCCATTTTTTATGCTGCAACATTTAGAAACGCAAACCGAGCAGCTTCCTCAAGTCTAAAGAGAAAAGAAAAGAAAGGAAAAAGAGGCTTAGAGGGTTAATTACACAGTCAGTTGCAGAGTAAGTGTGAAAATGCTTGTAAAATGTGGCCCTTATCGGTTGGTCATGCCTTCAGATGACTCAGAATAAGAAACTAAACCATGGAGATGTTTAACTGTCCGCCAGGATGATAAAAACTAAAGAAACATCAACTTCCTCTAACTATATATATGTAAACATTCAATATGAGAAATCAAGCTACTGTTGTATGCTCATGTGACAGCACTCATCTCCTTACCAGCCTCTTATTTCCTTTCTAAAAATCTCAGCTGGTCATGTACATGAGGAACTTCTCTGAACTGGAGGCTCCTTCCAGTTATGTCACACACACACATTGCTTACTACACATCAATAATTACATTGTTTACTATCATTAGCACCTGCACTGTACATGTGCCTGTGAACAAGCTGTTTCTATAGACAAAGGGCGTTAACAAGCCAACTTTCAGGGCTGCATTTGTAGAGAATTGATCAACAGCTAATCACTAATTAGTTCTACTTAATTTTATGATATAGCGGCCACACCTCCATCATGGAGACTGAGAAAACGCCCAGTTAATGAGACTAATACATAGGCCACACCTTCTTCAAGACTGACCTAAAGGCCACACCTTCAGTAATAAGAATAACACAGAGGCAACTCACTAAAACTAATACAGAGGCCACACCTCCTTCATTATAACTGATACAGAGGCCACACTTCCCTATTCCTTCATTAAGACTGATACAGAGGCCACACCTCCTTTATTAAGACTGATACAGAGGCCACCCTTCCTTCACTAAGACTGATACAGAGGCCAGTGCTCTTTTAATAAGACAAATACAGAGGCCACACCTCCTTTATTAAGACAGATACAGAGGCCACACCTCCTTTATTAAGGCAGATACAGAGGCCACACCTTCGTTATCCAGACTGATAAAAAAGGCCACACCTCCTTCATAAGGACTAATACAGAGGCCACACCTCTTTTATTAACACTGACACAGAGGCCACACACCTATTTAAGAATCTCTAAAGGTGTGCTCACACTCATAGTTCAGTTTGTTTGGTTATTTGGGCTGTACTAAATAAATACATTTCTGTTCTGTTCACAATCGCATTTTTGTCAGTGAACCCAAAGATACCCAACCTAAAGCCATAGTGATACATTCACAAACCGATTGGTTAGCTATATTAACATACATCATATATATACACATCACATCATATATACACCTATAAATATACAATATATATATATATATATATATATATATATATATATATTATTATATACACACACACATCATATATACACCACATATATAAATATACGTCTCTATACATATATATATATATATATATATATATATATATATACATATATATGTATCACTATGTCTACAGATTAAGTGTGCTCATTGTGTGCATGTATATATGGTTTTATTTTTTACCAGCTGCTTTTCTGACTTATTTTTTTTTTTACTAATGGGCAACATAGATCCTTTAATGAGACAAACCAGTGTCCTCGATGATTCTGTCCGTTAAAATCAAAGAATCATGGTCAGAATTGCATTTGCGTCACACGTGGTAACATCACATCTTGTTTGCATTCATGTTTCAATGACACCAGAGATTGGAAGTGGACAGATACCCATCTTTTAGTGGTCTCAGTCTGCCTGTTTGGTGGACACAGGGGTTCAGATGGCAACTTTTCCTCTAACAAACCACACTTACAGAGCAATTGCACCAAAGTCTATTTTAATCAAACCAAACATGACAAGTGTGAACACACTTTTAAAGAAGCTGCTTACTTTTTAGTCACTTTTAATTAAAAGAATTAGAATTTTTTTTAATTTTAATAAATAAATACAAAAGAGCTATAATTATAAAATGTCAGAGCGAAAAGTATTAACGATTCTTTTAAAGAACCTTTGAGAAACCATTCCTTTCAGAAGTACGTGTGTTACTATGGTTACTGTGCCGCATGAACGCCAAATGATGGCTGAATTCCTTTTTAGTATCTTAAAACATCTAGAAAAACTTAGTTTCTGGGTTACTGCTTTACTTTCACATAAAAAGTTAAGAGTTATTTGATAAAGAGCTGATGGAGAATCAATCTGTTGTAGAGTTCCACAGAGAACGTTTAAATGTTAGCTGGAGCAAAGAGGCTAAAGAACACGTACTGATGTTGCACCTTCATTAACAACATTATGTTATAAATATTACAAATCACCATGACGACAAAAATGCATAGAAATACAATAAAATGTTTTTAAAAAAATAAAATCCTGAAAAGCTCGAGAAAAAACCGCAGTGACACATGCAGTGAAAACATTATCACGTGACCGTGATGCCGCCGCCAATGACATCACTGCACTATGCGTTGCGGCATGTTGTGTTATGGACCACAACTAACCTCATCGCCCAGAATAAAAAAATAAGTCAGTCTCTGTTAAAAACCATTTTATTCTTCTTTATGAAAATATTATTACAACTGGAGCAGCACAGAAAACACTGCACACGGTTCTCTGCAGGTACTGAGATCTGGTCCCTTGTTGCGGTTCGGCTCGGAACTCGGCTTTGAGGTGTCGGTGTATCCAATTACAGCTCCATGTGCTGGAACACATCGCTTTTACAGTTGGCTAAAAAAAAAAACACACAACACACACCAGACACAGGAGATTTAGACTAAGGGGACGGGTAATACATGAGTGTGTGTGTGTATCCTTTTTTTATAAGCTGCATTTGCCAAAATATTAATTAAAAATAAGTTAAATGTTTACATTTGGAAAACTAGAATCCATTTGAACTGATTTCATATTTATTATTATTTGTGTTTTGATTCTACACACTGAGAGTAAGCAGCCACATTAAGTAAAATTTCTCCACTAGACGACCAATTTACAAAATAACATCACCTCCTGAAATATAAAAACCCACAACAGCCTGTGTGTGAGTAATACAACCAAAAAAATAGTGTTTGGTTTAAATCCTCAATGTCAGCTGATCGAAGATGATTAGGTGGGCGTTTGTGTAGGTTTGTGTAAGTGTTTTAGTTGTGTGAAATAAAATTATCATCATGTATATTAAAATAAAAATATTGGGGGTTTTTTTCAAAAAAAAAAAAAAGAAAACTAAAATCTAAAAGAGGCGGCTACCAAAATCCTGCAGTGATGCATACACAGAGAGTCACATGATTATTTTAGCACAGAAGAGTTTAACATTTGGGGAATAAAGTGACGTCGGTGCTGTACGAAAAAGTTTACGTTTTATTTAAATTTTTTATTTTGAAGCTGCTTTTTTATATAACAGAAAGCAGCTGCGATGCGGATTCATCAAAGTTAAATAATAATTAAAAAAGACTCACTTTATGCCCCTCGTGACGTCTGTGATTAAATAATTTTGGATTTTCTTCAAGAGTTTTTTTGTTTTATTGCAGATGCTGCACGATGATGCGGGCAATATACTCAATAAAGAATTTGATTAACAGTTAGAAATTAGTTAACAACTGCCCGGCCTTTCGCTTGTTGCGCCTGCATGTTTTTGGGAATTAAAATCTATTTAAGATAAGCGTAATGAAGGACCATAACAACTGTCTAACAAGCCGCTTGACATCTCCGCAGCGTGATCTCGCTGTGACGTATTTGTGTTTACACGTCATCACGACGCCTTTCGGAAGCGGAAATGAAACATCATCTGTGGGCTTTTTTTCGATAATTGAAATACACACACACGCACACAAAATGACATAAATACAACCTTCGGGAAATTATCAGAGGCGGGATAAAGGCAACAATGGCTGAGAATTATAAAACTGAATTTTTTTTACAGAAAGCGTTGATAATAAAGTTATGTTCCTAAAAACAGTGTACGGGGAAAAAGTCTCCCATCCAACTGTGTGTCTACTTTTCTGAATTTTATTCTTTAAAAAGCTGTTTAACCAAATGCTACATTTTATTACTCAATTTAAAAAATTGTCTGTTTTGTACTTTGTACGTTTTATTTATTTATCTGGTTTTTTTTTTTTATAATTTATGTTCTTACCTAAAAAAAAGCAGAATAAATAAAAACCAGGATTTCAGTTTTAAAATATAAACTAATTTTAAAAATGATTAATCTTATATACTAACGTTATGCTATAAAGGAAAACATGGTTCAGCTCGAGTGCTGTACTACTACTACTAGTTTTGTGAGTATGTGTGTGTGTTTTTGTGTGTACCTGACACTTCGCTACACAACCTCTGGGCCACGCGTTCGTCTTTTTGTGCGAACAGAGCGATGATGTCGTCTTCCAGCTCCTCCACGATGGTTTCACACTGAAACACATGGTTCATTTCACTACGTAATTTTTTTACACAGCGATCCAGGACACGCGGCAGCCATCTTTAACGCTCTAACGTACACAGGCTGCCATCTTGAAAAGCTTGTGAGGTGAAAGCATCTGATTTTGGAAAATAAATTAGAATAAGATCTTTAAAAGCAGAATGCAGGAGTTTCCGCTACATTATTGAAACTTTTACGAAATTATTTGTTGAACTCGTGTAAAATTGAAAAATAAATAACTAAATGTATACACTAGTTTAAACTGTTATTATTGGTCGTTTACATTACAGTGAACCTTTACAGCTTGAACTTCTTACATTTGATGAATTTGATACCAGCAACACGAGAGGAACTAAACAAAACTTCACAAATTTATCTTGGAATAAAATGTAAACTTTCTGATGTCACTGTGAGAGTGGAAAAAAAAGTTTTATTTTTACTGAAAACATCACTTAATACTCTGTCTTTCACGCTCTGCTTCAAAACGTAAATATACTAATCAATTTATTTAAACAGACAGAATCGACCTTGTAAAATTAAATATTAAATATCAAATTTTTCAAAAGTATAATCAGTGCAAAAACAAAAAAAAAAAGGAAAAATTTGAAAGAAAAGCTCATCAACTAAAGAGATAAAAATATGGTTTCATTTTTGTGTCCAAAGATTTAAGCACTCTTATTATTTAAAAATAAAATGGCTGTGAAATATTAATAACCCTCAGGGGAAAAAATGTAGGAAAAAAATAAATAGAAAAAACTTACAGCAAACTTTAGGGAATCGGAACCCTCGGGTCCGGAGAATTTAAAATTTTGAAAATTGGGAAAGTTTCCTCCGTCGCTGCTCCTCGGTGCAAATCTTCTGTAGCTCTGCTGTTTGGTGTCGGGATCCTCGTACAGCGCGTACTCGCTCATGTTATTACAAACGCCGTCCAGCAGCTCAGACAGGTGAGACTCCGAGCGAGCCAGAGGGACCTACAACCACAAATCTTACACTGTTTACTACAAACCTGGAAAAAAGTAAAAAAAAAACAAAAGCGCACTAGTGATAATAGAGGGGCAGGAGGGTCACGTTGATGACCTTTTCCTTCCGTTTGTATTGATCGGAGCGGTGAAACGCGTCCACGGTGTGACCACACTGACTTTTAACCTGCGTCTCGAAAAAGTTAGAAGAACAAAACAAAACCCCAAAAAATGAGGCAGTAGCGTCTAGACAGGTCAAGGTGCAGCACTGCTCCCGCCCCCAGGGCCTCCCTCCGGAAGGGCACAGGGGAAGGGGGCAAGAGAAGAGAATGGAGCACTGCCTGGGGGGTAAGCGGCGGGGAGGGGCGGTTGTCAACAGCAGCCAAGTGCAGGGTAAACAGCGCTCTCTCTCCTCCACCCTCGACTGATCAAAGCAGGAAGTTTCTCCCTGTCATCCCGCTGAAAAAGGGGAGCAGGGGTGAGGAGGCATGGAGAGTAGAGTGGGGGGGTTTTAGCTGAGAAGGGGAAGAAGAAGAAGAGGAAGGGGGGTATTTAGGGGCAGGTTAAGGATGAGCTGCATTTTTTTCAGTATGTAGATATGACCCTGGCTGCCCCCTTTCACACACAGTATGGACCCTTCCGGTCCCATTACATTGTAGAGATGCTTTTTTTTGGCCCTCAACACACCCCATCCCTCCATCCATATCATCCCCCTCTTCCCCCCATCAACCTCCTCTTCTTCTCCTCCGAGGATCCGCGACACAAAGAAGCTTCCGTGGCTCACCGCCATCTGGTCACAAAATAAGACAAAAGGTCCCGGGGAAGAAGGACAGCGACCCGTGCGCTCATCCCTCCCGGTTTTAATTAAAAAAAAATAGAGAGAAAGAAAGAAAGAGAGAGAGAGTGAGACAGAGAGAGATAAGACAGGATACAATCGACTCAGAGCATGAATTAAGGAATGGCTCCAGTCGCTCCACAGGAACAGGAAGATGATAAAAAGGCACAAAGGCCACATTGTGTCGTGGAATATGATTTTTTTTTTAAATGAAACAAAGTAAGGACGGAGTTTAGCGTGAGAATAAATCAGATGAACCATCGAGTGTTATTATTCTCCAAACGCTACTCGTTAAAGTCGTTAGGATAACGGAGCTGCGAGCGGTGGCTGCTGGCTGGAGCTCGTCATCGTGAACATGGCGGGGAATTAAATGTGCGGCCGTAACAGTCGGAGGGCTTTGAATGGGGGCCTGTCAATAAAGAATTTCTGCTGGGATAAAGGAGGGTGTGTGCGTGCCTGCGTGTGTGTGTGAGTGTGTGTGAAGGGCTTCCCGAGGATGCCATCCTTCACTGATTTCGGCTTAATGAAAAGGCAACAGACATCTGAAAAGTTGCAATAAAAAAAAAATAAAAAAAAACAACAAAAAAAAAATCATTAACTCATTTAGAAGTTCCCCTTAAAGAAGAACAGAAACTGGTCGACCCAATAATATCATATAACACAAAAGATTAAACTTATCATTAAAAGCATAAAAAGCATTAAAAACGGCAGAAACACCAACACATGACATGCAAGTAAACATGATGTTTGTTTACTTAGTTTAAAGGTAAAACAACAAAAATTATCGGTTGACTAGGATAAGTTCTCAGGCTAACACTCGGCAGATCAGCAGATCTGACACAAAAATAAAATAGAAACCTAATCACATCTTAGAATTATCATCAGTCCATCATTAAATGTTTATATAAAGCCAATCGAAATCAAAATAAGACTAGTGGCAGAGGTCGCTAGTGTCCTCGGTGAAGACATGTGGCTAGTACAGTTAGCTAGCTTTGCTAATCTAGTCACAACGTTATGACAAACGCAAACATGTGACAAAAAACCCACACACAACAGAATAATGCGTTTTGTTTTTTTTACTTTGTGTGTGTTTAATTTGTGTTTTTTTAACATTAATACTAAAAGCTTTCAGCTACAAAAATAATTTAAAGAGACCACACCCACAGACAAGAAATGAGTGACTTGTGAGTGTGATGGTGAGACTGTAATAAGAAAAGAGAATTTTAATACAGTTTATAAAAGTTTAGTCAGGAAAAATTTAGTTGCTTTCAACTTTATGGTAAGATGGCAAAGTTTAGCTTTAACACTTAATCGATTCTCAGATGCTTTCAAGTAGGTAGATCA
Source organism: Bagarius yarrelli (assembly GCA_005784505.1). Taxonomy (NCBI): domain Eukaryota; kingdom Metazoa; phylum Chordata; class Actinopteri; order Siluriformes; family Sisoridae; genus Bagarius; species Bagarius yarrelli. Next base: position 1,973,524 of record VCAZ01000054.1, on the reverse strand, counting down.
GTTTATTGGTTTTGCTTCAGTCGCTTCATAGTTAAAAATAATGTATAGAGAGAGAGAGAGAAAGAGAGAGAGAGAGAGAGAGAGAGAGAGAGGAAAAGGCAGGCTTGAGTAAACACTTGTTTTTTTTCCGTGGCTACGATCAAAAGGAGATTAACCTCAAATCAATGGCCGACTCGGCCACCTAATGCCGCTCCCCGGACAGCCGAGGTCACGGCTCTGAGTTCATTGGGACTGACCTTTAAATACTGACACCATGGTTAAAGAGGAAACAGTTAAAACTGCCCCCTGTACGTCAGCCAGCGTTACGAGCCTCTGGAGCTACAAAGAGAATGGGTATCGGGGTGTGTGCAGGGAAGAGGTCGCTACGGCAACAGATAATAAACAAAAACAGAACTAAAACATGGCTGATGGAGTGATGAGGCTAAGACCTCGACCATGAGACAGATAAAGTGCGCACAAGCTCCAAAACAAAAACTACTTTTACCAACATTCATTTTAGTGGGTTAAAAAAAATTATGAAATCAGTGATTCGATATCAGTGTCCAGTTACAAGCTCAGTACTACAGCTGGTCTGATTGAAACGACATTAAAAAATTATCTAATCTATTCAAAATAGATTCATAGATTTAGTACAGATTAAAACAAAAATGTACAAATTTAAGAAACAAAAAAGTTTTTAAATAATACGAGATCTCTGATTGGAAGATTGTGGGTTCGATTTTCAGCTCCACCAAATTGCCACTGCTGGGCCCCTGAGCAAGGGCCCTAACCCCCAATTGCTCAGATGTATAAAAGAGATAAATGTAAAGGTGGCTTTTCAAAAGCATGTCTGCCAAATAATTTCTGATCATTTATTAAAGCTTATAAATGAGTCATTTTGTGTTTTGTATGTTTAACCTATTTTTAATTGTAAATTCAGAGTTTAAAATGTATTTTAACCATCGGAGTGTTTTTTTTCCCCTGCATGTTGGAAAGTGTGTGTGTAAAATCTATAAATACTGATTGAATAAAGCTTTTTTAGTATTTAATTTTATTTTTTTGTACCTTTTTATCAGTGAGGCTTCCATCCGGATTCAGTCTGAAGCCTCCCACGTCAATGGTCTTCTTAGGGTCGATCTGACTTATGGAATATTCCAGCTCCTCAACGATGGCCAGGCAGACTGCAGGACAAGTTCACTGGTTATACCCTTACATATGTGTTACATAACCAAATCAAAGAATGAACAAATAATTATAATAATAATAATAATATGCAGTAAAAATAATAATATCCAGAGCGTAAGTACTCTATACTGTGTACATTCACCAAGGAAAAAATAACACTGGAATGTAGAACATTTAGAAGCAGTAGAACAGCATTAGGGTATCATACAGAAGAATAGAATCAAGCAAAGCAAATACAATGCAACTTATTAATTCTAACGGTCAGAAAAAAGGGAATTTTAAGTATTAAATGATTTTTGAAAATATTATTTACACAGCAGAGTGAGTGGGAGAGAAAAATTTTGAGGTTAGTCAAGACAGCACTAAAGTATTTGCCCCCCTAATGCCAACGAGAAAGTTAGCATTTGATAATAAACAAGTTGGAATGTGTGTGTGTGTGTGTGTGTGGTATATAATAAGATAAACTGCTGGAAGCCAATGAAGATACTAATTGGGGAGAAATAAGCATTCTGGCTGCAAAGTTTTCAATGTATTGTAATCTGTATATAAAGATGGCAGATAAACCAATGAAAAGGCTATTACAGTTATCAATGTATAAAGAAACAAATTAATTCATAACAGTTTCAGCATTTTGGATGGTAACAAAGTGCAGAAAAATAGACTTTGTTTAAGTCTACACTGACAGATGAGTTGAATATTAGATCTACATTTTTAAGATTATGTGATGTAATTTTACCAGTAAAATTTGTAGGAATATTGCAAGTTTTGTCTATGTAAAGTTTCAGAAATTTTAAATAAAGCTTACCTTATAGTTTATTCACACAAGCAGAGATTTTGTCAGTTTGGGCAGGTAGAGCAGGTGTGTACATAGTGTATAATTGGATGTCATCAGCGTAAAAGTGATCATTTAAAACATGACGGTGCAAGATCCAGTCAGAAGGTTTTACGTAAATTCAGAATAATTATGGCCAGAGAATGGATCCCTAGGGGACACCTTGCTTCAGGGAGATAGCAGGCGATTGAAAATCCTTTACTAAATTGTAAAAATGTCTGTCAGAGAGTTAGGAAGAAAAACAAGAAAGAATAGCACCAATACCCAAATTTGAGAGAAGGAAAGTAAGTAATTCATGGGAAAGCCAGAGTCACCAGAAAGTTCACTACCTTTACAAGTTCAGTTTCAGTACAGTAAGCTGGTCAAAATCGATTAAAAAAAATTTTTTTTAATAATATTTATAATAAATATTTGATTATTACAGTATTCGTTAACGTCTCTGTCAGTTACTGCTGTTCTAGAGAATTCAACAGCACCTGACCACAAACAGGAGCACAGAACTATTTTGAGCAAATCTGTTAAACTCACCTGAGCAGTACAGCACTTCATCTCTCTTTCCTTCTGCTGTTTGAGACACAAAAGACATCAGCAGTAACATGAAGCCAAGCCACTGCACCATGGTGATAATCTGCAGGGGAACACCAGAGGAACAATAGTGGTACAACAGTGGAACACCAAAGAAACACCAGTTACAGTCAGAGAAAAAGCTGTTAATAAGTGACAACAGCAACGCCTCTCACTGTCCACACACAAGTTGATCTGTAACTCTAAATAGATAAACAGTAAAAGTGCTGAGCTTTAACAGATGCATCAAATCCTAAATATCACCAATCTGCTGTAGTGGAGAAGGAATACACCACTTTGGGGCCCAAATGAAATAGAACACTAATCAATGATTATGACACCTTAACAGTCTTATTACACTCCTAACAAACCCTAAGCAACAAAAAAAACCAGAATTGTCTCAGAATCGATTATTAGGGATGCACCGATACCATTTTAAAGACAAAAATATACGTACAGATATTTTTCCCTGGTATATTAACATTTATGACATTTGGCAGATGCTCTTATCAGAGCGACTTACATTTATCTCTTTTACTGTTTTGCAAGAGTTTAATTTTAGATGTTTTATCAGATTACTTTTATTATAAGTACAATTTTTTTTATATTTTTGTGGAACAAAGTTTGCTGTTAATCATGTGTAGGTTGTCATCAATCATTTAAAAATATTTCCACACTGCCGAGCCTGACATAAATGTCGCTGCTGCCGGAGTCTTTGTGAACGGAACGTTTCGTCAGTGACATTACAAGAAGTATCAGTCGCTGGTATCAGTATCATTTTGAGTATGAGTAGAGGTACATGAGATGTATCGGTGTATCTCTACCAAAAACATTTACATATCCAGAGCGACCTACATTCAGCTCATTATTTTACCAACTGAGCAGCTGAGGGGTTAAGGGCCATGCTCAGGGGCCCCCTTAATTTTCTGATCACCTTAACCATTTCCCCTCCCATAGATTTTTATTTCCAACCAAATTAAGTGTTAAAACTGACAAAATTTGTTATTTGCACAAAAAAGGTAAAAAAAAAATTGATTTCATCTTAAGAATAATTTTAATTTAAAGATTTGATATAAATGCAACTTTGAATACATTATTGATAAATAAAAACTTATCAAATGCTCCAAATTCTGAAGTCTAAACTCTTGAAGTTTATATTTTAACAGAAACCATCGATATGTTATAAATGATTTGTGAGGAAAGAGAATTTAGTTTGATAGAATTTATTAATAGCTATAATTTAAGGATTTAATTTAAGATTTCGAGTGAATTTGAAGACATTCAGATCATCTTACTGCAGCAGGCTTTTTTCACACTCTTGCCACCATGATAACCAGCATCGTTGGCTTCTGCGGTCAGACACTGATTAACTCCAGTCATTTGTCCAGCTGGACAGAGTCTCGAAAGTATTGGCATCCCGGTTTGATAACAGCCTTTAGGCGAATGTTTTCATGCTTTAACACAGTGTGTGGGGTGCAGAGGCGCAGTTAGCAATTTTGGGCCCTATAAAAGAATACGAGGTTGGGAACTAAGCGTTCGCGCAAAAGTACAGTACATGAAATGACAGATCTTCTTTTTAATATATTATGTCAATTTTAATTATAAAAGCACAGCCAGAGTTTGATTGATTAACATCAACGTTATCGACGTTGAGTTAGGAAGAACTGTAGCAAACGTATTGATGTCAAAAACAGGTCATATACTTTTGGATATAAAGGATTGAGGATGAAGGTAAGCTAGGAAAATGAATGTAAACTAAACTAGGTTTAAATGCTGGAGGGTTTATTTGGGTCCGTTTTAGTTGGTCACATTAGGAATGTCATTTACTTAAAAAAATTATAAAAACATTGGTTTGATGTAAACAACACAGCTACAAGAAATAAAATCAATAATAGGTGTGTTGTTTACATCAAACCAATGTTTTTATAATTGGTTTGATGTAAACATTAGTTTGATGTAAACAACACACCTATTTTTGATGTAAACAACACAGCTACAAGAAATAAAATCAATAATAGGTGTGTTAGATTTATGGTGTGCGAATAATAAAGGATTGGCAGTAATTAGTCACATGGAGTCTTTAAGTAGGTTACAGAAAAGCTAAAAAAACCCCCCATAACTGTTAATAATGTAAGCACAGAGGCACAGATGGCCAAAAGTGACCTGAAAATGAAGAGTCTATGTTTCAAAATCAATTATTGAAAACAACAAAATTGAAATAAATGTCCTAGTATTTTTTTTACAGATTTGTCAAGTGTCAAAACTTCTTTGTCCACATAATAATAATAATAATAATAAAACGCATTTAGATTTTGTAGTGGTAGAATCCAGCTAACAGCCATGCATGATCATCAATGCTTACCTGTAACGTGAACAGGTGTAGTTAGTGTCAAGACATCTTTGCGACAGTTTAACGTCAGTGCTGTCAGCTTACCTGCTTGTTATTGTAGCGTGGAAACAGCCGGTGCGCGAAAAAAACTTTCCTTACGGAAAATATTAAGCGATTTAAATACGACCCTAAACACGATGTTAACTTGGTAAAAAAGAAGCTGCAGGTGCTTTCTCTCTCACTTTAGTTCCTGAAACAAGATTTGCAGGTTCTTCCTGTACAAAAAAAGGGCAATTATTGTCTTACGTGCCGGTCTGTGGCTCTGCCACGACCTAGAAGCGTGCTGACAGCGCTAATGATTGACACGTCCACCAGCAAATAGCGTGGCTTCTCTCATATCGCTAGCCAATGAAAGCGAAAGTGCCCAGACATCAAGTTCCCAGATGAAGCAGGAACCGGACAGTAAAGTAATTCAGGTTTTGTGTAGCAGTCTACGGATTACTTGGGTGCTAAATGATTCTTTTTGTGAGTCGACTCATTCAGATCGAGACGCTAACATGATTCGAATCGTTCAATGAGTGATAACATTCATTTGTAAAAATGTTTGCAGTTAATTACAGTTTTAATGGATTAATTTATTACAAAAAAGTTTGTATAGTAATAATGATGATTATTATCATCAGTTTATATATTTTTTTTACATTTTCAGCTGTTTTTTTAAGGTTTTTTTGTATTTATTTATATATATTGCATATCTTTTAAAGAACAGTAAAAGTGGGAAACAAAATAAGAAGACCAGGTCACAAAAACCAAACCTTTAACTTTATTATCTAATAATCAGTTAGTTTTAAGGTGCAGTAGAAAAATGCTAACTGTAGACTGACAGCACTGAAAATGTACGTTTCATCCTCGCAGCCCGAAGCCACACCTCATGAAGGCATGGACACGAACAGACTAGACGACCAGAGACAACATTACTGCAATTAAATACATCATAGAATAATAATAGTATTATTATAATGCTGTGATTGGCACCAATCACCTGTTGTTCTGAAGAGAATCGCAGGTATTAATGATTAATAATTAACTCAGAATGCATTTATATACTGAGAGTTCTTTGAAGATGAATTATTATAAACGTTCACAGTACAGTTACTTTATTGTGTGTAGGACCATAGAGTGGGTCATGTTTGATCTGAATTGGTTTGATCAACATACAATTTAAAATGCCTTTCAATAATTATTTTAATTCAGCTGATGATGAGGCCTGGTTCTGGCCAACCATAGAAGGGTGGGCAGACAGATATCCCAGGTGGGCAGTTTTTGGGGGTGGGGTTGAGGAGATAAATACTCTGTAAAAGTCAACTAATGGAATAGCAAAGATATTGTTGTACTAATGTTATTACTTGGGTTTGGTTAGGAAGACATTATATTAAGTCAATATAAACACAATTATGTTTTAAGATGTTAAAGGAAAGGGTTATTTTCAACCTTTAGAATGGCTAATGACTGGACTAAGCACAAATTCAGGCAATATTAGAATCTTTTTAAAGTTGAAGTAAAATTTGGGCAACTATAAATGAAATATTTAGGTAATATTTTGAAGAGAGAAATTGAGTAGTGTAGTGTAGACCACGCCGTTACTTACAGCCAATCAAAAACAGGAAACTGTTTGGTTTCGCATTGTGATTGGTTAAGGCTTTCTACACCCTTTCTCCAAACTTCTCAACCTAAAGCCCACCTCAGACTGCTTAAATTAAATTACAAATTTTACATTTACAAAATAAAAATGTATTTGTATACCTCTGTCTTTACCAAATGATTTTAAGGATAAATGAGTACAAAATACAAATATCAACAATAATGTTATTGTTTGTTTTTATTTATTTTAAAGCATAAATTGCCTGTGTTATCTTATTTTATTCACCAAATGTGATAGATTATAAGTGTTTGATGTTTATTTTTATACTGTACTAAATGCTGTTTGCCTGCGGTCAAAAGCTGGGTGACCTTTATAATAATAATTTTATTGCTGTAATAATATTTAAAATAAAACAACTGATTAAAGAATCGCGGGTTTGCGCCCGTTGAGCGCCACGTGACTGGTATCTGATTGGCTGTTGGTTGCCGAACCCTGGGCTATTCCATTTTATTTCTGGTGTCATCTTTCACACTTTTAAAAAAATATATACACTTTTAAAAATATATACAGGTATATACATGTTTCAAAATCGCCAAACTGATCTCAAATATTATACACCTGCCCGAACCAATCAAACTCCAGACCGCCTAAATAAGCAGGAAACTGGCAACCCTGTCTGATGACGTATACTGTTTGCGCAAACATGCTGCACAGAGCTAATAAATTTGCTGATAAAGTCAATCCTTCCCCAGATGATTTAAATACATGTAAATACATTTAGATGACTTAACGTAACGATTGCTTTTGGAATGTAAAGAAACTTCCAACCAGCATAAAAATGTTTTGGAATTAACCCCACCTACTCTGCCTGCAAATGCCTGCCTTCTTTTGCAGGAAGAGGAATGTTTGACGTCTTTTTCGTCCAGTGGGTATTATACAAAAATGCAGTGTTTTTTTCATCTCCGCTAAGAGTCATATTTCAGTGTTCAATACCCTACAGGTTCTGGGCAGAAATGTGTACAAACATTATCAGAATCTGGTACTAAAGTAATATTGACCTAAACAGAATGTTACGATTAAACTGTAAATTGAACTAACGTTTAACGCAATTTTGTTCCACATCTACATCCTGAGATTCAGCAAAGATTCGGTTAATTAGCTCTCTATTAGCTGCAAAGTGCTCATAAAGGAACAACAGTCAGCACAGCATCCGATACACACAATCCTGTTTTGCCAAACTTTACCCCACTGTAAATGGTTTTGGCTGAAGCTGTAAATCTGCTGCTTACCTGCCCCCTGTGGTAAAACCATACGGACTTTAGGCAAAGACTGGGGCTCAGCAGCCAATCATTTAAGCTTTTTACATTTTGGAAAGTGGAATAAAGATCAGATGTGAAATCCGTTCTATTTATTTCCATGCTAATATTTTGGTTATAAGTTTCACATAGTTGATCAAATGCCAAATGAATCTGTAAACAATTGAATTCTTTTAAGAGTCTAAGAGTTATAAGAAGAAGATAAATTACATCCAAATTGCTATTAAACCGAACTTAAATCTTTGAAAGTAAAGAGGGGATCTATTAAAAATGTGGATATATGACCACCAGCATGTGTCAAAAACAGTGTGCGATTATTAGCTAGCAATCTTTAACAACATTTTGCTAATTAGCAAATCACGCTAGTTAGACATCATCTCTGCCTCGTAGCAAATAAGCAACTCAAAATAACGCAAATAAATAACCAAAGACTTGCAAACTTGCGACTATCTTTGCATTTTTTGGGTGATTTCTATTTCTTCAATAATCTAGCTTGCTAATATCTGGCTAATTATTCACTGGCTTTGCTAGTAATGCTAACTGTTATCAAATAAACACTACCTCTTCTTACTATAATTATTTAGATAAAAGATTTGTTTTATGTGATACAAATATGATGGTAAATGTGGTACACAGGAATAAAAGTGGTTAGCAGTTAGCATGCTAAAAATAAGAGACAAGTAGCTAAAAGGCGTGAAGGTTATTTACACTTTAGTTCTATGTGATAAAAAGCATTAATGGTAGCTTCTCTATAAGCAACATTTTGAGACTCATTGTGTGCTGATTCACTTCTAAGGAACAACTGATGGACACCTGATGGAAACATGACCCGGTCACTGAAACTGTGTAACGCTTTTACACTTCACACTCTTTTCCTCTGCGTTCGGTTTGTTTACCGCTGATCAGAGGTGTGAAAAGAGGTGCTGGTTTAAAATAATTACTGTTTGTCACTGACGGCCGTGTGTTTACATGCTGTAATTGGTTTGTATGCGACACTGCGCTGCTCATCAGCCAACTTTAAGTTTTTGGGACAAAGGTTTTTTTATTTATTTATTTAGAAGGTTAATCCGCTTAATCCTTAACAGAATACTCTGTTAAAAAGATTTGACACTAATGCCATCAGTTTAGTCAAATAATTCACACCATCACAATGTGTTAGTGATGAGCCGATTCGTTGAGTCAGATTTGGAGCTGTTTATTTGATTTGGTTCACTTATGAGATTAAAGTGAGATGATGATGGTGATGATGATGATTTAATTTTGTGTAAAGAAAATCTGCTGCTCCTCATAATCTCCATCTAAATTTTATTAGATTTAATTATGATTTTTTTTATAAGATTAATGCAACTAATTAGGAAATTTAAATCAAATGTTTGTATTTTTAATGAATAACATTTAAAAGTCAAAATAACACAGATCATAATTTATGTACCATGATGTTATATCAAATGAAACAGTCACACAGAAATGTCTAATAGTTATAATTAAAAAAGCTTGTCAAGGGCTGTGTTAAATAAATATTATTTCTCATCTGTTGGAGCCGACTCTCGGCTTGTTCCTTTTGCATTATCTTAAAATATTGCCATATTGAAAGTGTGGTTTCTCATGGCATCCATCACACAGCCCAGAAAGTGAGTGTTTCCTACAGCTATGCCTCCCTGGGGTTTGGAAAAATGAATAAATCACAAGTCAAGCATTCCAAGTTCACTCTAGGTTATGCTAGAAGCGGTTATGTGTGTTACAGGATGATGTGTAATAAAGCAGAGCAGTCGAATGTGTGCATGTGTGTGAGAGAGAGAGAGATAGAGAGAGATGGTGGCAGGTTTACGGTAAAGGTGTCACATTCTGCCTCAGGACAGGCGATGGCTGCTTTCTTGGTACGAAAGGCAGCTGTATTTCTTTTTAGAGGTGATGGTGTGTCGTGTCCTCAGCAGATTGACGAAAAATAAGGTGTAAGTGTGTGGTTTTATGTCAGGGATCTGCAGGGCAGGTCTGAGTGAGAGATCAGCGCTAGAACAGAGCTTAGAAGCTTACTGTGTGATGACACCATAAAGGCAGCTGTAATTAAACCTTAATTGATATCAAAATTTCATAAAAATTGTTAGTGCAACACTATTAGATAGATAAAACATATAGCGACCAACTGATTTTCTATCCCATCCCTGGTCTACTGATTTAATATTTAAATACTGCAAGCTGATTGGCTTGTATAAAAAAACAAGCTCTTGTTGTAATGAGAATTTTCACACTCTGTGTAAAAGTGTACATATATTGCAGTCGTTAAACACTAAAAAATTTGCAAGGCTCAGGGTGACTAGCTGAACGATGACCTTTTGCATGAGGACGAGGACAACATAACTACCCGGTACAGGTGAACTTTTCCTCACTGAACGCTTGAGCAGTGGAATAAAGACTGCAGATTAAACACACAACATGAACACTGAGCATGGAGCTGGTGTGCGTTTTATAGTCAGCGCTTTTTTAATGATAGTTTGGAATTAGGAGTCTTTCGTTATCAGATCCAGGCCTAGTTTGGGTCTGAGGCTGAGGAAGCTATTGGGCAGGCAACAGATGATGAAGATGTTTTTGACGTCCAAATCAATGAAGCTTCAGGTGATGCATTTTTAAGTAAGTCTTTCTTCCTTTCTCTTTCCTCTCTTTAGCTTTCGTTCCTCTCTCTTTCTTCACCCCCTTCGTTTCTGGTTCATTTTCAGTGTGTATTTGTAAGCCAGTGCTTTGCTGCCGGTTCCCCAGGGAGGCTGCCGACTCAGCGATGGCAGGAGAGGTGAAATTAGATCTATTATCGCTCTCTGCCAGTTTATTTGTCCTGACAAAGTTAACGCTGACAGCTTGTTTGGTGGACGGGTCGAGCTCTGACCTTGAGGCTTGTGTCCCCACAGAAAAGCGCACAGCTTCCAGAGCGAGACTCCCTGTCAATTATCCATCCTCCGATAACGCACGAGCTTTCGTCCAAATCTGATAGCAGTCTGTGTAGCTGGAAAAGATTATTGACCTGCTTAAAAGCATATCTACAGGGTTTAAATATGATGGCTGTAATTGATGCTCTTCTCCTGTTGTTTTTCAGCCTAATTGATAAACCAGAGAGAGATTATCCTTAAATTAAAAGCGATTAGCAGCAGGGAAACGAAACGCTGGGAAGGAGAAAAAAAAAATAAAGACACAGGAAATGAAGAAAAAGTCTGTTTTAATTCAATATTGCAGTAAAAAAAAATTAAAGCAAAAATGTCTATAAACAAATAAATAAATAAAAAAACATAGGAAGAAATGAAAGAAAAACATAACATAGACACCGGATAAACATTATGTAAAAAAAAGACAATATGTATAGATTTTTGGCCAGATTAAAAAAAAAGGGAATGAATAAATTTAAATTAAATAATTAAAAATAAAAAAAATCTACAATTCCACAATAAACAGACATTTAAAATCAACTAAAGAAAAAAAAATGTATAAAATATTTTTAATTTATATCAACCCACAATGAGATCATGTTTGAAATAATACATAAATGAAAATCTTGGAAACAGTAACAACAAAAAAAATTAAATAACAAAGTGATGGATGTGTGTTCTAAGTTCTGTAAACATTTCCTGGGCCTTAAGATGGTCACATGGTCACGTCAGGTCACGTTTGCCTTACATCAGACCAGAAAAAGTTTTATGACTGGGCTGAGTTCAGGAAATGTAAGCACACAGGCCATGCCTTTTTATACCTGAACTTATATAGCTTCTGAATTCAAAGCATGCGACAGACTGACGATGGGGGAATCAATTCTAGTGGATGTGTTTTATTGAGACATTCAGAATTGTGGTCAGGTCAGCGTAGCTACTGGACACTCAGTGAGGACAAACACTCAGCCAGAGAAACGCTAGAACATCTCTCTATTAATTATCATCATCTGTTGGCTGTGATGGAGCTCTCTATTGCCCGTCTCTCGCTCTCTCTCACACACACAGTTAAACACACACACACGGTGCAGATGGCGCCTGATCAGATCTCCGATTTGCACGCTGGTGTTGATGTGGGCTCTGCGCCGAGCCTGTTAACTTCCATCTGTGTGTTTGTATGTGTGTTTCAAAAAAACAGACACAAAACTCTGAGATAAAGCTGATAAGCGTATACGCAGGCCCAGTGATCCTGTAGACAAATTCTAGCACCCGGGCATACAGATAAATTTAATAAGGTTCTCACACATACATCACAAAATATATTTTTTATTATTATTAATCAGTCATTTGCAAAAAGTCACGGTTAAATGCAAAATTGGCAGAAACATTGTATTTGCACACACACACACACACACACACACGCATACAGACACTGCACAAACTACACAGAACAGCAGGAGGAGCGTCATGAACAGATGATGTGAAGTGTGTGAAACTGAGCAAACTGTGAACAGCGTGATTATAAACCGTCATAAGCAGCGTATGAAGCATGAAGAGAAAAGCAAAGAGCTGTTAAAATGTATTAAACTCCACATTCTCACGTATCTGTTTTAAAAAAATTGTATTGTTATAATAACATAATAATAAAATGCTTATAATCTTTTTTTAAACTCTGAATACTAATGATCTGAATTTCAGCACTGTGTAAATGGCTCTCTTGCAGTTTGTGTATTTGATGTGAATAATTTGATGTTGAACCAGTAATTTAATTGAACAGCACTTACTTAATTTAATAGTTTTCGAAAATATATTAAATTATTTTTAATATAAAATTTACAAATTGTAGAAAGGAAGCAGCACAGTGGCTTAGTGGTTATCATTGTTGCCTCACAGCAAAAGGCCTGTGTGCAGTTTGCAAGTTTTTCCCTGTGCTTTGTGGGTTTTACTCCGGGTTCTCCGGTTTTCTCCCACAGTCCAAAAACATGCATGTTAGATTAATTGGTGATTCTAAATTGCCCATAGGAGTAAGTGTAAGTGTGTGTGGCCCTGTGATGGACTGGCGACCTGTTCAGGGTGTACCCCGCCTGATATTCGCCCTTTTAGAGACAGCTGGGTTAGACTCTAGAAGATCCCTGTGACCCTAAATTAGGAAATAAGAGGGTATAGAGGATGAATGATAGATGAATTGTACGAATGGCAAATCTTTATTAGTTTGACTCATTGAACTGAATCAGATCATTATATAAAGCGATTTATCGAATGGAGTCATAATCAAATGGAATTGTCTTGATTTTTAGGAAATTTGTTTAATTGATTTCCTTATTCAAACGATCCTTTAATCCATTTCTTTCATTAAATAATAATCACTTTGAATTGTATGAATTATGCTAAAACATGCCTGGAATTTATTATGGTTTAAACTGATTTATAATCAAAATAGAATACTTTTGTATTTCAGCAGAATTTTAGGCTTTATAATTTTAATCAATAAATGAGTCATTGTTTTTTTTTTTACATTTTGATAACAGTAGATTAAGTTCTTAAGGTTCCTGTAAACTGATATATATATTGAATTGAATCAAATTGTATTTTAATAGAGAATAAAGATAAGGATTACATATGAAGCCTATATGTTACACTCAGGTAATTCAGCTATGCCATTAAATGGTTGTTAAAATATCTGTGCCCTGGATTCACCATCAGCTTGTAATCAGCTCTGATTTGTGTTTTAATGTTTAACAGGAGAATCCGTTTAGACAGGAGGAGGTTGCTGGCAAATAAAGACAACTTCACTTTTATATGCTTCTGTGCTAATGATGTCAAAAAGAACGCTGGAGAAACTAGCAGTAAGAATCCCTGAGTCTTCCAGGTTACGTTAATTCCTTATAGCGTTTGTTCCGCACGGATAGTTCTTATGGCAAATGTGAAATTGACATTTCAGTCAAAATTACAAATGCAATTTCATTTTTTGTCAGAAGTCAAAACCTTGCTTGACAGCTTATTCATATGAAGAGCAAATTCTTTGCCTGACGTTGGAATTAACACCGACACCTAGTGTGAAGGAGAATAATTGCTGGTTTGCAGCTGACCGTGGAAGTGAGGCGTTTTTACATGAAGCGATGTACGCTGCTTGATGTGTATATCGGCGATCTGTGAAGTCAGCTTGCCACTTGAGTAGAAAAATTATTAAAACATTTACAGCATTTGGCAGGCTCCTTTATCCAGAGCGACTTTTCTCTTTTATACAACTGAGCATTTTGGGGTTAAGGGCCTTGCTCAGGGGCCCAATGGTGGTAGCTTGGAGAAGCTTACATTTACATTTGCAGCATTTGGCAAACGCCCTTATCCAGAGCGACTGACAATATTCCTTGTTATACAACTGAGCAATTGGGGGTTAAGGGCCTTGCTCAGGGGTGGTGGCTTGGTGGAGCTGGGAACCCACAACCTTCGGGTTGGTAATCCAACACCTTAACCATGAGCCACCACTTCCCACTTAAGCTTAAAAGCTTTAGTGTTTGTGCTGCTGCAAATTTTTGACAAAATAAACATATTATGTATTATAATGTATTATGACCTGTCATGTCACTCATCACACCATGAATAATCAGATAAGTTTAAACTAATGCTCAGGACACACCAAAAGATATTCGGGCTGATTCAGGAATTTTTTAAAAATGTCCTGATTGGTGGTTTGAAAGCTCTTATTAGATTTTCCTGTGGTGTGTGGTGTGTTAAGAGAAACTATATCTGCTTGAAAAACATCTGCGACGCTCTGATTGTAAAGAGTAAGAATGTAACATGTTGAATATTTACGATCAGAAATCACACCACACAGTATAGGAGTAAAATGTAGGATTGAATGTAGGATTTTTCATCCTCATGTTTGCGGTTCTTACATTTGAAAAATCTCATAACATTTTAATTTTTCATGGTGTACCTAGCATAAGCCTGTATCATTGAAATTAACATCATTTCTTAGCTTATTAAGTGATTTAAAGGTTCATGGGAATTATTCTCTTAATGCTAATGGTTTTTAAACAAAAACTACACTTTTTATTTTAATGTGTGACGAAAACTATGGTTCCTTAAATTGATTACGATTCATTAAATCACCTGATCTAAATCATTCCAACTCAGCTTCCTTTTCTTCACTTCAGTATTCCTAAATGTTGAAGGGGTAAATAGTTATGCAATAGTTATTACACTTGCGGTATTTCAGTATTTTTTGGTTGATGCAGAATAGATCTTAAACACACTGAGCTACATTGAGGGTCATTGTGTGAATAGGGACATGCTAAAGCTGTATGCCATGGCAGGGAGTTGATCAGATCCATACTGAAAGCTGCCATATTGCACCATCGATATGAGCTGTTTGGTAGATGGTGCCACCTGCCTGCAGCGAGACTGTGGGATTTACACTCTCGCAGCGATGCACCCTGAGCATCTCCTCAGGATAAAATTAAATATTCATGGTTTCAAAGCAGATGTTTGTCTGACCTGAAATAGACCACCGTGACGGTATTTTACCTCAAAATACGTGTGTGTGTGTGTGTGTGTGTGTTTGCGCACTGATGCAGTATTGTGTAAGTATTCTGATTTCTACATGCTTTTGACTGACAGATGGCGAAGACGGCGTAGCCCGTAGGAGAGAGGCGTGGCTGTCACACAGGTAAAATATTTAATGTATTTGTTAAATCTATTGACAGTAAGCATTTTTTTAATTTAAACATTTGGTAACACTAGAATACTGTTCTGCCATTAATCCATTACTACGCGGGGACAAACGTGTAACACAATGTCAAAAATCTAGTAACCGCTTTTAACTAACAAGAAACTCTAGTTTACGAATTAGTAATTAATAGCACATAGATGGCAGTAGTAGTTCACTCATCAATAAACAGTATTATTTTATTCTTCCCAGTGAACTGACGAGATGATGCAAAAAAATGAAACAAAGGAATGCATTAATATTTTAACTTCTTATAAAAAAAATGTCAAGACTTTTTATTAATACCACATCATCATCACTTCCATTTTCATGCACAGAAGTAACATTTAAGCCCAAAGCCACACCTCCTTCCCTTTAACCTTTAGGCAATGAGGATATGCCTTTTAAATACTCTTTAGGCGTACAGGACATGTCCTCTTTGAAGTAACATTCAGGTTTAGAGGCCACACCTCCTTTACTGCAACATTCAGTCCCAGAGGCCACACCCTCAAATCCTGGCTTGATAACTGATTTATATTTATCAGAAATCCTTGGATTAGTTTTTGTTGGCTTTATAAACCTTAGATACAACCAGTTAAACTTTTATTCTCCTTTTTTCTTGCTTGCTTTGTTTTTTTTTTTTAAATAGTGTTTTGTAGAAGCTCATCTCCTTCTTTAATGTCACTGAGTGATGTGTTTGCTCAGTAGACTGTTTGCCATCCACGCTCCGTTCCTCTTCTTTAGCCGTGTTGATATTCGGATTATGCCGAATAACTTGGCATTCGTCCACTCGGAGCCAATCATACGAAATTAGCTTGGTGTTTAGTTTGGGATTCGGCATATTGGCCTTTTGCTTCCTGAGCAGATGGTTGGAGACTGCAGATTACAGTGGGAATTGAACTCAGGTAAATGTGTGAGAAAAGGCTTTTAACAAGTGCAGAACAATCGAGAGAATGGGGGGAAGGAGGGAGCTGGTAGACAAAACGCTGCAGGATGGCAGAGATGAGTGTAATAACTCATTTTTAGAGACAGAAGCTTATGAATTTAACCGTTCAATAGTAAATGTTGCTTTGAACTTATTTATCTGCAGAGCATTAGCTGAGGTGTGTGTGAGAAGCTGTGATAAGATGCTTTGGTTCGAACATTATGTTGGACTTTTCTACATGCATATCAACATATTTATTTGCTTACCTCTGCACATCCTGTTCGCCCAAACAGGAAACATCATCAGCCAGGCTCCCTCGATCTGGGGCTACATGCAAGATCTCACATTGAGTTTCAATGATAATGTTAAGAAATCAACCTAAAACTACATCTTGTCAATGATCTCAAGGCATCTGGGACCAAAGCCACCAAGAAAACAATTAGTAACACACTATCAGAATCAAGACCAAAATCAAGCTCTTTGGCATTAACTCAACTTGCCTTGTTTGGAGGAGGAAAGGCTGCCTATGACCCCAGGAACACCAACACCACCAGTTGGAAACATTAGACTTTGGGGTGTATTGCTGTTAAGGAGACAGGACAAGTTCACCACATCAAAGGGGCGGGCCATGTGCTGTCTTGGGTGAAAACCTCCTTCCCTTAGCCAGGGCATTGAAAATGAGTTGTAGATGGGTATTCCAGCACGACAATGTCCCAAAACACATGGCCAAGGCAACAAAGGCTTCGCTCAAGAAGAAGCACAATAAGGTCCTGGAGTGGCCTAGTCAGTTTCCAGACCATGATCCCATAGGAAATCTGGAAAGAGAGCAACTACAGGAAATGTCTGACTTTTGTGATGGACCACAAGGTTTTTACCAGCAAGTCTTGTTTTGTTTTGCGAAGGGGTCAAATACTTAATTTATCCATTAAAATGCAAATCAATTTATAACTTTTTGAAATGTGTTATTTTGGATGTTTTTGTTGTTATTCTGTCTCTTACTGTTAGAATAAACCCAGCATTAAAATTATACACTGATCATTTTAAACTAAAAAAAATCAGCAGAGGATCAAATCATTTTTCCCATCACTGTATATCCTATTATTAAGCATGTGCATGTATTTGTACTGTTGGGTTTCAGATGTCATATACAGTTCTCTGAACTAATAACTATCGTTTTATAGTTTATTAAAACATTGTTTTAATAAACTCTAAAGCAAGGTCATGGATTTAGGCTCAGCCACACTCCCACAATACCATAGGATTTTCATAGGATTTAAGGATTCACTGTGGGATTCATCCATCAGGGTCCAAAGTATAAACTGATTATCAGCACATACCTAAAGCTCAAACACCTAAAAGTGATTTCTGTAATGCTCAATCAATCGGATATGCTCTCTCTCCTCTCTCTCTCTCTCTCTCTCTTTCTCAGATTTCATGGCTAATCTGTGATCACTCCACTAACGCACTCAGACAGGCAGGAAAGCAGACGTGACCCTCGTTCTGTTACCGCTTGAGTCATCATGTATGCTGTGTCGAAGCTGTGTGTTATTATAAATGATATGATGGGTTTATTAAGATCGGAGAGTTTGCACCGATGGCTGATCACTTGCACAGAGATGTAGAGTCATCCAGCTAATAATTTCTACGTGGTTTACATCATCATCATTACAGCACTGTAGAAAGAATTGGAACATTTGTACTGAGATTTATACTGAGACAAGCTAAAATAAAGGCGTCCGTATCAAGATTCCGAACCCGTCACTCGCCATTCCACTGAATTCATCCTGCCTGCAGATGCAGTGGATGGGATTTTACCAAGTAGGATGCAATCCTGTATTTACATCAATCGTTGATCCTAAATCAACATATCAATCAACCAATCATAACCATCTGATGTCATCAGAGTGTGCCGACCAAACCCGCCTCAATGCATTTTTAAATCTTTCCCTTTTTAACTTTTTGACAGAAACTGGTAAGTCATTGATTCTGAAACAATTTACTGTCAACACTGGATAACAACATGAAGTAAAATAAATTACTTACTATAAAAAAGGTCTTACATTTATTTAAATAAATCACAGCCTTTTATAAATCTGACAAAAGCAAGCCAGATTTTTATAAACATAAATTAAGAAAAAAATCCATAAATTTACTTTTTATTGATGCGTGCATACTAAATACAATTTACTGCACACACACATTTATTTTTGATTATGAATGCTCAGGAAATGCCTACACATTAAACTGAACATACATGTTGTATAGAATTGTTTAGTATAGCATGTAATGTATTACATACATCATTTAAATATTTCCTGCTTTTTATTTAATAAATACATTTATAATATTGCATTTTGGTTTACAGGAAAGGAAAGATTCCAAAATGGATTGAGGCGGGTTTGGTCGACACACACTAATGACATCAGATGGTTATGACTGGTTGATTGAAATATTGATCCAGGATTAACAAAGGATGTTAAATCCAGGATCACATCCTACTTGGCAAAATCACCTCCACCTGCAGCCACAGTTTGCATAAATCAACAGAGCTCAATATCAAACAGTTCCAGTTGTGAGGCAGGCCTATCAGTGTTTACAGACTCACACACTAATTATAGCCAGGACATTGGTCAGTAGTAGCTGCAGAATACACATGCACACACACACACACACACACACAGCTGCTCTTCACTTTGAGACTCTGAGAGGTCTGCAGCAGGACAAGTGATGCTTTGTAGTAAAGTCAAGAGCGCTGTTGTAGAAGGATAAAACAAGTCATGAACATGTCCTCGTACCCGCTCTTGCAATGTAATGTATTGATTAATACCTATATGTGTGTGTTTGTGTGTGTGTGTGCAGTTATAATTTATTTCATAGCATAAAACCCTTAATATGTTATATCTCTTTACTGCCATATGTTTTAGAAATAAACACAGTCTGTAAATGTAAATGTCCATATAAATTAAATACCAGCACCTGGCGCTCGGCACGCACGTCTGGCCCTTTCTGAAGCCTTAGAGTCGATGGCAGTCCATAATTAACAGTGGACAACACAATCAGCAGGACTAACTTGAAAAAAAAACAACATACAACCGGTATAGACTGTCAGCTCATTTGCAGTACAAAATCACAAACTAATCTATATCACAACGTTTACATCACAACATAAACCAAACAGACTGACAGTTATATTCTGTGATAACGTTCATTAGCCACTTAAGCCACAAGACACTTGCAAGCCTATGGAAATTAAATAAACTCATAATTTATCTAAAGGATTTCCTCCGCGTATACATCGGTATGCTAAAGACGCAATGACGCATGAGACGCAACGCAACCAGAGACAAATAAACACATATTAACTGTATTCTTGTCATTTTTGTTGCATTTATTTGAATAATTCTTGATTAATTATAAATAAATTAAAATTAGTGTATGAGAAGCACAACAACGCCAGGTTGTGGCTGGGGGGTTGGGGGGTTTGACAGTGTGAATACCGGCCCTGTGAATATTGTTGACAAAAATAGCAAGACAGAATGATTAAATCAATTCTGCGTCTTATTAAACATCATTAAACCCGATTGTCGGGGAATTTAGCAAAGTGCTTTGTGAATAATAAAGCTGTAAACAAAGCAACCCCCCCCCCTTCTGTTCATTACACGTCTCTGTAGGGAGATAAAAACCAAGTCTTGCTTGTGCTTTAGGGCTTTTTTTCTCAATAAATAAAAATAGACAGGAATAATTATGAGATTAAATGGTTTGGGGTTTGTCTCCGCATGTGATAAGCGAATAAACATCATTTTTTAATGAAATGATGTGCACAAAACAGCCTATAGTTCAGTACTGGTAGCACAAAAGCCACGCCCACGTCATAGACCACACCTACTCATTCCAACAAGCAAAGTCCACCCTGTTTTTTACTGAGATCACTCACCTTTCCTATGTGGGGTAGACACATTGACCACGCCTTTTAACTACCACACCTCTAACTGGAACTGATTTATACACAGCCACATCTTCTAATAACACTCTATAATATAAAGACCATGCCTCCTGTCATACATTAATATAACTAGGATTACTCTGCACAACCTACACCTAGACTAATGGACACAAAGGCCACGCCTCCTTCTCTGACATTAATTGTAACACAGGCCACGCCTCCTTTACTGAGATTTATTGGAACACAGGCCACACCTCCTTTGCTGAGATTAATTGGAACACAGGCCACGCCACCTTTCATATTCTTTGTGTCCTAGCAAAGAAAGATAACAAGGGATCCTACTGCCCCCAGGTCTGCTGCTCGCTGCTCGCCCAGTGGCATGTTGGGTAAATCTCTGCTTAGTGTAAGCTTGCATTTAGCATGCAGGCTACAAAACGCCCTCCGGTAACTTCCATCTGATTAATCATCATTATCATACCATTATCATGCAATCACACACTAATCGTACATGCAGGGTCCCATCTGCATTGTGTGTGTGTGTGTTTGTGTGTGTGTGTTTGTGTGTGTGTGTGTGTGTGATATCTTCCATAAAGAAAGGTGTTTAAATATTAATCCTGTCGATCATTCCGAATTTCATTTTACAGCTGCATTCAACATTTTATCCCGATTGAAATGCGGAACACTGAGCGCTCTCATTAGCTTCGTTAATTGAGGTTCAAGCTAATTTGCACACACACACAGAGACACAAACACAGATTTTTTATTCACTGAGCTGATATACGCATTTGATATTGGCACCTTTTAAGAGACACAAAATGGGATATTTTTTAATATTTTGCGGTTTTATTTTATTTTAATGTTTCCTTTAGTAAAAATTCAGCATAAAATTTGCTACACTAAAAAAAATATTGTTTAATTAAATTAATATAATGTAATATTTTAACAATGGAGAGATCCTTCTTAGTGCTCAGTTTTACATTTTTATATTGTAAAACACTTTGCATTAAATTTACATGTTATTTATTTAATGTATGTTTGCAAAAATATACATATTAACACACATACTAATGCTCATGCATGTCTAGTTGAATAAGGGTGCCAATAATTTTGTACATTTTATTGGATACAGATTTTAAAGTTATTTATGAAATTACCTGTATTTAAATCTTCCTGTTGTTAAAATATTTGATGGACGTCCTTGTGATTAATCGGAATGTTTGCACAGTGGAGAGGTGCAATAGGTTTGAAAGCCCCTCTTCATTAAAAACTGGATTTTTCACAAGTCTTAACTTAGTAAATGACTTCCGAACTGTGAAGATGTAGCATACATTCTTAGGAGTTCAGAAGCTGCACGTTCAGAAAGCTTTTCTTCCTTAATCCAGTAAAATGTAGAATCTTCTGACAAGTTCAGCATCACCAGGTTCTACTGCTTTTCACCATTTGGATGCTACTGGGAGAAGTCGTAGGTCATTGGTTAAAGTGTTGGACTGCTAATTGGAAGTTCTGGTTTTCATTCCCAGCACCACCAACCTGCCACTGCTGGGCCCCTGAGCAAGGCCTTTAACCCCCAATTGCATAAATGTATTAAAGAGATAAATGTAAGTCGCTCTGAATGAGGGCGTAACTGTAACCACTACTGTAACCGTCAGACTGTGTAAGACTTTGAGGATAATGCCACTCAGACTATCATCCTTTCCTTTAAATTGTCTGAGCATCTCTTGAGTACTGGTATGTAAAAAGGTGTAGTACACCTTTAATTCTCAGGGTAATGGTGTTCTCCTGTTCACTTGGAACTGTACTTATACCTGCATGTAATTTTGTGGGTCTTGACTCCACCTTGACTGCACTCCTTCCACCAGTGTGTTCGACACTGCTAGATCCAGAATTGTACACTAAAGAGCAGCTGATGCATTAATTTAGGACTGAATTTAATACAGAATCATCAACTAGTGATGCAATTTATTCTGTCTTTGATTTTACTCAATGTATAATTAATTCGGATCGCTAGTCTAGTCGTACATCTAACATTATGAGCAGGCATTGGGTAGTGTTGCTACAGCTAAGTAATGCTGTTAAATGAAAAAAAATAAAATAAACGGAACTAGACAATGATTCCGGTCATGTGTTGGTGATGTACCGGGTTCTGCACCCTGACCAGCCCTGGTGGGAAAGAGGTATATGTGTGTGTGTGTGTGTGTGTGTGTGTCCATTTGTAGCATTCAGATATTCTTTGGCTCAGCTCTTACTCTCATTGTGTATGTGTGTGTGTGTGTCTGTGTGTGACAGCAATGGCCCACTCTGTGTGTCTCCAGCTCCATGAGTGTGACGCCGTGATTCTAATGAAACATCCTCCTATTGTTCCTTTAATTGCCTTCCTTATTACAAATCAGTGCAATCCACACCTGGCCCCGGCCCCTGAGAGCCTCTCACACTCTCGTCTTTCATTCTCTCTCGCTTTCTTCACCTCCCTCGTTTCTGCTACTGTCTTTTCTCCTCTCTCTTTTGCTCTTTTACACACACACACACACACACACACTCCTTCACCCCTCCAAATGCAGGATTAGCCATTGAAGGTTCTTTGGTGCGGTTATCAAATTCAGACAAGCAGCCCGGCTATTGTGCCACTCTTTTAATTAAATCCTACCGGGCAGCTGGAAGTGACCTTTTTGGAGCGCTGAACTGATTAAGCACACAATAACACCGCCGTTTTTCCTCCACAGTCGGTCGCACCGAGCCGCCAATTGACTCTCCGGCTCGAATCGAGCCGCGTTCGCTCCGAATCCGAAGGAGGGGAAGAAATCAATTCCGCCCCTGAATGTAGATTAGGGCCGATAGCATCAGGGTAATTAACAGCAGGTAAGAAGCTGGACGTGGCCCAATTTGTGCAAGCGTGTGACGGTGAAAAAAAGGTTAATTTGTTAACCGAGATGGATATTTAAGAGGATAAAGGTGAAATTAGAGAGGTTTCGTTTTCATTTGAAAGGATTAGGGGATTGTTATCATCACATTCTCGGGGTGATGGAATTGCTTGGCTTTTCTCTCCCGCGAGCTGACGTCACCAGCGAAACGCATCCAGAAGCTTAATAAGCACGGAGGTTAAGCTTCTCCAATCTGTCATAAGAAGCAGGATTCAGAAGAATATGCGCCTAAGTAGAAGCATTAGGGATAATCATCAGGTTTTAATGTCTATATGTTGATGAAAGGGTTTCACACACGGCACGTGAGTTCCGCTTTGTTAAATCTAAATGCTGGAAAAACTATTTCCGAATGAAAAATATTCGGTTTTGTTCTTAAGAGCTTAAAGAGTCTAATGTTAATGCAGTAATGCGGCACATGCAGTCAACAATTATTACAGAACATTCATGGCAGGTGTCCAAAAAACTTTAGTGAGGTGTCCAGATTGTTGTATAAATGCAGGACATCCTAGTTTGCTGTTCAGTTTTTGTAGTTTTGTGTTAAATGGATGTAAAAATGTGCAGATGTTTAGAATAAGTGTGTGAAATGTGGTTTTACAATAAGGTTAAAGTGCCCATAGATACCAAATGGTTATAAATAGGGTTTAAATAAGTGTCATTTTGACACACAACGCTATGTGTTTTTTCAGGTTGGAGCTGGAATTTTTTGTTCGCTGTGATGTCAGTTTGTTTAGTTGAACACAGCATGCATCACATTATAAAACTATTCTTTATAACATCTTGGAGTGAAAACATAGACTGAACTTGGTGATCTGCCTCCGATAACATACACACACATCTTCCTCTGCTTCACCATCCAATTAAACGCACGCTAAACTTTAGCGAGAGGTTCCTAGCAAAGCAGCTTTTCCAAAATCTCGCGAGACTTAAATAAATAAAAAAATTAATATGAACTAATGATTCAACTAAAAATGTATTTGACTAAAAGTAACTAAGTAAATTTAACTCGTTACTACTGACATCTGACAACTTTACACTCACTGCAGTGTGGTGTGTGTGTGTTTTGCCCTTTAGGACTTGTCATGTGCAGTCTGATTTGGGAAGAATCTCAGCTAACAGGTGACAATAGAACAGCGGAAAGTGTACACACTGTGTGAGGGGGCAGGGATACTAAAGGGGGCGGAGTTACACCAAAAAAATGCATTTTATACAGATAATATTAATAATAAAAACAATGATTTTGCACATTTTGAAACAGATGTTAAATGCCAGATGTGTGTTGGCTGAATTTTTATTGTTTTTTTCCCTTACATTTAAACACACAGTAATGTGTGTGTGTATACACGCATATATCTAATATAGTAGATATTATTATTATCATCACTATTATTATTGTTGTTATTATTGGTATATATAATTACATATAAGATAATTAGGTTGGAAATAAAATATATACTGTATAATAAAACAAGCAGTAATTGATGAGTTTATACAGGAAATTAAGATCAGCTATAGACAGTCCAGGGGTGTGTTAGTCTACCAGACGAACTGCTCCATTTCCTGTAAATATCCTGACCATCTGCTGCCTGCTGTGTTCATCCATCTGAGAGTTTGTCCTTTACACTCACACTCACTCACACACTGACTCACCAATTCACTCTCTCACTCACTCACTCACTCACTCACTCACTCATTCACTCACACACTCACTCACTCACTCACTCACTCACTCACTCACTCACTCACTCACTCACTCATAACTCTCACTCACACTCACTCATACACTCACTCTCACTCACTCACACACTCACTCACTCACTCACTCACTCACACACTCAATCACTCACACACTCACTCACTCACTTACACACTTACTCACACTCACACATAATTATTGACTCCCCCCCTCACTTATACTCACTCACACTTACAAATCACTCACACACTCTTACCCACACACATGCTCAATCACTCACTTACACACATTCACGCACTTACATACACTCTCCCACTCACACTCACATATTTACACACACTCACACTCTCAATCACACACTCTTACTCAAGCTCACTCACTCAAGCTCACTCACTCACTCACTTACTCAAGCTCACTCACTCACTCACTCACTCACGGTTGCTCACACTCACAGGATAAAAGACAACCAATGGTTTTAAAAACTCTGCTCTTTTGTTTGTTTCATAAATTTCATATTAAATCCAGCATAAATATTAAACACATTTCCTCACAGAGCTTCACTGACCTTTGAATCAGATCTTTGAGAGCTTTAGGTGAAATAATAAATCAATACATTAGTCCTAGACAATAAATCAGAGAAAATGTTTTATACAAAAGATTCAGATGATAAACATCATTATTAATTTACATGCCATTCTGTTTATAAAGCAGGTGTTTAGAACATTTGGTCACCAATGCAAAAAATGGTGTAAGCTACTAATTTAACCACATTTTTCAGTAAAATGGTGGTAGCATCAATGCTTTCTAAATAAAGTAGCTTTTCAGTAGTAAAGCTCTTTTTTTTAAAGTAGTGCAGTGACGTCCACACAAGCAGAACAACTCATATTTAAGCAATTGGGGGTTAAGGGCCTTGCTTAGGGGCCCAGCAGTGGGAACAATCTTCTAGTCAGCAGCCCAACACCTTAACCACTAAACTACTATATCCTTTACCAATTACTAATGTTTAATTGCTAATTAGACACTTTGCATAGCAGAAAAGGGGCCGTCAAAATAAAAGTTCAGAATATTCTAATCTCTATGGTAATAAATTGTTTAAATCTTGTACTGTATGTTAAATATGTTACAAATGATACACATTTATGCATATTATTATTTAAATTTTCTTGCGCTTTCATCTGTTTTTACACTAGTGAGCTTAATTTTCTCGATCTCACCTATAGGGTCCCACAACCCTACAGGCCACCACTGATCTCAAACCTCACATCTGTAAAGCACATTGGGTGCATTCACACTGTCGAAGATTTTACACCTGATTCGAATTGAGATGTCTGTTTTATAGAATTTTTGTATGCAAAGCTCTTTTTTATTTTAGTGCATTTATTCCTAAAGTGCTGTCTTTCTCACTGGCTCTCTTTGTATATCTCTCTCTCTCTTTCTCTCTCTCTCTCTCACTCTGTCCCATTTCTCTCTCTGTCTCGTGACCTTTTGCCCCGAGCTCCTGTGGAATACATCGCATCTCCTGAGGTGCTAACAGAAGTAGAGATGTCACATCAGATCAGCGGAAACGCAGCAATATGTCTTGCACTCGGTCACATCCTCAGTTTCTTTTTTTTCTTCTCCTCTCTAAAGTGCCAGCTTTCCCAGGACAGCATATGTTTATTCAGCGGCAGGTCGGCTCCGGTCCACAGCGCCCCCTGGACCTGGAAGAGACACGCCCAAAACGAGCTGTAGTACATCCACAATAGAGAGTGTCCTAAGTAATGTGTGTGAGTGTGTGTTAGTCTTAATCTGCAGAAATTGTGTTTACATTGTAAACACAATTTCTGCTCCTGGTATAGATCAATTTTCTAGCAGCTCTGGCAGTAGCGCTGCAAAATTATTTTCTTTTTATTCATTTAAACACAATCAATAAAACAATTTGATTAGTAAGCAAGTGTTTGTATTAGTAACAGTTAGAACATAAGTAACCACAGGACATTTATGATGTCAAGTGTTAGTCATTTATTGTGGTGTAAAACTGTTAGAGGAAAATACTTAGCATTGGACCAGTTTGTGTGTGTGTGTTTGTTGGTGTATGGGTACAGCAATTTCTTAACCCATTTTGGGATCCACTGTGGCCTACACTGTAGGCTACAGCACCCTCTAGTGGTTAAATCAGTTGAAGAAATGTTTGCTGTAGATAAACGTTTATTATACATTTATTACTGTATAATAATTCGTATGTAGTGTATATATTGTGTATATAACTTAAAATTTAGTTGAATTTAGTTTTTTTAAGCATTTTTTTCTATTCTAAAAGAAATTTAGTACTTTTGAAGCAAATCAAAAAACATATATATGTGTGTGTGTGTGTGTGTGTGTGTGTGTGTGTGTGTTTAAAGCTCTGGAGCCTTCTTACCCTTAGCCTTTTCACCCAAAAGCTCCACCTCTTATTTCCCCACCACATAATATACACCAATTACCTGTTGGCTTCTGGGAGACCCCTCCTCCTTGTTAATACAGAAACTCTCTGAATGCCCAATTACAGGGAGGCTTCTGGTTTTGCCCCCATGCCTCCATGCATCAGTCCCGCTATTATTATTATCTACATAATAAAAAAATAAACAATAAAAAATTATCTGATAAACTTGCTGAAAATAAATAAATCAATAAATAAATTAACCTGTGTGTTCAAGAGTCACTAATTTTGCTATTTTTTTTATTGCTGTTTTCTTTTTCATCATTGGTTTTGTGTAAGTGATGTGAGTGACGCCCTGTTCTGGCCTGCAACACTCCATTCATTAGCACCACACCGCTCCGGCCGGTTGCCATGGGAATGCCCGGCGCCGCTAGCCATCGGGTCAGCGCCAGGGCCGAGTGGTGTGCCAGAACTGCACCAGAGCCAACACCCACTGACAAAAACCAGGGTCAGGAGGTCAAGAAGGATTTCCCATCTTCTCTCACGCCTTATGTCCTTATACTGCCAGAGAGAGAGACAGAGAGACAGTTGGGGAGAGACTGGGAAGGAGAGACAGAGAAAAATGGAAAGACTAGAAAAATGGGGACGGCAAGGGGCAGAGTGATAGACAGAAAGACACAGAGAGACCAGTAGGGGTGAGACAAAGAAAGATAGACAGGTGCAAAGGCGATAAATAAAAGTAGAGATAGACAGATGGCTGATTTTGATTGGATAAGAATTACTTTTTCTGTTATTCTGTATGTCTCCCTCTTTCAACTGTCTTATTTTCTCTTCTTTAACACCAAATTTCTTTTATTATCCCTGTCTTTATCTGTCACTTTGTCTTTCGGCATGTATTCCCACTTGTTTTTGATTTCTAGTCTCACTTGCCTCATTATTCTTCGTTCTTTGAATAAATGTCTCCGTTTCTCTCTCTCTCTCTCTCTCTCTCTCTGTCTCTCTCTATCTCTCACTTTGTGTCTGTCTGTCTTGCACATTTGGAAGCATGTAATCCTTTTTTTTAGATTTTATTTTAGTCTTTCTTTTGCTCTGTTTATTCAGTGTAATTATTTGTCAGTGTGATTGGGCTTTGAAAAGTGAGAACTCAGCACCTGGCTGATAAGCCAAACAACATCTTTTTTTTATCTGCTCGTTCTCCTGTGATTTCTCCTTTTAGTCGTCTCTCTCTCTCTCTCTCTCTCTCTCTCTCTCTCTCTCTCTTCCCCCTCTCTCTCTCTCTCTCTCTCTTCTCTCTCTCTCTCTCTCTCTCTCTCTCTCTCTCTCTCTCTCTCTCTCTCTTTCTCTCTCTCTCTCTTTCTCTTCCCCCTCTCTCTCTCTCTCTCTCTCTCTCTCTCTCTCTCTCTCTCTTCTCTCTCTCTCTCTCTCTCTCTCTCTCTCTTTCTCACTCAGAGCTCAAGGTCAAGGCTCCTCTCAAAAAGCTGTTCATTACGCTTGATGATTAGCTCAGACAAAGCCGCGCTGTCCGGTTCAATAATCGCTGTCAGAGCTCTTTCACCGATTCACACCTCAATCAATCAATCACTCAATCAATCGCTGAGCTATCAGCCCCGGTCTTTCTCTACACCTCAACCAGAAGTGTCTTATCTAATGAAGATTCAGAGATTTATCTTCTACTCCTCAGGGTCATTATCTTTGTAGTGTAAATAAATCCTGGAGCTGCAACCTGATAAACTCGACTTTTATTCCTTTTTCCTGATCTTCTTGACAGTCTACAGTGGGAAGATGTGGATGGTTTCTGTTCTGATAATGAATATGAGAAGGAGAAAGAGGGAACCTGATTAGTACAGAAGAATAAACAAAGGCGTGACAGCAGTGGGGCTTGAACTCAGGTCTTCCTGGTCTTTCGATCAACAACTTTGGCCTTAACCATTTAAGCCACCACTGCCCCAAATAATGGGTAGAGGAAGATGAAGATGATGAAGAAGGTGATCACATATTAAACTGTGTCCTGAGTCTGAATCAAAGCAAACAGCAGGTTTAGCAGGTTTGGTTCCAAACTGCAAATGATCATATTCAGGAAGGGGCGGGGCTAAAAATAAAAAACAAAACAGTAATTAATTTACTGTATTGGCACAACACACAGTGGGTTATTTCATGCTTTTGTTTTTTTCATCTGCTGTAAAGGATGATGTGAACCCCACATTCCTATGGGTCTTCATCGCTTCTTCCTCTTCCTCCTCAAACAAAAATTCCTGAGGCTGCTCGGCTTTTGTTGTGTAGCTGTATTGTTTTTCTGTGATCTTGTTCCTCCTCCTCCTTCTTCTCCTCGTCTCTTTCGGGAGCTGAGGCAGAGCTCGGGCTCTCAGCGATGAAGATAACACAGTGTCAGTCTTAATAGAGGAAAAAGAGAAAGCAACCCAGACAGCGGGATCAATGGCGAATGCCCTCTGCAGGCGCAGTCGAGGAGCTGCTGTGTTCTTGCTGACAATCTTATCTCTCTCACTCGAGATCTTTCAGGTGTTCTCCAATAGCAGTCATCCCCTCAAGACATGCAATTTATCTTTGTGTGTGTGTGTGTGTGTGTGTGTGTTCTACCTGCGAATAAAGAATTGCCAGTTAGCAGGATTGAGCTTGAAGAGCTTCTCTCCTGATAAGGAGGAATTAATTATTTTTGCGTCAGGAATGATAGCACTTTCACAAGTGCAGGACACAAAGCAGGAGTGACAGCAGATGGGGAATTACCGTTGTCACTCCGTTTAAAGCTTCACAACCTGGAACTGGGGTAATAGAGAGCAGCGTGTGGGGGATTGATCTGTTTATTGTGCACCGGTTACTGATTTACCTCCTGTTCTCCTGCCTGTCCTTGAGAACCTTTTTATTTCAGGAAAGCTATTCAGGGAAAAGTAAACAAGCAGACGTGTCATGCAGTCGTTTAAAAAAAAACAGTTTTTATAATTATTTAAAAGTGTATTACCCCAATTTTTTTTTCTTGTTTAGCAAACATTTGTGCGAATGAGTATGGCGCTATGAAGTATAGCCTAGCATGCTAAACTGGTGGGCTAATCCTCCTGCTATTTGTTAGCTACTTTAGCATCAAACATGTCTGGTGATTATGATAATGATGATGTAAAATCGTCTTTTGCTTCAGAAAGGGTTATACCCCAGGGCTCACTACTAAGACAACTTTACAGATTCACAGCTGACCTGCTCACCCTTGGGCATATTATTCGAAATTAGGCTAAAGATAAATGTTATCATGTTTTTTATCAGAATCAGGGAATCAATTAAAGATTAAATTGATTTTTTTTGTTTGCATGCTGTTTGGTTTAGTTTCACACTTATAAGGGACACTTGGCAAGTACGACAGAATGCATCCTTCATTCATTTGTCAGACATACACCATCGTAATCAAACTGTTGGCAAGTGTGTTTGGAGTTTGCAAAAATGGTTCAGAGAAAATATATTAGTTATTATTATTATTATTACAAGTAGTATTACTGAAGTTTATCAGCTTTTGCCAAAAATTTACAGAAGACAATACAGTGGTACTTTGATATATGAGTGTCCCAACTAACGAATTTTTTAGATGCCAGTCGTCTCTCAGCCAATTTTGTG
Source organism: Bagarius yarrelli (assembly GCA_005784505.1). Classification (NCBI taxonomy): domain Eukaryota; kingdom Metazoa; phylum Chordata; class Actinopteri; order Siluriformes; family Sisoridae; genus Bagarius; species Bagarius yarrelli. The sequence goes on along the minus strand of VCAZ01000054.1, from coordinate 1,942,568 downwards.
CTTTGAGTTGCAAGCTACAATTTAGGTTATAAGCCAGCTTCAGACACTCAACCGCTAGTATCGAAAGCCACACTAACGCTGTAACATCCGCTCAGCATCCCGTGTCTCATTCGATATCTAATCAGACATGCATGTTAGCAAGTGTGTTAGCAAGTGGAGTCGTCTGATCTTCAAGCTAAATGCTGTACATTATACTTAATAAAACCAGTTTATTGCAGTACATCCTATTGTACTGTTTTTCCATACATTATTTGTTATTTATACTATTATATTATATAATATTATACTATTATATATTATATAATATATATATATATATATATATATATATATATATATATATATATATATATATATATATATATATATATATATATATATTTTTTTTTTTTTTTTTTTTTTTTTTTTTTTTTTTTTTTTTTTTTTTTTTTTTTTTAAACATGTTTTTTTTGGGGGACCCGAAACGGATTAATAGCATTTTAATTCATTTCAATAGGGAAAACTGATTTATTATACGTGTAATTTCTTACGAATGAAACTTGTAAGTCAAGGCACCCCTGTATATTTTTATTTCTATGTACAACCTTGTCAATATAATTGTCACAGTAAAACCAGAAAGGAGCCAGAGATATTGATAACACCCAGTGGGTCGCTTTATTAACAAGTGCAGAAGGCAGGCAGGAAACAGAGGAAAGAGTTAGCTTAGGTGCTAGAAGAATTCAGGTGCTGAAGCTTTTGACAAGAACTGAAGAATTAGATAAGCAGGTAAATAGTGGGATGCTAACGATTAGCGACTGGTATAGCGAGTCTGTGAACATACGTAAAAGGTCTGAGAGCGGACAGTGAGTGAAGAGTTTGTGTATAAATATTGTAAGTGATTGTAATGGACAAATAATGTGTTTGTGTATGTGGTTAATATAATGAACAATGCATTAAGTTGATTGTCTTATTAAAAACAGTGTACATTGTCAGTAAAGATAACACAGTAACACTACATTAATCTTACATTTAAAGATGATTTATAACAGTGTCTGGTAATAATTAATACGTTATTAAAAATGGTTGTGTAACAGTGGAAACGGAGGGGTGCGGTGAACAGAGCTCACTGAAACGAGTCCCTGTGAACAGAAAAATGAGTGTTTTTTACACTACTAATGACAATTTTCACTTAAACACTTTTCATTAACACCCTTAAGAATCATATCAACTTGTGAAAAAATGGACATCTACTGACTTCTTTAACAGTTTCACCGCTGGTCTCTGAGATAAAGACACTGCAGTGAGTCGGATGTGTGAGTCAAATCAGCTAAATCGTGTCCTTAACCTGGCCCTGGATGTCTTAGCTCGGTTTCGTGTGTGTGTGTGTGTGTGTGTATGAACGTGCCTGTCTTTCACTGTGGGCTTCTTATCCGTGTGTGTGTGTGTGTGTGTCTTTTGTGTTTATTTTAATCCGTACCCTGTGGTGATGGTGAAGAGGCAGCGTGTTTATTACTTGTCGTATTTCTGGCCATCTCCCGCTGGTGTGTCATAGCCGAGCCGCTGGACCATCACACGCTGTAAACAAGAGCTGTGCTGAAGAAGAGGCACTGTTTACTGATGAGCGCAGGCAGAGGAGAGTTCATTATTATTTTAAAGATTAACTAACTAATTCATTTTAAACTCTCTGATTGGTGGTTAGATGTTGATTAATTCTCTGGAACAGCAGCTCGGACCGTAGCTCAGGTTGATATTAATATTAATTTGTTCTCGACATTAACATTACTATGAAAAAGAAGATGTCTGTGTGTGATGTGTGTGTGTGTGTGTGTGTGTTTGTGTGGTGGGGTCTCCAGTGGGTAACAATCAGAGACAAAGTGAGAACTTATCACACATCTTTATTACAGAAGAAGGTTTTTTTTACCTCTTTAAAATAAAGAGATGCACTAGCTGTATGTTAATTATAGGAGCCAATCAGGTTCCAGTATCTAGAAATCTAGAGCCTGCAACAACGATTTACCAAAGCAAGGGGCGTGATATGTAAATTATCAGGTGTTTCCAATTTGCATATTCATCATTTTTTTGGTTTTGTCAGTGCACCTAAAAGTATTGGCACCTTTTGTTGTAAAATAACTTCTTATTTGTAGAATCACCAGGTAGAAACACACATCCCGCCTGTATTAAAACATCACCAGACGGCAGAAGGGCAAACTAAATCGGTCACGTCTGCGTGAGCTCGCTGGACCAGGCCAGATGGACAGTGCCCAATTCGTGCCAGCATGGACAGACGAACAGTCAAGCGGGTGGTCAGTGTGTGTGTGTGTGTGTGTGTGTGTGTGTGTGTGTGTCAGTCAGGCTGTTGTCCCTGTGTCAGTTGAAGGGCTTTCTTTTCTGAGCTGCTGGAGTCTGAAGATTTCTCGCTCTTTTAGGTGGTCCTGAATCCTCAAGCTGAAGTAAACGATGTTCAGAGGAGAGTTGTGTTATAAATTGTTAAACTGTTACTACGGTAACACAAATGGACAAATCTACTGCAAGATGAGACAGAAACCTGTGGTAAAGATGTCAATTAAGGGGAAAAGTGTTTTAGAAAAAAATACAAACGATATCTACTGTACTTTTCTTTACACTGTACACACACACACACACACACACACACACACACACACACACACACACACACACACACACACAACTGTTTAGATTTCTCTTTGTGCCCTTTAAGCATGTCTGTTTCTGTACAGCCGTGATCAGACTTCATATGGCACCGTAGTGAAACGGTATCTTCATGGTAACACACACACACACACACACACACTAGCAGCGGCAGTTATCTGTTCAAAAGTTCCAGCCTTCTTATATGAAACAATGTCTTGGATTTTTTTTTTCGGCACCAACACGTCCTGTAAAAACACACTTAAGCAGATATTTATTTATTTCTGCATTAAATAATCTGCAATTAACCGAGTCAAATAATAAATGAAGCGTTTGTTGTGGAACCTCACAGTGGTGTGGGGTTTTTTTGTGCTGTCACTAATAGAGTGTCCACTAGACGGCAGTGTTTAGAGTTTTATTATTCAGGACTTATTATGTAGAAGGAAAAAACTTGATTTATGAACTGAATTTATTCATGTAGGTGCTTAAAATAATAACCGACAAACGTGTTCCTGAAAAGAAAGAATAAAATTCCTCATTAAAATTTAGACGATTTATGAATATTCATAAACATTTAAGTGGCAAACGCCCTAATTGAATTGGTAATAAATAACGCGACAATTACTACTACTATTACTACTAGTACTGATAATAATAATAATAATAATAATAATAATAAGAAGAAGAAGAAGAAGAAGAAGAAGAAGAAAAAAGTATAAAAATAGTAAACGAATATAGTATAGTATATATATATATAAATGTAATTAATGACATTTGTGTTTAAATAAAAATATAATTTTATTATTTTATTGCAAATAAAGTAAAAATCAGAAATATTTTTTTTTATATTTATGAGTTATTTAAGAAGTTGCTGGTATTTGAAACGATAATAAACACGATACTGGAACACACTTGTAGGTCTAACAAGAAGACGCGCGCGCTTCTTAATGTTTAATTATAATCGTTAATTAGAGTTTGACATAAAGTACCAATCAAACAAAAAAAACCCCCCCTCCCCACCCACTCCTCTTGTGTGTGTGTGTGTGTGTGTGTACGCTGTGCAGTGGGTCACATGACCGTGTTTAATCAGAGCATATGGCGCGAGGCCGGGGCGAGTATACAGTGTCTGTACAGAGCTGAGGTTCATCACTGAGCTACAGAACAGGAAATAAAACAGCTTCACAGCCAGATTGTTAAAGCGACGCTCCATTACACGCTACACTGCGTCTCAGCGGTGTCTAATGAGCACACACACACACACACACACACACACTTATGATGATGATGATGATATTATCATTCATATAATTATTAATTCATATTAATATTCAAACATATTATTATCCATTTATAGTATTTTTATTATTATTGTTATTATGTTATTTAAATATTGTGATAAGCACTAATTAGTTGAAGTGCATTTATTCTTGTCAAACAATGACTTCTAATGACATGTAAATGCCTTTAAAATTCTGACTCTATTTTGCGGAAAATGTCGCCACCTCGGGTCCGATTTGTGAACAGCATTCAGTGAAACACCTGTTTCTGAAGTTTCTCCAGTCAAGTCCCATCAAGAAGCTTTCATTATCATTATAACCATATATAGCAGCAGTGTTTGGTAAGATATTTGGAACATATAGTGAGATAAACTATCAGTTACCCTGTTAATCTGAAGTTTTACAACGCTGAAACTACCCTCCTGGGATTATGTAGCAAGCTAAGATAGAACAACAAGTAGTTTACTATTATGTAATTATAACATGGAAACACTCAAACATCTTGATTTTGGCCATACAGACGAGAGTAAAACAAGGACTGCATTTGGTACGAATATGTGTACTGTTACACCCTTATTAAATAATGACCTAAATTAAATATACATTGTTTAAGAATATTAATCTGGGTGTTAAGAAAAGAATAGTGAAATGTGGAGAGTTCAAAAAGTAGATTAAATAATGGAAACCTTAATATTTTATAAAAAGGTGAAAAAGGAAGTGATTGATTGTTGCTAACCTACCAAATTAAAATAATGGTGCCAGCAAGCTAATTTTAAAACCACCATCAAGTAAATTTTTCATGTGTCAGCCCAGTGATTGTTTGGTGACGTCACTGTGGAGCGATTAAGATGATGCACAAACTGTAAGTGATCCAGTGAAGGTGGTAGCAAGGTGTTAATGTGCTTTATGACGAGCCTCTCAAAACACTTCATCACCATGGACTTGAGTGTGACGGGACTCCAATCACTGAGGAAGGAGACTGTTGACTTATAATGTTATTTTGAGGCATGTAAGAACAACAGCACTGCTCAGGAAAATGTTGAAGATGTCAGTGAAGACATCTGCTAGCCAGGGATGTTGTCTGGTCCAGCAGACTTTCATGGCTTAAATCTGCTTAGAGATCTCAACACAGCCGTGGTTAGACAGACCACCTGTCATTGTTCTGCAACTCAAATCATTCAGCTTATCTGGGAAGGAAGAGTCACTGTCACAGGTAGGGCAAGGCATCTTGTAAACAACATCCAGCGTGTTTTTCCTTCTTGTTGCAAAGTTCACATATTTCCAGGATCAACAAGCTGGAAATATGTGATTTGAAATTTGCATTGTTTAAATCTTCGCTAATGATAATCATTTAGTCGGGTGAGCACAATTCCAGTTGTTGATAGAATGGCCTACATATAACATCTGTAATTAAGTAAACAAACGAATTATTCAAATAATTCAGCTGTTTCGATCAATCCGATTAAACCAATGTTGATTTTCTAACAACTAAAATGGGGTGGTTCTGGAAACAAAACATTACACTCAAATAGGGGATTTGAAACAAGCCAATCAGAGCCCACCCTGAAATCATGTGCTTTTCCAAAATAAATGGCTCCAAGCACGAGCACCACTTGCAATTTTAGGCCCTTTAAAAGCACATGAGGTTGGGCCACCTAACCACACCCATTCTGCACTATTTTACTACTGATAAAAGAGATATCTGGGGGTCAAAGTGCATGAGAATCATTCTAACTAAATGAATTTGAGATCAGCAATAATACAGCAATAATACAGCATCCTGGAGCAGAGAGGGTTAAGGGTCTTGCCTAAGGGCCCAACAGTGGCAGCTTGACCCCTGTCCCAGATCTTCTGTTTAACAGCCCAGAGCATTAATAAAATTTGTCACTGGTTTCTGATTATTTAAGCAGCTTGCAGGTTCACTGCATTGTCAATCTAACGCACCTGATTTATCTCTCGTGCTCCAGTTTTTTTGTTTACAGATCAGACGTTTCTTTTAAAAATATTTTGGGGCCTCTCCTCTTGCGGAATGTCAACATTTACCCAGAGTGGTGCTGTTCTAATCCGTCCGAGTGCGGACCGGTAAAGGGATTAGGACACAGTTTTTTTTTCTGCAACCTTGGAATGTTTTCTCAGCAGGATTTTTTTTTGTGCTGCAAGTCATCCCTTGGTCTACTCTCTACTGCCTTTGTGTCCTTCAGCATGTCTGAACTGTGCAGAGTCAACAGTGCGGCTCAGCTCTAAAGCAGCGCCCGCTGGAATGTCGATCCGTGTTGCAACAGTGTTTAAAGCTCTGTTACTTACGTTGCTCATTAAGCAATTTGAGTTTCACCCCATGAGCAGGAGGTCGTGTGTGTGTGTGTGTGTGTGAGGAAAACTCAGCTCTGTGTACTCCTGCATGTCTTCATCACTCAGCAATGTCTTTCTGCTGAATAGACTCAACTGCTTTAAGCACACACACACACACACACACATACGCATAGACACACATACACTCTGACAGCTTTGTCTGTGTAAGTAATACAAAGTTTTTAATCGCCCTCTTACTACCTGGACGCTAGGAATCTTTACAGAAGCTTCTATTATCTGGTTCTTGAAATGCTTCTTATTAAAGGGGTTCTGCTTTAAAATCCAGTCTGAAAAGTGAAAGCTTTGTTAATAAAACCATCAGTCGAACAAGTAAAAAACACTTTGTTATCCAACCACCTCCTAAATAAACCCCATATAACCCCTGAAGTCCACCAACAAAAACTTTTAAATCCTTTAATAAATGAATTGCCTTTTTTTGATAAGGGATCCTGTTGTAGAACATCATAAAAGATTGCAAGGACTTTTACCAATTCCTGATTCTTACCCAGTCTGTTGCAGTGTTCTCCACAGAACATTTAAGAGTTCTTCTAAGCTGTCCCCAGTTCAGAGTTCTGACTGAGGAAACTGTTTAACCAAAGTTCATCCAGCTAAAACTCTTAAAGAACCACCGAGGAACTTCTTTTCTCCCCAAAGTAATGGATGTGCTGAATATCTAGAACCTGTCAGGGTTTTAATGTCCAGATTCTTTGTGTTCAGTGAACTTTTACTGGTATATTAATATATAATATTGTAAGTTAATAAGGTTTTCTAGCTTATGTAATGGTTCTATTTCTCTGTAAAGGAGCTCTGCTTTAGAGATAAAGGCCCTGTACCAGTACCCACAAGGCATCCTAATGTCTTCCAGGAAGTGTGCAATTTCAAAGGTGCATATTTTAGGTGATAAGAGCACAAGGGTGCAAGTTCGGTGACATGCAGAATTGGGATATCAAAAAATCGGTAGTATTGCATGCAGTATTGCTACTGAAAATTATAATTACATGAAAACACTTGACTTTTACTTTTTTAATTATTTTTAATTTCTTCATTAGTTTAAATGACACCACCAAATGAATTCTGTGTAAAATCCCTAAGCGAAGTCTGCTTGGACCTGCACTAAGAAAGTGTGCATTAAGGGCACACGTAGTCGGAGCGGAGAAGCTCACCAACAAATTGGGACACCCTACACACTTCCCCAGGAACGCGCAAATGAGAAGCACAAGGTTGCAAGTCTGGGTATCGGGACAGAAGCCTAAGTCATAAGAGGAACCAATGCACAATTCTGTAGCAGTGAGCAGAGGTTAAAGTCGATCATGGAATCAGATCACTGTTCGTGGTGTGTAGGTTCCTGTTCTGGGATTCAAACTGATACCATCTGGTTTAAACAGGTTTTTGTCTTTGCAGGAGAACTCAGCTCTAAAAACAAGTCTTAAAGAGTTTGAGAAGTTAGAAATAGTTGGGAAAAAAACACGACTTGACCGCACTGTAAACAGAGAGATGAAAAGTTTAGTGTAGTTACAATACCAGCCGCTAGATGTCTCCAAATTTACACTATTTGACTAAGGCTGCATTTACACTGCAGGTCTTAATGCTCAATTCCGATTTGGTGACTACATCTGATTAATTTTAATGACCTGCTTACATTATGTTTTAAAACTGATCCTTATTCGATATCTGAATTTACACTATACATGACAAAACAACCCAAGCTGGACACACTGACTGGGAAAAGAAGTAAAAACGGTGAGATAATCAATGAACGCAATGGATGAAGATAAAAATATTTGAATAGATAAAAAAGATATTTAAACGTTGGCAAGCTAGTGGAGAACAGCTAAGAGAGAAAGAGAGCGGTGTGTGTGTGTGTGTGTGTGTGTTTCCAATCAGTTGCACTGCACAGTACAAAAAAAAAACTTTAACCCAAACCAAATTTTAAAACTGCCTCTGTTCTGGGTTTCGAACATAACAGTGAACAAAATTAATAAATATTAAAAAACACAGTTGAGTTATTATATATTTCTGTTGGTGTCCATCCCTGTGTTGGACTGGCGACCTGTCCAAGGTGTACCCCTCCTGCTTTTCGCCCTTGCAGGGGCAGCTGGGATGGGCTCCAACAGATCTCCGTGACCCCGAATTAGGGAATAAGAGGGTATAAAAAATGAATGAATGAATGTTGGTGTCCATCTGAGTTGACGTCATGCGCCATCATTGCTTATTCAGTGATGTTTGACTCGCATTAACAGGTGAAAATCCCATCTGTCTGTTTACACTGCACACGCTAAAGCGGATCCGATTCATATTTGATTTATTTATTTATTACCACATACGAAGGCCTGAATCCAATCTAAAAATATCGGAATCCATGTGCTTTTTTACTGCTTTCACTGTTATGCCTCAAATCCGATCTGTACCACATTGCAGGAAAAAATGGGAATTGGTTAAGACCATCAGTGTAAATGCAGCCTTAATGCAGCCTAAATAACAGCATTGAGAGAAAATAAATCTGTGTCTGAGTATTAATTAATGACGCCAAAAAGAAATGTATTAACTAGAGCTTAAACTAGAAATCATATACTAATATGATAACTTCAAATAGTGCTCGATTCAACTGTGGTCCACAAAATGATGTCAATCATTTTAATAAAAAATTAAAAAAACATTTTAGGTTGAAAAAGCTCCGCCTTTTTGTACAGTGATGCCAGATGAGACAGGTTAGCAAAAATACCTTTATCTAGCAAATCATTTGGTCATGTGGTATAAAAATTTAACCCTTTCATTTGTTTAGAAAGATCAAACACTGTTTTTATTAGCATAGTTTATTATTATTATTTTTTTTACAATTTTATACACATAAAATGAAAAAGAAAGAAATCAGTTACTGGTGTAAATATACAATTAAAAAATAAAACAATTACACACTTTATTTTTAAATACAGCAAACATTTTTATATCCCTCACTATTTCAAAGAACGAAACGTGATTTCTATATATAGTTTAAATCCATTAAAAAATTCTAATATACAAATCTGTGTATAAAAATATAATTTATCAGTGTCAGACTGTCCAGTGATACAGAGAACCTAGGCGGCATTCTGAGGTTTAACGTCTCCATGATCTCACTTTGTCTCCATCAATCTCGAATCCCATCATTATACTTTCAAAACAATACAAAAACCAATAAATTACTCGGCGGAACATGTCCTCAGGATTTAAGTGATTTAAAGAGAAAAGTAAAATCTAGTTGAAATCCATAATTTTGCTTCAGTCTGTTAGGCTAATGTTGCTAACAAGTAATAGACATTTATACAAACCGATTAGCTAAACACTAACACACGTAGAAAACACAAACACACACACAGTCCAGGTACGTAACACTGTTTAAGTTGAATATGTGGAGATTAATGGTGTCCTTACATGTACATTAGCATGTATAACATATCCTGTAGTTGACCACTTGTGAGGTAAATGTGAAGTCTGGGTGAAATTTTTCCTCCAAAACCGTGTTTTGTTGAATGTCACTGAGTAGAACGTTTGAGTCCATGATGCAAAATGTAAATGTCTTTATTTGTCACATATACTCTACAGCACAGTGAAATTTGTTTCTTCGCATATCCCATCTTAGAAAGCTGAGGTCAGAGCTAACGCTAAGGTTAATGCTAACTCCCGTTAAAGCTGCAAACATGCTGGAGTTTTTTTTAAACGGACACAGAGACAACACACATCGCTTTGTTTAAGAATCGAAGGAGGTTGTGCACTTGATTTCATTAATGTCTAATAAAATTAGCACATCTTTCATAACCTTTAGGTTGGCTTGCTTTTTAGTGTTGGTGTAAGTTAACTTCAGAGGACTTTACTTAAATCTGCAATGGGATACAACTAACTGATGATACAAGCATGACAGGGTGACTTAAAACAGTCACCAGACCCCCAAGCACATGATGCCAACCGCTGTCTGTTAGCGTTCATCCATCATTAGCAGAGTTTTATTCTGGACTGAAAAGTTCTTAAAAGTTGCTAGAGTCTCAACTTGAAATCCCAAGTGGGTGGAAAGCAGCTAGATCCAGCAGCCATGTTCCGACGTGCAGCAGCATTTTGGGATACCAATGAATCCCGTCCTGTCGTGAGGTAATGTTTGAATCCGGTACAATCCAACACCACCACGAGCTTGGCGTGAGTGCGTAAATAAGGCGGAGTGGCGCAAAAGCCCGGTGCGCCCAGTGGTGCTCTTCTATGGCAGCATAGCAAGACGCTAGCACGCCGTCCACAACAATGGTTCCATGTGCAGTGAGTGGCGCATACGAGCCCCTGTCCTCCAACGCGTAAACTCTCTCCACACGCGCACTCCTCAAACAGCTCCGCCCCTCCCACACAAACACCTCCTGCCCTGGTTTCACTGCACTTGCGAACTTTGCCACCATCCCAGAGGAAGACGAGTCATCCCGTACGAACACCAGGTGCGCCGGCGTGAGCCTCAGAGTCATGTTCGACTCCAAGATCTCGAGCACAACAAACCTCCGGAGTAGGTTCACTTCCTGGTCCAGGAAGGTGATGAAGTCACTGTAGACCACGTTTCCAAACTCATCTGCTGCGAGAACCTTTTCACCTTCCCTCAGATCCTCTAAACGCTTTGTGCTTCCATTTGAGAGATGAACCAGTGCTGAGCCTGGAAAGCAGCCACCAGATTTTGCAGCCACTGAATTTTCTGGTGTGGAAAAAAAAACAACAACAAAAAAAGAAATGTAACTTTAAAAGTTAATAAATAAATATAACTAAGCAGTTCAGAGTTTTAGCAGGTTTATTGTTTTAATCCTGGAGCTTTTCTGCTGCTGTTCCTCAATAACAAGTTGCAAATAAAGCAAAGGTGAATGTTTGCAGCTGTTGTAGACTAAAGCCAGGCTAACACTGGGTGATTTTGGTCATGATATGGTCGTTTAAAGCAAAAGTTTAAAATGGTGTCTATAATCCTACGCTAAAATCTTTTGTCTTTGTTGGCTAGTTTGTTCACCAACAGCCAATTAATGACTGTTGCCATTAGTTTAAGTCTCCTATAAAATTCTGGAGGTGTTTGAAAATTTCAGACACTTACCTACTTACTGTCCTACGGTGATGTCAAACTAAGAACCAATAGGAGCACCAAAACTGAATATAAGACAATTTCAAACCACCACAGAAAAATGTCTCTATTTTATAACTATATAACTATTTTGGTGGACGTTTTGACTGTTGTACAGTGTGTCATTAAGACAACTGAGACACTACAGCAGGGGTGTCCAAACTCAATCCTGGCAATTTAGCTCCAACTTGCCTTAACACACCTACCTGTAAGGTTTAAGTCTACCTAGCGAGATCTTGATTAGTTGGTGGTTGTAGCTAAACTTTACAGGACACCGGCCTTCCAGGACCATGTTTGGACACCCTTGCCCTAGAGTGTGACATGGGGATCATGTTCATACAGTCTGACAAGCAACAATCACAAGGTGTTAGCAGAGACTAACTTTCATTTTGGAAACTAACTAACATGTAAACTAACTACATAAATAGAATAACAAAATGGCTGCTTTGTCTGTGTGTAGATATTAAACAGATTGCTGAAATAAAATCAACACACTTAAAGTAGTTCATTAGGAATAGACACATGCTAATGTCATAATCTGGTGGTGTCGTGAGCTCGGGTCAGGTGTGTTACAGCAGCACAGTTGCATTATAAATGTTTGGGTTTGTGTTTGTGTGAAACACAGCATTGGCTGATGGAGCGCTAATTAAAAAGCGGGAGGAGTTTTTGTCATTCTAATAAGGTTCACAGGCTGCTCGGGCTCCAGCTCCGGCCCCAAACGTTTATTTAGGTGTTTGTCTCAAAAGTCTTGTGTGACTGTTTGCTCAGGTGCACACACACACTCACACACACACACACACATACACTGACTGCAATCCACAGCTCAGAGCAAACACGTCTTACGCCAGGCATTTGTATGATAATCGGCTAGCAGATGTGTGTTGATTGACACACACCAGAAATCTGTGCCTTAATCCCTGATTCTCTTTCTGAATGCATGAGCAGGAACGAAGCCAGTTGCTCAACTGCCAACCAGACAGCAAGGAATAAACATCAAAAAAAAGGTTCTATTCTTACAAAATGGTGTAAAATATTGTAAATTATACATTTTAAATGTATTTTAAACACATTTAAAAGTGATTTTCTTTTGCTGTTTTTAAATTAAAAGATCTAATTTCTCTAATTTCATTTATTTCTTTTTAAGTTTTATTGTTTTATTGTATTCCAACACCGAATCAGTGAAGGTGAGAGTCTAAGTTACCGACAGCTCCTGGAGGCGCAGCAAATTAAATTAGATCTTCATCACTGTATAACCTTGGGAGTAAATTAGACTTTATTACTTATTTTAATAGAAATAAAGAGTTAAGATTTTCACTCACCTGCTTTGACGGAGCAGTGGATGTGTGCTTTGGATTCGTAATAAACCCAGTCGAATCCGGCCTCTACGGCGAGTCTGGACAGCATCCCGTACTTGCTCTTGTCTCTGTCTGAAGTCGTGATGTCCACTGCTCGGCCCTCGTAGTGTAGAGACTCTTCGAAATGGTTGCCGTCTTCGTCCCAGGCCTCTGTGACCCGCAGCTTTACCCCGGGCCATTGGTTCATCACTGAGATGGCCAGCGAGTTTAGCTTGTCTTTACATCGCTGTAAGAGATGCAGACAGAGACAGTGTTTTGACTTTAGTCGCTGTAATTACACCCTGAGCAGAAGGTTATTGATCTGCTCTCGTCTGAGCTATGAATCAATCAGTTCAATTTGATTAATGTGGGTAAAATGAAAAGCGAGTCATTAACAACAGCTTTGGCAAAGTTCCCAAAAAAGCCTTGCTGAAATTACAAACTGCTTTGTGGTGAATTAGCGACAGAGTTCATGGTCCAGCGCTTGGACTGCCACGTGTCTTGTATTAACCAGAACTCTGTAAACAGTGGTATATTGTACAGTTGTTACCCTCTGAGGCCTGGGTTTATCAGGGTAAAGTGTAGCAATGGTTTTGAGCCACATACTATAAAGAGTCTGATCAATAACTGCAATGAAGTTAAATGGAGCTGAAATAATTCAATATTGATTTAAGAATAATCCCAAAATGGCAGCCAACTGAATTTTTTTTCCAAGCCAAATGACCATAAAGACGATCAATTAATACCTAATATAAATAAACCAGTGTAGGAACAGTCAGGAACACAAAGCCTCACTATATAAGACAAGTTTAAACACACTGATATTATACCCTATCAAGTGCACTTGTGTGGGGAAACAGCTCACACGGCTTTCTCGTTTCAACCTGCTGTGTCATCAAGTGCACTTAAAACCCACTACCTGCTCTGCGTCCCGTTTATCAGCTATTATTAGCTTATTGCTGCATTACTTAATAAACAACAGCACTTTTTTCTACCCTGGGTGGTGAGTGTGTGGGATTGTGCTGTGTGCTGAAGTGCGGATAGTTGAGAACTGTATATTGTCTGCAATATTTGCTTAAGAATCATGTTGGTTCTGTTTTTTAATAGAAAAAAACAGTAGGCTTGTTAAACTCGGCACTGAGAGGACATACAGGCAGTCAGATAGAACGAGTGACTTAATGAGACGCCTTTTCTCTTTTCCCGAAAACTCTATTCCTTCAAGTGACTTTTTTTTTTAATCTGGCATTATCTCAGTCCTGCTGATGAAGCTCTTGTCTCCAGCTGTCTCCTCATTGTCATATCTGGATTTGTTCCTGCTTAGAACATGTTCCTAATTAGCATCCTTCTTTAATTAACATGAATGTTTATGTTAAATTTTGAGTTTTGGTGTTTAATGAAACACTAAAAAACTTTCTAATCTTCCATATTTTGAAATAACTGTTTCTTGACTGTTTATTATAATAATGTTTTACTATTATTAGTATAAGTATGATTTTCTTTTCTATTTAAGCTTTATAATAACATACATTTAAAATAACAGGCATTTATTATATTATTAGAAACACATTGTTATGATAATTACGGTTCAGTTTAGAAGATAATTATCTATCTATTCCTTTTTATTATCAAGCATGATTAATTATTTATTATATTTAAGTTTTAGATAGGGACAAACAGCATGCAATTCAAACTGTTGACAAACAGCATGCAATTCAAAGTTTTGAGATGATTAGATCATTTTTTAGCTCATTATTATATTAATTAGATTTTTTTTTTTTTTGGTAATTTTAGTTTTTATTGCTTTCATCCGGTACATGACAATAAGATACAAAACTCAAATTACAGAATTATACAAATACTGTATAATTTAAGGCCAGAATATGTACAGTGGCTGAAATAAACAGATAAATTATTAGATTTATTAAGTAATTTAGACCTGAAAGAAAGTTTACATGGTTTGAGCTTTGAGTAATTCATTAATTAAATAGACAAACAGGAAAAATGAGAGTTTTTCTGTCTTTTGATTTGAAAGAAATGTTTGTGCGTGAATACTGATAAGAACAAATATACAATAATTTAAAAAGGTATTGGTATATGTTAAATTAAGAAAATAAAAAGGATAATATATATTACTATAAAAATAATAAAATAAGAATATAAGATATATATATATATATATATATATACATCATAGTATTATTATTATAATTATGATAATAATAACTATTATATTTTATTTTTTCACATTTTTGTGGGGGTTTTTTAGAATCTCCAGAGGCATGTCTGACTTTATTAACATTTTTTCTATTTTTATTCTTTTTTTATTTTTATTTTTTCAGTGACTGAGTGAAGTCAGTGCCCCCGCTATACCTGGGTCATGAGTCGGTCTGCGTTGGTGTTCTCCTCATCTTTGAAGATGATGTCGGGGTTGTAGTTGGGGGTGAGCTCCTTGAAGCGCTCCGAGTTGCGCGTAATTTTGCCCTCGTACTTTCCGCTTGCACCCAGCGTCTTCTCCGCCACGTTGGGGATGAACTGCTTATAAGCGAGCGGCGTCAGTCTTTTCGGGTGTCTGCGCTTACCGTATCCCCGGCCAGGACCGCAGGCGCGCGCGCAACTGGCCAGCAGCACGCACACGGACGAGACGAGCGCCAGTTTCCGGAGCAGCAGTGTTAGGTCCATGTCTGCCTCCCGTGCGTCTGTGAGCTTCAGATCATTCACTGATGCCACGATACCTGCACTTATGCCTCCAAAGTCTCACGGTTTTTGCGTGCGCGTGTATGCGCCTGTCAGTGTCGGTGTCCGCTCTAGCTGAGCAGGTGCAGGAAGCGGCTCTCACCGGGGCTGTGCGCTGGAGTGTGTTAGGGATGCTGAAGGAGAGGGTGTGCCTGTGTGTGTGTGTGTGTGTGTGTGTGTGTGTGTGTGTGTGTGTGTGTGTGTGTGTGAGCGCAGTAACAGCTTATTGGCTGAAAAACACTTCCCACACTCTGACCTGTAAGTCTACTGTAAGAGTGTGAGATCATCAGAGAGGTGTAGGTGAGTCACATCTATACTGTTCACATCCTCCAATACTCCTTACCAAAAAGCGGGTCTCATTACACCCGGCGCCAGGCCCAGTGACCCTGACACATAACACCCCCCCTAATACATCTGCTCCATGATCAGCCCCGATTACCTTCTCAAACCATTAGCACCGCTGCAAAAGTATTCACCACTTTTCTACATTTTCCAGTGTTTTAACCAGAAACTAAAATGAACTTGTCTGTTGTTGGGAATTAAAGTGAGTTTTACATAAATGAAAGCTGCGAAAGATTTTGTGGAAGATTGTGGAAGTATTCGCCGCTCTGAAATAGATGATACTTCAGTAAATTCCTAAACTGAGGAACTAGATCATCAGCACAGTTTGATGTTTGTAGCTAAGTTTATTGTAATTGAAGATTTTTAATTATCTTTAAAACACAAATGCACTGCAATTATTTTTATAGTAAGATAAACACATAATGTGTTTGTGAATCATGCATGGAAGGAGTATGTATATAAAAACACACCCCAGAGTATTGATTAGAGTGCTACTTAAAACACTTTACACACATTGTTCTTTCATTGATTGGTTTTGTTGAGTGGATCTAACTGTCATTGGTTCTGATACCTGTAAGTAAAACATAGACAAAAAATAATACGCCTGATACTCGCAGTAAACTGAGGGTTAATCTGAGAAATTTTGAGAAAATGTTAATGTATTAAAAAACAATACAATACATTAGCATACATGTATGTGTGAATGTGTGAATCGGAACAGATTCACCGTACACCGTACAGCATGCAGCGCATGTGTACCAGATCTCAGCTCAGTTCTCTCTGATGTCTATAACTGTATAACTGTATTCATATAGATATTAAAAATCTCAGCAGTTCTGAAGCATAATATTCAGCATTTGGAAGAAAACATCATACACATGCTGAACACGAGGAGGCTGAGATGCCTTTAAGAAGTTCAACAATTAATAATACATTCTATAATAATAAATTCAGCTCCTAGAGAATAAAAACAAATCTCAGTCTCTCTGCCTCTGTCTCTCTCATTCTATCCCCCCTCTCTCTCTCTCTCTCTCTCTCTCTCTCTCTCTCTCTCTGTCTCTCTCTCTCTGTCTGTCTCTCTCTCTCTTTCTGTCTCTCTCTCTCTCTCTCTCTCTCTCTCTCTCTCTCTCGCTCTCTCTCTCTCTCTATGTCTCTCTCTCTCTCTCTCTCTCTCTCTCTTGATGTCTCTGTCTCTCTTGCTTGCTTTCTCTCTGTCTCTCTCTGTCTTTCTATGTCTCTCTCTGTCTTTCTCTCTCTCTGTCTCTCTGGATCTCTCTCTCTGTCTCTCATTCTCTCTCTCTTTCTGTCTTTTTCACCCTCTCTCTCTGTCTGTCTCTTTCTGTTTGTTCTCTATTTCACAATGTTCATACATCATTTTTCCTCTCTGAATCCAGTCAACTAAAAGGAATCAACTTCCTTGTTTGGACTTGTAGTGGTTCCACAAAATTTGTGTGCAAGTGCGCAAAGCATCACCCTTGCATCAGTCTGGGAGGAAAGAAAGCCAGCAGCTGGGCAAAGAAACACCCTCGAAACAAAACCCTGTTTACATAAATGATCATTAATGTTATAAAACCTTCACAAATCATACACAATTCCCTGATTTATCATGGTTAAATGTTTCCTTACAAAAAAATGACACTGTCAATTTACTGTACATTGGATTGAAATAGGGATCTGCTCATTATATAAGTAATGATTTATCTGTGTGAAACTACAAAGAAGTGGAAACTCATCAAGATCCAGACTCTGACTGTTACAAAGCGATCACACTGGAGACTTCATTCTATTTTTGGTATCATTTCGTTATCTGAGAGACGCACGACTGGTAGTTTTTGATAGTCCGCTGTCAGAACATATGGCACAGGGTAAACTCGCACATGCTTGCCAGAATGCCAAGGTTAAGTGTTTAAAACCCGCAGTGACGTGCAGTGACGGGCCCAACTGAGGCATGATTGTCTGAGAGTGAGCATGCTGCTCATCACTGTGGCAGCTTTACGTGATTCAAGCTCCTGTGGTTTACTTGTTTTTACTCTGAAAAACAGTGACCTCTGTGACAGCAACACATCTTCATGACAGAGTGTGAGAGTAAAGAAAAAGAGCTCACGCTCTGGAGGTCAACACCATTGAACGAATGAAGCCTTAACTATGTGTTACACTTGCTGTTGTATTGAGTAGTGAACCCAAACACGTCTCAGCCCCTGAGTTTGAGTGTTTAACGAGTTCGCGGTAGCCAGCCGTCATCAGGTCATGCTGAAGAGACCTGTTTCCGCTGCTGCTTTCAACCCAGCTCAATACCTGCGGACAGCTCGCTCACTGGACCCTGTTAACCTGACATCCAGGTGGCCTTTATTATCTGCTACAGGAAGTGTTTGGTCTGACTACGATAAAGAGGCTTCTGTTTAAGTGCAGAAGTTAAACATCTAATGACTTTCTCCTCTTGCAAGGTCTTGTAGCTGTTGAAGATCTGTCAAATTAACTTTCATCAATCTTATTTGTCAATCATCATACAGATAATGTGACATTTGTGTCATTTGTAATTGTGGTCATCCTTATTTTTAAGTCTTTTCAATCTTTTTGTCCACTTTAAAAATGATAATATTATCTTGTTTACTTTACTGTATATTAGTTTAATTTTACTATTTCTGAAAATATCTTCCTCTTACACTTTTCCTTTAAAGCTAAGACTTTTTTCACAGTTCTGTATTTACAAGAATTTGACAAGAATTTATTTAAAATCAAATGATTGGGTTCTCCTCATGCTTGTGTGGGTTTTCTCCCACAGTCTAAAAACATGTAGTTTTAAATTGAGTTTAAATTGTCCATAGTAGTAATGTGAGTGTGTGTGTGGCCCTGTGATAGACTGGCGACCTGAATTAGGGAATAAGCGTGTATAGAAGATGAATAAATAAATGAATGAATTAATTAATTAACAGAATAAAAAAGAATTCGATCCATTAAGATTATTCGTTTAATAACCAAAACAACTTTTCAGCTTTGTGAGTCGACTCAAGAGAGCAGAGATGCAAAATTCGGAATTAAAGATCTGAAACCAAAGAGTCAACACACTGGCGAGTGACACACAGGGAGATTTTACCATGTCAGAATCAAATCTAAATAATGACTGTAAGAAGGTTGATGGAAATAATATAAGTATTAAGTACAGCTTGTAAAATAACGTTTACAAAAAACGGGTTTTAGGAATTTTACCAATTCAGGCGCTAGCTTTTAATCTGAGGAGAATTAGCTAACGGCTACATGAGGTTTTTGCAGAGAGGTGATGGAAGCTAAAAGCTCTCAAAAATGTGTTTATTGCCTTAAATTCATTCTGTAGTAGTTATTTTAAAAAACGATCTAGAGAATAATCAGCTAAAAATTCTTTAAAAAATTCGCTTGTGTCACAGCTGGTTTCTAAATGCTAAGTGGTAAAATGGTCACCATGGTAACGACCAGCTCCACATTACCACATCAATAGGACAAACATGTACTTAATGACTACATAGGAACTTTTTATTTCCTTTTTTTCATGTTACATTTTTAAGACCAGAATGTTAATCCTATTAATAATAACAGTAAAACACATAAAGCTTTTAAAATGTTTTGTATGGTAATAATAATATTAGTCATGAATTAAAACATTTTGGACATGAACACACATTAAAAAAATCAGTGGCACCATCCAAATACGCATGATTTTATATTATAGAAAACTGCATGTAAAAAGTTTCCGGATGATTTACTATTTTAACCCAAATTTTGAAGTTTTATTACGGCAGTGTTTATACACTTAATTCCAGTGTCAGTGTTTTTCTTCTGACAGACGACAGAAGAAAAACAGAAGAAAGTGATGCGGTACTTTTTATCTTATATAACTGTTTAGCATTATCCATGTAAGCATCATCCAACTTTAAATTTGCACTGCTGTGATGGAAACATGGTGGATGTAATATGTCCAAATTTCATTTGTGCTACCCGTAATCATACTATATAGAATATACTTTTGTAATAGTCGGGAAGTCCATACTTAAATGTAGTACATACTTAAGTAGTATGTGGTTTCGGACGCAGCATCTTTGTATGGATCCCTAATAAGACATTCTTCATTGTTTTCTGAGATTTGTCATTTATTGGTGATTTGGTAAATTGAGGTATGTATCTCCAGGAAGGAGTCTGCGCTCATGTGTTTTTATCATGGCTTAACAGTGATAAGATCTCATCCAGACAAATGAAGTGACTAATCAGAGACAGAAGCTGTGCGAGTGATGGTAAAATGTGAGTTTTGGGAATAAACACACGCACTCGCTTGCCTTGTGAAAACGAGCGGCGCCTTTCGTTAGCTCACGATGTCAGGCTGCGGCTGGGATCGAACCGTCTGTCGCTATAGTAACCACCAGCGGCGAGTGATTGCGCAAGGGGAGGTGAAGGAGTTCTTGTTGGGGGTTTTTTCCAAGCTGTTTAAGGCAGACGGGATCGATAAAAAGACAAAGATGATGAGGATCGGCACTGGATCCGGCTCCATGCTTGCTATTCGTCCTGTGTCATACCCCTAATTCCACCAACACAGGAAGCCGAGACATACAAGCCCACGACGTGTGTTTGTATTGAACATATGCAAAAACTGCAAGAGCGTCTCTCTTTAAAAAAGTAGAAACTCCCATTGTAGGATTCTAATAGATACTTTTAGGGTTCCACCACTAAGTGAAGAACCTTCAAAAGCTGTGTGAAGCTTTAATAGTCGACTCTGGTGCTTTAGTGAGTCTACGGTACACGGTGCAGTCGTATGTGGTGTGTAAAGTTTTCTGCTTGTTTGTTGGAGAAATTGGGCCAGAGATCTCTTGAGCTCTGCAGATTAAAACATTGTTTTCAGTCTAATTGCGAGAAACAAGGAAAGCAGATTAGGGGCAGGTCAGGAATGCTAGAAATTCACGATCCGTGTCAGGGTAATGCTTCTGTGTTAAGCTGGTATGGCCTGATGCTTGTCTGATGTTTGCTGAACTCTGCTGATTGTTGAAGTCCAAACCGAGCGATAGTATCCGGTCTGTACCGGTGCTTAACGCTGCACTGACACTGGAGACTTCTTCCAATACCGTTGATAATATATCATTATTTACGAGTAGTAAATCATAGCGTATATCATTTATTATCAGAACAAGCTGTTTCTATGGAAACGAAAGCAAATCAGAGCTGCAGTTCTAGAAAATTAATCCCCAGCGTTTTTATTAGCCAATCACAACCAGTGTTGATGATGATGAAGTTTCATGCCTGTGAGCGCTCATCCTTGCCGGCTTGTTTCATTTGAACACATTATTCAAACAATTAGCAACGCCGTGTGTGAAGCATGACTAACAGTTTGTAATGTTTACACAATGTGTCTTGGCTTGATAGAAAGAAAACCGAGGACTCACTGAAACTTGTTACAAAGATGAACCATAGGAGTGAAATCCTTTAGATTTAAAAAGCTATTTAAAGCCTGATTAAAGTTGTTTCGTCGTGACGAAACAAACTCCCTCTCATACTTGTGGTGACTTCAAGACTCATCAGGAATTCAGAATCTACCAGACTTCTACACTTACTTCATGCCCTGTTTAGACTGAGACTTTCAATCAGGAAATTTAGATCAGTAATAAGTAAGAGAAGTGAAATAGAGTGACTCTAAATTGAGTCCTCCAGCAGCTAGAGCCGATTCTAAGGGAAATGTGTGCAGGAATTAGCGCTAATGCTTGATTACTGATCGCTAATCAGATTTATTCCAATTTCATAACCATTTTTTCTTTTTTTTTTTTTTTTGCACCAGACACATTTCCACAGAGCCGGAGAAAAAAAATGTCTTAAACCTCACAACCTTTCACCCTAAACACTTCTCTGGGAGATTAAGCAAATCAAGTAAAATCGGTAAAATATGTCAAGCGCAGCTACAACAGGGTCCAAGCAGTGTTTAGCAGTGAGTAAACTTCCTTTAAGAATTTGGATTGATTTAAATACTGATATTTTGGAACTTGAAGTGGAACTTACTTGGAAATTACTTAATGTAAATTAATTATTCCCCCACCCCCACCACCATGTTAAATCAAAAAATGATAAATGGGGACTAAACATCATTAAACACATTTAGATCACTCAAGTGTTGTAAAATGCAAAGTATGGGCAATTTTTTAACTTCTAAATCTTCTAAAGACAAAGCCTAAAATTTCTTACTGATATTCTTACTTTTATTAAAGTGACCAAACAAACGAAAAAATGTGCACTCTGCTATTAGCCCTGATTGATTTTAAGCAGCGTCTATTCCACACACACACTCACACTCAGAACAAGCGGTGCCAAGCAGTGGGTATTTCTGGCAGTAAAATATGAAACAGTGCCTTGCGGTCAATAAGTTGTCAGGTGCTAATAAGTGGCGTCGTATTTTCATGATATGTGGAGCGCTCCATCATTCTGAGTGCTCGGAGATTTATCGAAAATCCATCGCCACTGTGACTGAAGCGTGAGGTAATGCAGCACTTAGTAAATGAAGTAAAAAAAGGCTTCTATTGAAATGTTTTGTTTTATTTGATTGGAATTCCAAAAAACTCTTTAATCCAAACTTTACAATTTGATTCTATGAACACAAACAGCGTTTTTCCTCATGCTCAGGATTTAGTTCATTTCTCTGCGGTCGTGACAAGATAAGCGCTGAACTTATTTACAGTCCATTAGTGTCAGGTGTCCCCTTAGACACCACCTTAGTTCCCACATTAGCCGCTGGTGCAGTTATTACCATGCCGATCACAGGAAATGAACCTGACTGCCATCTTTACACCGTTCTAAATAAATCACACAACGCTTTCACTCATTACGTGCCAGTTGGCTCTCGCTGATGCAGGATGCTCTTGGAAGATTAATGTTTCTCTGTTCTAAAAACCAGAAGAAGACGCTCTGATTAATTTCATCACTGCCAGAATTATTTAAGGTTTTATGGCTTTGGATAATTAGAGACAATAACAATGCCTTTCCATCTCATTTAACTCGTTCTATCACTCATCTCAAGTGGCTCGTAACATGCTCGTGATCCCGGGCCGGGTCACATGACTTCAGAAGTCACCTTGTGCTAGAGAAGTGTAAAGAAATACCATTTATTCTAATATTTAAATATTCATATAAGAATGTCTAGTCGGTCAGCCAAGTCATGACAAATATCTTTGTTTAAATTATATAAACTAATATAGTTTACAGGGGTGTTGTAATTATGATTTCTGACCTGTTGCTGAAATAAAGCTGTAGGCTTTTATTACATATTAGCAATACTAACTGAACTACCTCAAGCTTAGGCCCTAGCATGGGTTCGTGTTCTGCAGTAAAGTGTGAGATTACATCATGCCTAACGGCATATCTTACAGTTAACGATACAAATCCTTATGCCGTATCACTGTGCCGAAATGACATCCCACCCTCAGCATCGTCATGAATCAGGATTAAGGTGCAAATCTTTGCACTCAGGTTATTATAACTCATTTACAGGCCTGGGATTAGCATCAACAAAAAGCTCCTGGAATGAGTGATCCGCAGTCGCTTCTCACAGCATCGGCAGATGAAGGTTCGACTCGGTGTTGGGAAAAAGGCCTCCAGCTCTACACACCAAGGATAAAAGGAAACTGATGGAAAGAAGTTGGGGATTAAGCGAGGATCTGTGTAGATGTGTCATCTGTCATCGGCAGGTTCGCTTTTGTCTAGCCGAAGAGGGAGGGGGTGGCTCTGCCGTGTAGAACGTGCACTTAGGACGTCTCGTCTTTAAGGCTTCGGCAGATGCAGCTCAGGGGTTGTTTACTGAACACCAAGGGCTGATTAAAGCTTTCCGCCTCAGGGGCGAGTCTACTTGAGCCACAGATCTTTACTTTCACCACATCTTGCACTCATATCCATCACCAGACTAAGAATTTGTAATAATAATTGTAATAATCATAACCATATTAATGATTATAATAACAATCATTAGCAAGTGCTTAAGGTCTGTGGTGTCTGCTTGCTTCAGGGATTTCTCCATGTGCATCCTGCTAATCAGGAGGTCATGGTTTCAATTCCCAGAACCAGTTAACCCCTAACTGCTCAGTTGAAGGGGAAATGGAGATAAATTTAAGTAAAATCAAGTTAAAGATAAAAGCATCTCTTAAATGCCCAAAAACGTAAATGTAATGTAAATCCATGCATCCATCAATCTAATCATTTATCCATCCATCTATTCATTTGTCTATCCAATTATCCATCTATCTGTCTTTTCATCCATCCATTTATTTATCAATTCATCCATGCATCCGTCCATCCATCCATCCATCCTTCCATCCATCTGTTATTTCATCCATCCATTTATTTATCAATTCATCCATCCATCTGTCTATTCCTCTATCTATTCATCCATTTATCCATCCATCCATTCATCCATCCATCCATCCATCCATTCATCTATTGATTTAGCCATTCATCCATCCATCCATCCATCCATCCATTCATCCATCCGTTCATCCGTTCATCTATCCATACGTTGCACTGGTCCAACTGTAACGCTGCCACGTTTAGTAGCTTTGTGTTGTTTATTGCAGACTTGAATATTTATCACATCTACTTGTGTTTTTCTGTTACTGATTCTCTGTTATTCTTCTTTCACACCAGAGACATCACTGTTTCAAAGAAGAAATAACTAAAATATATCTACTTAATTTGTTTTAAAATGTATTCTCATCATATTTTTATTATTGACTGAATGCAATTTTTTGCTGCATTCTTTTAGGATTTCCTAACCCAAACTTTCCAACTTTAGCACATTTTTACAGATATACAAATTAAAAAAAGAACTTCTTTTTTAATATAAGTGTCTAGAGTCTGTTTTTCTTTATTTTCCTAATTTAGAATTGACTCTACAGGATGTTTCCGTGCTAACTGCTTCATTCTTTCAGACCTGGTAATAAAGTTTTTGCCGGAACTGTGCTCACGGTTCCACTGCATGTATTGATTTAGCTTTTATAATAAATTTACCTCTCTGAAACGAGCGTTAATAGATTTTGAAGCAAGCATTAATAGCGTATAAAACATTTACAATCGGTGTGTTTTATGTGTGTGGAGAAAATCAATAGACGTGATAGAAGGTCTGGGGGTTATCGATTTCTCTGCTGTACCAACGAACTGCTTCAGACGTAGGATTATTGGGATTTTACGGAAACCAGTTGCTCATTTAGATTTTACAAGGACGGAGTGTGGGAGAAAGACAGAGAGATGGACAGCGTCGGAGCACTAACACATTCTTGCATTAACCTTTAGCACGGCTCGGTCATTAGGATGCCAGCGTGCGGGTTGCTGTGGCGCTGTGTTAGAGCGCAGAGCTGCGTGTGAATGTGAAGACGCTCTCTAAACATTAAGCAGTGAGAGCAAACAAACCTCCCTTCTCTAAAACCCTCACAAACCACCAGCTCCACCACCACCCGCATTCCCCCCCACTCGCCTTTTACACAATTGAGCGTTCAATCAGCCCCCCATAGAAACCAGTGCTTAGAACCAGACGCTTTTTGTGGAAATAATGATGAAAGTCCTGTAGCAGAGAAACCTACAGGTCACAATTACACTTTCACTCGCTCTCTGCTTCTGAGGTGTTTTTGTAATCGAAAGATGGTGTCTGGAGAAGTCCTGGTGTCCACAAACTTAGCTTGGACTTTAATACGACTTTTATAACAGCATCTCTGACGCTCTTCCTGTGTTTGATTTCCCACCAACGAGCCCCCAAGAGCATGCAAATAAAACTTAACTAGCTTTTCTCCTGTCACTAAGTTGTTTAAACTCCCACGTTTTAAATCCCATCTTCAGGCTTTCCGTCTGTCTCAGAACCAAAACCTTTCTTAAATTTAGCATTTTTACGAGATTTGTCGCTTTGTCTAAAAAAAAAAAAAAAAAACTGTTAACCAATCAGTCGGTTTGCCCAAGATGGAATTCCTTCTCTGGTGGCTCGTCTTTCATCTGTAATACCTCTCTGTTTACCCTTTGACAAGTTAATTCACATGCATGAGAGCAGAAAGTGGAGCTTTGTGGATCTTTCCCATCGTGTTTCAAACGCCGGCCACCGTCTCTCCTCTCCTCTCTCAAGCAGCCTTTTCACGCAGGCTTTAGGAAGCTGTTTAAGGTATTTGCTTCTCCCCCCACCCCATCACCCCACCTTCTTTTTCCATCTATTCATCTGCACAAGGCAAATCCTGGGAGGGAGCACTTGTTGATATGTCATAAGACGCTTTACATGACTCATCGAGGCCCAGATGCGGCGCACGTCTTATTTGAACAGCTGCATTTCCACTCCACACTTCGTTATTGCTGCTATTGTCGTGCTGCCAGCCGCTCGTTTCATCCAGAG
This sequence comes from Bagarius yarrelli, assembly GCA_005784505.1. NCBI lineage: Eukaryota > Metazoa > Chordata > Actinopteri > Siluriformes > Sisoridae > Bagarius > Bagarius yarrelli. The sequence continues at coordinate 1,916,435 of VCAZ01000054.1, read as the reverse complement.
AACAGAAAGAAAACTTTCAAGATCCTGTTTGATTTTTTTTTACATAAAGGGTTCAGACCGCGAGTTCAGCGTTGTAAACAACCCGTACATTCATACACACACTTTAGAAGCCATAAGCAGACAAATGATGAGTTTATATTAATCATATACTAGAGTGTTGAGTCTTTCTACTGTTTCTGTATTGTAGCAAGTACAAAAAGGTTTTGCATTATTTATAAATAACGTCAGATAAAAGGCGTTTCTCTATTTTAAACACAAGAGAGGGGGACATTTACACTCTATTAAAGCGGTCATTAGATGCCCATTTCCTACACGCTGATATACTTTAATGGTATTAACGAACAGTCTATAACATGCTTTGGTAGTATTAAAAAATACTTTATCAAAAGTCCACATCAACCTGTTTCATTGCATGTTGCTTTAAATGTTAATGGCTCCGTTTATCCCACCCCTCTGTTCTGTATCCAAAACAATTAAACAATATTTGTTTAAATGACTTATTAATCATTAACAGATGCCATTATGAACCATCTACAAAAATTTATGTAGTAGTGTTAGTGTGTTATATATGGGGCAGGGTGGTTCAAATGGTTAAGGTGCTGAGTTGGTAATCTGAAGACCAGAAACACCTGGGTTCAAGCCCCACCTCCGGCAAGTCAACCACCGTTGGGTCCTTGAGCAAGACCCTTAACCCTTCCTGCTCCAGGGGCGCTGCATCATAGCTGACCCTGCACCCTGACCCCAACTTACTAAGATGGGATATGCAAAAAATGCATTTCATTGGCTCTGTACATGTACCTTGCACAATGAATTGAATGTTATTATTATTATTTTCTGAAAACGTACACATATTGTAATAAGACAACCAGCGCACAGTCTCGCCTGAGTACACCTGCACCTCATCAGTCCATTACAATCACTCCTCCTATTTATACACAAACTTGTCACTTACTCAATGTCTGCTGACTCATTACACTGCTTGCTAATTGCTAGCTTCCCGCTACTGACCTGCTCACCTGATTCTCCTGATTGCTGTTGAGAGAGTTGCACATGTAAAAGACAATATAACAATGTTCTCTGAGAGTGTACCCTTTAGCTGCATTCATTATGAAACTTGCTAAGATTTGGTGGTACCAATTTATTTTTAGGAGTAATTGCTTATCTTAACCTGCTTTCCGCTGAACCAACAGTTTGGCTCCAGCATTGAAACAATAGTGTATATACAACTGTATAAACAATATTATGATTAAATATGCATAAATAACTACAGTAATAACAAAAATAACAAAATCATTAATAAAAATGAAAACTGAGAGTAAAATAGGATATGATGATTTGTATAGCTCAGTGGCTTAGTGGTTTGACTGTTGGCTTATAGCAAAAAGGTCCCGGGTTTGTTCCACTGCAGGGATCTTTCTGTGTAGAGTTTGCATCTCTGTGCTTGTGTGGGTTTTCTGCGGGTTCTCCAGTTTCCTCCCACAGTCAAAAAACATGTATGTTAGATTGATTGGTGATTTTAAGTTGCCCATAGGAGTGAGTGTGTGGTTGTTTGTCTGTATGGCCACATTTACACTGCATGTATCAAATGACCCAATTCCGAGTTGGCACAGATGGGATATGACAGATGACAGCGTAAGCAATAAAAAATATTTTCATATCGGTTTCAGGCCTCATTCGTATGTGGTAATAAATCTGATATGAATCGGATGTGATACGTACATTAGTGCCTGCCATATAAGCGGAAAGATCGGATTTGCATCTGTCAGTGAGAGTCGAACATCACTGAATAAGCGACAGTGGTGCATGTCAACTTAGGTGTACACCAACAGCGATAAATAATAACAGCGCAACTGGGTATTTTGATATTTTTTCACTTAATATCTGTTTTGTCTGTAAACAAATCAAAAAATGAAATTACTATCAGAAAAAATATATATATTTATAACTTAGCGATCAATGCACCCAGGCTGCAACAAGGACACTACTCCTTTTTTCTCTCCCCAAAGAGATCATTGTTTTGCCAACCTTAAAATATGATGCGTTAGCAAAATAATGAATAATCATTTCATCTTCATCCATTGCATACATGAATTATCGCACCTTTTTTTACTTCCTTTTCTAGTCACTATTCCTGACTTATCTAATGGCAGCTGGGATAGACTCCAATAAATCGCTGTAACCCTGATTAGATATAAGCGGCTATAGACAATGGACGGATGACAGAACACTGACCAAAAGCAATAGTGAATCTGTGCTATGAAGGCACCTCCTCATCATGAGTTTAATGATGATGAATATGACATACATGTTTAAGTTGCAGCTGCTTATATCAGAAGCTGGACAGGCCACCGCCCCCAGGAAAAAGCTAGAAATAATGCATATGATTTTGTTTCTAGCAGAATCCCACATCACACTTCTCCAGACTAACCAGTGAAAGTCCTGTATTACAAATTAAAACCCATTGATTATATGTCATTATGTTATAAATAATGTTGCTTGTCTTAACTTTAATGTGTTCAGTGGTAGAAATCCCAGAGAAGCGCTGGTCTAAGAAACATATTGAGGTTATTTTAGACATCTAGAAGCTACTAGTGGATCACCTGTCATGAATTTCTTTTACAACTTTTCAGAGCAGGTGACAGGGTGGTGGTGGTGGTGGTGGGGCATTTGTGGCTCGAGCCCCTGCCCTTTTTTTAAAAGTGTCTACCTCGCAATATTTATTAACAAAAATACCGTGGTCAGTAAAATGTGTTCGAATTGTGTACAATCCAGTATCAAATATAACTCAAAACAAAGTTATGATAATCTCTGTGTAAAAATGCTGTTCGACAGTCTGGCATGTTATTTTCATAACTACGTGATGCAAGCATTAGCATTATTTCCACAGCAGGATGTGTGATTGCAAAACACAATTAATTAGTTACTGTTTTGTACATATAAATACACGTTATTATTGTGCCATAATTGCCCCTGCTTTTTGTTCCTAACTTCTTTATGCTAACTGTTGGCAGAGTTTAAAATGTTTCTGTAGGACAAGCCTTGGTAAGTTAGTAACCTGCTCAACAAATTAGCAAAGTTGTAAGTTACATTTCCAGACAAGAGATTGCAGGCTTTTTCTTTATGTCATAAATAATGTAAAGCCAAGATGGCAAAGCAAGAGAGCGGACAGAAATTGAAAGATATATTCTGTTCATTAAAAAATACAGTTCTGTGTTCACAGTCAAGTAGCAACGTATACCAGGGTGATAAGGCTATCTATCTTACTATCTGTGGTAATAGACGAGCTTTTCTTTTAACATTTAAGGCCCCTGCCGACTCAGGGCAAAAGAGAACTAAACAGCTGCTTAGTGCCCCCGTAGCCACCAGGAGTCCCTAAAATGACAGGGTTTTTTATTTTTATATGTCAATGAACAATAGTAGTTACAAAAAAATGCAACATTAAATTAAAATATTTTTAACAAGATGCATAGAAGAGTAAAAACATTGGTATGATGTAAGCAACACAGCTACAACAAATACAATTGATCATGGGCATGTTAGATTTTACAGTGTGCGAATAATCAAGGACTGGCAATAATTAGTCATATTGGTGGCACCGAGGGGCCCTAAATAAAATTCTACTTAGAACTCCGTAAAGGCTTGGGCCGGCCCTGGCCCCTGCCTCTGAGACCCCCTCTGTTCATCTTTGCTTCAGTGTGAGTTTTTACCGATTTGCAGTGTTAAAATCTTTCTGTTCCTAGAACATCACTCCAGTGAACACCAGACACGTTCTGTGTTAATGACAGCAATCTGACAAAACCTGATAAGATTCCAAACACTAATGAACAGAACCGGTTGCCAAATCGAAAGACGTTTTAATTCAAAAACACACACACACTTTATCCCTCTGAAGACATTCCTCACACAAGCAGTACATCTGAGCTTGCTTATTAGTGGCCTCTGTGCTTTGTGGTTTGGTCTTTTCACGTCTCCCGGACGAGTCACTCCACTCCGCAGCTATTTAAACAAATGAATAAAGAGCGAGTGCAAACGGACCACATCCTTTTCCTGCTCTTTCACTTCCACGCTGAGAAGACGAGGAAAAACTTCAATTAGTGTTTGTGCAGCAAGCAAACAAACATCAGACACATCAAATACAGCACTGTGGGTGTGTGGGTGTGTGTGTGTGTCGGGACTAATTGAGTTTCTGGTTTATTTACAAACTCTTTTTTTTACAAGTGTGTGTGAGTGTCTCTCAAGCAACAGGTAACTTTGGAAACTGAAAAAATGACACCTTCCACAGGTAAGTGCTGTCTCACACACACACACAAAGACACACCTTGATGTGACAGCCGAGAGAGGAACACATCAAATGTTCCCAGGAATTTCAAATGTTACACACTGTCATAAATAAATAGAATTTAATCCTTCTATTACTTTTACAGAATTTTACTTTCCCAGAATCACATCCCTCATTCTGCTCTCTGATTGGTGGTCAGGTGTTCAGAGCTCTAACAGCAGCGCAGAGCTACTGTATATTTATTACACTATAGTTTCCATGGCAACAGTACGTTCACCCGAAAGGAGTACGAATTTACATAACAGCATAAAAAATGTATATAAAAAGAGTCTCCAGTTTCTGTATTTGTAATATCCAGAGATTTTTTGATCAGAGAAGAGAGAAATAGGACATAAACTGATGACTGAATTCCATGATTAATTTTCTGATCCCTTGGGGACGGTGACCGAACCAGCGAAACTGATTAAATATTTTCCCTGATCCTAAACAAACTCTAGTATTGGAAAAATTTTTCATATAGTCATATAGTCAGGATTACGTCATCGCGTGAGAGCGAGTGCAGCGTGGAGTTCCTGCCAAACGTTCAGCTTCTCCACAATACACTTTAATTAATGCTGTCAGTAAAATGCCTGCTGTGAAGTTTGCTTCTGCTTCCATATCACTAAGTGCTTCTGGAAAGAGAGAGAAAGAGAGAGAGAGAGAGAGAGAGAGAGAGAGAGTCCAGAGGAGGAGGACAGAGATGATAAGGGAGAAAGACTAAAACTGAGAGAAGATGCCCAGGAAAGCTTGACAGAGAGACAGGGAGAAATACAGACAGAGAGAGATAAAGACTGGGATAGAAAGACAGACATTAAAAAAAACGAGAGAGACCACAAGAAAGGGACAGAGAGAGAGAGACAGGGACAGTCTCTACCAAAACAACTAGAGCTGTGCGATATTGAAGATAAATGCAAAAGCATGCTAAACAATGCAATATTCAATATATAATACAATAGATTTTTAAAAATTTAACTAACATTCGTTTTTGTAAACACACTAACCTGTTTGAAGACTTTCTGTCGGGCATAGCTGATATAAATTTTGTTTTGAGTTGATGTAAGATTCAAATCTTTCTAAATACTTTTTGAGGTGATTCTACATCAGTAGCAGCTGCGGGTGTGTCGGGATGGCATAACTTATCAAGATTAGTTCGCTATGTTGGCTTTGCGACTTGTTGACTGTCTTGTGTCAAATCACACACACACACACACACACACATATCCCAACTATCATCCGCGTGGCGCATATTTTAATCTGCATCGACCTGATATTTTATGTGGAGTATTAAATTGCTCATTTGCGATATGCAGACTTTTGGGAGAAAGTGTCAATCATTTCTAAAATGATGTTAAAGTGTATTTTAGAATTTTGTATTGATGTTTCGGTGTGTTGAGTGAAGGATCTGTACGAGCAGTGACATGCGGGACCTGAATTCTTGCAGGATCTTGTTATTTGAGTCCATCTCTCCATCCTAAAGAAAGTTTTCTAAAGAGATGTCATGCAGCAAAAAGTGTGTATGTGTGTTTGTATGACTGACAGTAAAGATCAATTGGTGTTTGAACAGCACCGTAATTGTACTGCTTTCTTCAGAATGACAGACTCAATAGAGAATTTCACACCGATTCGATTTTAAACCGAAGGAGAACGGAGAATAACTAGATGGCGGTGCGACGGTAGCACTCAGCAGATTCAAAATGGTGTTGTTTATGTTTGTAGCCTGGCGTTTTAGGACACATGGAGACCAGAGACAGTGGTGTTCATGTATACAATTGTCAGAGATGATCAACGTCAATGCTGCTAATAACTTTTATTTTCACAACATACTCTGGTTGACGCCATTTTTTGGGGTAAACAAGATTTTGCCATGTAAGACATGATTGTGGATTTAACGTCCTCTGTTAATCCTGGATCAACATTTTAATCAATCAATTCTAACCATCTGATGTCATCAGTGTGTGTCGACCAAACCCGCCTCAATTTATTTTGAAATCTTTCCCTCTTTGTAAAGCAAAAGGTAATATTATAAATGTATTTATTAAATAATAATCATGATAGTTAATAATCAATTAGATAATAATCAAATATTTAAAGGACATATGTAATATATCACCTGCTGTATTGAACAATTGTATATAACATGTATGTGCAGTTTAGTTCATTTCCCTTCACCTTCAGGACCATAAATTGACATGTGTGTGCAGTAAAATATATATTGGTGTGCAGGCATGAATAAAAAGTAAATTCATAGCTTTGTATGGTAAAAATATGGCTTGTGATTGTTAAATTTCTAATGGCTGTGATTTTAATACAAAACTGTTTTTTAGTAAGAATGTTGCTTTATTAAGAGTTCTAAAGGTTTGTCATTTCAGAGTCTAAATTCACTAATGTTTTTCCTGAACTATTATAAATTATTTTAATTTTAATTTTTAATTTCATTATGTAATCAAATGCTAATCCAGGAATCGTTGTTGTCATTAAATCAATACATTTTCAGTCTATTTTTCAGCATTTACTCAGTTAAAGTTTTTTAGTTAGAGGCGGGTTTGGCCGGCACAGACTGATGACATCAGATGGTTATGATTGGTTGATTGAAATGTTGATCCAGGATTAACGTAGATTGTTAATCCAGTAACACAGCCTACTTGGCAAAATCAGGGTAACCATTTTTTGTGTCTGTCTGGATAGTGATTTATGTAGCTAGGACAACTTATTCTCTAGTCTGTAGCTCTGGGTTGATTTTGTTGCATGTAGCTCTATGTGGTTTTCTGTAGTTCTGTGTTGTTTTATGTAGCACTATGGCCCTGGAAAACTTTTTTTTTCATTTCACTCTGTACTGCGTTTGCTATCTATAGGTGAAGATTGTTGACTTCAACCTGAGATGATTTTCTCAACATTAAGTTTAGAGACTCTCTGAATGTTTCACTTTGTGTGTGAGCCAAAGTCATAGAGCAACAATTTCTTCACACAACCAAGAAGCCAGACAGTGTAAAAAGTCAATTCTGGTTCCAAAGTGCTGATGCTGAAGTCTTGTGAAGCCCCCTGCTGGGGAGCCAAGGTGCTGACCGGAATCCAAACCCATCACACCACATGAGCATCTATTGTATAACACACTTCCGCTGATCAGAAATGACTGAGGAAAAACCACAAGACATTTAATTATACATTTATTTATACTATACTTAGTAAAGGATTTCTAATACCAGGTTTTGGTGTCACCCAGATGAGGATGGGCTCCCATTTATCACTCTTATCAGCTACCAGGCTGGGATCTGATATTAAACTTATGTCGCAAACCTCTAAGGCTTACAGCATGCTGTTTATTTAGCAGCTTCCTGTAACGATAACACAAGTGAAGCACAGAGATCCTTCTGATGTTGTTTATTTCTTTCAGGAACATCTGGGCCCGGGGCACATCTGTACGTCTAAACATGCAGACATTTTATAGTTGATTTAATCTAAACCAGAAGCGTGATTAAGTTTAATCCTCCGTCATGAGACAGTAGGTCATGTAGACATATTAGAATCAGTCCTACCTGTTAACAACCAACCAGGGAGACACACACCTACTTTACAAATTGAACACAAGTGAAGCTGTAATTAATTCAACATTGTGTTCCATCAGCTATAAAGTCTGTATAGAGTGAACACAGAGCCAGGTGTGATTAGTTACAGCTACGGTTGTAGGAATCAGAAAAGTTAAAATGCTGCATTGTTTTCTTTAAACATCAACTTAAACAGCATGTAGTATAAATAAATCTTGTCTGTTTTACTTCCCTGTTTGATGATCTCACAGAGGAAGAACTTGCGACATTCCAGGTGTTTGATCTGTGGGTATGGATAAAGAAGGAGAGAGAGAGACAGAGAGAGAGAGAATGCTTTACAATCCACCAGATTGTAGCCAGATGAAGGTTGGAGAAATAAAGAAGCACCTGCTTCCTCTACTCTATTGTTTTTGTAATGACTTCTGTAATGACTCTGACTCAGACTAAAGTCTCGTAATTCTGATCCAGGTCCTCATGACTTCTCTGCTTCTCTAAACTTTGTGTATGATGTCCAATAAGGCCTGGAGTTAAGAACAGGAATTAAAGATGACTTCAGAATCATTATTAAAGTAATTTAATAACTGTTACATCACTGTTACTACTAATAAAACAGATCTCTGGGGGCTCTCGAAGTGCGTGGGTCCTTAAATCATTCTACCTTCCCCCACACAATTTATAACTTTTCCAGAAAAGTCTGCTTTAAAACGTATTTTTAAGTATGTCCTAGATAAAATCAATTTCTTCTCCTTCGTCTTCCATTGTGGGTATAAAAATTCTAATTCAGCTGTACAGACAAGTATTGCTAGTCTGTTCAAGGCTGTAAAAATGTACTCCGATCGACCAATCAGAGGACTGAAAAATGCTGATGAACTAAAGAAAATAAACTGTGGGGAATAAATTAATACAATTTAATGAAACAAATATTCAGGTTGTAAATGTAGGTCAGCTTCCTATAGTGTTTATGAGAGCAGAGAAAGACTTACTGGCCCTGACTGCACACCACTGTATAAACTTTTTCTTTTATATATATTTTAAAGTATTCTTTTATTAATGAATTTAAATATTTAAACATTGAAACATATATATATATATATATATATTATATATAATATATATATAATAATATAGTTAAATATATATATATATATATATTATATGGTTAATATAATTTTAAAATTAAAAATTATCTGATGTCTGCGCTGTCGTTCACCTGCTTTATCTTGACAGGATGTGACGTCACACATCTGCAGGTTATCAGCAACATTTCCGGTGAATGCGCTGTTTACTGTTATTTAATCGTTAACAGAAACACTGTTTAAGGCCAACTCCGTGTCGTAGTGAAGAAGAGATAAACCATCTGACGCTAAAATAAACAAACAGGTATGTGCTTATTACTGCGTGTGGACTTTAACTCGCCATTTTTTTTGTCAAGGTGTCTTACATTCTCGAGCTAGTCTTGCTAAACGTTCTATAAACTGCTATCTGTTTTTCTATCAGAATCGAGTTGTCCTTTTCCCACTTGTATTTCGGCAATTTTCTAGTCCTGCTTTACGATTGGACAGCGCTAAGATTCTGATTGGCTACTCGTTCAGTGTAAGAGGAATGAGCCAGTTATGGAAGAGGGGCGGAGCTGTCTGAATACAGTTGGAATAAGAAGTACCGCGTCAAACAGGAGCTATAATGGCAGATAATCTAGCTCGAATTGTGAATTATATCAGAAAACTACTCGGTGTCGTTTCCTTATAAATAATAATTCTGACGAAGATAAACAGGACCAGTTGTTCCAGTCGCCGTTATTAGAAAAAATAAATCTGCCTGTGTTTCGCTAGCTTGTTATGCTAGTTTACCTAGACGGGAGTTTGCATCACTATTTCTCTTTAGTCTAAACAATAAACACTGCAATTTTATATTATTTTAAATTATTATCTTATTTAATATGTTTAAATGTCATTAAGGAGGTTCCCTTAAGTAAACTAGGTTTCGAAAATATCTCGAATGTTCTCAAGCGTGACGACGTTAGAAACGGAGGAGTGAGGAGAGAAATCTCGCGAGAATTAAGAAGGGTTTTTTTTTTTTTTTTTAAATCCCGGATGTTTTTTAGCGGAAAAAAACAAGATTTTACATTGCTGACCTATTTTATTTATACAAACAGTTCTACATAAGCTTAGTGAGGACATCATAAAGACTGTCAATCGGAAGATCAGGATTTGATCCCCAGCATCACTAGGTTGGGCCCCTGAGCAAGGCCCTTAACCCCAATTGCTCACTTGTATAAAATAAATAAACATAAGTCGCTCTAAATACCTGCATCTGCCAAATGCCATAAATGTAACACAAAGTAAAACATGCAGATTAGCGAAACAGCTGGTGCAGATAGTTTTGAAATAGTACATAATCTTACATCCTACGGTTTTAATGCAGGATTTGTTATTTAATCTGGTCTTCATTACAGTGGGCGTGTCTTAGGCCAAGTTATCAGCACTGTTTTCTAAAAACACAATAATTTCCCTAAAACCCCTGAAGCGCCGCTACTCTGACACACCCTTCAACACCACTGCTTACTTCGATTAATTGTTTTAAATGTAACACTTTTGGCTTCAGCGAGAGAGACAATAGAAAATATATTGTAACCCTTGCTGATGTGGAGGTGAGGAGGTTTCATCTTCAGTGCAGGTTTTTGACTCTGAGCTGTGTGGAAGAAGACCAAGTGGTGAACGATGAGAAATGCTTGCAGACCAGATGCTTGAGATGATTTTAATTCTTTCTCAGAAGTGATGGCATGCTGTGTGTTGGGAAGTGGTGGCAGAGTGGTTAAGGTGTTGGACTGATACCAGAAAGACCAGGGTTCGTTTTCCAGCACTACTAAGCCACCACTGTGGGCCCCTGAGCAAGGCACTTAAACCCCAATTGCTCATTTGTATAACAAAAGAAATACAGTGCCTTGAAAAATTATTTATACCCCAACCACACTGTATTTTACTGAGATTTTATGTAAACGTGGGTTGTACTGTGATGTGACTATTTTACAGCACTGCTTCTCCAAAAAAGATCAATAATGTCTGAATAGTGCAGAAAGAGACTCTGTTTCAGTTTTTGTCGCTACGTCTATAACACTAACACAACATTGTGTGCGAGCGCAGGCCAAAGCGAGCGTGTGGGCCTAAACAAGACCAGTGCTCCCAAAATACCAAGCCTGACGGTTCGGGACTATTTTGTCTTCCACTTGGCCCACCAAAATGTCTCCCCGCCCTGCACATTGGGCTCTCTTATAGTATACTTCAAAGCTTTTGCATTCTCTTACAAATTGAGTAATTATGTTTTCTGGTGTAATTTTGTATTATTATCATAATTAAGGAGGTTCCCTAAAAGAAACTAGGTTCTGGAAATATCTAGAATGTTCTCAAGTGTGACGTTATAAACGGAAGTCGAAAGTGAGAAAAGAAATATCGCTATTATTAAAAATGTTCTCTCGATCCACATTAATTTTTTAGGGGAAACAAAACAAGTGTTCAGTTTGAAATATATATATTTTTTTTTACAAATTGGGATATTGTTTTTCTGTAATTGTTGGGCATTGGTGAATCGCTATCAATGTGGCGTATTAAAATTAATCTTGCATCTTAAATTTCACTTTATTTTTGCAAGCTTGCAATGTATAGAGAGCCACAGCACTGAACTTACAAGATATTTGTCAGTCAGGCTCCAGATTTGTTGCTGACCAATTCCTTTATCATCATCCTGACAGTCATTACTAACAATAACTTAAGAGTGCCTACTCGAAGGGCTACCTAGAATTTAGGCTCTAAAGACGCTGCATGTGAGACTGAGAGAATTGCTGAGTTTGTTAAGAGAACAAAAAGTGACAGATCAGGATTTTTTTAACTTGTTTTTTATATTTATATTTTCATATTCAAGATTTTTTCTGTTATTTAAGTGTATATTATGAAAAATATAATATAAAAATGTCCACACAACTGTAAAATGTGACCTACAGTGGAATTCATACAGCACAGAGAGTGCGAGCGAGAGAGAGTTTGTAATAATTGCTGCATAATGAGACAGTCGGGCACCAGTGGAATCCAGGTGTATCAGTTGCCAAACCGTATCACACACCCACACATTAACACACCCACACATTAACACAGGTGCTGCAGTTTGATTCGTTATCATTTTTTCATTTCAGGTCCTCGTCTGACTTTAGTAGGAGCGTGTGTGTGCGCCTGTGTGTGCACGCGTGTGTGTTAAGCCATGGTGGAGTATTACCAGGTGTTAGGAGTGTCAAAAGACGCGAGTGCGGATGACATTAAGAAAGCGTAAGTGTTTGATCTCTCTGATTTTTTTTTTTTCTGTATACCTTCACAAACGAGATACAAGGTGAAACAGTGCGTAGTTCCTTTCATCATGTAGTTTAAATGTGATGTGGTCACATGCTGGTGTTCAGCATGTGTCTATTCTTGTTATTAAGGATGTGTTTGCTGTGTAAATCTGTTATAAGTGTGTAATAACCGTGACATGAGCTTGTATCATTGTGTCTGTTAAACAGGTACAGAAAACTCGCTTTAAAGTGGCACCCGGATAAAAACCCTGACAACAAGGAGGAGGCGGAGAGGAGGTTTAAGGAAATCTCAGAGGCGTATGAAGTGCTTTCAGATGGTAAGTTCTCAAGAAGTGCTCAAAAATATTAGATCTCAGTCTGTAAAATAAAAGCAAACACATTTCACTATTTTAAAAAATGACAAGTAAAAGATGAGGTTGTGAACCTGACAGTGAATTATTACAGTATTGGGAGGTTTCCCCTCTTTTAACAGGTGAGCACTGTAGATTAATTTTGATTCTTTTTTTTTTTTTTGTCTTGCTGCAGCCAACAAGCGGAGTGTTTATGATCAGTTTGGTAAACAAGGCCTGTCTGGAGGCGGAGCAGGTAAACACTGAATTAACTGATGCATATTCTTCCAGGATTTACATCTGAGTAGGGCTTCATGATTTTTGGCTATATTTATATATTTTTATATATATATATATATGTAAAAGAAACAAAGTAATTTATGTTTTTCTGGAATTCCACACTAAGTAATAAATAATGTTAAATCTAGTTGTATACACCTTCAATACAAATCTATAATCAATTTGTGTATTAGCTGCCACACATCACACATTGCCATGCCGATTCTTAAACAGTATATTGTGCAGGCCCTACATCCAAGTATCTGTAACATGAATTTATGTGGTATCTTTGCTGAAATTCAAACGCAAAGCAGTCTAATCACAAAGGCTGAATCTGTGTTTTTTTCCGGTATAGCGGGACGCTACCATAACGGCGATCTCTTCGAAAGTTTCACATTCCGTAACCCAGAGGACGTCTTCAGGGATTTCTTTGGGGGTCGTGACCCTTTTGCTGATTTCTTTGGTGAGATTGTGATACGATTAACTTTTTTCTTCAATAGAGTAAACAGCCATCTTGACATACACAGTGCGTGTGTTCCTGTTTGTTTTTAACTGTGTTCTGAAACGGTAATAGCGGAAACCCTAAGCTGCTGTGGTTCTTCTTTTGGTTCTGCTGTAGGAGACGATCTGTTTGCGGATGATTTCTTCGGTGGTGGTCGACGGCAGCAGCGCGGGATGAGCAGGAGCCATACAGGTGGCTCAGTCTTCTCCAGCGGCTTCGGAGGATTTGGCAGCTTTGGCGGTTTTCAGTCTTTTGCACCAGCGTTCTCTTCGTTCGACGCAGGTCAGACATGCAAGATCAGGTTATGCTTCTGTGCTCGAGATTTAATTCCAGTTTCATACACTCAATTACTCTTTGTGTTCGTTTCAGGGTTCAGCTCTTTCGGTCACATGGGGCAGTTGGGTGGAGGTGGATTTGCATCCTTCTCGTCCAGCTCGTTTGGAGAAGGAGGGGGCAGTGGAATGGGCAACTTCCGCTCCGTGTCCACCTCCACCAAATACGTCAACGGCAGAAAAATCACCACGAAAAGGTACAACTATGAGCTCAGTCTTATGAGAAATCTTATTGTGATTTTAAATGTCTCTTATTAAAAAGTTGTGTTTGGACGCAGGATCAAGGAGAACGGACAGGAACGAGTGGAAGTGGAGGAAGACGGACAGTTAAAGTCTCTAACTATAAATGGTAAGGAACAGCTTCTGCGCCTGAAACACAAATAAGCACATCTCGGCGCACAGAGCGAAGTTAGGACTCGCGTCTACCTACTTTATGTTCCTCTTAGCGTTCTTAGATGATCAGTAAACTGTTATTGTTAGTTATTATTTTTTTCTTTGTAAACCTATTTATGAAGCAGAGATTGTCAGTATTCAGTGCAGGGGTGCTGAAGACAATTTTAGGGACCATAATGTTAAGTTCTCATTTTTATTTTTCTTACACTTCAGAGCACTTTTGTGTTGGACTTGAATGCACATTGCAGTGTGTGTACTGCTGTGTACTGCTTTAGAGCTAAAATGATAATAATAAAAAGACAGGAGATAAAGGAGCATTGTGCGGTAAACAGACTTTTTCTTTTTTTTTTAATATGGATTGAGTAAATGATCCTCATTTTTTTCCTCTTTAGAATTCTGTTAATAAGCTCATTTCTCTCCTTGTCTCATGTAAACGCTGGTAGAGTTACATCACCTGTATTCATATGCAGTCTTATTATTACTATTAGTAGTAGTAGTAGTAGTAGTAGTAGTAGTAGTAGTTACAGTAGAAGTAGTAGTACTAATATTATAATTAAGTTTTTTTTTGTGTTTTTTTTGTTAGTCCCAGTCTCATATTGTTGTTAAGTAAGCTGTTAGTTTCGAGGTGTAATTCAAATGAACCTGAATAATTTTGTGTACTTTGTAAGCAAATTTCAAAAATCAATAAATGTGAGTTTCATCCTTTTCCGAGGATGTGCCAGCTTCCGGAAGTGTGTGTGTGTGTGTGTGTGTGTGTGTGTGTGTGTGTTTGCGTGTGTGTGCACTGCATGCCGCAACAAAGTTCCTTCTTTAAGTGAATAACATGATGTACAGTTTAACACCATATATTAGATCTTTTAATTGTCATTTCTTTGGTTAATCAGTTTAACGACAAATTTCATCTTCTAAACATTTTAAGATTTTTAGCTACAAAAATATATAACTAATCAGCAAGAAAGCGTTTCGATTCTTCTCAATGAGTCAAATCATTCGACTCGGTTCACACAAGAGTCGACTTCTAACCTTAGAATGAACTTTTAATAATCTAACATTTAAGTTAACAACTCATTTTAATAAATCTAAATCTTAAGCTAAAGTTAACAAAGTAACACAACTTGGAATGTTTTATACAATCTATTTAAAGAATTATAAATTTACATAACTATTCCTGACTAACCGTCATGCTGGGTGTGTTTTACTAACGTGCATTGATGAAGTACCAGCAGGAAGGGCTCAAAACAAACAAAATAAGATTCTGTACAGTTTGTTTCCCCCCTTCATGCATGCCCTGCCCCTCATTTCATGCCCCATCCCCTTTCTTTAGGACAGGCCCTTGAGTTGGGTCAAGGGGAGGAGCGTAAACAGACCAAGTCACTTCCTGGCTCCTCCTCTAGCTCCGCCCACTCCAACCCAACCCACTCTCACTCCACACAGCGAGAGCGACAACCAGCCAAAGGTAGACCTTCTTTCTTACATTAGTTCTTTCTCTATACTGGATATTTTTTTTTTACTTTTTACTTTTTTTTTTTTTTTCTTTAGAGCCAAATGGAATGAAAAGAAAAGGACCAATGTTGAAAAGCGAAACGAAAAAGTGCAGAGAGTCGTGAAAGGTTTCGGAAACAAGTCTGCGAATCTGCATCGCGCTGGCTGAACCAGATGGTTTACTCAGTTCCATTTTTGTGCTGTGAAACAGTTTCATGTTAAATCTGCTTTACAGTAAAATCCTGTTCCGCATCAATGACTAAAGTAGCTGTTAGCAATAGCTTTGCTTTAGAGGAGAGTTTAGTTGTGTGTGTTTTTGTCCCATGTGATCCTGTAGTCTGTGCTTTTCTGCTCCTTTTTCTAATAAGTGGCTCAGTTCTTTTCCCCCAAAACTACAACAGATGAGTGATGTAAACCGCATGAATCCTAAACAGAGTCTCTGTTTTTGTCACCTTATTTTATTTCGTAATTTTTACACTGTGTTTTTGCCCCTGTTTCTGATACACCCAAGTTTCTCCTCCATCGTGCTTTTCTTTTAACTGGTATCTGTGTTTACCCGAGTTGTGATGTCACTTCCTTTTGGCTGTAACCGCGCGCAGGAGGGGACCCCACTTGCTCTTGGCGATGAGTTTGTGTGTGAAGTTGTTCAGGGCCCGAGGGCCGTCGTGTTCCTCGGCCTCAGAGCTGATCTCCATCTTCTGCACGATCAGCTTCAGCAGGTTGTGCTGCTTCTCCATGCAGTCAGAGAGGTCCTTCAGTCTAACACACACACACACACAAACGTCCACACTACAAAAAATGCTACAGATATGACAAATAAATAGTGTGATTTTAAAGCGTGTTGTATTGTTTTTGTGTACCTTATCTGCAGGTGTGTGTTACCCGTGTGTCTATTACCTGTTTGTGTGTGTTTTACCTGTGTTGCTGTTCCTGTGATGGTTTGTGTTACTGCTGTGTCTGTTACTTGTGTGTGTGTGTGTGTGTGTATTACCTGTGTTTCTGTTACCTCTGTGTGTGCGTTACCTGTGTGTTTATTACCTGTGTTTGTATGCGTTTTGTTTTTATTACCCGTTTGTGTGTTTTACTTCACTTTTACTATGTTTCGGTTACTTGTGAGTGTGTGTTACCTGTATTTCGGTTCCCTGTTAGTGTGTTTCTGTTACCCAGGTTTGTGTGTGTGTGTGTCTGTTACCCATGTGTCTTTTACCTGTGTGTTACCCGTTTGTGTGTTTCTATTACCCGTAGGTGCGTGTGTTTGTGTCTGTTACCCATGTCTATTACCTGTTGCGTGTTTGTGTGTTTGTTACCCATGTTTCTTTTACTTGTGTGTTACCTGTTTCCGTTGTTTTTGTATGTCTATTACCTGTATTAACCCTGTTTTTGTTACCGGTTTGTGTGTATTACGTATGTTTCTGTTATCTGTGATTGTGTGTTACCTGTTTCTGTTCCCTGTTTGTGTTACTTTATGTTACCTGTGTTTCTTTTACCTGTATTTGTGTGTGTCTGGTTCCCATGCGTGTGTGTGTGTTACCTGCGTGTCTGTTACCTGTATTTCTGTTTGTTAAGCTCTCTTTCCAGTTGCGTGCTCTGGCGTGTGCTGGAACAAATCCGAGCTCTTACTTTGTTCACTTCATTTCCACAGAAGTACCACCTCTGATACACACAAACATCATCGTTAAAAATGAATGTCTAGTGTGTGGATTTGTGTGTTTTTCTTACCTTCCCTTTGTAGCATTTATTAGGAAATTCCTTTAAAGAGGTTTTGTCAACTCTTTTCATGAACCAGCGCGGCAGACGTTCCTCCAGATTCGTGTGAAGTTCAATCTGTGTTAAAAGGAAAAATCAGGATAAAAGTGCCATCATTTAAAAAAGAGTATGTGTGTCAGTCACTACATAGGAGGTGTGTTTTCTGGATCTGTCAATCAAATTAAAGGAGGCGTGGCTCGTGTCGTGTCTTAATAAAGAAAGTAACGTCACAGTCTTGTTCAGTCACTATTAAGGAGGTGTGGCTTCTGTCAGTCAAAATAAAATTATCTTATCAGTTAAAATAAAGCAGGCATGGCCTCTGAGTCTGTCAATCACAATAACGGAGGCTGTATGTATAAATAAAGGAGATGTGGCCTTGCTGCATGTCAGGCATAGGAATGGAGATGGAGGTGTGGGCTCTGTCTGAAATCACATACTTCCATACTATATAGTAGGCGAAACTAAGTAAGTGAGGCTACTGATATGTCCGAATTCTTGGCAAATATTAAAACGAAAGCAAAAAATTCTACTATTCCCACCCGGATTTTGAAGTATGCTTACGATGTACACTTTACTGTCCTAGGAGGCTGCGGAAAAGATGACTTGTCAAATGCGGAAGTGGCAGCGTTCTTCAACCGAGTATAAAAAAATGTTCCTTGTAGTTAAATCGCACTCGACTAACATCATTCAATTATTTAAAATTTGAGCTGTCATGGGTCATTATAAAAATGGTGACTCTTGTATGTCCAAATTTTGTTACCGTCTTAGCTCTGATTACTCCAAGTGCACCTTCCGGTACACTTACTGCCTCTCCATGTTGTGCTATTAGGGATGTATTTATAAATGAGGCATGGTAGGCGAGAGTAATTTCAGTCAGAGCTGGTACCTTTTCGTGTTTATCAGACTAAACAAAGGGGGAGTGGCCACTGTCATTCAGTCAAAGAAAAAAGGAGGTGTGGCATGTCAGGTCACCTGATGTTACTCCTAAAGCCTGAAGGAGGGTCAGAGCACTCACCTGCATCCCTATCTGTTTTAAACAGGCATTGTTCTTCACCTCTGCGATGTCTCCAACAGCCAAACCGATCTATAAAAAAACACACAGCATTCAGAAAAACTTCACACATCATCTCCGAGATTTAGGAAGGAAGTGTGTTTAACGCTTACTAGCAGGTTCATGAGCAGAATCGGCACCAGCAGGACGAACCAAATGAAGACGAAGTATGTCAGGATGGGAAAAGGAAGGTGTTTGGTCATGTAAGGTTTGAGAAAATTGTCCTGGTAGTTGATTTCTCCTGCCATCATGGCAAACGTTTGCATCAGTGAGAGAAACAGACGGCCGAAAGGTTTCTGGAAGACAAAATGATGGACCAGAAGTGGTCATTTCCACTAATTCACTTGGTCTTGCATTGGTCCTGAAAAATGATCCTTAGCCTATGAAAACCTCTCACCTGTTCGATCATCAGTGCATAGAAAGCCAGAGCGAAAGCCAGGATCAAGTACACGAATATCACAATGATGCTTAGTAGCGTTTTACAGATCTCCCGAAACATCACCACGTAAATCCCAAACCTCTGAAACCTGTGGCAATAACAATCTACTGTAATGAAATTAGGGGACAAAACTGCTGTAACTAACTTTTCCCCCAATTCATGCATTTCCTGGATGCCCTGCCTCCTTGTTAATGCAAGTATAAAAGTATAAAAGTACCGCTGCAGATAGAGGAGCAGGTTAACCCATGAGATGAGGGACGCCAGAGCTCCAGCCTGCCAATGCCACGTTCTCTTTACGTTCAGCAGCAGAGGAATGACAAATAGCAGCGAGCAGACAGTCGCTCCCCAGTCAGTCACGTTTGACATGTCGTGCAGGTACTTCAGCTTCTGGAGAAAAGAGAATGTATCTTTTAGCCGTTCTGTTTTGTCTAAGCATCACAACAACAGGCAAGGTAGAATCTGCAATCGTACCTGCTGACACATCTGCACTACCTCTTTACCCACTGCATATAAATTCATTGCGAGGACCAGAAACATGCAACTAGTGATGTCATAGCATTGCTGTACAAAACAAGGGGAAAATTAGCATATTCTTCATTAATTAATAAAACAAGGACTGACTTTTTCAAAGGTACTAGAAGTGAATGAAGTTAGAACGTACTATAGTTTATTTCCTTGCAAAACAAGGTGGTGGTGGGGTTTTTTTTTACCTGGTCCAGAGTTTTAGTCACCATGCTGACAGTCGTCACATTTTTCTCAGTCATGCTCAGGTTCGGCCTCAGACTGACGATCAGGTAAGTCAGCGAGAAAACTCCCAGCGTGTACATGAGCATATTCAGCATGTGAGCTTTCATACCGTAAGCACACCTGAGTGAGAAAAATGTCGCAGCTTCATCTCTGACTGTTACACAACGATGTTGTCATACATTCTCCATGTTCCTGGGCTCTCACCATTTCATCTCCAGATATTTCTTGCACACTGGATGAGTCAGCAAGTCGACACGGTTGAACTCCACCATGGCCTAAAACAGCGAGAGAAACAGCAGACATGATATAAAATAGACATCATTATATTGCCTATGTTAAGGTGTGTAATTTAATTAAAAGATATTTTTCTAAAAAAAACACTTAACGTTTAGCGCAGCCAGGGGTTTGGCAAGTGTATCTTCTTTCACTAAATTCTCCGTCTTCATAGCATAATGTATCGGCTGCTGGAGCCACTGGAAATTATACTCTATCTGAGACCAGGATTAAGACGTACGATTACAGGAGACAGTTTAACATGAGTTATTTCTGTTACAGGTTTCTAAAGTAAAGTTTTATGGTTAATGAAACCTACGTAGTAGCCGCAGGAGTTCACGTCTTCCTCTGATTCTTTAATGCAGGTGTCTAAAAGATGCTAAAGAAAAAAAAATACTTTTTTCAGTATATGTAATGTACTGTATATAATTTTTATATCATCTCTATAGGCCACATGGGAACATCTGCTCACCTTAAAACACTCGGGAAGAAACTCGATCATCTCCAGAACGGCACAGCGTTTATCTGAGTTCAGTTTAAACGTCCTTATGGCTTCCCCACACCTAAAACAGTGAACACACACACCTGACCTGTAACACTCCTGTGCACAGCCGTGTAGAGACACAATTTGTAACAGGGAAAGAAAAGTATTCAAATTTGTGGCTGTGTCTACAGTCCAAAATACACTGTTCATTGGAGGTGTGGGATTCTTTAGGTACTTTACGATCCGATTCCCATTCTGGGAGTCACAATCTAATTCCATAATTGTTTTTTGATCTCCACTTTGTTTCTATTTTTTCTGTTGTGTAAATACATGTTTACATTTTAACCAGGATTGGAGTTTCTATTTGTTTTGTTTATAGTTGGAATTTCTGTATCTGACAATATCATCCATCTTTAAAAAAGAGGATAGTGGTTAGTGGTTAGCACTGTTGCCTCACATCAAGAAGGTCCCGGGTTTGACTCCCGGACAGAGGCCATTCTGTGTTTCTGTAGTCTGCTTTCCTCACACAGTCCAAAAATGATTGTTAGGTATGTTAGGTTGGTGATTCTAAATTGCCCATAGAAGTGTGTGTGATGGACTGGCGATCTGTGCAGGGTGTACCCCTCCTGCCTTTTGCCGTTTCAGAGATGGCTGGAATAGGCCAAATTAGGAAATAAGTGAGTATAAAAGATAAATAATTGGTAATTTTGTGTCAGTACTCATTTTCTGTGTTTGGGTAAATGCATTGTTCCCCTCTGGGCTTGCCGTAGTTTGGTGAGAGTGCATGCGCACAGGTATGTGAGACATAAGAAAAAGTTGTGAATACATGTCTGTATCTAATAAACCAATACAGTACATTTTGGACTTTTGTTTTTTATTTCATTAAATTTAAGTGTTAAGGTGAACCTTCAACGAACGCTCGCTTGCGCTTATAATTTTTCTGTTTTTTGCATGCACAGGCCCCCATTGTCGCAATCTTATTTGAATTTAGAATTGATTCTGGACTCTTGAGAATCTATTCAGTAATCGTTAGAGGAAGAATCGTGATGCATCGATAAATCGATTTTTTTCTTACCCCTAGTTCATGGTAGGGGGAAAATATGAGGCCATGTCTCCTTAATGATAGTGGAGGACTCATAAGCCACACCTCCTTCAATTAGAGTGACAGAGTCCACACCCTTTTTCTATTCAGCTGACTACACATGCCCCACCTTCTTCATGAGGATTTGATCTTTAATTCCAGTGTATAATGGGATTGATCCCACCTACCTGTCGCAGTCTATCACTGCACTCATGACGTCTTTCCTTCCATTGTGAATTGCCTCGTGCAGGAATGAGGCGTCACTGTGGTTTAGCAGAATCTTCGCTCCTCGGTTCAGCAGCAGACACACTGCAGCAACATGTCCGGCTCGAGCGGCTAAGTGCAGCGCGGTGTTCTTCCACAATATATCCCACAGAAATTAGCATCAATATTATCATTATCATCCAAAATTTAATGTTTAGATTTATAAACATTCTACACATTTGATATTAAAATAATATTATTATCAATTAATAAAAGTCCTTAACCTCATCAGCGGTCAAACACCTTAACTACTGAGCTACCACTTAGCTACACTGTAACCTGTTTATTCCTCATTATAGCATAGCATAGTTCAATTTCTAGCAAATTTTTTTCTGAGACACCTATCAGAGCTCAGATCCTGGTGAGAAACTGAAACATACTCCGTCTCCATTGATCTTGTCCAGGAGTTTAATGTTGGAGATCAGTAAGCAGTCCATGGTCTGCGTGTATCCCTCAACGGCCGCATGGTGTAAACAGGACCAGCCTTTATAATCGCTACACACAAGAGAACATAAAAAGCTCAATGCTGGATAAGTGCGTGCTCTTTACCAAGAGGTTGTGAGTTCAAAGCTCAGGTGTGTCTAATTTGGGTTGATTACACTAACCATGCACTAAAATCTTAACCTGCACTTATGAAGTTAAATATAGAGATTCATGGTGTTCCTCATGTACCTGTGGAACAGGGCACCTTTCCTGAGAAGCAGCCCGACCACCTTCACATGGCCGCCACGTGAAGCCAGGTGTAACGGCGTCATGCCTTTCCCATCGCCTTCGTTTAGCAGGCGCGTGTCTGTCATCGTCTCCAAGAGCCGGTGACACGTGTTGATCCTTCCGTACCTGCAAATCAGAGACGTCAATCAATATCACAGCTGCTAGTTCTAAAGAAGAGTTTAGAGGTCCTGCTCATAAAAAATCTGACATTTTGATCGCTTAAATCATGGCTCATGGAGATCTGATCTAATACTTTTGGAAATATTCGTTTTTTTAAAGAATGTTTTTCTAGTTTCTGAAGAACTAAATAAAGTTTGTATAATGAATAAGCTGCTTTTAAAAATGAGATTTGAGATTGTTTTTAAGTTCTGAGCTTCTCTGTTAATTTAAGATTATACCCATGGAAATCCAAGATTTTAAGTTCAGATTCTCTTCTCTTAGAAACTACAGCTACTGTAATAGCTCATTGCTCCTTTGAAGAATGAGCTTCCAATGGGGACCAGTAATATAACTCAGTTTAGATCAGATCCCTCCTGGAGATCAATGTTCAGACTTCAATCAGTACCTAAACCTTGATTTCACAAAGATTCATTTTTTTATCCACTTACTCAGCTGCAAAGTGTAAGGCTGATTTTTTCTGCTTGGACTTCTGATCGATTGAGACCTCCAGGCCGAGCATGTTTTTCACCGAGTCAGGAATTCCCAGCCTGCACGCGTAATGAAGCGGAGTGCATCCCTCAGAGTCTTCATCGTTCAGCAGATCTTTCACACACTCGTGCTACAACAATCATTATATATTCAGTCTCTAACCAGAGGTTTAATGGAACAAAGTAATAATACTTTGTTACAGTTCATAAGTATTCTTATTTAGAAAATCTGCCATTCTTATTTTTACTTTCACTTCACTACATTTTCCAAATTAAATATTTATTCATTAATTCATTCATCTTTTGTACCCGCTTATTCCCTAATTCAGGGTCATTTAGGCAATTTAGAATCACCAATCAACCTAACATACATGTTTTTGAACTGTGGAAGGAAACCGGAGTATCCAGAGTAAATGCAAGCACGGGGAAAACATGCAAACTCCACACAGAGAGGCCCCTGCCCGGTAATCGAACCCCGGGTAAATAAATACTTTCTATTGCTCCAGGTTTAAAGTGACCTTGAGCAATAAAAAGGTGCTTTATAAATAAAAATTCTTCTTTTACTCCAGTATATTTTCATAGTAAGTTGTGATATGTTGTTCATGAACGATTTGTTTATTTTCATCGAATCCTTAATATGACTCGAGAACAACGAATCGTTGTGGAGAGTTGTGGAACAAATCGAAAACGAGTCCTGAAAACTGGTTCATTTCGCATGAATAATGTGCTATTTTCTGTACAGGAAACATCAGTTCATCAACTTCTGGACCTTGGTGTTCAATACTATATTACATGACCACTGCCTGGCTTGGTATCTAACATTAAATAAATCTCTGTGATGTTTACGTCTGCGTTCCATTAAATAGAGATTTTTGGAAAACAGTTTTTTAAATATTTTAATTGTTTTTCTATATTGTCTTTTATATTTTTATCATATTGTTTGTTTTGCAAATTCTTCTTCTCCTTTCAGCTGTTCCCTTTTTAGGGGTCACCACAGCGAATCATCTGCCTCCACCTAACCCTATTCTCTACATCCTCTTCACTCACACCCACTAACTTCATGTCCTCGTTTATCACATCCATATACCTCCTCTTTGGTCTCCCTCTTTGTCTTCTGCCTGGTAGCTTTATTTCTAACATCCTCCTACCAATATATTCACTATCCCCCCTCCATGTCCAAACTACCTCAATATGGCTTCCCTGACTTTTTCCCCAAAACACCTAACATCCTAATCCTGTCCAACCTTGTCACTCCCAAAGAAAACCTCAACATCTTCAGCTTTGCCACTTTCAGCTCTGCCACCTGTCTTTTCCTCAGCGCCACTGTCTCTAAACCATATATCATAGCTGGTCTCACCACTGTCTCAAAACCATACATCATAGCTGGTCTCACCACTGTCTCTTAAACCTTACATCATAGCTGGTCTCACCACTGTCTCTAAACCATGCATCATAGCTGGTCTCAACACTGTCTCTAAACCATACATCATAGCTGGTCTCACCACTGTCTCTAAACCGTACATCATAGCTGGTCTCACCACTGTCTCTAAATCGTACATAATAGCTGGTCTCACCACTGTCTCTAAACCATACATCATAGCTGGTCTTACCACTGTCTCTAAACCATACATCATACACCACTGTCTCTAAACCATACATCATACACCACTGTCTCTAAACCATACATCATAGCTGCTCTCACCACTGTCTCTAAACCATGCATCATAGCTGCTCTCACCACTGTCTCTAAACCATACATATATCATAGCTGCTCTCACCACTGTCTCTAAACCATACATCATAGCTGCTCTCACCACTGTCTCTAAACCATGCATCATAGCTGCTCTCACCACTGTCTCTAAACCATACATCATAGGTATGGTCTTGTACATGTCTTGTACCTTCCCTTGATTCTAGCTGATATTCTCCTGTCACACATCACTCCTGCCACATTTCTCCACTCATTCCAACCTGCCTGTACTCGCTTCTTTACCTCTTCTACACTCCTGTACCTTCTTTATCTCTTCACCCTGTAATCTCACTGTTCCACCTCCCTTCCTTTCATTCAAACACATGTACTCTGTCTTGCTACGACTGACTTTCATTTCTCTTATCTCCAGAGCAAACCTCCACCTCTCCAGGTTTACCTCCACCTGCTCTCACTACAAATTACAATGTCATCTGCAAACATTATTGTCCAAGGAGATTCCTGCCTGACCTCGTCTGTCAACATATCCATCACTACAGCAAACAAGAAGGGGCTTAGAGCTGATCCCTAATGCAGTCCCACCTCCACTTTAAACTCCTCTGTCTGACCTACTGCACACCCCACTGCTGTCCTGCTTGCCTCATACATATCCTGCACCAAATTAATTAATATTATCATAATAATAATATTGTAAACATTTGCTATTCATTTAAAAAAAGAGATTAAAAGAAAGTTAAAACTAAACACAGTCTTGCTATAACATTTTTTTAAATATATTTTTGATTTCCTGTTTTGCATTTACTTGTACTTTTACTTTTCAGGGTCTGCCACCAGTCAGGTGACAATTATAAGGGGCCCCACTGCCCAGGGGGCCCAACAAAATCCAGCAGTCCACATACTATATAGGCCCCCTATTCTATGATTAATTCTAATGTTTATATTTGTTATATTAGTTGCTGATCAGTGTTGACAATCAGCTGAAGATAGAGATAAACTTGGTGGAAGAGCAGGAGACTGACTTACCGAATAAAATGAAGCGAAAACATAAATCATAGTACCATAATGTCCTAAAGAGAAGGCAAGGGAGGCCAAAGGCACTGATCAAGACATTCTTTAGGACATTGGACACAAGTCACCATACATGTCATAAGCATTACATTGTATAAAATGCTTATGCAAAAAAAGTGACTATGACTGTGCTACACACCTGCCTGCTGATGACATATTTAATCACATTAGAGAAAACACACCTACAGCTACTGGATAGAGACATTTATTTGCGCTATAAAATATATGACATGCAGTACCAAATTATATTTCTTTTAAAAATTATAACAATGAGTAATTTTTGTGATTGTATTTTTATAATTAATTTAGTTTTACTTTCTGACTACATTCTGTCAGTATCTAAATGTTTACTTTTTGATTTATAAATTATATCAGACTGATTAGGGAAAAATATTCTATGGGTGGTCTGTTTAAAATTGTTTTTATTCTTAATAATTATGTTCTTTTGTTATTTTTTCAGGGGCCCAGAATCCTCTGGCTGCGTCTCTGTTACTTTAAGTACTTAAGTACAATACATATTACATACTTGAATATTTTAACTCACGTAATATTATGGTAACTTTAACTTCTATCAAAGTCATTTTCCAGTACATTATACACCTCACACCTTTAACACCGTACAGCCCTACAGCGCTGTAAAATGGTAGAATCTGTGCTTCAACCAACTCTAGGTGGCAGCAAAACGTTGCTTTCTAATTAAAAACTCACAGCAAGAGAAAAGCGTGTGACTTAGAGAAACATCTTGCTTTGTACTGTAATGAAGATGGAGTTCAGAAAGCAGAGAGCGTATATTACCTGCAGAACTTCAGCTGGAATGTTCTTCAGACCTCGAGGCTGCAAGATGGCGAGATGCAGGAAGTTACATCCGGCTTTGTCTTTCACCATCAGATCGGCACCTGACACCAAAACACAAGCGATCCGATGTTTTTATCAGTCTTTTTTTCTATTTCTCTTGATATTTTTTTAAAGTTCTCAAGAGTTCACCATGTGACAGTAGCAAGTTCACGGTTCTCCAGCCCCCACAGCTGGTCGCTAGCAGAAGTGGAGAGTGGCCTTTGCAGTCACTGAAGTCAATGTCCGCTCCCTGAAACACACCAGTAACTAGCAAAAAGGCATTGTTCAAATGACTGAGTGCGGATTGGCTGCATGGACAAGGCTAGCCCTCATCAGATCCCCTCACCTGTGAGATTAGATACTCCACTAGCTCGTAGTGGTCAAAAATGGCCGCCCTGCAGCAGAGAGAACGGCCATGAGAAAAATACTTTTACACCAGACAACATTCAGAAGCTCTGTGGGGTGTAAATACTTATGCAGTGGTGTTTGGAGCGCTCCATCAGTGATGTTGATGATGTCACTCACTCTCTTGTACACCTGGAGCATCACCTTCACAGCCTCAGTGGCTCCCTGGGTGCAGGCCAAGTGCAGAGCTGTGGATTTATCACACTGTGGAAAAAAAATCTCAGGACCTTCATAAAACATTCTTCTAATATTGATGTTGTTTAAAGGTTTTGTCACGTCATTTGGTAGCCTTTAACCAGAAAAGCTTGGTTCCTTTGGCTGTTTTGCTTTTGACTTCTCTACCTGCTGTTGGTCAATTTTGGCTCCGTGAGCGATGCAGAGCTTAATGACTTCGAGGTTTCCTCCTTGTACAGCCAGGTGCAAAGGACTGCTGATAGATTTGTCTACGTAGTTGATGTGTCTCTCCATGGCCACGCCCGCCTCCTCTCCTGCATGTGGGAAAAGATTTAAAGGTATTTTAAGATGATTCTGTGTTTGTTCTCTGAATTTGAGAAGATCCGAGATCAGACCTTTTTGGAGAACAAATTCCATGGATCTCTTGGCTCCTGCGAAGGCGGCGGCATGGATGGGGAAGAGACCCAGCTTGTTCTGGCAGCACAGCCTGGCGCCATGTCTGTGCTGGAATCAGGATTTATTCCATGTTTTATTTACTGACTGACTGCTTTATTACGGTTTCTGGCACTAAAGACTTCCATTTATGTCTCATTATTATAGAGTAACATTTCTTTTATCAGTGATTTCGCACATTTAATCACCTGTTTATTATCAGTAAATTGTCTGCTGTACAAGTGCATTTGATTGAGCTGTTACTATTCAAATGATTAGTTATCATTATAAATAATTAATATACAAATAAATTATAAATTATAATAAATTATAATAAATTGTTAATAAAATGAGAAAAAAAAGTAAAAATCCAGAACTTAGATACATTTGATTATTATAAATATAGTAAAAGGTTAAATAACAATTTTTGTAAAACAAATGTAAACCTTATTTTTTATTAAAATTAAAATTATATATATATATATATATATATATATATATATATATATATATATATATATATATATATATATATATTTATTTTTTTTTTGTTGTTGTTGTTGTTTATGCTGTCAGTCTGTTTACACCAAATACTGCTTTCCTTATATGCTCAATGCTTCCTTTTCTCATTCTTCTGGTATCATGAGCGAGAAATCGTCCCAATTTTTATACACTGAATTGTTTTAATGTTTGAATGTTAGGAATTTGTGGATGCTTATTTACCAGCAGGTGAAGTGCCTCGTGGTTGTCGACTGAAGCAGCCAGAATTAAAGGCGTGTTTCCCAAGATCCCCCTCCAAGTTTACGTCGGTTTGCCTGCGTGTCAGAAGTTGCTGTGAAAAATAAATAGAAATATTTTTGCACGTGTGAAGTTCATGATTTTCTAAAATTATTTTCTTGCACAATAAAATCAATTTTTAACTTTTTCTCCCCAGGCATCCTTAGTGCTGCTGATTTCATTGTATAGTGATGCAAATATATTGTTTTGTATTTCATGAAAAAATAATATTCATTATTATTATGTTTATTACTTATAAATCTGATTTTTATTTTAAAGTGCTGCTAAATACTGGATGTCATGGTAAAAATATGTTAAGTCAATAATGTCCTCGCTAAAGGAATGCTGTGGTTAGAATTTTGCTTGTTATTGCATGGACAGGGCCTTCTGTTGTCTTTTTTTTGCTGTCAATCACAGGGACACTGCAATTGTCATGACACAGTTGTGATGGGTTCTGTTCTGTGAGCTCATGCATGTAAAAGAGGGAGAACCGGGCTAGCCCCGCCTTCCTGGGTAGTATCTTTAGGCTGATTAGTAAAGAAGGTGGCTTTTTTTTCCGCAGCATCAACTGTAGCTAAAGGCTGATGTTAGATGTGGTTTTTACCTCCACTATGTGGTTGTATCTGAGGCTGACGGCGAGGTGCAGTGGCGAGAGCAATGCTTTGTTTAGCACATTTGGATTTGCTCCGAGACTCAGCAGAACTGCACAGCTTCCACACTGATCCTGCTGGACGGCCCAGTGCAGAGGAGTGTTTCCTTCATCATCCACAATGTCCAGCTCTATACACACACACACACGCACCCAAACAGTGTAGAAGCCAAGATTTCTTCAGCATAACTTTATAATATAATCATGTGTTTCTGACCCTGAGCTCCTGCCATCTGTACGATGAGGTTGATGACTCGAACGTGTCCTTTGGATGAGGCGTAGTGAAGTGGAGATGCACCGCAGTCGTCCCTTGCGCTCAGGTTGCTCATGTGACCATCCTGAGCTGGGGCGTCGCCCTCTAAAGCCCACTGTGAAAAAACCTACATGCATTACCAATCAACAAGATGAAGAATGAGTATGAAATCTGTCCTACAGA
The DNA here is from genome assembly GCA_005784505.1 of Bagarius yarrelli. Classification (NCBI taxonomy): domain Eukaryota; kingdom Metazoa; phylum Chordata; class Actinopteri; order Siluriformes; family Sisoridae; genus Bagarius; species Bagarius yarrelli. The sequence continues at coordinate 1,886,996 of VCAZ01000054.1, read as the reverse complement.
GTAAAAGCTGAAACCTCGAAAACGCTCAGTGACGCTCTGCTGTTCCTGTCCATCTCCATCAAACACTGATAATCATGAGAGAATTTCAGCTGAGATCCAGACGGACGCATGCCGTCTCACTGAAGTCCTGAAGGAACGACTCACAGGAAAAGCGTAAAAAACGATTTTTCAGTGTTTCAGCGAAAATCAGAAGGGTAGAGTTTACCATAAAAAAAATTTACCCTGCTCTACTTTTACATCTGTGTTACTTTTTCATTCATTAAAAAAAATTTTGAATAACAGCTGATTTTGTAATTACTGAGTTATTACACATGAATTGTGGCATTTTTAAATTTGCCCATATTTTATGTTTTATTTGGGGTTTTTTTAACATTGTTAAGCATTTTAAGTTGAATTTGAAATGTATGAAAGTAGCTATAAATATAAACATTATTTTTATAAACTCTAGCACATTAATCAAATGCAATCTGCTTTCACAAGCCATAAGAAATTATAAACACACTTCGTTAGTTTTTCAATTCCTCTATATTCACTATACAAGCTAGCTAACGGTAATAAGACATTGTTAAAAAGCTGCTTAAAAGCATTTTGCTATTCTGTCATTTTCCATATTAGTAAATTCAATATTAAAAGCAAAGTTAATTTTAATTTTAATCAATTTTAAATCTAAAAAGTTTAAAAAGTTACAAGTGGCACTTGTTGGTTAGTGGTTAAAGTAAAGTTAAAGTTATTACCTGATAAGATTGTCTTTCTTCACATCCAGGATTTTAGCGTCTGGAGCATCTGATTATCAGTGAAACTGTTTATATACTGTGAAATAAACACCCCTAAGATCATATTACTGTGGTGTGTGTGGGGGGGTGCATTTGTGAGTGGAAGGGTTGTGTGTGTACTTGACTGTTCCTCCACAACACACACGCCTCTGTCCGGCTCTAATGGCAGCAGAAGGATGAAGGCGCGCACCGTACAGCAGTGATGCTGCAGCAGCAGACTCCATGTTACAAGGTTTTATGGAGGCAGTAATGCAATTGTGATCCTTCTCATTTGCTTTAATTTTATTTGATTCGTTTTATGCTCCTATTTCTTGCTGCTAACCGAATAATCCAAGCATTACATCTGAGACGTGTGAAGATCCATCATGCGTCTTTGCTTTCCTCTGAATTCATTAGAGTGGAGAGATGACTTCCTGTTAGAACAAAAAACATCATCTCCAGCGTCCTAATCATCAACTGGACAATACAGCAGGATCTTATGATTAGATTTAATCATAATGACTTCACAGCTTTGTCCCTGCTCATTTAGTGAACAAAGTGACTTTAATTATGACTTTATCTCCATGTTAAACAGAAAAGCCTATCAGCCACTAAATGTAGGCTACGTTACATGGATGAGTTGCACATCAGACTAGCTTTATTTCACCCAAATTGGTTTGATTCAGTTAATTATTTTTTACCTTTACATTTAACAAATAAGCCGACTGTGCTCAGGAGTGAATGATCTCACAGTCACAACATTACAGAAATTTTTTTTAATTGTTTTTGAGATGCAGCTTTAACATTTAACAAATGTTGATGCTTACTTTTATTTTTAAAAACAACGCTAAAATGCAAAATATGGCAGAGGTTTAATAAAAGTGTGTGTCAGACAGTGACGTCGCTTACAGATCACAACGTTAGAGCAGAATTGAGATAAATGAACCCCTGTGGTAAAATGATTGCTGGTCTGTCCAGAGCGACGCAGACAATACAAACCAGCAGTAAGATAAAAGCCACAGGATGTGAAATCATTACAAACTCTCGACTTGACTCCTGATGTGTCTGCTGTTTTGCCATAATTCCACAATCATACATTATTATACATTATACATTAAATTGCTGAAAACAAAATATTATTTAAAAATCATTTTTCATCCATTTAAAAATCATCAGAATCCATTCAGCTCAGAAAAATATAAAGCAGTGAGAGATTATGCTGCTCTGAGTATTTTCAATATAATTTTAATAGACCTATGTTATACAGAATGATGTGACAAACAAAACAAATCCACTTCTGTGGGCAGACACGCCACTGTGATGAGAGAATGTCAGAGTTGAAATGTCAGAAAGGCAACAGTAAGTCAGATTATTGTGCAACTATTATAAGCAGAAAAGTATAAATATGCAATGTAACACAGCAAAAGAGAAGAAAACTTTTACTCTATAACTATTCATATATCTTTGGAACCAGTAATTGATGGAGGGTTTACCAGACCATGAGGAACAGAGGTAGTTGGTAGCCGAGTATGCAGTAAAAGGGTGGAAGGCCTATGGATGGTCGTTGGAGGGAGTCCTAGTGGTTGTGGCAAAAGGTATGTTGGCAGCAGCTTATCTTTTGAATCTTTCTCTTGGTTTTAGTGTTGGATTGGTGGTAACTGTGGTGACCTAGACATGACACACTTCTAGCATCCTTTTCCATACCTTTTTTGGTGTCCTATAGGCATTCTTGGGAGGCAGAATCGGCTCGGGTTTCTAGGGAGGAGCTTTTGGGATATAAAGATATTAGAGGGCACCTGGATGAAGGCGTGGTGGTGGACTGCCCCTACTCCAGAGTTGGAGGCGTTGACTTCTAGGGCTTGTCTGTTTCAAGGTGAGCTAAGAGCAGGGCAGTGGTAAATGCTCTTTGGAGCTTTTACTTTGTCATTTAGTTGAGTAGATTTTTTGAAAAAAATTGAACTTTCAAGTTAAATTTTTAATCGCATAAATTAACTTTTACTTCGCTCCAGTTTTTAGTTTTAATATCACTTTTCATCATGTTTCATATAATGAGATGGCAATCAGATCTGTTGAGACAGGAAACTAATAGTCTCACATTCCAACTATTTTGTCCTTTCAAAAAGTGGAAGAAACAGTTTCATGATGTGATGCCCTCCATGTACTCGAAACAAGTTGACATGTCAGCATACAGAAATTCCAGCTTCAGTAAGTGTCATGATAATGACTATTTGAGGGGATTCTGTAACTATGGGCACTTTTATCCTACTGCTATAAAATCTCACAAATTGACTTTTTGTCTTTTTTACGCATATTTTCTGTAGTCTATGTACTCACCTCTGTAGACCTCTGTGTTTATTGATTACTGTATTTATAGATCACTGTATATGAACAGATCACTCTGCAGAGCTCAGATACAAATCTGTGATACTTAGACAGGATTCAGATGCTTTGTGTTTGTTTGTGTGTGCGTGTGTGTGTGTGTGTGTGTGTGTGTGTGTCAGGAACAGGAAATCAGCACTCTGCATTGTGAGCACTGCACCATCTGTCTCATGCTTCTTCTTTTTCAGTGAAATAATGGCCCACAATCTGAGAAGCTTTAAACTTCAACAATCCACCATCTGCCTGGAAGGTAGCCAACACACACACATACACACACACACACATACACACAAAATGATAAAAACACATATAGATTTTTAGACATATAAACTATCATCTTATCTCTGTGTCTTTTTTCTCTTTGTTTGAATGGTTATCTTTGATATTTCCAGTAGAGAATAAACATCATTAGATGCTGTTTGAGAAACCAAACAATGTCCGCAATCGGCTAATAATTACAGTTTTTACTTTACTAAAGTACATCATCCTGTTGATCTGTTCATACTTGCAGTCAGTATTCATCACTTTAATTGTTATTCTGTCAGATATTAATATCGTCTGTTTGATAATTAAATCTATAAATCCTTATAAATAATCTTTAAATAGATCACAGGCAGATTTTCTCTTTCTTTTTTGGCAAAAGTTTAGTCATTGTAAAATTAAAGAATCAAGTAAATGAAATGCCACTGATTCGCTGTATTTATCTGAATAAAATTAATTAATAACATTTTTATAGCATTATCTATAAAGCATTGTGTAATATTAATAATTAAAAAAAACATCATGTTTAATTATCTTCTTTAATTACTGGCCCACAGACAGAAGAGACCCAAACACAAGAAAGTGAACGCAGTCCATTCTCATTGTGAATATAATATATATAATATAATATAATATAATATAATAATATACAAATCATAATCCTGGAAAAGTTGGGATGTTTTTTAAATTTCAATAAAATGAACACTAAAAGAAAAATTTTAAAATTTACACTTTTATGCACAAAATGAGCTAATTTTTTTCAATTTTCAAATTTATTTTCTGCTACAGGTCTCAAAAAGTTAGGAGAACATTTCTCAACTAATTAAGTTGAGAACTGTAAAATGATTAGCTATAAAAGAGATGTCTTAGAGAGACAGTATTTTAGAAGTAAAGATGGACAGAGGCTCTCCAATCTGTGAAACGAGGGCATAAAAATTGGGGAAGAATTTAAAAAAACAACTTTCCTTAACGTCAAATTGCAAATCTCATCATCTGCAGGGTAAAACATCTTCAAAAGATTCAGAGAAACTAGAGAAATCTCTGTCTGTAAGGGACAAGGCCGATGTTGGATGTCTGTGGTCTTCTGTCTCTTAGACGACACCGCATAACTTATCGTCGTGTTTCTGTGATTTACATTAATAAATGGACCCAGGAAAACTTTGCATACATTTATGTGCTGAAGTGGTGGCTCAGCGATTAAGGTGTTGGACTGATACCTGCACATGCGCCTTTACAATTTTTTTGAGACCTGTAGCAGGAATCAAATTGGAAATTAGCTTATTTTAAGCAAAAATTTGTACAATTTCTCAGTCTATGTTTGGGAAATAAAATTTTGGCTCATGTGACTTAAAAATCTTTTAGGTTTTATTTTATTCAAATTTCAAAAACGTCCAGCCTTTTCCGGAATTCAGGTTGTAATATAATACAAAACAATACAATTTAATATCCTCTAGTAATAAAGTCACTCTTTCTAACTAACATTTACAATGTTTTAAAGGTGCAGCAGGACATCTTACCTACTGTAATGTCCAGTCTAATAAACTATTTACAATAGTTCATGAAAACATATGACTAGTGCAAGATCCATAAACTACAGTAACTCTCGTGTGGTTCATGCACGGAATGTAGACCAGGCCCACGCCAAGGGAAAATGTCTAAAACACAGGACACAGGTGGATTACTTAGTGTGAGATATAATATTTATCATTCCATCAAATTAAACTCAAATAAAACATAACATATTTCTTTATTTTCAATTTCCTTTTTTTGGTATTTAAAAGGGAAGCAAGTGTAACCATAACAGAGTTGCAGGAAGAAGCGGTGAAAAAACTTACCTGTGGGTTTTTGTGGGCAGGAGAGGGACAAATCTTGGATATTGCAGTCAGGAAGGGAAGAAAATAACATATACTTTTGCAGAAGTGGGAATGAAAGTTGTCTTACGCATGTCTGTCCAACAGCTGCCTGATACATGAACAAATTGCTAGCTTGTATTTATTATAACTCAAGTGCATCCCTGAATTAATAGGTTCTCGAGCCACTCTTAACAATTGCTGGTTGAACACTTATAGACTAGACAACCAAAGAAAACATTATTACAATAAATTATGTCATTTTATGGTGAGAAATCTTTATAGTACAGTTAGTAACAATACTAAAATACCATACTTAACTTCTGTAGTAGACTCCAGCATGGAAACGCAACACAATTTTTCGCTTTGTTTTGATCCAGATGCTTTACCCTTTCAAAGACTGTCTTTCTATTAGTGGTACTTTCACAAGGCCATCTGATGTCAGTTGTTAGGAAGGAAGGTCAAGTTGTTGCTGTTGGAGTTGTTAAATGTTAAATCTGGTTGTTTGTTTCCCTCCTGTGGCCATCTGAGGAACTGCACTTTGAGTGAGCTCTTTCATTTCTACTAAATTTTTTACTGGATTTTTTGCTGTCTTAAATGTATAGTTTACACACTTACTATAAAAACACAACATTGAGACTGACGGTTCAACTCCTACACACCATCACACACATTTTCCACATAGCTCTCTGAATGTAGCTGATATGTTCATTTTAACAATAAAAATTATCTCCATCTTAATCCTCTCTTTATCTTCTTTCTTTACCTGTCTCTTAATAGAGTACAGTTTAGGAATAACAGACTAATGACACGACGAGTTATTTTAAGGAGTCGATTCTTCTGAACAAACCGGTTTAAGAAAACTTGAACCAATGTCTGCACGTTTCATTTGTTCAACGTCCAACGTCCATCTATCCTTTTTGATATTATTAAGTGTAATGTATATGCTATTATTATTATTATTATTATTGTTATTATTATTATTATTATTATTATTATTATAAATTTACATTTATAAGATTTAAACATTTTATTTAATTAAGCCAATATGTTCAAAACCCCATTCTTCCTTCTGGTTTCTAATAAAAAAAAAAAAAGAAAAGCCAGGTCGAATTCTAACTAACAAAAAACACAGTGTTAGCATAATTTGCCTGACTTCCAAAATTAAAAAAATAAACAAATATTTTTTTTCAGCAGATTTTCCTGATTTTATATGTTTAAAACGGACAGATGTATAAATATAAACAAACAAACAAATACACGTCCAAAAAAACTTTTTAAACGTTGACGATGCAATTATAAAACGTAAAATAAGCCGGATTAAAAATTCACACTGTAACTCATACTTACTTTAGAATCGATTCTGTGATTTACTCTTACAAATGATTCGACTCCTCAGTGAAGCAGAGTCGATTCAATTACTCTTCAGCAGTCTCTCTCTCTCTCTCTCTCTCTCTCTCTCTCTCTCTCTCTCTCTGTGTCTTCGCTCCAACCCCCTCAGTAACATTTCCTCTCTGGCAGCATTAAGGTTTTCCTCAAAGTCATTATGATCATTATAACCGACAGATTATTTATTTGTAAGATTTATCATTTGTGAGCTCGTGCTTGCTGCGGGTCTGTGCAGAAGAGCGCAATGCTTTCCAAAAAGCGCACAGCGGCTCCTTCTACTCCTCTGAAGGCAACATTCCGCCGCTGATTCTCTTTATTTCTGGACTGGAGAGATGGAAAAAAAGCTGAGTTGAGTAGCTCAGGTAAGATTCCCCGTTGCATCAGTGCAGGCGCGAGCTGTTGGGTTTAATTCATAGTCTTGAGGATGATCTGAGTTTAGACGTTCCGCAGGATTTGTGTAAAATTGAGCTTTGGATATGTATTTATTGTCGCATGTTATATTAAACTTTTAGCACTGCGTGATTACTGACACTAATTTAATAACTTAAGCTGAGTTTAATTAGTGATTGGTTTTAATTGAGCTTCTTCTTAAACGGAGGTTTTAGTGCACTTGTTTTTTCTTAAAGAAAGAGCCACAAAACCGCTCCGTTCTCTTTCAGCGGTAATTTGTTCATTCTGGTACAGATCTACCCTGCAGACAGGTGAACTGACCTTTACACACAAACACTCAGGTTAAAACCAACACAATCAGATTAGCAGCTATTTCCATAGAAGATTTTCCCTACTGGGGTCCAGCGAAGATTTTTCCCGAAGGACAAATTGTAATAAGAGCAGGTGCATCTTTACACTCAGGAGGCATCTCTACCTGTCTCAGGGGAAGTCTGTACCCACTACTCCGTTTCCAGGACGTCTTCCTAAATAACGAGTCGCTCCTCAGTAACCTTGTGGGGATAAAGAGAAAAGCTCCTGACGTACTGGATGTGGCAGGGTATTAACCAGGCTCAAAGGGCAAAGGGATGGTGTAGTTCTTCTCAACATGCCTCATTATCAAACTATGGCCTAAATAGTTTCTTTTCTGGTTGGAAGTTTTAAATAGCACCACTGTTCCGAAGACTTTTAGAGAAGGAAAAAGCATTGCTGTAAATTAGTCCTACAGGGATTTGAGATCGAGACATTCTTAAAGACTCAATCGCATTAGCTGCTCCTCTATAGCTCACTGTGGCGCTTTATCCACTCGGACATTTTCCATGATGGAAATTTGCATATAGCAGTGGAAACGCTGAAATATTGTGCTTTAAATTGAGTCTGAAAGCAGTTAATTTTCAGAGTAATAACACTCCACTTATAGCTGACTGTGTAATATAATGTGTTAAAAATGGACTACTCAGTTCTTCATGATGGTATACAGTGTGTTCTGTAAAACTGAATCTTGCAGGATGTTAATTTTCATCAGAGAACAATTAACACATAGACTCATGCTCACTGTCTGATGATCTGATAAAATAAATGTAAACAGCTCAAATATTCTCCCTAATGTAGATCTAATGGGGCTCTGATCAGCTTCCTATTAGTAAGTCGTGTTCCTTAAGCTCTTCCTAAGAACCCTGTAGACGTCTTGACTGGTATTCTGTTCTCATTTTAGTGGCGGTCATGGCTGAAAAGTCGAATTTTGGAAGTCAGAAGGTTTCCCGCTCCCAATGCTCTCTTCCCCCGGAACCCATCGACATCATTCGGATCAAAGCACGCTCCAGAAGAGTCCGGATCAATGTAGGTGGTCTGGTCCACGAGGTCCTGTGGCGGACTCTGGACCGCCTGCCTCGCACGAGACTCGGAAAACTCAGAGACTGCAACACCAACGACACCTTAATGGAGATCTGTGATGACTACAGCATCAACGAGAATGAGTACTTCTTCGACAGACACCCAGGTGCCTTCTCCTCCATCTTGAACTTTTACCGGACGGGCAAGCTGCACATGATGGAGGAGATGTGTGCGCTGTCCTTTGGCCAGGAGCTTGACTACTGGGGCATCGATGAGATCTACCTGGAGTCGTGCTGCCAGGCGCGCTACCACCAGAAGAAGGAGCAGATGAACGAGGAGCTGAGGCGCGAAGCAGAGACGTTGAGGGAGAAGGAGGGGGATGACTCTGACACCGGATGCTGCCCGGAAAAAAGGAAGAAGCTGTGGGATCTGCTGGAGAAACCGAGCTCCTCTGTAGCAGCCAAGGTACAGCTCAACCTCTTGACACACAGTAACACAATAACACACTGTAATGCACAGTAACACACAATAAGAAGTGGATAATGAAGCAAGAAGTATAACTATGTTGGAGATTTTATAAAAACTTAAGATTAAAGTGCCTATAGTTACAGAATCCCCCTCAAATAGTTATTATCATGAAACTTACCACAGCATGTTTTCCCAGGTTGCAGCTGGAATTCCTGCACGCTGGTCACGTAGAAGGCATCGCATTATGTAACTTTTTGTTTCACTCTTTGAAGTGCATAAATTGATTGAATGCGAGTCCATGGGTTCCCTGTCTCCACAGATCAAAATATTATAATGTACTTACTTCATATGGCTGCAGTCTATTGCGAGATTCGCCATCTCATTATACAGAACATGATGCAAACTAATTATTACGACTACATTTTTACATAATTAACATGCCAAGAAATGTAGTGAAGTAAAAGTCTATTTTTGCTATTAAAAAAAACTTAAGTGAAAGTAAAAATAAGGCTAGTTCAACCAACTCTAAAAAGTACATTTATTTCGAAAATCTACTTCAGTGTTGATTTTAGTAAGGCCAAAAAATAGATTTCCAAAATATTTATTCCGTGGTAGCTGAATACCACGAACGAAAATTAGCAGCCAATTAAACACTTTATGGGGAACTTTAGCCAATGGTTTTACCAAAAATACCACAGCAAAAATATTATACATTACGAACATTATTAAAAACAAATACAGTAAATGGTAATAAAATAAGGCAAAATCGACTGTGTTTATAAAAATATTTTGATATTTTTGTCAATATTTATGTTCAATTATTATAAGACATGAAAGACAACTCAATTCAAACTTTGCTCACTATGAGAGGTTATGTAGCTCACACAAAGAACAGAAAACATCCCATAAATGCTAAACAGAGATCAACTTCCAGCACCTAAATGTTTTAAAAATCACACTTCACACACTGAAGTACTTTTTCATGAAGTAACTTAACTAGTTTTTTAATGTAATACTTGTTTACTTTTACTTGAGTCTTATTATTTTTCAGTATTTTATTTGTACTTAAGTAAATTATTAACTAAGTAGCAACACTTTCACCTTAGTAGAAACTTTTAATACTCTTACAGACAGTAATGCAGTGTAACGCACAATAAAACACACAGTAGCACACAATAACAAACAATAATGCACTGTAACACACAGTAAAACACAATAACAGACAGCAATACACTGTAGCACACAGTAGCACACAACAACAAGTAGTAATACAATGTAATACAGGGTAAAACACAATAACAGACAGTAATGCTCTGTAACACACAGTAAAACCAAGTAACAGAGAGTAAAGCACTGTAACACACAGTAAAACACAATAACAGACAGTAAAACCCAGTAACAAAAAGTAATGCACTGTAATCCACAGTAGCACACAATACCAGACAGTAATGCACTGTAACACACAGTAGCACACAATACCAGACAGTAATGCAGTGTAACACACAGTAGCACACAATAACCTACAGTAATGCAGTGTAACACACAGTAAAACACAATAACAGACAGTAATGCACCGTAATACACAGTAAAACACAATAACAGACAGTAATGCAGTGTAACACACAGTAGAACACAATAACAGACAGTAATGCAGTGTAACACACAGTAGCACACAATAACAGGCAGTAATGCACTGTAACACACAGTAGCACACAATAACAGACAGTAATGCACTGTAACACACAGTAGCACACAATAACAGGCACAATGTGGTGAGTGTGTGTGTGTGTGTGTGTGTGTGTGTGTGTGTGTGTGTGTGTGTAGTTAATACACAATCCTGAGGTGAGATCTTCACTTTCTCTGAAGCAGGCTAAAGGTCTTGGTCTCAGGTTTTGAGTGCAGCTCTTTTAATTAAGCTGCTGAAGTCATGGATACTGATGAATGGTGGTGATTGATGGATGTTGCTTTCAAATCTAATTTGTCTCAACATTTAGCACTAATTATTAACCGGTTAGTCGCTTTATATAGCATTCGACTTGCTAACAAACATCTCCTGCAGTGGGACACCAGACCAGATTGTGACTTTAATTCCAGGGTCGTTTTAATCCTCACTCGACCAAGAAATACAGCTTTGTGTCCCTACCACAGGTTGGGTGGTGTTTGATGCAGGAGTGTATATCTGTGTTTGCTTAGACAGAAGGTCACTAGGTGAATGCAGGAATTATCACACTGGTTTCTGAAGCCTCTCCTCTTCTTATGAGCTATTCACATCCCTACGGCTCCGCGTTCTTCCCAGAACACGGTTACGAAAAGCACTCAAATGGGCCATTAGTAAACAGCGTTAATGTACATCATCGTGTTTTTTTCCTCTGGTCTTTCCACTGGAGATTTTCTCTGAGGTGAGGCACTAATACAGAAAGAGAAATTCAGATTGTTCTGCTTTAAATCTAAATCAGTTTTATATGATTTGTTGGCATGAAAGTCAGCAGGACTTCACAGCCCCTGTAAATTTTTATTTTATCTAGCACAGGATTGATCTTTGCCATCACAACCAGCATCACAACCTACCACACTTCACTACACCCTACCACAACCTATCACACCTTAACCACACCCCACCACACTTTACTACATCCTACCGCAACCTATTACACCTTAACCACACCCTACCACACTTCATTACACCCTACCACAACCTAGTACAACTTAACCACACCCTCCTACATTCTATTACACCCCACCACAATCTATCACAAATAAACCACACCCTACCTGCACAGTGGTTAAGGTGTTGGACTGCTAATTAGAGGATCAGGATTATTCCACTCACCATCAATTTGCCACTGCTGGGCCCCTAAAAAAGGCCCTACATCCCCAATTGTTTAGTTGTAAAGAGGTGATAAACATAAGTCGCTCTGGATACGGGCGTCTTCCAAATTTCAGAGATGTAAATGTAACCACATTGTACCACACTCTGCTACAACCTATGACAATTTATCACATCTTAACCACAACCTACCATGTCACACCACATTGGCCACCACACCCCACAGACACTGTTCTAAATTCTAACCAAAACCTGGCCACATCCTATTCCACCCGCCTGTAAACTACCATAATCTGACTATACCATGAACACACCTTGTTACACTGTCTTCAGGTTTGTCTAGAGTAAATAACTTTCTTGAGAGTTGTCGTATGCCATTGGCTTGCAGAGTGTGGTGCATTCAGGTGCTGATAAACAGAGGTGAGTTTCCATGTCTGAGGAAGTGTTGAAGAACTGCAGGTCATGGTAGAGAAGTAGTGGGGAGTTAGCGGAGAAAGGGATCTTTATGGGTTTATTGGGTTTATGGAATGGATGCTGCCTGTGTTTTTACATGTGCAAGGATTGTGTTATCTCTTTTTTCCTCTGCTTTGTAAGTAAAGATGAAAGCAGACAGGAAGATGTTTCTTGTATGGCTCATCTTTAATCAGACAAAGGTATGTCCTTTATTTAGCCAGAGATAGGTTCTAAAGTAATGGTCAAAGTCATGTGTGATTAAAAAGATCCTAATGAAGACTTTAAGAATTTCACCTTGCCTTTGATACATTTTATATTGATTGAGTGCAGCTCAGGTCCATTTTGGTCTTTTCTCTCTCTCTTTCTCTTTCTCTTTCTCTCTCTCTCTCTCTCTCTCTCTCTCTCTCTCTTTACATTCTCCCCACCTGCGCAAATCCAGAGGGATTTATCAGAGAACGTCCTTTCGAAAGGCCACATGAGCAGCTTCTCTAAAGAGCTCTTGGCGTTTCTTTAAATACACGCAAAATGTGGCAAGAAAACTTTTATTTTTATCTGACATGTTAAACGAGTCAGAAAGTTGTAATGTTTCTTAATAGAAATCAATGCACAGTATGAAATCTTACACCTGTTCTGCAATACACAAGAAACACTAGCAAGTCAGTCAGACACACAACACCCTGGCAAACTTGTCTGAAACACAATTTCAGGAGTGTCAAGAAATATAACACCGATGACGATTCATCTAAAATTTAGTGTTTATATCGGGTTAGATAGGTTTGATTTTCTTCCTGTCAGACAAACAGACAGAACTTTGTTTGCCCAAGCTGTGGATTCGAACCTGAGATTTTAGTAAGTATCCAGGATATTTCCAGAAGTCTGTAAGTTAAATCCTGCTAAATTTATTGAGGTCCTAAAATTAATATCATCAGTGATCTTTTCATCCTGATCAGAGTGACAAATATTTAGTGCTTTTGAAGACCTATTCATATTGGACTGTTTCACAAACACACCTGAACCAACTAATCAAGATCTTGCTACGTATACTTGAAACTTACAGGTAGGTGTGTCCAGGAGTCTGGTGGCTTTGACAGAAGGTATGGAATAACGCCTGATGTCTTGAATCTTACTCTCTGTCTGCCTGTTACTCTGGGGATGGTAACCAGACGACAGTCTAACAGCCATATGTGAGATACCGTAAACCGAGGACCTTTATTTATAAACACATGGCTGAACATTTCCTCGGCAGTCTCCATGACTGTTGGGAGACCGCTGAGTGGGACCAGACAGCAGGCCTGAGAGAAGCGGTCCACTGCCACCAGGATACAAATGTGACTATAGGAGGCTGGAAGGTCTATGACAAAGTCCAATCCCAAATGTGACAGCGAGGAATTTTGGACATGGCGCACTCCTGACAACCTCTCACTTACCTTCTGACGTTGTTGGCCAGTCGGGGTCACCAGAGGCGATCCTTTAGCAGTGAGATGATCTGGTTAGTGGCGGGATGGCCGGTGCCCAGGAAGGTGTGTGTGGAATAAATCCGTTTATGTCCCATGATATTGGGAGAGAATGGCTTCCACCCTGGAAAATGAGGCATCTACTTCCACAACAAATGGCAGTTGTGGGTCTGGGTGTGTTAACGGAGCATTCATGGCGTGGGTTGCTTCTTCATTCCAGAGAAGAGTTTAGGGGTTTTTCTTGAGTAGATTGTTGAGTGAAGTGGTAAGTAGGCTATAATTCAAAATGAGTCTTTGAGTCAGTCGGGACGAGGTCATGTCTGGATATCTTCCACCTTTATTTCGTCGATTCGTTTGCCTTCAGCAGCGATGTGATAACCCAGAAATTGAATGTTAGGTTGATGGAAAGTGCACTTTTCCGCTTTGTGACAGTGGTCACAGAGATGTTGGAGAACTTGGAACACATGTTTACAATGTTTGCCTTCGTCTGGAATAGACTAGTATCATTTCAGAAACAGTTTTTTTGAGAAATAACTTTCTCTGGTTGGCTTTCTATACATCTTTATTGCGGCTCCGCCACACAGATTGAGAGTTGATTATAACTTTTCAAACCTATGAAGTCATTGTAGGCGTGGAGCTGCAGTCTGGTTCTAACCCCTGACAATACGTGGTAGCCAATGCATGTTCATTGCACCCGCTAAGGTAACGCGGAAACGTAGAGCATATTCGTGAATAGAATTCTGACCTCGTTTTACATAAGAAAGTTTCTCACCGCTGGTGAGAAGCTTTTGCCTCTTGGAAATAAGCGAAGAACGCTTCTAGAGCCTGTGTAGCTGGTCCACCTTGGTGCCACAGAGAGTCCACTGGAGTGTGTGACCTGACAACAGGTTAGAAGATAAGCAATTTTAGCTTTTTCCATGGGGAATCGAGGCTGCATTTCGAGTGCCGGAAAGAACAGCATAAGAAATCCATTGCATTCTTCTGTGGAACCAGAGTACGGAGCTGGGTTAACCACTGGACTGACGGCGTAAATCGGTGTTAGGGGTGCACTGGGTGTGGTCGTTGTCAGCGTGGAAACGGGAGTTTGATGCAGCCGGGTGCCGGGACCAGCTCTTGGAATCAATCCAGGTCTGTTAATTTATGGATTTAAAGAAATGAAACAAGGAGGCAGTTTAAACAAACCTAAAGTCTTTGAAACTCACAGGTTAACCTAGAACAGAGGAATCACTTGGAAACTCATGAAGCATGAGGAGTCTGGTAGTCTAACTAGGAACATACCAGGGAAACACAGAGCTGCTAGTTTTTACAAAGGCTTGGAACCTGAGGAACTTGGAACTTGGAACTTGGAACTTGGAGGTACACAATTGAGTCCTTCTTCCTTGAATGAGACCAAACCGAGAGTGAGTGAAGGTGAGTGTTTTATAGGCTGGGTGTGCAATTAGGGGAATGTACTGCAGGTGTGTGTGATCAGTATTCAACGAAGAGTGAACGGTGAACTGAGGGAGAGCCTGGCATGTCTGTAACAAATATAAGAATAGAATGTTTAGTAAATGTCATAATGACAGAGATTTGTACACATTTACAGAGAAAAATCTTCGAAGAGATAAAACTTCAGACGTCATACAAAAATGAAAACAATCCATTTTAAAAACTATAACTATAACTATAATTAGCCTCAGTACACAATATAACCTGTCTTCCTTGCAAGTATTGAAAAGGTTTTGTAGCTCTATGGCAGAGGCGGTAAAGGCGGACACCAAGGAGATTCTCTGATCAGTTGCTGCTGTTCTTATGTGCCTGTGACATTAATAATAGATCAGAATGTTGTTCAGGGTGGAGTGCAATCGACCTGCAGCATCAAACCCTCATCCACTGCGGTGATTTGCAGATGGACATTATCACTTCAGAAAATAAATCTATATAGCAAGACCCACAGCAAGAGAAGTGAGGATTATGATTATAGGATTTAGTTTATTATTGAATTAATTATTATACAGATGTTAAAGATACAGTTTCCGAGAATTAACTTGGGTCTTTCTGTTCTCGTTGATACCAACACTAAAATTAAAGACAGGTGTGATGTCGTAGTAATGAGCGCTCTATCAAGAGGAAATGAAGAAGTGAATGAGTGTGTGCAAATGCACTCAGTACTCAGTACTTGCTGAACTGAAGTACTCTGTTTCTCAGCTGCATTCTAAATTATTATTATATGAGTTGTCATCAACAGTCTACAGTCCAGATTTTGTCCTTTTGTGTTACCTACGCAGCATACAACCATGTCACACAGTATCACATGGTATTTCGGACCATGGTGTCGTACCATAAATATTTTCTTTTCTCATAACAATATGCATAAAGGGTTTCCCCTCATCCGGAGATACACATCTTCCTCGGCACAGGGCGAGCCTTGGCTAGAGTCCTGGTCACCACTATGGAAGGGAAGAGCACTTTACGGGCTCTGTGAGATCTTATTAGCCGTAGTGAGATAATGTCAATAACTCGGGTGGGGGTGGGGCGGGCGGGTTCTTCTCCTCTTTCACTGCCATTTGTACTAGACTACTGAACATCAGCACCGTAACTCGCTCACTCTTTGATTCTGTTGTCATAAAGACAAAAAAGACGAAGCTTCAGACAATCAGATGAAATGGAGTATTAGCAGACGCTCAGTCAGCTCCAGACATTTCATGCTTTTCGTTTAGGTTTAAAATGACATTTTTACTAGCAAAAATACTCGGAAATTTTATTCTGAGTTTGTTACCGAACGTCTATATTTAAAATTGTCAGAGATATTTTAGCATGTACATTTTTAAAATTTATTGCAGTAAACATAAAGAGAAAAAAGCTATTTAATAAACGCTGATAAACTGTATAATAATTAATACAGCTAATAACTAAGCAGATTAAAAAAATAAGATGTAACATCATCTTATTAATATAATATCAATTCACGTTTAAAATAGTGGTACCTTAAACTAATGACAGTCCAGAGGCCACGCCCTCCTTTTACCACAACTAACATCAGCTTGATACGAATGGGACTGCAGCTGTGTATGGGTCCAATATTGGCAATGACATTTGACCTCAATTCCCACAATGCTTGTTAAAGATTTAATTCCACCTCAGAGACTTAAAACTATTGAAACTATTTGATAATGAAGTTATGAAGAGTGTAAGACAAAAATGTTTTAGAATCTGGTGTTGTTTAGAGGTGAAACAATATATCCATATATAATTATTATTATTATTATTTTATTATAATTTTTATTATTTTTGTTGTTGTTGTTGTTTATCTGTTGATCTTTTTTTGTCTAATCCTCAGCACAGAGCTGTAAGAGGTCAATTCATTCAGTTAATCTATTATATATTTTCAGATTTACAAGCACTTTAATTGAATTTCTTCTTTTATTAAAACACACTAACAAAGATACAGGTTTAGAAACCTGACCCACAAAATCGACCTTCAATCTATTATTTGTTATTAATATAAGCATGAAATGAAGACAAGCTAAAGTTAAAAGAGGTAAATCCCTCCCCCGAATCCCAACCCCCTTATAAAGCAATGAATTAAACTAAATCTATAACGTAATTAAATGATTACATTTAAGATCATATTTCACAAATTCAGATCTCACTAAACCTCCACAATCTTTATGATTAGATGTAAAGGAACAGGTTTTTATTACAGATATTGATCTGAGTGGTTATTAAGTGCTCGCTGCTCTCTGTAGAAACTGGCTGCGACCAGATGAGCCCCCGAAACGCCCCGCGCTCTAATCACGCTGTGTTATTAGGGTGACATGACAACAAAAGTGCATACTATTACTTCCAGCTCCTCTGCCCACTTGGGCTCAGCGCTCCCCGCCACAGTCGGAGTCTGACATTGGCGTTCAGATGTTTAGGACAAACCCTAAGCCTCTTCACCCTCACTTGTATTCACCGCAACGTGCTTCTTAAAAATGTTACAAAAGAATCGCTATCTTTATTTGTCTTTTTGCATTTATACTCATCGCAAAAAAGACAAAATGAAGCTTTTTTTCTTTATCTTAGACAATTCAGACATTTTTACTCAAGTATAAGAAGTATAGAAAAAAGCTGTACATTTATTTGTTTTAAAGATGTAAAAAAAATTGTTAATATTGAGCTAATGCTTATTCAAGTATTTTTTTAAATATTGTGTTTACAAGATTTATTAGTTCAGTTCTTTTTTTCTGTCTAACACTGGCAGTAGGTTTGGTTATCATTTGAATGATAGCGAGTTTTTTATTTAAATTACAGAAAAAAAATTGGGATATTGTATATATTTTTACAGTAATCTGTTAAGACATAAAGACAAATAAAATCAGAATTTGTCCACTACGAAAGTGTTTGCAGCACAAAAATCAACCCATAAATCCTGAAATACATCAGCTTCTTGCAGCCAAATGGTTTAAAATTACATTTTACTCACTGAAGTACTTTTAAATGCAGTAACTTAAGTAGTTTTTAACAAAATATCTATTTACTCTTACTTGATTACAAGTTAAATTATTTTATAAGTAGCAATACTTTTACTTAAGTAAAAATTTCCAGTACTCTTTCCACCACTGATAACCTGGGGGAAACAGTAATTCGTTTAATTACTAGTTTCTGAAAAAAGTAACACCGTTAGTAAAGGCGATTATTAATTGCGCTGTTAATCCCATCACTGATGACTAACAATTTAATTCAATTTTATTTTAACATAGAACCCATCCTCATTTGGGTGAAAACAGGTACCAGGAATTATGTAGTTACACTGTGTGTGTAAGCAAGTTAAATCATAAGTCCTTTAAGAACAGCTGGAACGTCTTTATGGCAGAGTGGAACGTCCTCGGTCACCCTGGTGATGTGACCGAGGGAAGGGTCTGACAGGTCCGGAGTGGAGACAAGAACAGTTCAAATTGAGTTTGCTGCTGTCTTTTACATTTCACATTGTCTTACATTTTACATTGTCTTTTACAACTGTAGGTCTTTTAACCTAGAGTTTTTTTCCTCACAAAAAATGTGGGACATTTGCAACCTTAGAAATGATTTTTTTTTTAACTATAAAAATAAAAATTAGTTTCAGGTTAAATCCAAGATTCGATGCTTTAAGCCTAATGTTTTACTAAAATTTATTTCACATAAAAGACATTTACATAAAATGCTAGTGTTTCTTTTTCTCTCTCTCTCTGTCTCTCGCTTAAGTGGTGCTCTTGCCTCTTGTTTGTTCTTTCCCTTGTTTCCACGAATTACAAGATATTCTAATTCATAGGCGTAATGGAGCCATTATGGATATTCAGGAGAGTCACAGATCCTCCTGGAGAGTGAGATGTCTGGTTAAATCAACCCAGGCACACACACACACACACACACACAAAATACTTGTTGGTTCATGTTAAATAAACTGCAGGATAAATGAATGTAGCTTCATGCAGTAGTGGAGTTAGGAATAGACAGAGAACGTTGGACAGCGTGATTATCACCCTGGGCACTGTGTTTATGGGGAAACTCTCTCTCTCTCTCTCTCTCTCTTCTCTCTCTCTCTCTCTCTCTCTCTCTTTCTCTCTCTCTCTTTCTTTTTCTCCCCATGTGTTCAGGGAAGCTGTAAGTACTAACCAGAGACTCGTCTGTAAATCACAGGGAGCCATCAGAGGCTTATTTATTGACTAATCACTGTAATCAAACCCTTCACACACACACATACGCACACACACTTCCTGCCTCCCCCGCACATGTGAAACACACTGCAAACAGAAGACACCAATTGGAACACATAAAATTATACTGACATAATCAACAGCAAAGATAAAAGAAAGTCTCGAGTTATCAGCAGCTGATCAGCAGTCGACTGGCAGACAGACAGTTTCATGCTACGGGTTGACCACAGAATTCTGTCCGAGAGAGAATTTAGCTAGAAATGATGTCCAAAAATCTACATGGAAATGCTACAGCAATCCGTAAGGTACTGCTGATGGAGAAACATAAACAACCTCCATATTGCAACAAACTGCGTGTATGCGAGTGTGTTTAGAATGACTGATGACACGAGCAAATCATAGATAAAGAGTCAGATAAGAGAGAGAGAGAGAGAGAGACATACGAGAGAGAATAAGAGAGAGAGAGACATATAAAAAGTGAGAGCAGGCAAGAGAGACAGAAAGAGAGAGACAGTTAAATTGTTCTTTATATTCAGATGTTTCAACTCGAAGCACCTGATCTTCTCTTTATCTGTCAGATGATCGATAGAAATCGTGTTTAAGGGAATAGACACCATCCCACTCTGGGATCAGCTGTGTGTGAATCTCTGAGAGGAAACTAGAAATGGAGAAACCGGGAATTCCACTTTCCATTGTCCACTGTTTTTCATTCAAACGAGAGAACCACTGGAGGAGGTTTAACATTAAATTCCTTTCACTCACTTTTAAATAGAACTTCTGAGTTCTGAATTTCTGAAGTTCTTTAGTTTGCTCAGTCCGTGAGAAGATAAGAAAGCACACTGAGAGGAAAAAGTTAGCTGCCATCTAGATGAGCTCAGATGCTATATTGCTTAATACTAAAATAATACATTTCTAATATAACCATACCTTAGATAAATAAATGTAAAATTAACAAATTAATTTGGGTTTTGATGCTTCACATTTACAATCAAAAACACCTCTTAAACCCTTTTCACATTATGGATTCATTAATTCTCTGCTGTGATTGGTCAGAAAGCTAATTCATTTTTTATGACTAAATTAATCTTAACTTCACCTAGTTACTGTGAGACTATAATTTTTTTCAGAGAAATAACTTTTTTAATATCATTTTAATATGAAGATAAAAATATTTTAGTCCATGTATTGTGTTGCATTTTGCATTAATGTTTTTAATGTTGTATTTAGTATAGTTTTATTTTTTGTAAAATATTAATGCAGAGTAAATGATTCCTTGTGTTCATTAGAGTGAAGCACTTAGGAGACTTGTATTAGTGGGTCACTTTGACTCAAAAAGGACATTAGATCAAGACTATTTGTGTGTGTGTGTGTGTGTGTGTGTGTGTGTGTGTGTGCCTGTGTGTGTGTTCTCTGTCTCAGTCCACTTTGTTATGTCATTATCACAGTGTAAAGGGACAGAATGTCACAAACTCAGCAAAAATCAAACCCACAGGCGATTACTCTAAATAAACTCCTGTCCTATAAAAACCCAGAATCCAGCGGATCCCGTGTCACGCTTCCATAAATACCTGCAATATTGATCACGAGGTCCTCGGCTTTCCAGGCAGAGTTTCCTTTTCCTCCGTGTGCAGCGATGATGACGGTGATTTCCAGAAATAATTCAACCTTCAACCCCCCTGCAGTGACGGTCGCTGTAGAGCACACTGTCTGTTGGCCCACTGTTAGATCCTGAAAACTTTCCTCTAACTGCACATCTCTATTATCCTTCATCCTCATACCTACATCAGGACATCTCTATCTTTATTTCTCCATCAGCACATTTCCATCCTTATTCCTCCATCAGGACATGTCCATCCTTATTCCTACACCAGGACATCTACATCCTTATTCATCTATTAGCACATCTCAATTTTTATTACTTCTTCAGGAGCGCTTCATCCTTATTCCTCAATCAGCACATCTTCATCCTTATCCCTCCATCAGGAGATCTCCATCCTTATTTCTTCATCAAGACCTCTCTTTCCTTATTCCTACATCAACACATCTCCATCTTTATTTCTTCATCAGGACATCTCCATTCTTATTCATCTATTAGAACATCTCTATCCTTATTTATCTATTGGCACATCGCCATCCTTATTACTCCTTCAGGACATCTCCATCCTTATTCTTCAATCAGCACATCTCAACTTATTCTTCCAGCAGCACATCTCCATCCCTATTCCTTCATTAGGATATCTCCATACTCATTCCTACATCAGCACATCTCAATCTTTATTCCTACAGTAGCACATCTCCATTTTTACTTCTCCATCAGGACATCTCCATCCTTATTCCTCTATCAGCACATCTCCATCCCTATTGCTTCGTCAGCACGTCTCCATCATTATTCCTCCATCAGCACATCTCCATCCTTATTGCTCTATCAGGACATCTAAATTATTATTCGTCCATCAGCACATCCCTATCCATATCCATCCATCGTCATTACTCTATCATCTCCATTCTCATTTTTTCAATATCATATCTCATTTATTCGTTAGCACATCTTTACTCTCATTCCCCTATTTAAAAACTTTCATCCCTATACCCTTTTAGCACACATCTATACTCATATCTCCATCATACTCATTTATTCTCAGCATACATCTATACTTAACTGCCATCATCCTCTATACTCATTCCTTCTTCAGCACACCTCTATAATCATACCTCCATCATCCCCTATACTAATTCCTTCTTCAGCACAACGCTATACTTATAACTTCACCATCCCCTATACTCATGTCTTCTTCAGCACACCTCTATGATCATACCTTCATCATCCTTCATACTCATCCCTTCTTCAGCGCACCTCTATGATCATACCCTTATAATCCTCTATACTCATTCCTTCTTAAGTACACCTCTATACACATACCTAAATCATCCTCCATACTTGTTGCTTCTTTAGCACACCTATATACTCATTCCTTCTTCAGCACACCTCTATAATTATACCTCCATCATCCTCTATACTCATTCCTTTTTCAAGCACACCTCTATAATCATCCTCTATAACTCATTCCTTCTTTAGAAGCGATCTATCATCATCCTCCATCATCCTTCTTCATAAGCACCTCTATAATCATACCTCCATTCTCTATACTTCCTTGTTCAGCACCTCTATACTCCATACTCAGCATCTCCTATCCATTCTCCTCCACTCTCTCTTCAGCACTCTATAATCATACCTCCATCATCCTCCATACTCATTCCTTCTTCAGCACACCTCTATAATCATACCTCCATCATCCTCCATACTCATCCCTTCTTTCAGCTCTTAATCTCTATACCTCCACATCCTCCATAGATCATCAGATAGATCATACCTCCATCATCTCGCAGAGAAAACAATAATGTATAATAAAGAAACAGGAAATAAATGTCTGAAAATTATAATTATATTATATTATAAACATGATTTATAATACCTATATAGTACTACAGACATTGGCATAAAGACTTATTTAAATATAAAGCAAATAAAACAATTAATCTGTCATGTTTGCAATAAGATCAATAATAATTATTTTATAATTATGCTTAAAAGTCCTGTGTCTCGTGAAGATTCTTTTACATTTAAGACCTTTTCTTCATTCGAGACAGCAGAGTAATCCTTGTTAATTATTCTGTTATTTCGTATATTCGTCGTCCATCATCCGTATCCCACACTCTTTAAATCCACTATCACAGATTAAAACCCAAATCCTCATGTTCAGCCAGATTGTCCTCCAGAGTCGAGCGTTTTTGTGGGACCTCAGTTAAGTTGTTAAAGTACTTCAGCAGGCAGTGAGAGGGAAAAACATCCAGATCTCTCAATTAATCTGCTTAGTGGAGCAGCCAGATGTTCCAAGGGCTCAGTACAGGTCAGGTCACTTATACACACTTATACACACAAACACTGTATACACATTTGGGTAAGACTGACAGATTCAAAATAAAATAGTGCTTACAGAATTAAAAAAATATATATTTATATATACGGATAGCACATATGATGCTGAAACACACCCAAACCAATAAACTGTTATTATTTCATATACATTAATATTACAGTAATATCAGGTTTGAGTCCAATACTGCTTCTATACTTTGAAACAGAAAGAGAACAGATGATGAACAAAATGGCAGTTTTCGTTTATTTTGTCCCATTTTTTCCAAAGTATATGAAAACTAAGCAGTACAGAGATTTGACCTTACAACCTGAACCTGATCAGTAGTTTAGATCCAGCATATACTTAAGTCTTATCAATGTTATCAGCTTTAAGAAAGCGAAAAAGGTTTAGAAATAAGCAATAAGAATGAACTAGGAAATGAACTTCAGAAGGAGAACACGAATATCCCGGAAACTGAGCGCTTGGGGAAAAAAGAGGCCTGAGACCACAGCTAATTTGGGCTTTTGTGGCTTTCGGCTCGTTGGTGGGCGATTTAAAGGACGTGCGGTTTAGGATTACTGCAAAGTCATTGAGAGCTCAGAACGCTAAACTTGAGCCATTGTTTAAATCCTTCTACGTTCAGATCAGTGTATCACTGATCAAATAATCGGGTCTGTAGTTCAGAGAGTTTATGATGCTGTTTGATAGACATGATGGTGTTTGTGTTGTTTAGGATAGTACAGGACTAGAACATGGCATCAATAGGAACCCACTTAGTAAAACTGTTTTCCTACCCACTACCCATTTTCACTTGGCCCAAATACAGCAATGAATTCCAGTCCATGACTATACCAGGTCTGATTGCTATAACTTGGGCTAGACCATGGCATAGCATATTTTAGCCAAATAAATACACATATTTGGCTCAATTCTGGTATGTAAGGCTAAAATAATTGGTTCCAAATGTCAGCTTTGACAATAGCCGGAGTTTGACCACACCATACATGTCAACGCACACACCATACAGCTATTCTCTGCACCACTATGCTCTGATACAAACAATAATGTCCGATGTCTTATAAATATAATCGACGAACATTTATAAAACACATTTTACTTTACTTTACTTGTCTCACTACATTTTGCAGTTCTGCTTCATCCTGTACAGTATGTTACACATTTTCAGAATAATGGCACAAAACTCTGCAAGATGCTGCACACCAATATAACCAGTACACAAACAGAAAAAAAGACATTACAGTCAATCTCATACATAGTTTTCTATTAGAATACATCGCTGACATTGTTTTTATTGCAGCAGCAATGACCTACCAAAATTGTAAATGCAGGTCAAAACACTGCATCAAACACACTAGGGGAAAAAAGTGTGATCCTTGCTACTTGACGTCAGCTTTTCCTTTTCTATAGTACAGCATATTCTTCGATTTTATAGTATAACATAATATAGTTTAGCCTAATATAGTTTTACATTCTATAGTAGTTTATTGCATGGTATTGTATTGTATTTTAGTATATAGTATACTGTAGTGTGTTATGTAGTGTATTATAGTATCGTTTATTTTGTACACAGGAAAAGTGCAATTTAAGACACAGCATTAATCCTTTCATCTATTTTGCTTGCTGTGCCAAAACCCCTTATTAATCAATGCCTAGTAAAAAAAAGTTCAATATCTTTCTTTTTTTAGGCTCCATCTCTTTCTCTAACATTTAAAAAACATGAGAACAGACAGCAGCAGAGCAGATGAAAGGAAGCTTGTCTTCTTCTATCTAAAACTTACTATAGTAGTTAGCAAGCAGGTCATGGTAGTGTTGCACTCTGGGGGTTTGTGTCCTTTTAAAGTTCAGCCTTGGGATGTTACCTGCTCTTCAAGCTGTTAATCTGATTCAGACGATCAAAGGACTTTAGTAGCAAAGCACATTGTTAGTGAAAGACACAGTTTGTTCTGGATAAAACTGGAAATCATTTTACGGCACTATAGCCCTCGTTATAAGGGCTGTCTATAAATATCATTACAGCTATCACGATTTTTTTGTTTCACAATACTGTCTTATCTAGTATCAATGCATATAAAAACATATTGTTTTAAACTTTTTACATTAAACTATTTATGTTTCTGTTTGATATTTAATTAGAACCCCAGTTTTTCTTTGCTGCAGAGCTTTACAGAGGAAGATCCATTCATCTTTCGGTCTGTATCGACCTGCTGTTCTGAACTAGGTTCTCTTGTCTTTCTAATGACTAATATTTCACCTACTCCAGAGTTCTGTATTAGTCAGTGTTTATAATAGTGTGGCTTTGTGGCTGTAATGTACTGCTATAAACAATTAAACGGATGAAGACAAACACAAATGAATTATTTGTTAAAGCGCACTGACTAGTGAACATGTGGGTCTTTAGATGTGTTATTACAGTCAGTCTGCAGGAAAATCTGCACGTCTGATAGGATTTCCGCTAAGATCTGACAGTGGCATTTCTCAGGAGGATTTCACATGGCATTTCATGTCCTCTGTAGCTGAGACTCCAGGATTAACCTCCTGCAAGTCTGTCCACTCTGAATATAGAAAATGCTTAATATATATAATACCAGAGGGATGTGTGAGGTTGATATAAATCTATTTCATGTTTATATTTTACCTCAGTATTCAGATTTGCGACGAGTGTATGTACAGACGTCATCTGATCCACAGCCGGACATTCCAGGATAACTGTAATAATAGGATTTGAGTGCTATGTATAGTGAGGATCCTGACAGGTTGGAGGTGGTTACTCACTCTTTCCATCCCTATAGGAAAGAATCAAGATACTGTTTAAGGTGTGACGACACGACACCGATAACTAACGATGTTGTGTTCTGCTATATTATGGTGCCACCTGGATATAGGTGCATCCACTAAACCTTTGCTGAAAGTCAATTTTAAACATTTTTTAATCATCAGGTAGTATTGTGTATTTTTATTTATAGCGATAAGAACTAAGTTAGCTATAAGAAGTTTTCTGATTACCAAAAATGACTAGAATTAGTTTAATGTAAATAAAAAAAGATTTATGAATTTATTTAAATTCAATAAAGAACTAAATCTTCTTCCAAAGTGTGACATCACCTGCTTGGTTGTGAACTGATACAGGTTTCAGAAACTGTATCATTAAATAGTTCAAGGTTCTCGGCTTCATTAAAGGGCTCTCTTCTACCCCTGCCAAGGAAACACTCCATTGGGATCCCCTGAGACTGAAACCTCTTAAGAGTTATAAGTGCTCTGTGGTTGCTTATACACTTGCAGATCCTTGGTCCTGTTTGAAACTGTGGTCTGGGATTCAGCTCGAATCGTGTTGATGTCCACATCAGTTGTGAGAGCTGTAAGCTGTGTAATTAGCTTTTACTTGTACTGATGCATCACGGAAAACACCCATCTGGTGTGAATCTCAATGCACACAAACAGCACTGGTCTTTACAGCTCATCTATTTACTGAAAAAGTATTTTACTTGTCTCAGACGGCTTCTTTGCTACAAAAATCCAGCATTTAAATCCACAAAGAAGGTTATTTTATCTACTGAGTAGACAGGAAGTCTATGTTTGACCTATGCCTGTCACTTAATAACATGGATATGGATGGGATGGATTCTACCAAACTTTTGGGAGACATGTGTCTTGTTTTTTTGACAACAAACTTCTCCAGAACGGCAGTGAACTCTGCTTTATCTAAAAACTTGTTTACACGAAAATAAAATTAAAATAAAAACAATTTTTTTTTTTTTTTTGCTGAATTAAATTCACAGAACAAAGTCTACACATGTTTTTGATCGAATTGGAAGGTGTATCTTTTTTGGATGCTGGTCTGACACGGTAACAGCAAATTTGCATGACTTTCTTAAAAGAATAGGCTATGCTTGCAGTCAGGTATTTTTTGTGGAGACTTTACATTTTCAAGCCCCTAAACACGACACTGAGCAAAACATCTGTGATTGGTTGCTTTACATGTCAATCAGACACCCTATTGGCCAAAACAAACTGTTGTGAGTTTTAAACCTTAATAAACTTGCTGAATTAGTTTAATAATCAAAATAATGTTTTTATGCACTGAATGTTATTTTTTTATTTTGGTGTACTGCCACACTGACATGCACTCCAATCATATCCTGTCTTTATTAAAGAGAAACGTAAAACAATTCCAGATTATCAGGATTTAATATTATAAACTCTGTGTCCCTCTCATTTAAATATTTAAAATGTACTTATGATGCCGTTGTTTTTATCTCAGGATGTGAGTTCAGTTGAAATGGATGGCTGATAACACTTAAGTCATTAGTGCCTGCGAGCAGGAGACAGTAGCACGGCAATAACTATTCAGTGTGAGCAACATAAGTGTTCTGGGTTGAAGTATCTTTACATAAGAGCATGGTGCCTTCCGCTGGAATGCTGCAGACACAATGATTGATTTAATGGTGAGAAATGTGATATGAAGAATGGTATCTCAGTCAGAAATATGCAATTAACCCAGTCTAGAAAAGTGGAAAAACCTCAAGAGAAATCTGTTCCATAAACGAACAAAGCAGCTGATCGATACATGCTTGGCGTTGTTTATCACCGGAGATGTTTGTGGCATGCACCGTATCTCGTGTAATTCTAATAAATATAGAGGAACTTTGGTGTCATATTCACTTTTCTGGTGGTTTTGAATTCCAGGAGGCAAAATAATATGCTTCCTTTTTGTTCTTCAGATTTGTAAGAAAGAACTTTGTATCATCTATTATTTATTAAGTGTAAAAGAAAACCCTGAATAAATGGAAAAATTAGCTGCCTTCAGACAAATAATTGAGAAATCTTAATTAGCCCCATACTGTACTGAGTATTGAGTAGTGGGGAAGCGGTAGCTTAGTGCTTAAACTGTCAGACTGCTCTGTATAAGAGCGTCTGCCAAATGTCAGAAATTAAATGTGTAAAACACTGACTGGACCGGAGTCACTTTGATTTCTAATCAGAATAAGAGATATTCAGCATTGCCGGCACCTTAACCCACCCGGGTTCGATTCTGGCTCATGTCCTCTCTGGTCCCACCTCTCTAGCTATCTTTCCCATTTCATCATCCCTCTGTCCTATCAATAAAGGTAAAAAATGGCCAAAAATATATACTTAAAAAAAAAAAAAAAAAAAAAAAAAAAAAAAAAATATATATATATATATATATATATATATATATATATATATATATATATATATATATATATATATATTATATTTTATGCATTTACCTTTAGTAGCAGAGGTTTAGGTCACACTTGTACTTATTAGCACAAACATTTGGGTTACACAGGTTAGCAACCCGGATCCATTTTGATATAGTCTCCAGCCAATTTGGGTGCCTGTGGTATAAATTGTTTAATATATGTTTAATTAAATGGCTGACATTGCTTATCTTAACCTCTCCTTTTTCTTTACAGGTCCTGGCAATAATATCCATCCTGTTCATCATCCTGTCCACTATTGCCCTATCACTGAACACCTTACCTGAGTTACAAGTCACTGACGAGTTTGGACAGTCGAATGACAACCCAAACCTTGCTCATGTGGAAGCTGTGTGCATAGCATGGTTCACAATGGAGTACCTTCTACGGTTTCTGTCTTCACCCAACAAGTGGAAGTTTTTTAAAGGGCCTCTAAATGTCATCGACCTTCTGGCTATCCTTCCCTACTATATCACTATATTTCTCACAGAGTCCAATAAAAGTGTTCTCCAGTTCCAGAACGTACGCAGAGTGGTCCAGATATTCCGCATCATGAGAATACTCAGGATCCTGAAACTGGCCAGACATTCCACAGGTCTTCAGTCACTAGGCTTTACGCTCAGAAGGAGCTACAATGAACTAGGCTTGCTGATCTTGTTCTTAGCAATGGGAATCATGATCTTTTCCAGTCTGGTGTTTTTTGCTGAAAAGGATGAAGATGCCACCAAATTTACCAGCATTCCAGCATCCTTTTGGTGGGCTACGATTACGATGACGACGGTGGGTTACGGAGATATATATCCACAAACCCTTTTGGGTAAAATTGTCGGTGGGCTTTGCTGTATTGCCGGTGTTCTGGTGATTGCATTGCCAATCCCTATTATTGTAAATAACTTCTCAGAGTTCTACAAAGAGCAGAAAAGGCAGGAAAAAGCCATTAAACGTAGAGAAGCCTTGGAAAGGGCAAGGCGGAATGGCAGCATTGTGTCAATGAATATGAAGGATTCCTTTGTGCGTCAAATGGAAATGGTTGATGTTGTGATTGAGAAGAATGAAGAGAGGCCCATAGATAATCACCTTTCTCCAAGTCGATGGGCTTTTGCACAAAAAAGCCCATGCACTGCTGCAAAATCCTTTGACCCTAAATATCAGGAGGTGATGCATTTAAGGTCTCCAGAAAAGGGGATCAAGCCATGCTCAAGTCCTCAGAGGTTAAACCCAAAATCCTTAGATCAAATGTATAACCAAATGGCAATATCTCCTAGTGCAACAACTCCAAAAGATGGCAGCAGGATAGGCAGAGAGGAGAGTCTGGAGATGAAGATTGTTCCGTCTGAACCAGCGATCAGGGAACATTCTATTACTGATATCAGAAGTGTGTCAAGCATTGACAGTTTTGCAAGCTGCTCCACTGACATCAGTGAAGTGGAGAAAACGGCCCTGCTCCCCAACGTAATGCAGTCAAGACACCCCCGTGCTCCTCCTCCTTTAGATCTGACCCAGATCACCTCCTTAAACACAAAGTCATCAGAAAAATCGAAGCAGCCTCCAATTATTAAAGAAGGTCTTTATGAGTTTGTCCAGTACAAGCCAGAGGGCAGCGCCCGATCTCAAGGAGAGGAAAACCGAAGCTTTGACATGAGCAGCGAAAATGTAACAGGCTCTCTAAAAAGACAAGCCAAAGGACTTCAAGTCAACTTCAAAGATTTGGAACAGCATGGAGACGATGCATCACCCAGCCTACATCTGGTGGTTACAGATGACACGCTACCACTAACACCACATTCTCAGCAAAGTCCCAAAACACCAGAAAGAGGTTTTAAGGGGGAAGGAGCAATAAGTTCACCTGTTTTTACCCCATCGTCTAGTGAGAGCCAAAGAGGGAAAAATCACTTTGACAAACCAGTGGTTTCTCCTGCTTCACCTAAAATTGTGTTAAATTGTTCCCCTGGAACAGAGGAAACTTCAGACAGCAGTCAAATTGGACAAAAGGTTGTCAATCACCTCCTCTCTCCTGACATTCTGAAATCGAGCAGGGATGGAAATCTCTCGCCACCCTGCAAACCCAGCATGTAATGCTCACAAGGCCCTTTTGATACCATGTGGACTGACTAATAATCAAGTCATTAACAGGATAGAGGTGAATAGTGTATTTGGTTTGGCAGCACTGGAAGAGACACACAGACTTGTGTGATATTGCAAAGAGACAGTTCCTAAACTTTGCATGAAAGAATATTTTTACCTATGGCTGATGGATGTGCATTCTCACAAAGAAAAGTACTTATACTATGATATGTAATTAATAGGGGTACAGAAAGGACAAAGATGAAAAGCGTCCTGTGTTATTTAAATGTATTGACTGCAGTTTTTGATTTGAATTAGTAAGTCTAAGAACTTTACAAGTGTTCTTCAGATTTTCTCCTGATCCACAGAAGTATAAAAGAGCAGAATTACTTCTGAGCCTGGGATTCTGACATGCTGACAGGTCTTCACCGCATAATTAACTAAAAAAATGGCCGAAGGTGTGAACCATACAGTTTTGTGTAGTTTGCGTTAGTAGGTAGTCTATTCACGGATAGCAAAAGTAAAACTGATGTATGCATATTATTTCATAGGATGTTAATATGATGATGCATTTTATTGTTCTCAAAAATGCCTTTATGCAGTGATCTCCTGATCAATAAGCATACAAGGCAGTATTCTGACGGTCACCCCCACTACCCACTCGTTTAAATATGGCACAATATAAAAGACCAAAAAATCTAGAAGCAAGATATATAGGAAATATCCAGCTACCTGCAATAGCATGCTAGTCTTTATCTTCAGCACATGCATGCTAGGATTATACCAGTCGTCCAGCACAGTTTAACACAATGGCAAACCTGCTCTAAGATGTCTTGCCTTTTATAAAACATCCATATCACTTATTTAGCAATGAACAAAGCAGTGCCTCCTGCTGGATAAACAGAAAAGCACTTTATATTACCAGTAAGTGACTGCCATCATATTAGCACAGAACTTGGCTTCTCTATAATTACCAGAGATAAACGTTTAAATGGCCAACACAAAAAGACTGGTCTCTATTTTAACTCTATTAACTTGATTAGTCTTTCACCTAACAAATGATTTTGCAAAAAAAAAAAAAAAAAAACACAGCAGTATTATAAAAACTGCTTCATGTATTTATGAAGAATTATGCGTGCCTTGTCATGAATATTTATGAGAAGGCATTACAATATTCGGCTTTCTTGGTATCTGTACAGAAAAAAGTCTAATTTTTTATAGAGTAAATATGCAAGTACAATTGATTTCTCAGGTTTTGTATAACTTAAAAAAGTACTGATGTCACAATTTCTTTCCACATTAGACACTAGCGACCCTTGTGTATTTATTGCATCTATGAAGAAAATGCAGATTCTCCACTCATAATCATGTGTTAGTTCTGATATTTACAGTTCAAGAATCATGTGGATGAAAACTTCCTAATGGATATTTATTCTGCACAATGTAAAGACAAACGGAAGGCGGCCCCTTCTGCATTTTCGCTCATGCATATTGTTTTTTTTCTCTCTGAAGCTCGATTTGTAGATTTGTGGCGGTGCAACTGTAGTTAATATTTATTGTTCAATACACTTAAAAAAAATAGTGACTGGATTGTTTCAAACACAGTAAAATAAATGTGTTTGTACAGACCTGCATGGAGATCGCGTCTCATTTCTGAGGGAAATGTAAATAAACACACTGCTTCTAATGTGTCTAAATCACTAAGACATTTAGTTGCTAGCTACAAAAAGCTAGCATGACTAAAAGGATTTTAGTTAGTTTGACCTGTAAATATTAAAAACTTTTACTGAGATCAGAATCTAGCTTGCTAACACAAGCTGAAGGCAGGATTAGACAGGATTTTATTTATCTTATTTCAGTAATCTGTTCTTTTGCTAAAACTAAATAGTTATGTAACATAACATGTTTATAAGTTCTGATAGTTCTTAATTTTGCTGTTGATATAATATTTAAAGCTAACATTAGCTACACTGCTCAATAATAAAAGGGTTTAGTTCCTTTAAATGCTATCTAGCTATATTAGCTATAACATACTAACCTAATAAAATTTCTGAGATATATTTTAACATTTTTTAACAATATATGTATAATTTTAGTTGTTAATAATTGCTAGCTAGTAGGCTTGGTGCGATAGTCGGTGTTGACGGTGTCTCTTAAATGCTGTTAATATGCAACACCGGTTTGATTTTTTAAGTATTAGTTTTTTATTATTTAAGTATTAGTTTTTATTTATTAA
Source organism: Bagarius yarrelli (assembly GCA_005784505.1). NCBI lineage: Eukaryota > Metazoa > Chordata > Actinopteri > Siluriformes > Sisoridae > Bagarius > Bagarius yarrelli. The sequence continues at coordinate 1,854,285 of VCAZ01000054.1, read as the reverse complement.
ATATTTATTCAAAGTATACATATATAATGAATATCTCTAGTGATATAAGAGATTTAAAGAAGTTTTTAATTGTGTCTGTTCTCTTTTGAACGCAGCTGCGCAATGCAGCGCTTTCAGGAATTAAACATTATTTACCTAAAATATTCATTATGTTAATAAAAAGTTCTGTGTATAATATAATAGTTTGTCTTTTTATTCCCTGTTTTGTTGTCGTGCATTCAAACGATTGACGCTACTTTGAAAGTGAAAGTAAAATAATTATTTAAAAAATGTGTTAAATCTTTACACCTATACAAGCTGGCTAACATAAGCAAACTTTAAAATAGTTTTAAACCTGTTAACTAGCTTAAATGTAATCATATTTTTTGTTCTACAATGTGGTAATCTTTACAGATATGCTAGTTAGCTAATATAAACTACTTATAAGGCATGTTTTAAAATGTTTTTTCAAGGTATATAGATTCTTAAAGATATTTTTGGGGCATTTTAGCCTTTATTTATAGGACACAGATAAAATAGGAAAGATTGGGGGGGGGACTGGTATCGAACCCAGGTCAACTGGGTATATAGTATATAACTTTAGCCAACCTAACAGGATTTGCTTATTGTTTATCATTTTCATGCTAGCTCTAGTCTCCCCTCAGGCCTCCATGAAGATCTCGCTCCGGTGGGCAGATGCTGTAAATATTTATTTTAATAACATATAATAATGTTAAGACATCTGATATAATTTTTAAACCATTTCAGAGCATTGTTCCTCTTACAGAAAACATCTTAGAGAGGAGGATAAAGGACAAACACACTTCTATCAAAGAATCATTTTTAATACTTTGTTTTCTTCTACATATTTTACATCTTTATTTCAGCAATTAAGTCCTTGAAATGTATTGAAATGAAGAGTGACTGTTGCTAATCGGGTTTGTTCATGTCCTCGGGGTCGAAGGTAAAAGGTTGGTCGTAGCCCATGAGATGGTTGTAGTCGTGTGGCAAGTCAAACAGCATGGGGTTTATGAGCAGCGACTTTTTGTTGGCATAAAAACTGGTGAACATGCGGCTTACGTCTGGAACTTTCACATCGCTCTGATGAAACACGGTCTTCTTCTCCACTAGCAGGGCGTTGTACGTGACCGCCGTGTACACATCTGTCTCTCTGTTGTGGTACAGACGCACCACATAACCCTTTGCGACGAGGTGAAGGAGGACCGGAGTCATGAAGGTGAAGAAACCGATAATACCACAGAACGCCACCTTCATGACTAAGCTGTTCACCCCGAGTCCCGTCCTGGTGAGGATGAGGGGCATGAGGCATAAGCTAAACATACTGCTGGAGTACGAGAAGAACTTTACACCTGTGAAATAAACACAAACACAGTAACCATATAGTCAACCAATTACAGACGACCTCAAATTAACTATCAGGGTATTGAAATTCAGAACACCTCTAATATCAAGCTGTCAGGATTCACCGTCAGTATGTGATCTCTCTATTTAATCTAAATAAAATTATATAATTTTGTACATAAGGTGTTAGATATTAAAGAATTAATATTTATAATTAATTTATTTATATTACATACTAGATACAGTTATTGATTATTATGGGTCAATATTCATACAGGTAGGAGTACTTATAGATACTAACCATAAATTAGATAAAAATACAGTTTAGAATACTTCCGATAATACAGAAGATGGGATTCATTTAATTTAATACTAATAACAAGGTACAAAATAGGGATATTCTTCTTCTCCTTTCGGCTGTTCTCTTTTAGGGGTCGCTACAGCGAATCATCTGTCTCCACCTAACCATATTCTTTACATCCTCTTCACTCGCACACACTAACTTCATGTCCTCATTTATCACATCCATATACCTCCTCTTTGGTCTTCCTCTTTTTCTTCTGCCCGGTAGCCTTATTTCTAACATCCTCCTACCAATACATTCACTATCCCTCCTCTGTACATGTCCAAACTACCTCAATCTGGATTTCCTGACTTTCTCCCCAAAACATCTAACATGAGCCGCCCCCCCTGATCAACTAGTTCTAATCCTGTCCAACCTCATCACTCAAAGAAAACCTCAACATCTTCAGCTCTGCCATCTGTCTCTTTCCCAGCGCCACTCTAAACCCTACATCATAGCTGGTCTAACCACTGTCTCTAAGCCATACATCATAGCTGGTCTCACCACTGTCTCTAAACCATACATCATAGCTGGTCTCACCACTGTCTCTAAACCATACATCATAGCTGCTTTCACCACTGTCTCTAAACCATACATCATAGCTGGTCTCACCACTGTCTCTAAACCTTACATCATAGCTGCTTTCACCACTGTCTCTAAACCATACATCATAGCTGCTTTCACCACTGTCTCTAAACCATACATCATAGCTGCTCTCACCACTGTCTTATACACCTTCGTCTTGATTCTAGCTGATATTATCCTGTCACACATCACTCCTAGAGATACTGCTAATAATTCAGTACGAATATTCAGAATATTCTTTGGGCCGTGGTGTAGTGGGTTAAGACCACATTTGCAATCTGTTGCGCTCCAGCAAACCGGGTTCGATTCCAGCCTGGGCCCCTTCCGAACCCACCCCTCCCTCTTTATCCCCCCCCGCCATTTCATCCTTCTGTCCTATCAAAAAATGGACAAAAAATTTCTTTACAAATAATTACACACACAAAAACTGTTGTGTGTTTTTTATCTGTTTTCGGGATCAGTGTTTTTAATTCTTTGTAAGGGAAACCCTCTGCAAGCCTTTTTTTGCACGCTTTCAAAGAACTTTTCTGTCCTTTTAAATCAGTTTATTTTAAAGCTATTGAGAAAAACAGCTCTTAGTTCAGTGTCACACAAAAAAACAGATCAAATCTACTAATAAATCAGACTTCCTAACTGTAGATTTTATTTACACACTACTTTTGTAATCAATTAATAAAAGCACAATTTTGGGTCATTATTTAGAAGGAATGCAGTGTCTGTGCGGTACCGAGCACAGCCTTGCTCAGGTTTCCTGTGTAGATCAGAACTCCATCCTCGGAGCAGCCCGGTGTCGAGGAATACCATCGTCTGTATGTACAGGAGCCAATCTAAAGAATAAGGAACATAAAGGTTGACATAGAAGTTAAATCTGCTTGATCCACAGCCTCTTACTGTAGTAAAACTCTGTTATTAACAATGTAATAGACTGATTATAGCCTGGTTATAAACAGATTCATTTAATTTAGATTAATTGAATGTCTTGACATCTCCAGATATTAATAGCTTCACGATACAATTTCAGAGCAGTTTCTTTTACATCCCTTATTTTTAATAATAATAATATTAACCAAAGCCATTTTAACTCCTTGGTTTCTTTGTCTATTACCTGATTGATGCAGGATGCTGAGCTTGTCCTTGTAACTGAATGCAAGAAAATAGAACTGCTCTTTAGAGCTAAAGCTTTGCGCGGTGTCTGACAGCTGCTCAGGTAATAAACACTACCTCGATTGATGTCTTTTAATATCTGCAGATTTTTAAAACTATTTCTGAACCTCGGGAAGACATTTAAACAGAACATTGTCAGAACCTTAGCGTTCTTTCACCTATTCGGATTTCAATGGCGCCATGTAAAACCCGGAAGTACTTCCACGGCGCGATATTCAAGGAGGAAACTGTTATGATTGTGACAGAATAATTAGAAAACAATAAAAAAAAATAACATTAAAAAATGTAATCTTATTCTAATAATAGTTGTGTTAGAATTACAGTTTAATGATAAACCTATAAAAACTTTTAATTTGTAGAATATCCACCGGAAGTAAATTCTATTAAAGACGTAGAAGAATACGAACATTTCCGGTTTTGGAAGACAGACGGTTAGTTAGTATTTTTCGGGAAAAGACAATTGAGTAAGTAAATACACACTTATTAATATTTATTACTTAATAATATGTTTTAAGGTTATAGACCCGCGTTAATGTACACACGTTCGTGAGGGAAGTGAGTCAGCTCTGTGTCGTGGCAGAAGCTAAAAGCTAACACCAGCTAGCTGTATTATTGCCGTTTTGGTTTTATGACGATTTATACTTTCTAAAAAAAATAAAAAGCTAAATATAGAAAAAAGAGCTGAGGAAATAGGGAATAAAAAACTATTCAATGTAATCAGTAATAGAATAATGGACGCAAAAGAAAGTAATTTGCTGCCTGAAAGGACTGAAGATAGAAAGAGAAGAAAAACCAACAAGTAAGAAAGATTGAAAGTAAACAGAAAAATGTGGGGCACAAATAGAACCGAGAGAAATAGAAGAAAAACAAGGCGTTGAGAAAAGAGGAGGAAGATTAAAAAAGCATGATAAAAATAAGAAACGTATGTGTGGGGAAAATAGATAAGAGTAAAAGAAATAAAAACGAGATAAAAGTGAGGATGAAGAAAAGAACATTAATTATTGATATTAATTAGTGATAAACGGTTTTAAATCCAGATGACAAATAGGAAAGGAAACGAGAGAAAAGTAATAATTTATGTTTTAAAAATGTTTTATCTTAATGGAAAATAAATAATAAAGTATGGGTAGGAGTTGGCTTCGAGAGCAATTAAATATCAATAATAAAACATTTGGAATATTCAGTTGTTTAGTTTGTTTTTATAATTAAATAACTTTGCTTATTGATTTGTGTTTTTTCTCTCTGTGTGTTGTAGAGAAGCAGCTGAAGGAGAGAAGATGGGTATGAGATTTCTTTCTCTCTGTGTGGTTTTACTCTTACTGTCTTGAAGAAAAATAATTATGAATTTTGTATCTGTTTTAAGAGACTGGCCACTAGCTTGTTTGCACATGATGTCATTGCTGTTTGGTGAGATGCCACTGGAGGGCCGGAAGTGATTTTTCTATATAGGAAAAATAGTATACTGTTAATATATTTAAATATATCGGGGAAGAGGTAGCGCAGTGGTTAAGGTTTTGGACTGCTTATTGGAAGATTGTGGGTTTGATTCCCAACACCACCTAGGCAAGGCCAATAACCCCCAATTTCTCAGTTGTAGAAATGAGATAAATGTAAGTCACTCCGGATAAGGGGAGAGCGAAATGTATATAGAAATCAGTAGAAGAAACTCAAAATGCTTTATGTTTCATGTTGTTTGCGAATGTGTAAACCAAGAAAAAGTAAAGAGCTTTTATCGTGAGATTTTATCGTCGCTCATACAATGTTGGAATTGTTTATGAGGTCGACTAAAAAACGTCTGAAAAATTGCTTAAAAACCTGCTTCTTTTGTCGGGAGGAGCAGAATTGGGTAATGCTCGTGTTTTCAGGTAATATATCTTATTATATGTATTGTATGTTTTCTATAAAACGATCTTTCTGTACTTTGTAAAGTTTAAAGCGGAGTGTAGCACCGTGTAGTTATACCAACTACAGGAAGAGTGAAACCTTTGTGCTGAACAGGCTGCTTACGCCGCTTATATTTCTGCGTCGTACTCGGTGCATCACCACTTTATTACGTTTATTATATTTAAGACTACAGATACTACAAGCAACAGCACACTACACTTAACGGATAGACGAAAAACAGGTTATTCTGCCTTGCAATTGCACCAACTGAATGCCTTGTCTGTCTTGTTTAATAATAATCCACGTATTTAGTGGTGTTTCAGCAGATATTTTAGAGCAGTTATAAAAGTAAACAACCGTAAATGCTGAAATCAGGAGGTGCAGCAGTGTTGAATGCTTGTCTTAATCGACAGGCCAAAATAGAAATGCCCTGCTCATGTAGACAAAATACAAATAGTTGTTATTGTTAAGCTTCTTGGTACCGACATCACTGACCCATTAACAAACAAATTGTAAGCATTCCATTGTGTGGTCCGGATTTCTTGCATCATCAAAGTCATGTGATGGCAAACAAGCTATTCACTGCTGTTCCCGTCCACGTGGCTGTTTATAGCTGCTAAAGAAATAAAAAATAGGCTTTTTGAATAGTACTTAATAAGGTCGAGGCTGACGAGTATTTAAAGCTGTAGTGAATCTTTCAGATTGTGAAGAGAAGACGTACGGTGGCTGCGAAGGTCCTGATGCCATGTATGTCAAATTAATCTCCTCTGACGGACACGAGTTTATCGTGAAGAGAGAACACGCACTGACTTCAGGAACCATTAAAGCCATGTTAAGCGGCCCTGGTAAACACAAACACACACACACACACACACACACCTCTACAGTATAACGGTGTTTACTGCTCCAGCAATGCTGGCTTTAGAAGTTAAGGCTCTGGGTTGTTGAGCTGAAGGTCAGAATTTAAGCTCCAGCACCACCAAGCTGCCACTGTTGGGCGCTTAAGCAAAATGTTTAACCCCTTTTCTATGTCCTGTTATGTAACGTGTTAATAATAACAGCTTTTACATAGCAGCACATAGAAAAGGGGTTAAACCTACTCATTTATTTGGATTTTTACTCCAGGAGATTCACCATTCAGTTTAGGGGTTTATTTTTTTTTCTTTAAGTTGAAATGATGATCTTTAGTTGAAGGTAATGTCACTGTTTCTTAACCACTTTTTTAGAAGTTACGATTATTATAAAGAAAAGGAAAAAATACTGTATAAACTGTGATGTATTTTGTGTTTATCTGAAACACAGCAATAGATTTTGGTGTCATGTTTTCTTACCCCACCAGGTCAGTTTGCTGAAAACGAAACAAACGAGGTGAATTTTCGAGAGATTCCTTCTCATGTCCTCTCCAAAGTCTGCATGTATTTCACGTACAAAGTCCGATACACCAACAGCTCTACAGAAATCCCAGAGTTTCCCATCGCCCCCGAAATCGCTCTGGAACTGCTCATGGCTGCCAACTTCTTAGATTGTTAAATGATCCCCTGTGCAGATGCTTTAGTTTATTTCACTAAACTTAACAAAGACAAACAGTTTGTTTGATAAAAATATGTGCGTGTGTGTGTGTGTGTGTGTGTGTGTGTGTGTTTTAATTTTAACTTCAGTTCCTTTTTCCACAGTACTAGTTTTGTTCATACCACAGAAACACGTAACAAAGAAGGTCATTAAGCAGACAGCATGTCGAGTCTGCTCACTGTTCTCTGCTAATACATTGCTGTAAACTACTGTTTCAATCAATAAAATTATTTATCATCTCGACCCTAAAGAAGAATCTATGACATTGATTCTGCCGAAAGACTGGAATGTTCATGAATAATGAAAAGCTTTAATGCAAAGTGAACCAATCACTGATTCAGAAATAGCATTTGACACATACACAGGCTTCCATATATACAGGTCATTAGTGGAAGATAATAAAACATGTTTTAAAACATCGGTTTATCTTTTATCGTATGACACGATCTGCTGCATGATATTTTACTAATACAATGACAATTTTTATGCACTATATAAATCAGCTAATTGTGTCAGCTGTGCATAAAATCTTATGGTTACATGTCAAGAGGTAAGGAAAAGAGCAGATCTCACTTTAGAAACATCTGATCGCTTGAGGTAAATGAGCTACAAGGACCGAAAAGTCGTCTCAAACTGGCTTAATAAACGTGAGAGGCAGTTCTGTGTTACAGTAGGAGATTCAAAGCATTAAAGTTCACCTGAAAAACCTGCGGGAATAATGTAATGCCATTACATCAGCATTATCTTGTACAATCGATGCCATAAGGAATGGAAAGGAATAATTTAGGGAGCAGTAGTGTATTCCTCGTGAATTGTGTAATGGAATTGTATTGTATAATGTTTATTAATTTATTATTATTTAGGTCAGAGTATGATTTTTTGCAAGCGTTTAAAAGAGTAAGGTTTTCTGTATCTGTAAGGGTGTTTAGGCCTGAGGACAGCAGAGTTATGTACACATCCCTGGACATTAAAAAATAGAAGCAGAGGACAATTAAGTTTGTCTCTTTTGCTGTACAACTTTGCTGTGTGTGTGTGTGTGTGTGTGTGTGTGTGTGTGTGTGTGTGTGTGTGTGTGTGTGTGTAAAGACACCATTGTGCACAATTAAACTTTTTCATTTTTCCTTTTTGGTCTTTCATTTATATTAAGATATAAATTATAAAGTGTTCAGCGAGTGTATTTTTAAGTAGGTATATACGGTTGTGATAATTGTCCATTTTCACAGAAACAAAATATGACACAAATGAATGTTTGTATGTCTTCAATAAAAATGACACACAAATGGACAGTTTGACCAGAATTCTATGTCTCAGTGTGATATATTAAAATATATTGCTCAATATAGTTGCTTATGTAGGTAATTATTCTTTAAAACCAACAAAAATGATAAATAAAACTTGAATGCTCAAGTAACAGTGTCTTTTACAAAATATAAATATTATAAAACTTTTTGAAAAATCCTCCATCTGTTCTCCATGTTTATGTATATATATATATATATATATATGTATGTGTGTGTATATATATATATAGAGAGAGAGAGAGAGAGAGAGAAATGGCTTTTCTCTATGACCTCAGTTCATCTTTAGTTACATTAAGAAAAACATTAAGAAAACAAGTTAAAATGTATAACATCACACTAAATGTATAGCATTGATATACATTTTAACTAACTTGTTTTCTTAATATATTTTTCTTCATGTAACTAAAGATGAACTGAGGTCATAGAGAAAAGCCAGGATGGTATTGCTGGCATAGACCCATATTTTAAGCTTCCTTATTGGCATTCCATACAAAACTTATTATCACTTTTTTAATAATTTTCATAAATAGATAATCGTCCAAATGTTCTTTAATGCTAATCTAGAATCTCATTTCTAATTTGATCATCCAGAAGACAATGCTTCACATTTTATTTTAGCTGCAGAGCTTTACACCACGCTGTTATAATTATTGCACAATATATACTTTTAAGTGAATATCTACAATGTCCTCATTCAACCCTTGCCGAGCACGTCATTACATTAATTTAAGTTATTAAAAACGTATTTTTAAGAATTAACCATTCCTGGAGAGCGACTGAAATACAGTTAGCCAATTAGGTTACAGGATACAGCTCTAACTAACCAATCGTTGGGGAGGAGGCGGGAGTTGTCAAATATACGGATGTGGGTAGAAAAATAACGTGTTCACAACTTAGGGGAGCTCCAACATGGCGTCGATGCAGGTGAGTATTCTAACTACAGTAAACAAAAGGAGTTCATTTGAGCTGCTAATGCGAGAATTAGCGTTTATAACGCGAACATGTATCGTTTTCAACAGAATACTTCATCCACTACGTGACTGTTAAATCGTTATTTATAAACAGAATGAGCAAATGACGAATATTGAACCAGCTGTTCTTGTGGCACTTGTATTAGCCGTGTTAGCTAGCTTTAATGTCGCATTAGCTTCCTAGCAAAACATTTTTACCAATATTAAAATGCAGCGATGTATTGCGTAGTAAATATCACAGCACAGATTTGTTTGTTTTAATTTTTGGAGGTAATAAGAATACATTAAAATAGTAAACATTAACTCTTTATGTATATCTGTGTTATTTGCTAAAAGTTCAAATTCTTGCATACTCGGTTTATAAGTAATAAAACTGTTGTATAAAGAGCTTTTTAAAAATATGTATTCCAAATTATGTTGACTTTAAATTCTTTAAATAAGGACCAACGGAGTAAGAAAGGCCTAATTTGTGTGAATAATTTAGACTAGAGTCAAATGCTGCTGATGTCATAATTTTCCTTAATGCCTGCAACTAGGTATAGGGTGTGCAAACTTTTGTACTCAGCTGTATTTGTTGTTTCTCTTTCTAGAAAAGGTTACAGAAGGAACTGCTGGCTTTGCGGAATGATCCACCTCCAGGAATGACTCTGAACGAAAGAAGTGTTCAGAATACCATCACAGAGTATGTGTTTGGAATAGCTTGCTGTTATACATACACACAGCATTTAATGTGTGTGTGTGTGTGTGTATTTGTATTTAATCGTCCCGGGTGGGTTCTTGTAGGTGGTTTATAGACATGGACGGCGCTCCCGGGACCCTGTACGAGGGCGAGAAATTTCAGCTCCTGTTTAAATTCAGCAGTCGTTACCCGTTCGACTCTCCTCAGGTGAATCTTAGGAGCGGCAAAACAGAGTGTGTGTATGTATGTGTGTGGGTTTTCTGTTCACTTTAAGAACCCTTGTCTTCTGCTCTCCGTATCAAACAGGTCATGTTTACCGGCGAGAACATTCCGGTCCATCCGCACATCTATAGCAACGGACACATCTGCCTGTCTATTTTAACCGAGGACTGGAGTCCGGCTCTGTCCGTTCAGTCTGTGTGTCTCAGTATTATCAGCATGCTGTCCAGCTGCAAAGAGAAGGTGAGTGTGATGAAGAGAGAAAAACTTGCCGCCCCAGGTCGAACCGGTCTGACGAGTGTTCTCCTGCAAAGTGTAAACCGGCAGAAACTGGATCCTTCTGGAATAAAACAAACTCGTGTCTCCTAAAGTTTCTCATAAAACCGCCCAAAAAGATCACTTTTAAAGCTTTGCAAATGGTTCAAAAGCAGCTTTGCCCCCTCTAGTGCTGGTGTGATTTTTTTTGGCCTGTAACTAATTAGTCATGGCAGCATTTTATTAAAATGTAACATTTATTAAAGTGTGATACAGCTTGATTAAATGTCAGTGTTTTGTTTTTTGTTTTTTTTAAGATCACATGATTCAGTCAGGTAAATTGCTGTCACTATGGTTACAAGTAGCAAAATAACGTTGATGCCTCACAATATGTAAGCGAGTAACATCACAGTTACCTAGAATGTATAGTGTTAGACAGGAGTAATGAGCCTTGTTGTAACTATGGTAAACAGACGACTGTTTTGTAATTCAAAGTTCTGTTCCGTCTGTAGCGACGTCCACCTGACAACTCGTTCTATGTACGAACGTGTAACAAAAACCCGAAGAAGACGAAGTGGTGGTATCATGGTGAGTGATTTAACCGCTCTTTCTGTGTGTGACTGAGTGAAAGATTTTATATCATTAAACTTCGTTTTGTGTTTCTGTTTATTTCTGCTTGGTCTGTACAGATGATACATGTTAGCAGCTTCAGGATTTTTCAGCAGTCTAGAACTGATTGACTGACAGACGACACGCCTGCACTTTTGGATCTTTGGTCATGTGACTGAGCGTACCTCTTCAGAGAAACGGCAGATTGTAAGCGTAAAACTTCAGCGGGCTGAAAAAAACCCTGCCGTACCTCCAGGAATGTAAAACTCCACGTGTGCACATCGAGGAGCACGGATGATGCGCGTTAGGAGAACGGTGCGCTGGATCACCTTTAACCTCTTTTCCACTGACACAGTGGAGCCGGTGCTGGTTCTGGGATCCGGTTTGGAATTAGTTTACTGAGGGAAACCCCGAACAGGCTGATAAAGAGGAAGTTTCATTGTTCATCAACCAGTCGTTCATTCACAGCACAGAATTATCACGGTTGGTTCATTTATCCTGTACCTGTTACCAAACATTGACATTAGTGTTAGCAATACGGCTTCAATATAGACCAGAAAATCACGCTTATCATTTTTCTTTACATAGTCTTCCAAACTAGATGTAATGTGTGTAAAATCCAACATCAAACATGAGAACATCATTAGTGTAAGTGTTGGTAATTCTTCCAAAATTTACCTACATTTAGTTGTAAATGTAATTCTTTTTTTTCTTTTTTTTATGCCAATAACTCGGCCACGCCCACAAACGCTCATTTTATTAGTTTGAGTTTGTGAATAAGCTTCGCCCCCTAGGACCGGCACCGCTGCAGTGTTAGCGGACAGGCGATAAGGTTATCTTAGGTTTTTTTTGTTTGTTTTTTTTTTAAGAAGGTTTCAGGTTGGCATGTTGTGCAATATTATTTAAGCATGTTTAAGAATTCAGTCTGTTCAGATGCATTAATTATTTAACACAACTATCTTTACCACTCACTTCAACAAAATTATCTTTGTGTGGCTTTATTCAATTTGGTATGACTTCACCTCTTAAGGCTCCACCCTCAGCTATTTTTGCTGTATTGGAAAATGATGCAGCATTGATTCAAGTCCTAATAACTTGAAAAAACACCACTTAAACACTCCTTTTTTATTTTTTAATTATTATTGTTTTTAAAAGATTGCTAATGGTGGGTGTTGTTAAACATAACTACTTGATCTGTGTGTGTTCTGATTTGAGAATGATTATGTTTGGATTTAAGGTTAATTAACTTTTAATTTGATAAACTGATGATTTGTGGGGTTTCTTTGTTATTTAGCTGATGTTTAAATGTGAAAATATAATATATTTTGAATGACTACAGGCTCTGTGTTTTTGTTCCGTTGTTTATTATTATTATTATCATAATTATTATTATAAGGTGAACTTTAAAGATTTTGCGCACAGGTAACAATATTCACGTGTTATTTCCGCTGCTTCCTCTAGAGGGCAGCATACACATTCCTATATTTAATTTCTAAAACAGGTTCCACTTGTAAAATGGGAACCTGTTTACTTGTAGCTCTGCCTTGTAGATACTTTCATGAGCCCAGGAGGCTGTTTCTCCTATTCACATTAAATGATATTATCGCCCCCCATTGTGAGATCGGACCCCCATGTTTGTAGCCATTGTTCTAGAGAACATTTTAACAGAACCATCAGAAGCGTGTGTGTCTGCTGGAGGGAAAATATGCCACGATCATTTGCAACTGGGAACATAGTTCATAATAGAAATAACCTGCACAAACACTGCCCCTTCCTCCAGGGCTGAATTTGTATCCTGACATCTGATTGGGTCTTCCATTTTAAGATGTAATGATAACTGGGTACATTTTCAAACTGTTTTGTTTTTAAAAAAATGTAGGCTATTATCTAAACCTACAAAATAAAAGATTGTCGACTTGTACAGCGTTCGGACCCGGAGAACTCCCAGAACACCTAAAGAAGCTACATGCTAATTTTTGAGTCGTTGGTGGATTCTTTCCGATGAGCCAAGAAGGAATACATGCATTTATCAGCGCTGAGGAAGCGATACATGCACACGATGGCATCAAACGGCAAAAACCTGCGACGAAAAGATAAGCAGAAGGAACGGTAACAAAAGTGGCCAGATTTGTGTATAGTTTAGTAAATAATATTAAAATGCTTGGTGTTTTGTTTTTGTTTTTTTGACATTAAATACAAATGACATTATACAATATGCTACATTTGCATACTGACATATGATTGGTTTTTGTATTAAATGATGTAATAACACCTTGTTGAAGCCTTTACATTAGGAAAAGACTTGTGGTGTTCAGCGTAACGTCTAGATATTAAACTTAAGGATATTAGATTTGATAAACATCAGGGTCATGAGGGAGAAATAATACTCACGTTTTTATAAAGGGGACAGCGTACATGGCACGCGGCGTGCAGACCATCGGCTGATCGGTCAGGATGGCTCTCATGGCTCGCTCCACGCAGATTTCAGGGTTCAGCGGTGGAAAGAACGGCGCAATTTCCTTCCTGCGAAGAAGTATTAAAAATTAACAACTACAAGTAGGGGTATAAGAAGCTACTTTATATACAAATCATTATTTCTTATACAGCTTATTAATTATTCACGTACCTTAACATATTTATAGGATACAAGAATAATTAATTAGATAAATGTTAATGAATAATTAAGGACATAAGAATGTGTATCCAATTTTTCAAAAGACAAATATTTAACATTTGTTTTATAATGTTATCTGTTCTACCAACCTGATTTCACAGCCTTTAAACATCCCCGTATCCACCAGGAATGGACACACCAACGTCATCTTAATCCCATCTTTGTTGTCTGCCTTTAGCTCATGGCTCAGGGACTCATGAAATCCGATGGCACCAAATTTGCTGGCGCAGTAATCCTGCAACAAAGCGTTACGCAGAAAGAGTAAGATTTGCAGGACAAACATCCTAAGAGCTTTGAAATCTGGGATGCAGAAGACGCACCTCCACGCCAGCCGTGGTGAAGAGACCCAGAGAGCTGGCCACACTCACGATGTGCCCCTCATTCAACTCCAGCATCTTTGGGAGAAAAGCTTTTGTAGTCTGTGGAGCAGACCTGAGTGAGTCACCTGTCTATTAAAGCAGGAAGATGAAGATTTTCTCTACAAACCCAGAAGTGGGCGTGGCAGTTGACCATCATGGTTCTCTCAATCAGTTTGTCAGGACACTCAAGAAGGTAATGTCCTGAAACCACACCGGCGTTGTTTACCAGGAACGTCACGTCTCCAACCTCTTTGCTCACCTGCTTGGCCGTGGCGTACACACTCTCGCGCTTACTCACATCACAAACGTAGGTAAAAACCCGGGGCTGGAAGATGGGTGAATACTCAGAGCTGTCCTCTGGACCTGCAGATACACCATCACTCACATAGTTAAACTAAACCTTTTTGGACTCACCTGCGCAGGTGCTGCTGGTGTTCTGTCGGTAGATTTCCCGCACGAGCTCGGCGGTCTCCTCATTTGTTTAGTGCCTATTATAATGTTTAGACTGCAGACTTTTAATTGGCCTTCCAGAGAATATTTAAACATATATATTAATGCATTTAGACCACTTAAGTTTTGCTGTCGAGATGTAAAAACACTTTTAACCAGCAAAACAAATAATGTATTTGAACCCAAATCACCCACCCTGTCTTTAAAAATAATATTAAAAAGCTGAAAGTTTCAGGATTCAGCAAAAACTGCAACTGCTGAATTTTTTTTGGCAGAACAGACATTTAATTTTTTTTAAAATATATCTACAGTTTGTTTATATTTCGTATTTTTTGTTTCGCCGTCTTGTTTATTTTGTTTTGTGTAAATAATCGACAAATTATTTCGTTACTTTAGAATTATGATGTTGATCTCAGTTATTTGCGTTTTCAACATACCAAATTTGCATAACACAAATAACTTGGGTATTTAACACAAACGTTTCTTTAATTTCATTGACAGTCGACGCGTTTAAATGTTTATACATTATTAATAAACTTTTGCTGTTAGAAACACTTTTTAATTATAAAGTTCAGGCGATATACTCGTGTACCTAAAACGTACCGGAAGTATGTGGACCTATAAGGCATCTATGCGCATGCGTGAAACTCTCTTTTACCGTGGGCATAATGGCGGGTGAGACGTAAGTTGACTATCTTGTCATTTAAATCTTCTTCCATCGGCGTCTGTGTTGTTTGTTCGATGTGTCTCACAGACGGAGAATGCTGTTTAAACGCCTCTGTCTGTTCTCAACTTTATATTGTTGGCTGAAACATATCGAAAATGTAAAAAACGTATGTTAAAAATGGAAGGGTCTGGATAAGGGACAGATCAAAGTAGGGTTAGCAACGTGATGTTAACCGGCCCGTTGCTCGTGACTGGGTTTAATTGAACTTCCGGAGTATTTGCTGAAAATAAAGAATTTATAAATGCATATTATAATCATAGTAAAGCGTTTCTTCGAATCCTGTCTGATAGTTAGTAATAGAAGTAGTAGTGTGTGTGTTAGTACTCTTTAGCTGTTAGCTACATGCTAAACGCTAACGTTGGCAGAAAGACTAGGAAGTATAAAATGAGCGTAACTAAAACACAGACCCTCATTTAAATGTTTTATAGCTCTTTCCTCACAGGTTGTACTTTTATATGTAAAGGCTTTAGATATAAACTTTTGTACACGTACATTAGAACTCAATCTCCAGGTGAAACATACAAATAATCTATACAACACAACATAAAATTGATGTGTTAATGTAAACAGTGTAAAACACACAACACAAAACTATAAAACTAATGCAAACCCAGATTTAACCACCTGAAAATTGTAACTCTGAAAACTGCATTTTTACTGATGTACAGTGGAGACAACATATGGAGAGTGAGGATGAAAATGGACATTTATACACAAAATTGAAAAAAATCTGGTGTTGAGTTTAAAATCTTGTATTTATTTAATGTCCACAAACTTTTTTTTTTCCCTTCTAAATTTTTTTTTTTTTTTCTCAGAGAAAAGAAGGAGGCCAAAGAGACCAAGGAGACGAAGAAGAAGGAGACGAAAAAGGAGACAAAGAAGAAGAAGGAGATGAAGAAAAAAGAGACCAAGGACATAAAGAAGAAGACCAAGGAGACAAAGAAAAAAGCGTCAAAAGGGATAACTAAGAAGAAGACGCAGACGATGGAAAAGAAGCTGGTAAAAGGGAAGAAACTCCCATCAGTCCCCGAAGGTCTCCTGAAGAAGAGGAAGCGCTTTGCTGCCAGGAAGGCAGCTCACATCAAGGCTGTACAACTTGAGAAGAAGGTGAGTGCATATAATATAAATAAAATTAAAATGTGAAACATACTTCATCTGAATGGTCCTCTGTCCTTGCTTGTTCTCTCTCTCATACACACACACCCTGTTTTGTAGTGACTGTTTAATATATTGTTAACACTTGGTCGACAGTTGTTTTGAATGGTGCTAAATACTTCATTAACTAAAGTTGACACTGGCACTTTTGTCCCCCCAGAAACGCGTAGTTACCCGGAAGCTGATCTACAGCAGAGCTCAAGCTTACCATAAGGAGTACCGGGAAATGTACAGGCGCGAGATCCGCATGAACCGCATGGCTCGGAAAGTCGGAAACTTCTATGTCCCCGCTGAGCCCAAACTGGCTTTCGTCATCAGGATCCGTGGGTAAGGGTTGCCTCTAGAGCCAGGTTATGATTTCAGTCGGGTACATTTCACCGAAAGACCACTCTGCTTTATAATTTACCTAAGGGGTGTGTGAGCTTCGTGGGTGGTGTTTTGTGTGAAATGTTCTATGCTGTCACATGGTGGTTAATGATGCAGCTCTTTTTTCCCCGTCATATCGACCGTGGTGATTCATCTGCTTATTAGCCAGTCTCTCTGAAACCACCATTGTTTTAAGACTGTAAATAAAGGAGTCTTAATGAGGGAGACTTAATCCTGTGTTTCCTCTGTAGTATCAATGGTGTGAGCCCGAAAGTGCGTAAGGTTCTGCAGCTGCTGCGTCTGCGCCAGATCTTCAACGGCGTCTTCGTCAAACTCAACAAGGCCTCCATCAACATGCTGCGCATTGCGGAACCCTACATCGCCTGGGGGTAATTACCATCCCCTCTGCCTCTTGCTTATTCACTTCACTTGAAGCTTAACTGTTACATTGTTTTAGAACACTGTATTATTATTTGGGAAGTCTTGAGACGCTTGAAGGGCATGTTTGTGGTGTGACATCTGCTTGGTGTAATACCTCATTTTTGTTATTGCCCCTCAGTTACCCCAACCTGAAATCTGTGCGCGAGCTCATCTACAAGCGTGGATACGGCAAGATCAGAAAGCAGCGCATTCCTCTGACCGACAACTCGCTCATCGAGAAAAACCTCCGTAATGATCACACCACACACTGAATGATGTACAGTTGTTATAACACACAACAGTGCTGTCAGTGATTTGTGTATTTATCAGAAAATTAAGCTACATGTAGAAAGATTTTCACTCTGATCAGTAGTGGTAATTAGTGACTTATGATTGGGGATTGGCGATTGGTCACAAGTGGTCAGGCTTTACACACTGATTGGAGTGAAACTGTTACATAAGCTTGTATGTCAGCAGGTGTCAGGCAATCTGAAGAAACGTAACACTTAACATCTTGTGCTTTGTTTAGTAATGGATATTTAAACGGAGTGTGTGAACCATTATGAGCGAATAGAGGGAAGATGAGTTTAATCAAGGACGGTTTGACAATTAAATTGTTTTTGGAAAAACATCCCTTTTTTTTTTTTTTTGGTATTTAAGCTTTAGAAAGAACCTAGTATTATATTTTTGATGTTTAATTATAATCTTTGTCTATAATGTATTTCTGCAATTTCTTTCTTTCTTTAGGCTCAACTGGAATCATCTGCATGGAAGATCTGATCCACACCATCTACACCGTTGGAAAGAACTTCAAAGCTGCCAACAACTTCCTGTGGCCTTTCAAGCTGTCGTCTCCTCGTGGTGGCATGAACAAGAAGACCACACACTTTGTGGAAGGAGGAGATGCCGGCAACCGAGAGGACCAGATCAACAGACTCATCAGGAGGATGAACTAAAGGTAAACTATTGTCCACTTTAATGTATTTTCAAAACATTCAAAAAAAAAAAGATTCATCTCAGTTTAATTGGTGGCTTAAAATATGTGCATGGTATTGTTTATTTCTAACATCTCTCCCCTTCTCCCCCACAGGTGTATTTGGACATCTTTTGGTTTATGAAAAATAAACGTTTAATACACACCCTTTCTGTCTTGTCTTCATTTTTTTCATAAGTTTAGAACCAAGTGTTGAAGGCTGTAGGCGGTGTTACAGCACAAAGGATTTCTGGCTAATATGATTATTAAGCTAAGCTAAATTTCCAGAGGATATTTAGAAGTCTTTTACATGGTTATCTGGAGCTTGCTTCAAGTAAAAAGGCTTTGAACCTGTTCTGAACTTGTTGCCAGGTGATTTTCAGCTTACTCAGTAATTATTATTCTTTTATGCTCTTGCTGCAAATGACGAGTGTAAATTTTTTCTGTATACCAACATGGGAAACACTTAATATCAGCTTTGTGTTTTCCAGCAGTAACACCTCAAACCCAACAGTTCTCTAAGGGCTTTCACACTTCCTATTAAAAAACACTTCCGCTTTTTATGTTGAGAGAGAGAAAAAAAACTCCTTGTACTGTGAAAGTCTGTTTGCAGGTCATGAGCTTATAAAGTGATGGTCCCCATGATGCTGCGGTGTTCACCTGTTCTCAGACTTGCTGTAATTGTAGTGCTGTGTTTAAGTGTGAGGAGTTTTGCTAAACAGCAGCTTTTGTGTTCCTCAAACTCGATGAGCATCTGGTGGGAGTATGAGGGTGAGACAGGCTTTCTTTTACTACTATACCATGTACATAAATTGCAGTGAAAAATACAAAGTTGTAATGAATTGCTTGTATGGAAAGATTTCCCACTAAGCTGTATTAGTACCGTTTATAAATGTAGATCCAGCCCAAGCCTTTAGGTGACCTAAGCAGAATTGTATTTTTATTGGTGCCCCCAATATGACTGACTATTGCCAATCCTTGAGTATTCGTGTGCTATAAGTCTAACCTCACTACCAATTTTATTTGTTGTAGCTGTGTGGCTTATCATACCAACTTTTACCCTTTTTTTTCCACATAATACATTTCTGTGTAATTACTGTTGTCCATTGATGAATGTGGTTCCTAATCATTGTTTCTAGATGGGGTTTTTTTCCCCTCTTCTTTTAAATTCTGTACATGCGTGAGAACCTTCCTGGACCCTTCATTAGAAGTACAACCGCTTGTGCTGCATGTCAGTCAGCAGAGGTGGAAGAAAATGTGAGGAAAATCACTTTCATAAAAATCTCACAGGAAGAAAATGTGCATTTCATAAAATCCACAGCATGTGTTTGTATAATAAATTGTTTAGCCTGCGTAAATGCGTTTAATGCGTACAATACTAAAGCAAGTTTTTTTTTTTGTTTTTTTTTTGTCATACGTTTCCGAATGTATTTTGCACTTAGTGGTTTAATATATAGTAATGAGATGGTGTCTAACAGAAGTGGGGGCTAAGCCTCGCTAAGGATAAAACCATTGACTTCAATAAATAAATGCACTGTTTATTTTCTTTATTTACAGCATTTGGCAGACACCCTTTTTTAGAGTGACTTATATTTATCTGTTATACAACTGAGCAATGGCCCAACAATGGCACTGTGATGGTGCTGGGAATCAAACCCCGATCTTCCAGGTATCAGTCCAACACTTTAACCACTATGCAGTTAACCATAACTGTATAAAAGACGCCTGCCCACAGAAGCTATCATTCATTTATTTTCTATACCCGCTTAATCCCTAATTTGGGGTCACAGGGATCTGCTGGAGTCTATCCTAGCTGTCTCTGATAATGCAAAAGGTAGGAGGGGGACACCCTGGACAAGTCACCAGTCCATCACAGGGCCACTCACACTCCTATTTAGAATCGCCAATCAACCTAATGTTTTTGGACAGTGGGAGGAAACCAGAGCACAGGGAGAACCCTCCACACAGAAACACTCCTGCCCGGGTTATTTTTTCTAAATCATCTTTTTAAAAAATGGGGGCAGTTGTCGCATCATATTGGTCGAATTTGTTGCATGTCATGTCACCCCAGGTGGACGCCAACAGAAATATATAATACCAGCGTAACTGTATTTTGATATTAATAATTTTGTTCACTGTAAAAAATGTTTGAGACCCAAATAAGAGGCAGTTTTAACAGTCCAGGATTACGTTTTTCTTCTGTACTGCACGCTGCAGCTGATCGTCTCTCTGTCTCTCAGAGGTTCTCCACCTAAAAAAGTTTTGCAGACCTTTGAATATAATACAGAAGCAACATACTAAATAATCATTTCATGTTCCTCTATTGCATTTGAAAATTCGGATATAGTCACAAAATCGGAACTGGGCACCCAGACCTGCCGTTGTAACTGCAGCTATTGAAAAGTGTTGCGCAGTGAATATTAAGGATACCAATTATATTGTATTAGATCATTTTATAACTCGTTCTCTACAAAAATGACCGAGTGTCCCTGATTCACCCTCAGCAGCTGATAGTAATGACCCAGGCATACTGGACCCAGGCGAGGAGGTTCTTACCAATTCTGGAACCACGAAGTGCAGGAAATAGCAAGAGCGAGAATATCATTAAATGTAAAGGGGTCCTAAAATATTTTCTTGGGGGAAACGGAGGTCTCAGACAAAAAAAGGTTGGGAAACGTTGATTTAAAACATGGTTTTACTTGTAAAATAAACTGTGTTTAAAAAAGCAGGAAGTCTGTCTTTCTTTTCTCTCCTTAGATCTCTCTCTCTCTCTTTCTCTCTCTCCTGCTTTTCTTCTTTTTCTCTGTCTTTGTCTCTCCCCTTCTCTTTCTCCTTCTTTCTCTTACCCTTCTCTCCTTTTCTTTTCCCTCGCCTTCTATCTTTTACTCTCTCTCTCTCTCTTCCCCCCCTCTCTATTACCTTTTCTCTCTCACGCACTCTCTCCCTTTCTCCCTCACTCGTTCTCTTCTCTCTCTTTTCTACTTTTTTCTTTTTCCTCTATCTCTTCTTCTTTTCTCTTTTTTCTTTTCTCTCCATTTCTTTCTATCCCTTCCTGCCTCTCCCCATCTCTGTTTTTGCTGTAGTGTTTGTTGGTTTGTTTTTTCAGGGCCGCTGTATTACTTCTCCATCAGCACTGATCCCTGCACTAACAGGATGAACAGAATCAATGCCAACTACACGCTTATCACAAGTATGACTTATTCCCTGCACTTTATATCTATGTACAGATACCCCCTCAGATTCTACCCCTTACAGTCTACATCTGACTGCTTTACCCTACAGAGTTCTCCATTGCGCGGGCGGGATACACGGTGATTGTGTACTACAGGAATCAGATGTGGATGGAGTTGGTCCAACCCCCAATAACCTGCACAGATCTCAACATCTGCAACATTGTTAAAGGAGGTACAAAAACCCTCGACTGTCTACAGCAGGTGCTTTGTGTAGATCTTCCGTAAAAATGATGTGTGTTCTGTTCTAGAGATGCTCAGCGAGTCCTTGTCCCTGCCTATAAATCCCTATAACGCAGCTGAAGTGAGTTCTGCATGTAAACTCTACATCTTCTCAGGACTGAAGCTCGCTGACGATTTAAACTGAACAGGTTTTTGTTTTTACTTTAGGGAGAATATCGCTTCTATGGTTTTCTAAACATCATCGATGACCTGAACCGAGAAATATCCATCTCTATAAATGCTACCATAAGGGTGAGGAGCAGTGACACTGACAGTGAGCTGTTCCAACATGTCAAGGCACCGTAGGAAGACGTGGCTTTTCAGACCAGGGCTACAGATTATCTAAGTGTCTCTGTCTCTTACAGTGCTGCTTCTTCTTATTGATTCTTATAACACAATCTGGAGAAATGTAAAGGTTTATTTAGATACTGTGTGTGTGTGTGTGTGTGAGAGATTCTTTAGGTTCTCTGCATTGTTTTTGCCATGTAACATTCAATATCCAGGACAATTTTTTTTTCTAAGAGAACCATTGAAGCTTCCTAAGATCATATAAATAACTGTCTCTGCTTTACAGGGTGGCTCTAAATTAAATACTACTCATTTGCCCACGTATTTTATACACTCCTTAAAAGTTTTTTTAAGGCATTTATGGGATATTTTAAGGTGCTTATTAAACTATTTTCTATGATTGGACTGGAAAAAGTATTGGTCTGTTAATTGTCCCCATTACTGCAATATCATTGTTACTATCTAAATCTGTACTTTTTCTGTGCAATAATTATTTTTCATATAAAAATGAGTTAAATCTTTTATTCTTTTTTTTTTTTATCTTACTTAAAATGCACAACTAGAAGCTTCTGTCACCAAAACAAATTTCTTGTTAGTGCAAATCTACTTGGCAATAAAGCTCTTTCTGGTTTTAATTCTGATTCACACAGTTCTACATTGGACTGTACTTTTGCACAGGAGATCCTTCATAGGATCAGTGTTCCTGAAACTGATTGAATCCACTTTCATGTCAGATATTAAACTCTTTAGGAACCCTTTAAAGAAACCTTTTTTGTCTGTATTCTTCAGACATGGTCAAGACGATAAAAAAATATTTTTCCACAAAAGTTCAGAAATGTTCTTTAATTTGTTCAATTCCCTTTTTCCTTTTTTTTATTAATCTGTATGTTTGTGATGTTACTGTGAATAAAAAGCCGTTCATTTCCACCCCCCAAATGCTTCATGTTGAAAAACACCTCCTCTGTCTGTTGTAGGTAAACGGTTCTTTTTACGGCATTGTGGTGTGTGACGTGTCTAATTTTTTCCCAAACACATGAAAAGTTTCCCTTTTTCACCACAGACACTTCTCTGTTCTTTATTTCCAGCACTAGTAACAGAAAAACAGTTAAACTGCAGGAAAAGAATAAAGCTCTGCTCACTGTCACATGTTCACAGCAGTTCAGTTCTGCAGCGTGTGTGATTATAAAGCGACACAAAGTCTTTATGATGCTGTGGTGGTGTTCACCTGCTCTTGGACTCGCTGTAGTGCTGTGTTTAAGTGTGAGGAGTTTCGCTGAACAGAAGCTTCTGTATTCCTCAAACTCGCTGAGCATTTGGTGGGAGTATGAGGGTAAGACACCTTAAACATTCATACATTATAACGCCGTGCTTATAGAGCGTCATTAATATATAATAATGCCTTTATATTTAATATATAGCATGTTTTTATGTATGTTTACACTCTTATATAATATGCTTATGTAGTGACAATATTATATAATAACATCAATAAAGTGGCATTAATATATATACATGGTAATAAAGTGAGATTAATTTAAAATATGTTTATAGAGCATCATTAATATATAATATGCTTATGGAGTAACAACATTCTCATAGAGTGACATTAATATATAATATCATTAAGGAATATGATAGCATGCTTCTAAAAGGACATTAATGTTTAAGGGGTCATCATATGCAATATGCGCTTTTTTTTTTTAATGTAAAGAAGTAAAACTGCTTTTAGGCCCGGTTGTTTTATCGTCAGTGAAAATGTCGCACTGTAATGCAGCGAAGAGGAACATCAGTGTGACCTGCACAGTAATACCCAGTGAGTCACTTACACCATCTTCCCTTTTAGAAAAACTTCACATCTGCTGAGGAATTAACCTCAGGATCCACACAGGAACACGTCGTCATGCAAAAAAACCCCAACCAAAACCTGCTTAATTTTTAGCCAGAAGTGTCCTGATTAGCAGGGCTAGTCTGCTAGTGCTTAGCCTCTACACTAGCTTATCAATTAGAGTTAACTAGAATCCTTTGATTAAAAGAAACAATACATTACAATACTGAAACATTTGTCTAAAAGACATTTACTAATTAACTTAGATGTAAAGTTACTTTAGGTAATCACAACCAATCATTCACATTTTAGCTGAAATCAAGTATTTTATTTTGAAATTAAATCAGTAGCTAAAATTTCTATCAGGCTAGGTTTAGTTAACTTGTTCTTTTATTTAATTACAATTAGTAGTTAACAAAGTAAAAAAGTTTTGTGTTTTTAAAATAAGAACTTGTAGTCTATGTTCCTTAACAAGCTACATTTGTTACCAAGCTAGTTGCTGCTATGCTAACTGTTAACTAGTGTACAATTATATTGATTTTTTTTAACTAGTTTGTTTTGAAATAAATTTAAATAGCTTTATTTTATAATTTTAAAAAAATGTCTTACAATAACTTGTTTTGTCTTTAGTGTTTAACATGGTGCAGATAGCATGGCAGCTGAACGTCATGTATAAGAACGAGACATGGTTAGCGATCTCGCAGCCGATGGGCCCGTGTGAGGATTTCAGAATATGTGGCCTAATCAAAGGAGGTACGTCTCTCACAACATCTGGCTGTTTTTTTTTTGGTTGAGGTATAAATCAGTTTGCTTCTTGTTACAGAAAGCTTCCACATGACAATTCCAATTATTCTTAGGCCGTACTTCACTCCAGATGTAAGTCTTGTGCTGGATTTTTTCTTGAATTTTTAGTAGCTTGTGTAGAGAAACTCAAAGTACTGACTTGTTTTTGTTTCTGCTTTTTGCAGGGCGAGTATCAGGCCATCTGCTCCATAAACATCATTGATGACTTTGACAGAGAATTAACCGTGAGGTTAAAGTCGATCATGCACCTGAGGAATGAGAACTGAAAATGAGGATGATGATGATGATGATTGGGATGATAACTAGTGTAATAGGAATATGACTATGTTGTTGATGATGATGATGAGAAGGAGGAGAATAATAATATGACTGTTTATTTTCCCGATTTTAGCCACCAGTTTCCTGCTGCTCCATCACACCTCAGAGGTGTTTTTTCCCCAGGACATTTCTTCCCTGCAGATTTTTGAACCTTTAGAAAACCTGGGATGAGTGGAGAAAATATCCGATGATGCTTTTGTGGTTTTTTTAATATTGATTTTATTTGATGGGCTTTGGAGGAGATACTGTTTCTTAAAATTTGGCAGTACTGATGAGAAACCTTTTTAGAAGTGTGTGGTGAAGCTTTTTGAACAAGTCAGAGCAACAAATGTAATTTGTAATTGCATCACTGAGATGATGGTTCAGATTTCCTATCCTTCGTACCTTTTTTTCCTATGATTATAAAATGGCATCATTCATCCTCCTGTTTCTCTTTTTTTCACTCTCTTTCTCTGTTTTTGACTTATGTATTCTTAACTAATTGTGTTGCGAGGTGTGTGATAAAATTTGTGATGACAGCCTCTAACTTTAACACACTTCGCCTGATATTTTATTTTATTTTTGTAACTCGCTCACTGTGAGAATAATAATAAAAAAATAGATATTCAACTTCATTGTGTAGGGTACGTGTACAGAGCCAATGAAATGCATTTTTCACATATCCCATCTTAGTAAGTTGGGGTCAGAGCACTGGGTCAACTACAATACATCTTCCCTGGAGCAGGAAGGGTTAAGGGTCTTGCTCAAGGACCCAACAGTGGTTGACTTGCCAGTGGTGGGGCTTGAACCCAGGTGTTTATGGTCTTCAGCTCAGCAACTTAACCATTTGAGCCACCGCTGGATCTGGATCGCAGTGCTCGAAATAGAGAAATAAAACTACTGAATCAATCTGTTGCTTTTGACTGCAGTGACACTTTTATTTCCTTCTTATGTGTTGTGATGTTTTGGAAACACTTTAAACATCTATAAGATGATTCCAAACTTTTATAAATGCCACCTGCTCTGTATCTCCTATAGGGGGCACCGTTAGAGAGCAAGAGCGCGAAAGAGAGAGAGCGCGAGAGAGAGAGATGATCCCTAAGGCTGACAGGGTGTTGAGGATTTGACAGCTTATAGCAGGTGAGCTCAGACATGCTGCTTTGACCCTTGTGGCAATCAATCTTCCTCTAAGGGCATTTTGTGTGGGTCGGGGGTGATGTGGGGCGATGAGGGCAGAATAACAGGGTTAATAAGGAGGTCTCAGTGTAAACTTACCTTGCTTCAGAAATTCTCTGAGGTAAAGGTGAAAAATGTGCTGAATGTCCCGAGAAGAGCATCGGGAGCAGGTGGTGGAGTCGACCGTGAAGGTTACAGTCACAATCTGTGTGCCGTCAACTTCATTACTCTTGCTGCTCTGAGCTCAGTGTTGTGGCAAAGGACGTGTAACTTTACCAACATACATTACCTGCAGCCGAAACCTTAAAATACCTGTGAATCTTCATCTTAAACTGTACTAACAAAACACAGCAGAGAAACCCTTTTCCGATTGGTCGGAAACGATTGTTTAATTCAGCAGCTCTGAGAGACGCACAGGTGTTTTAATAAACTCACACGTCAATGTGGTGACTTTTACTGTAAGAAGAGAGAAAGAAGAAAGAGAAGCTGCTGAGAAAATCACAGCCTGTCGCTGTTTTAATCAGTGAGAAAAGAAATCAATCATTAAAAATAGTGTTACGACCGAAACTCTGAATTCCGTGGTGTGTGTGTGAGTTCAAAAGAAAACAAGGCTAACGTCTAAAGTAATAGCTGGAGTGTGTGTGTGTTGTGACGTGTCTGAGGTTTGTCGTTGTCTCTCACTCACTGACTCTGAGCTCGACCTTGACTTTATTTAAAATACAAACTCATCACTCTATTACTGTCTGTCTCTTTCTTACTGTATCTCCCACTCTCTATTATGGTCTGTTTCTGTCACTTTATTACTGTATGTCTCTTACTCTTTATTACTGTCTGTCTCTTTTAATGTATCTCTCTTTTACTCTCTATTATGGTCTGTTGCTCTAAGTTTATTACTGTATGTCTCTTACTTTTTACTACTGTCTGTCTCTCTATTACTGTATCTCTCTCTCTTTATTACTGTCTCCTTTACTGTATCTCTCATACTCTCTATTACTTTATTTTATTCTTCATTACTTTATATCTCTCTCACTCTTACTGTATTTCTCACTCTGTATTACTGTCTGTCTCTCTCTCTCTGTCTTACTTTCTCTCTCTTACTGAATCTCTCTTTTACTGTTCTTTTCTTTCTCTTTTAGCCTTCACCACTTTTTCTTTTACCGTGTCTATGTCTTAATGCCTTTCATGATTTTTTCCCCTGCAAAAATAAAATAAAACTTGTTTGCACTCTATTATAAAATCTCTATGTTGGGAATAGAAGGGAAACTCTTAAGAGAAGCAGCAGTGATCGCTGGTAAGTTTCTGTTGCTAGTTCAGTTTGCTAGCTTTGCTAATTTGACCTGAGAACAAAGTTAGTAGGAAGCTGTGACACAAATTAATTACACCTCTGATATAAAAAGTAAAAAAATAAAAGTTCCCTTTTCCTTTTGGAATTCTGAAACGTCTTTATTAACTGTGTTCCAAAAGGCTAACTGTTAGCATCTGCTAGCTAGAAGGAAAAATAGAGAGAGATTGCAGCTGTTGATCACTATTTTTGTGCACCAATCCCCAGACAACAGGCAGGTTTTAGTCTGAAGGCTGTAAGTTTACTGTGATCTAAAATAAACACACCCGTAACCACCGGCATGTACAAGTCTTCTCTATGAGGGAGAAGAGAGGTACATAACTGACTACAGAAAATATCCATTCAATAAATACTAGAGGAGTCACCTGACCTGATTTAATACATAAACATTAATTTGGTTAAAAAAAGGATGCTTTGTGCAAAATCCCAGAGATTTAGGTAATTTTAATTTAACATAAAAAATTCCGGTGTCATCTTTATAAATAAGGTTAGTAAAATATATTCAAACACAAAAAATTACAACATTATTAACTTCAATTAAAACGGTTTCAATCTTAAAAAGGAAGACAATTCACAGTTTTATTAAATTAAATTCATAAACATGTTTTAAAATAATTAGAAATTACATTTTAATGCTTTATTGTTTTTTAACTGTTTTTTTAAAACTCATAAACTGAAACATGAAACGTTTATATAGGTAAAAATTTACGTTTTTTTTATTGTAACATAATTTAACTTGAACAATTTCCAAAACAAACAGAAAATAATGAGGAGACAATCAATAACAATTGTTTATCGATGTTTACTTTAAAATGAAAACTTTTATATAAATCTATCTGAATCCAACTCGTTACTAATAAAAGCAAAGTCACTCATCAAACTTTTCATCGAAACACAGATGCTTCATTGTTTAGAAAAATATGGACAAACTTTGTAAAAATTCGTAAAAATATGAAGTTTTTACTAGTGTAATCTGGGGATCTAAGTTTAGATCTTATTGTGTTTTTTTGCTTCCGTTTGGGAATAAATATAAATAATAACACCAACGTCACACAACCAGTGAATATAAATGAAATTCTTTTAAATATCATCAAAAGAGAAAAAAAAATATTTTCATTCCGATGCTCTTCTTTTTTTCTTCCTTCATCCTCCTCTTCTGCTCACATGCTTTTACAGTCTGAACACACCCACAAGAACACACACACACACACAAAACCACATTTCCAAACAGGTGCCTGGCGATTTAACACTTAAATCATAAGAGCCGAAAAAATGGGAAAATTGACAGCAATGTAGCTGATAAAGAAGAAAAATAGGTACAGAACTAAATGGTCAGATTGCAGCAGTGTGTCCACGCGAATGATACTGCAAGTGCTAAATATCGCAGTGTATCGTATCGCTAAGTATCGGCTCATGAATACTAATAAATAACAGGGCTAAAAAACTTCCATACCATGCACACAGAAAAGAGAAAACTATGTGCTGGGCAAAACAAATAAACATAGTTCTAACATCTGACTAAATAGATTTATATTGCGTATATAAAATAGATATATATTTTATTTAAATACCAGCACAAAGTGCCATGTACGGTTTACCATGGAAAAAAAACCACAGCTTCATGCACCACCACCACCACCACCACCACCACAAAAATAAATATACTACAGATTAATTCTAGATTTTGTATTATAAAATCTCCAATTCATTAAGACAAAATTCCAAAATCTCTACCCCCCCTTCCCCGAGGTAAACTCTAACACTGTGTTGAAAAGTCCTTTAAGGCATCTGTCTACATTCTCTTGTTCATCCTGAATCCATCATCCTCACACTTCTGGCCTTACAGACAGTGATGCAGGAAGAGCGGCCGTGACCTGCGCAGGCTCCGACCTCCACATGTGCAAAAATCCAGTGCAATAACCAGTTAAAAACCCAAACAATAAATAAAAGTTAAATAAATAAACCCAACAAACACCATGCATAATGTCCAAGAGCTATAATACAACAACTGCAGATCACAGCGACACCTTTCTAATGTCACAGGCACCACAGGATCCACACAATTCCACACCAGACAGCGCCTCCACCTGAAACCATTCAAATACATTCGCCGCAAATCTGAGAGCTAATCGAAGGCCAGAGTTCGGTGTGTGCTTATTGGAGCTGTTCACTGACTCGGTCACAGAGCAAGGGGACAAACGCACACCACCGTTGTTTTGTTTCAATATTTTAAATAAAAAAAACAAAAACACACACATGAAAATATAGAAGCTGAAGACACAGTTGTTGGTTTTTACCACACCCTGGCATGGCATCCGCTAATCTCCCGAACCATGAGTAGGTGGCGTTAGACAAGGCTTCAGAGATGCTAACGCGGTAAGACTAGTGAGTGCCTCTTTTTTTTAAAAATGGGCACGGTGTTTGTATCAGAATAAAATCACACACACACACACACACCACCCATTGCTCTTTCTCTCTTTCGCACAAACACATACTCGCACACATTCCCCTTGACAACGTCAGAGGGTAAAATTGTAAGGCAGCTGTTTGCTTCCGTCAACTAAATGTACATTGCCAAACATATCCAGTTAGCCCCCCTTCTCACACACACTCTTTTACACACACACACACACACACACACACACACACACTCCAACAGGCCGTCCATGCACTTCACACTGGGTACGGCTTGGCTCAGCACTTTTTTTATTTTTATCCCCTCACCCTCTTTTACCAGCGACTGTGCTTGCTTCAGCTTTCGCAGAGCCCAAGCGAGTCGTAAATCACAGTCAGGATGGGGCGGGGCTGAGGGATGGGGGCGGGGTGTCAGGGGACCTGGTTGGGCTTGGCTACGGGAGTCAGCGTTTTTCCCTCCACCGTGGTTTCGCTCTCAATACCAGTCCTCCGGTCGTCCTGTGCCTGTGTCTGAGTCCGAGCGGCCAGTTTTAAAGGCCGTCCATACAACCGCAGAGGCTGACGGGGCCAAAGCCGCATGTCCCGAAGAACTCTCTGCAGAGACCAAACAATCACAGAAACAGAGTTACACATTAGACTAGACTGAGGTACTAACCTGTTCAAAAAGCAAAAATGACCAACAACAAAATTGCCTGCAGTTAAATGTGAAATTCACAGTAAAGATTCTGATGACTTCATTACCACATTACTGCATAACTACATTTACATTTCTGGCATGTGGAAGATACTGAAATTCAGAGACGTATTTCATTTTATATACAATTAAGCAGTTGAGGGTTAGGGGCTTCATCCAAAGTCCAGCAGTGACAGTGGTGGTGGTGCTGAGAAGTAAACCCATAATCTTCAAGTTAGTAGTTCAAAACCGTAACCACTGAGCTACCACTATCCCTATCAGATGATCTGATAACCATCTGATTAAGTGGAGTTAACTCACTAATCTGATAATATTCTGATAACCATCTGATTAAGTGGAGTTAACTCACTAATCTGATAATATTCTGATAACCAGCTAATTAAGTGGAGTTAACTTAACTCACCAATCTGATAATATTCTGATAACCAGCTAATTAAGTGGAGTTAACTCACTAATCTGATAATATTCTGATAACCAGCTAATTAAGTGGAGTTAACTCACTAATCTGATAATATTCTGATAACCAGCTAATTAAGTGGAGTTAACTCACCAATCTGATAATATTCTATAACCATCTGATTAAGTGGAGTTAGCTCACTAATCTGATAATATTCTAATAACCATCTGATTAAGTGGAGTTAACTCACCAATCTGATAATATTCTAATAACCATCTGATTAAGTGGAGTTAACTGCTGATCAGGTAAGATAAAATGGCATTTGCTGAACATTATTCATAGTGATTTGTTCAAAACACTACAGTCCCGTGGTTAAGTTTGTAAATAATTATCCAGAGCAACATACATTATCTGTTTTTTTATTTATTTAACTAAGCTACCACAACCCTAGCCTAGTTGCTAGTTTTCAGATATCTAACTCATTAAAACCTAGAATAAATAGCAACTGAGTTCAACCCAATAACATTAGGAGAGTTTAGTGGTGGAGTTAAGTGGGAGAGTTAAGTGGGAGAGTTTAGTGGGAGAGTTTAGTGGAGGAGTTTAGTGGAGGAGTTTAGTGGAGGAGTTTAGTGGAAGCATTTAGTGGTGGAGTTAAGTGGGAGAGTTAAGTGGTGGAGTTAAGTGGGAGAGTTAAGTGGGAGAGTTTAGTGGAAGAGTTTAGTGGAAGAGTTTAGTGGAAGCATTTAGTGGTGGAGTTTAGAGAGTTTAGTGGAGGAGTTAAGTGGAGGAGTTTAGTGGAGGAGTTTAGTGGAAGCATTTAGTGGTGGAGTTAAGTGGGAGAGTTAAGTGGGGGAGTTAAGTTAAGTGGGAGAGTTTAGTGGAAGAGTTTAGTGGAAGCATTTAGTGGAAGCATTTAGTGGTGGAGTTTAGAGAGTTTAGTAGTGGAGTTTAGTGGGAGAGTTTAGTAAGAGAGTGTAATGGGAGATTTTGGTGGTGCAATTTAGTGGTGGAGTTTGGTGGTGGAGTTTACTGGCGGTGTTTAGAGGTGGAGTTTAGTGGTGGAGTTTAATGGTAATGTTTATTGGTAAATTGTAAATATTAGCTCAGTGGTTAAATGTTGTGCTGAAATGTCTTACCTGAGTTTGATGATGCATCAAGTCAAGAAGTGGACAAAAATAATGGCTAGCCCGATATTTATCAGCATCACTAATGCCACCAGTATAGAATTTGGACCCTGCAAAAGTAATGACATCACAGAAAAACAACCAGAGACGCATGTAAATATCAATTAAAGTGAACCTTGGACAGGTTTAATAATTAGTTGTGTGTGTGTGTGTGTGTGTCTATAGGTGACTCACTGATTCTTCCTCCGCCACGTCTGTGGTGATCTCTATGCTTGATTTCTTGGTTTCTAAAAGACTCTTTGGCTTCAGAGAATCCTGTTTTTTTAGTTTGGGCTCCGATTTGGTGTCTCTAGTAGTGTCGAGCTTGGCAGCGGGCATTGAGGGTGTGGGGGCACGTGTGTATTGCTTGACAGGAGGTGGCACCCTGACTAGGGCAGTTGTATTTTGAGGCTTTTCCTCTTCCACCACCTCCGGCTCTTCTGGTGGGACTGACACTTCCGCCTTCACAAAGTAGCTGTGGTACTGCGAATGAATCTCGCCATTTCCTGGACTTGAGTAGTTGGCAACCGGCACCATGGGTTTGTAGTGCGTGAGCGAGGAGGAAGAAACTACTTCCTGCTTTACTTCCTGTTTGGCCAGCACCCTGGGTGTGGTTTTGGGGATGACACTGGCTGCAAGGCTCTCAACTACACTCTCTTTGGTAGATTTTGATGCGCTTCGGTTGAAGAAGGACTTCTTCTTGTTCTGCGGGGGTGAGGGTGGAGGAGTTGGGCCCGGGCTGTGGGTGGGCGTTTGGGTGGGCGTAGTGCCCTTGCGATAGAAATGAGGACTACCTGAGGGGCTTTTTTCTTTTTTCTCTTCAATGACTTCTTCAATCTCTATTGGGTCGCTGGAGAACTTCTGCTTGATGTAATCTGGGCCTTTAAAAAAAATAAACACTTTAAATTTACCAACATTATATATACAAACTGATGCACTTTATATAATATATTTTCAAGATTAGAGGAAATGTTGAGGTTCCAGATCATCTGACTCACTCATCTACTGTCACTCTAACAGTTATGAGCTAGCTAGATAACTCATTAGCCTAAGTCATTAGCTAGAACTGGTTGTCCAGTAACGGTATCCAGGCTGATGGAATGTAATTGTGTATTCGAATGCTGTACGACATGACTTTAGAGGTTTCGATATATTGAGTTTGTCAAGTCAAACATTGAGTAGTATGTAAAGGGAAGTGGTGGCCCAAGGCCCGTAACCCTTACTTGCTCAGTTGTATAAGTGAGATAAATGTAAGTCGTTCTGGATAAGGGTGTCTGCCAAATGCTGTAAATGTAAACACTGCCTCGCTCACTTGCCGGTTCTATGCAATTTTCCTCTGATCCTGTGTTTGTGCTAAAACTGAAGCCGCTTATTACCTCGCTGGCAATCCAGTAGTGTTTTTATATATGATAGGAGAGTCAGAATCTGCTTTATGTTTGAATGGCAAGCTTGATTTTCTTCACAGAGCCAACACGCTCTTGTAGGGTTGTCTTATTACTTTAGGTAAATGGGGTAAGGTTGGGTTATTGGTTGTCTTAAAGAGGTAAGGTTGGGTTATTAGTTAAGTTTTCAGTTGGGTTGGGGGTTAGGTTTGAGTTATTAGTTTGGTTAGGGTTGGATTATTAGTTGGGTTAAAATGTATGTTTGGGTTATTAGTTGGGTTGGGGGTTAAGGTTGGGTTATTAGTTAAGTTGACGGTAAGGTTATTAGTTGGATTGTAGGTTAGGTTTATTAGTTGGGTTAAAAGGGTAGAGATGGCTAATTAGTTGGGTTGGTGGTTGGAGTTGGGTTATTAGTTGGATAAGGGGGATTTTTATTTTAAGATAAGGATGAAGACTGAGATAAAGTGTTAGTGAAATATGAAGGTTTTACTGTTTGAAACTGTAGAATGTTTTGGATTCCTTTAAGTGGATTTTTAGTGTCTTGTAATTAAATAAGTAAATAAATCGCATTAGTTAAATGCAGCAGGATCTGGCAGACTGCAACAAACAGCAGAAAAGATATGCAAATGATATGCCTCGCTTCAGAACTCATTTGCATTTACATCTGCTGATTGTTCTCTTTTAGAACAAAGGCGAAGTCAGGACCGACACCAGGCCAAGGACACTGACGCTTCTATCGGCTCTTAATGTTTTGGTGTCATTGTTTTTTTTTATTCTGCATCTTAATGTGTGCGGCAACATTTAAAAAACACAATATTTAATATCACTAAAAAAGGAAAATTTGAATGTTGTGTGTCTATATATGAGCATGTGTATGTATGGAATACCTGGCTGGCGGAAGGTGGGTGAAAGCTCCCGGGCTATGGTGCGAGCCATGTCTGAATCCTGGTGTGCTGCCTGCGACGCCTGGTCTGCAGCTTCCGCTTTGGCTCTTGCATGGGCCGTCCTAATAATAAAAATAACAAAATTCTTTAAATAGTTATTAGTTAGTTAATAATTACTTTCAATAATAATTTTCAAAGATATTTTGGGGGAATTTTGCCTTTAATTATAGGACAGATGGAGATTAAATGGGGGAGGTATATGGAGTGGGACCAAGGGGGCCCAGGCTGGAATCAAACCCGGGTCTCTGGAGCGCCACTACACCACAGCACTGGCCATATTAATAGTTAATTCTTTAAATAGCATATGTACAATAACTGCTGAAGAGCACTGACACTGGAGACTCTTACATGAAAAATGTCACGGTAGCAAAACACGTCAACACCTTCTGACCAATCAAATTGGAAAAAAGTTCTACACAATATAAATATTTTTTTAATTAGCATGAGTTGTTGCAGAGTTGTGGAGTCATAAACAGGGGTGTGAACAGCGCAGTTTTCTGGCTCTGATATGTGTGTAGGTGAGTCATGATAAGAAAAAGATTGTAAGTGATAAGAAACGAAACAGAGAAAGAAAGAGAAAGAGTTTGTTCCAGTGTATTTATAAATCAAATCAGCTTTACCTAAAATGGTTAAAGCTGAATGTTCTCCCCGAGTGTGCATGCATGTGGGCTAAGTGTGGGGAAAAAATAAAACTAGCCTTCAGTTCCTCTGGCTGCAACGTTGGTGGTGTTGCATTCTGTATTTTTCACTAGACTGCATGTAGTGGGATAAGGAGCCGAGACCGAGATCATCTCCTTGGCGACAGATGGAGCAGTTGCAGAAATTCTGCGGTTTTAATTTGGCAGCATAAACCCCCCTAACACACACACACACACACACACACAATCCTCCTACTCTTTCAGTGGTGCAGATAAAGATGTAAATACGAGCACATCCTCGCTCTGACAATTAGAAATGCTTCCCTCGTTTTTTCAGTTATTCTCCTTCAAATTCAAAGAAAAAAAAACTAAGTACAATTTAAGAGATTTGTTCGATTAAATTTAGTACTGAAATATTTTATCAGCGAATAAAACGAAACAGACACAGCAAGACAGTCTGCCGGGTTTCTTCACTTTTTCACACTAAACCTCGTTAGCTAAAAATACTAAACAGCGCTAGTATGAGGATATGATGCAATATGTAAAAATGGACGACACAAGATAGTGAAACTGACCAAATACAAAACCGATGAGAACTCTTATTCTCCTGCAGGGAAGCTATTTAATAAAAACTTTAAATAAAAAGCTTTTTTTTGTAAAATTACTGTACTGATGAAGACGGAAGAGTAAGAAATCTACCAACCTCTGTGTGGTTCATTAACCTGAGAACTAGCTGTTAGTCTTATATCATATATCGAGAGGATGTCTGCTCTCACTGTCACTGCTGGATTTTTTCTGGATTAAGTCAAACAAATAACGCTGATGTTTATGAACACACACTCCAATCGCCATCCAGTCAGCAATGACACCAATAATCAGGTATTATGGGATACCGAGGAAACTGCTGTGACGATACACTTCGTTACTGAGCTCACACATCACACCTATAAACATTAAACTAACGTTGAACTAACACACACATCACACCCAGTCTGATAGCACAGATTTCCAGGATAATTTTGTCCCTATTGGCCCTTCATACTTTATATGCAGCAGGTTCTGTCTCACCTGTACCAGTGCTTTCCTTATATGGTCAACAAAGCCTGAACCCTTTAGTTCTGCTTCATTTCGTTAATTTAGGTAAAAAAAAAAAAGACAAATCTACACAGTATCAGTCAAAGAATACTAGTATTTTCATTAGTTAAAAAGTGGTTAAAAATCAGTGGTGAAAAGTTAATAATTACAAATACTTTCGATATAGTAAGTACATTGTTTACATTCATTTAGACCAAACTGACAGTGTTCATAAGGATATTTTAATATTTTAATTTATTATCATATATTTATGTTCTGTTTAAGTAGAATACATAAAAGACAAATAAATTCAGAATTTGCCCATATGTATGTAAAAATAACCCATAACTCCTAAATTAAAAACAACTTCTTGCATCCAAAATCCACATTTTACACACTGACATACCAAATACTTACTTTTACTTTGATTCTACTTTTAACTTGATTTGTAATATTTTTATTTCTACTTGGACTCAGGTGAATTATTTATTCTTAAGTAGCAAAACTTTTACTTACTTAAGCACACATTTTTTGGACTCTCAGTAGGAAAAATCTATTAACGTTTATTTTGCCATTAACTGTAATAATTCATTCTAACAAACAGCCACTGTTCCACACACAGATCTGAACTTATCATCATAATCCAGTCTGTCTAGAATAACATGAATAACTAAACTAAGACTTCAGGATTTAGTCAGGCAACGTCTCCAAGATTCTTTCTACATGCGAATCTACCTGAACATCTATGTGCAAGTGCACCAGGCAAAAGCTAATCATCATCATTATCATCATCCAGTCTGTTTAAAACGATATAAAGAAACAGAACAAACTGAGACAGACGAAATAGTCGCACCAAATGTTAACTAAAATTAGTTTTTAAAAAATGTAATGATTACATTATTTTTTGGCAGCATCCTCATTTTACAGCATTTTAACAAAAGTGCCTAAAACTTCGAACTGAACAGGAGCTTTGCCGGTCAGTCTCTTAAAGCATGTTGGAGACGTTTCCACGGTTCTTTTGTATTTCGTCTGTCTCAGTTTTTTATGTTTCTCTATATCCTTCTAAACAGACCGGATGATGATGATGATGATTTTGATGAGGAGATTAGATTCTGGTTAAGGTGTTGTATTACCAACTCGAAGATTGTGGGTTCGATTCCCAGCTCCACCAAGCCACCACTGCTGGGCCCCTCAGCAAGGCCCTTAACCACCAGTTGCTCAGTTGTATAAATGAGATAAATGTAAGTCGCTCTGGATAAGGACGTCTGTCAAATGCTGTAAATGTAAATATTTGTGGGATTCTTGTGCAAAAATCTCACTGAATTATTACAATTAATGGCAAAATGAGAGTTTGGAAATGTAAACTAAAACTTCCTACTGACACCCTACAGAAAAGGATAGAAATAATTGAATTTAATCCATAAAATATGAGTGTTTTAATTATTTTGACCACCACTGTTTACCACTGTTTACCACTGTTATCTTTTCCCCTTTATTTATAAGAGGTTTAAAATTGAAGGCAGTTTTAAAGTTTCAATTTGGATTTTTTTTACAAATATATAAATCTATTTAATTGTACTACAAAAAGTATTACTGGTTTAATTTCTACCGTTACACGTTAAGTAAAATAGTTTGATAGTAAAAAAATCTTGTTCTCTTTTGTTCAAGTCCAAATCTAGGGTCGAAAATAGGAGCAGAAAAGAAAATCACTGAGGGGCAAATGAACATTTCTAATCATAAATAGCCTGACTCGCATCAGAACCAGGAAAAGCACAACAGTAAAACCAAAAAACCCCCAGAAGAGGCTGTGTAAATACAATTAAACACGAATACAAATCTTTATTAAAGTAAATCTGAGCTGTAACACTACGACATGGTAAATAATTATAGCTCCAGAATATTTCTGAGCATTTACACAGTAACACACGTCTGCCTTCACGTCTGAGCGTGTGTTACTGTTCAGAAATCACTAAACGAAACACTGCACTGCACAAAGTGTCCCCTGATTTTATTTTTAATAAAGTCTTAACACCGCAACCAATAAAACTTCCATAACAACAGGAA
This sequence comes from Bagarius yarrelli, assembly GCA_005784505.1. Classification (NCBI taxonomy): domain Eukaryota; kingdom Metazoa; phylum Chordata; class Actinopteri; order Siluriformes; family Sisoridae; genus Bagarius; species Bagarius yarrelli. The sequence continues at coordinate 1,816,286 of VCAZ01000054.1, read as the reverse complement.
GAGGAAAACTGACCATAAAAGGCAATACAGAACAGCCAGAAGAAAATCCTAGGGGGCGACTAGGCCAAGATGTTAGCTAAGGAACCGCTTCACATGTACAATTCAACATTCATAATGTTAATACATTAATAGGCAAAGTTCTTTTGTATTTTATGTTTAAATGTTTAACACATATCAGTGTAAAAGACAAAGGTATATTATCAAACCGTGGTACGGTTGGATCAGCTCAACGATTCTTAAAACTATTTTATTAATGTTCAGTCACTCACCCACACACACTCGCAAACACTGTCACACGCACACAAACACTCTAACTATACTCAGACTGCTGAGTGCTTCAACAGATGATAGGAGCTCAGATCGACTACTGTATCAGTCGCAGTGCTTTATTCTCGTCAGCGCTGAGGAGTCAAATCCTGCCTTACCTTATTTAGTCAGCAAGTAGACAGAGACAGAGAGAGAGAGAGAGAGAGAGAGAGAGAGAGAGAGAGATGGGGGCTCTCTCTCTCCTCACATTCCTGAAGTCCCCTAAGTGTTTATCTCTGCTTCATGGCAGCATTTAAATGACAGAGAGCAAGAGAGAGATGGTTTCTCACTGTTTCTCTCCTTTTCTCTATGTTTCTCTTTCTTAGTTTGACAACCTGCTTGTTTATCCTTTAGCGCTGCTTGATACTTGGTTCTAATTGGTCAGAATTGATGGTGTTGGTAAATTTCTCAGATCTGAAGTGTAAAACGCTTCACTAGTAACAAAGGGTTAAGGTCTGTTTGGAGACGTTTATTTACACTTTATGGAAGAAGTCTCCAGTGTCAGTGCTTCATCAGGGCTTCTGTATATCACAGTGGTTGGGAAGTGGGGCTTTTTATACACATGAAAATGATTTGAACGCAGGGATTTGGGTTTGTGTGTGTGATCATGTGGAACTGCGCCCCAGTTTTACTGAAGTCACGTTTCAAAAAAACTTTGACAATGTTAGCGTCTGTTAGCTTCAATTGTAAGAAATAAGTGGCTAATTCTAAGCTTTTTTTCCAACTATTTCGCTATTTCGCTAAATCTACATCATGACGACGGCATGTATTTCAATGATGCGCCGGTGTCTGATTATCATTCATGAGACATTAGAGTTTTGTTATCCTTTGCGAAAACACTGTCTTTTAATAATTCGTGACATCGCGCCAAGCTGTGAGATTGCCCAGTTGTTAGGGTTTTCCTGGGTCATAAGTGTTTGTTTCTGTGGTATAGAGGTTCAGGTGTTTTACAAGCTGTCATGGCTACACACTGACACATGGAGACTTTTTGTGAATAGCGAGCATTTTTCCCAGGAGAGCTACGGGAACTGGAGAATGTTGGATTTCTGCCTTTCTCATTCTCATCATTTCTCATTCTTTTTATGTGGATTAAAAATTTTCTAGCAAATCTTGCATATTCTCTGGTTTTACCCTAGATTTTTTGTGAGAGTTGGTATTGGGCATTGACAGATGACAGTTGCTCTTTCTCCTCTGCCTTACCCACTCCCCTAACTTCTACTCACAGCTATCCACACTCATTTAACTTGCCTTCATTGAAAAATTGAAGAGGGGAGAAGCTGTTTATGACCCTTCGAGCCTGATTTAAATCTGGTATGATATCAGAACTGATCTCTGAGGTAGGCAGAATTGTAAGCAGTATCGGTGAGTAATGTATCGTGAGGTTTGAAGTTTATTATGCAGCTGCTCTTAATACCACTGTGATTTTATTACTAACACATTCACTCAGCTCTGCATTGATTAGCTGTTCAGAGAGAGAGCTTTAGCCCGGGGGCAGAAAAAAACACGCCCTCATCTGAACACACCATTCCACAGGACAGATCCCTCTCTCTTCCTCTCTCTCTCTCTGTCTTTTGCTGTGTCTCTCTAGTCTAATTCTGTATCTCTCTCTCTCTCTCTTAGATTTTCCCCTTTTTCCTAATTTTCTGTAACCTTATAACCCCCATTAGTATGTTCTATGTTTATGTTTTTATTGTCTGATTTACACCAAATACCACAAATGGTGGCTAGATATGTTCATCAATAAAATCAAATAGTGGCTTAAAATAAGAAACGGTGGGCATCACTGTTGTGTTCAGGCTAAAGAGAACCAAGTTGACTCCACAGAAACCTAGCTGAGATTATTTGTTGTGACATTATTGCTAATGTTTATGCTGTAACTCAGAATACTGTAAATTATTATTGACCGTGCGCTCACCTGGAGGTGGCGATCTCCACCTTCGTCCTGGCGATGGCAGCTGCCCTGATCGCTCCTTCTACAGCACGCTCCACCTTCTGTTTGGTCTTTGCATTTTTCAGTGGAATAAGCTGCTTCTTGATGCCCCTAACCAGCACGTTGTTCTTGTACTTGCCCTCTTCACGGGTGCCGTCTGGGAACACGGTGCAACCGTAGCCATGGCGTTTGTTGTTGGCCCACTCACCCTCGTACTTCATGCCGTTGGAGCGCTCGCTGATGCCGAAGCCACTCCGCTTGTCGTTTTTCCACTCTCCCATGTACGACTCGGTGGTGGTAGCATCCACGTTGTCCTCAGTCAGAGCGTTCTCATCGTCCTCCCCGAAGCTAAGTGTGGAGTTGGCGTCGCTTGAGCTGATGCGGCTCATGGCGGCGTCACTTCGTGCTGAGCTGCGCTTACTTGATATAGACGAGCGCGAGTCAGACTTCCTCAGCTGCCTCAGGCTACCGAACAGCGAGCCACGCCTGAACAGACCTTTTTTCCTGCCTGAACTAAGCTCACCATCGCTGTGGACATTCAGGACGAAGCCTCCACGTGTCCCGGCCGGACTCTCTGTGGAACGCTCGTTGAGGACGGAGCCATTACTCTGCTCGCTGCGCAGGGAGGCCAGGGAGGTGCGCAACGGTGAGCGGATCACTGCAGCCATACCGTAAGGAACGCTCTGTCTCACACCGTAACCGTGACGCATCCCACCCATCCATTGGCCCTGAAACGTACCTGTCAATTACACAAACACACACAGGCCTTAAACTCCATCTGTGTTAAAAAACACCTTACCAACGTACGCACCCCTTTGTTAAAAAACTGTTTACGCAAGTCACAAAAATTATATAGCAGGTATTATAAAAACAAGAGTGTATTGAAAAGCATCTAGCTGCATCATGGGAAATAATATATAGCAGCTTTATACTGATGCTGATCTCAGAAAAGAAGACAGCATGTGTTAGCATGTGTCTGTATTAAACTACGTCTAAAAAAGAGAATTGAATAGATAAAAAATGTATTATTGATAGTTCATACATCAATAAACATACTATAAAAATATGAGGTTCATAATGCTGTCCTATATAATGACATACTATTGACTGTTCCCTGACATGTACTATCATATACAATAATTTAATTAAAAATTCACCAGGAGGAAAATAAACTGGTGCTCGTGACCCCCAGATCTCCTTAAAAGAAAGCTATCTACATGAGGAGTAAAAGTGGTAGAAGGTGTTGGACTGCTAAATAAAATATTGTAAGATCAATCCCCAGGACCACCAAGCTGTCACTGGCCCTTGAGCCCCAAAATGCATCTGCTTAAGGACATTTTTTGGAAAATAATGATTTAGAAGTGATACCAGTCCACGAGTATCACTTCCTGTTCATATTTTTGACGGATAAAAATAAAGCCCAGGTTGTAATAATGTTATAGTGACAATTAAGCCCAAACGTCTGGTGACAAGGAGTTTTATATGAACAAATGCTAACTCTCATGTGTAACAGGAGCTGTGGAATGACGTGTGATGGGGCGGACGGACGTCGCTGCCATATCTCTGTCCTGAACACACAACGCTATTTTAAAACATGGAAGTAATCTGAGCCATGGAGGAATCTGCAGCTTAAGCCAATTATAACCCTGCTTTAATCACAAAACACGCTTCATGTTTTCCGCTAGAATGAGCAGACGGCCCTTACACCCCTGCACCTTGTTGATAACGTCCCGGGAGAGTTGACTACAGAGGAAGTAGATCTGTCAAAAATCTGACATTTTTGTTGGTGATCCAAAGCGAAAACAAGCCAGGACTAGCTCAGGTTTATATCAATGCACTCTGATATGCTAGTCTTTCTCATAGCAACAGCCCATTTACACGGATTTGTACATGTGTTTCCAGTGTCAGTGCTTACATTTACATTTATGGCACTTGGCAGACGCCCTTATCCAGAGTGACTTACATTTATCTCTTTATTTATACAACTGAGAAATTGGGTGTTAGGGGCCTTGCTCAGGGGCCCAGCATTGGCAACCTAATGGTGCTTGGAATCAAACCCCAATCTTTTAATTAGCAGTCCAACACCTTAACCACTGAGCTACCAATTTCCCCAGTTCTGCTTAACCTAAATCAAACGTTGATGTTCTACAACACTAAATATTTCGACTATAAATAATAATAATAAATAATCTTTAGTAACCCTCTGTAGTATTAGAGAAACTATCACATAAACTTCAACAATCTGCTGAACCCAAACGAGGGTCGAGGCTGATCTTCGGCTCCATGTTGCTCCACAGCAACTCTGATCTGAGGTGTAGCAGATATTACTATTATTAGCCATGACCTCTACGACTGAATGGTCCGAATCCAATGCCATAGATCATACAACACCAGCAACTCAATGTACAGTGCGTATGAATACAAGCCAGGGGACTGACATGATCCCTAAATATGTCTCACATAGCCAGGAAAAAATTCAGTTCTTACACGTTTATATAAACATACAGTACAGACTTCAAGGGTGTAATATTAGATACTGTATGTAGACTGCAGACACCGAATAAATAGACTCATACAGACCCTCATCCCACTTCTACACAAACCAGGCATTATACACGCAGTATTCTGAGTTTTTTACCAATCTAAAAACTATAAAAATTAAGACCTGTTACACACTTTTTATAAACATATTATATGCCATTATATTCATTTATATGTTATTTATTGCTCATTATATAGACATGCCTTTATATGTTTATAAGTAAATAACATATAAAGGCATATAGTGACATATACTATGTTTATAAAGCCTGTGTAACACGTCCTAAGTCTTTATAACAATGTATATCTGTTATAGTCTATAAATTGTTAGTCTTATATTTACGTGTAATGCAGTGATACAGAAGATTATACAGTCCTACATGAACACTATGCACTCTTACAATCACATGATGTCATAGTTCTTATATGTAGCCTTATATGGGGTATTATGGTGTACTGTAGCCATATGTAGTCTTATCACTCACCCTTCATTTAAACTGAATTAATTAAAGTCTTATTTCTATTCACTTTTATAATTTTGCCATGGATGAAGTAGTCTTATTTGCAGTTTTAAAATCAGTTTTATGTAGTACTCTATGTAGCATTATGTAGGATTATAAGTCTCTAATATGTAACCTTAATGATATGCAAATTATATAGTCGAGTATGTAGTCTTATATATGCAATATCTTAATGTCATTATTATGTAATCATATCAAGACTTGATATTCTGTCTAGTATGAAGACATATAATGCATAATGTTATACTATGACCTTGCATTATTACTTTTATAATCCTTTGATAAACTCCTATGTAGCCTGATTTAGGCTATGCAGTTGTATATGCCATCATGTACTAATATGTAGTGTTATACAGAATCTGATGTATAGCCTTAATGAGTTCTATGTAGCCTTTAATAAGCTTAAGAATGACATGTATAGGTTTAATATGTAATATGTCGTTTAATGGTTTATATGCTATTTATATGGTAGTCTTACATGCAGTGGCAATAACTTATCTTATATGAGATGTTCATAGGCTTATGTAGGCTTTGCCACTTCATATGCAATAATATAAATTTTATTTACACTTCTATGGATTTATATGCAATACAGTCGAATGCTATCCAATATCCAGTCTTGTGTTTTTTTAAGTGAAATTATATATAGCTGTTATGTTAATTTACGTTACCTAATATGGGCTTATATGTAGCTTTATATAAAAAACATAAATTCATTTGTCATAACAATGTTATTTTGTGTCCTGCCATCTTATGTACATTGCAGTGTTAATATAACACATTCCAGTGTTTTTATAGCCTTATTCACTCTAATCTGTTTCAAACCTCAAAGTTCAGTATTATATTAATCATTATTATTACATAAAATATTTATTTTAATGTTGCATAAGGCTACATATAAAGACATTACGTAAGATTATATATTAATATTGCAAAGCATTTTAATAACACTGAATAAAGATTTTATGTAATAATGATTATTATAATAAAAAAAGTAATAATAACAAGACATAAGGATATATAGGACGCTATATATCCTTACGTATTTAGTCACATGACTTTAAGCCTGCCTTCTCTAATATATTATTATTATTGATAATTATTTAATGACCAATTTTAAAATTCTCAATTAGGAAATTTAAATAAACTTTGAATAAATTTGAATAAATTACCAATATTTCATATTCGGTTTTGGGATGTTCTGCAGTATGCAGTCCTATAAAACCCTATGTCGCCTTGTAATATCTATCACGGCTTATATAAGCTTATATAAACTTCATAAGACTCACTTACATACAACTTAGTTACATAAATTCAGATACGGCCTTATGACGTTTTATAAAGTATTTATGACACGCCATACACGAGCTTATGTAAATTAGTCATATGACTCACGTAGTCTGCCTTCTGTGATACTAAAAATATGAATATTTAGTCTTACATAAAGTCTTTGGAGTAGCCTTATATACAACCACAAATGTCGTCTTCTAAAGTCTTTATGACGTTTTATAATGCAGTGCAATGCATAGACATTAGGGAGCCTCAGGTGTTTGGAAACTCAGCCGCTGAAACTCACCCCCGTCCCCGTAGGTCTCGACTCCGTAGCCGTCCTGCAGCCCGTTACTCCACGTGCCCTCGTACCTGGCGGAGGTGTTGAGACTTTGGCGCACACCGTAGCGCCCCTTCAGCCCGTGACTCCACTCCCCCCGGTAAAGCCACCGTCCCTTGGCCTCCACACCGAGCCCGTGCCTCTTGCCCTGCGCCCAGTGGCCCTTGTACGTGTTGCCGCTGGGCCACGTGTAAACGCCGACCGCCTCGAAGCCGTTGCGCCATGAACCCGAGTATTCGCCCTGGCCCTTGGGGCCGGTGCAGACGCCGTGCCCGTGGGCTTTACCGTCCGCCCACCCTCCGCAGTACGTTCCGCCATCGTCGAAGTCGAACCGGCCGCCCGTCATTCAGCTTCCAACAACAAAACAAACCCCACGCGCCTCGGTGGCTGTGTCGTAGCTCGGTTATTCAGGCTCGAGTGTTTGAAATAAACAGATGAATTTTGAGAAAGTGGTGCCTTAAAAACGGGGACAGGATGTTATACGCGCGCATCTGGCTTGATGTCGGTGGAGGGAAGCGCACGCGCACACCGGAGGCCGCACGCGCTGTCAGCGCCGTTATTCGCTTTATGTTCCTCTCTCTCTCTCACCCCCAGAGCGCGAGCGAGGAGGAGAGCGGAGCACCGACCAAAAGTAGTGATGAGGGAAGACTCGTTAACGAATCGGTTCCTTTTTTTAAAATGATTCTTTTCAGGTGAATCATTTTAAAAATCGATTCTCAAGCACTAATGAGTACAAAATAATTACTATTTTATCTATAACTTGTCAAAGCAGCCTTTAACCCTTTCTAAAGGTAAATCACTTTCACCAATATAACATGGAAGTATGTACAGAGTGAATCACTGATTTAATTCATTCTCTGTTCCTGAATTTTCTAGAATAGACCTGGAACAATTCCATTACCGCTGGACCTTCAGGTTTTACTGAAAAGTGGGGTTAATGTTATAGAGCTTCTTTTTTGTTTTGGTAATTTTAAGTAACAATAACTTATTGTGGTTGGACATCAAAATATAGTTTTCATAATTCTATTATTAATTCCAACAATTTTTATACTATTTGATAATGAGCAGATTATTTTATTTTCAAACATTCCATAAAGACGCGTCAGTTGTTAACTATTAACGATGTTATAAGCCTAATAACTTTAGTCTAAGTTAATACAGAATAATAGAACCCCTAACTCTTAACCTCGTGCCTCAGGCACTACTGGAACCCCGACAGGATTTTAAAAGCTATGAGTTAATACTTTAAAATTTGTTGAAAATAATGGGTTTATTGTTAAAACATTTCCTTTTTCCATGCATGTAGGGGTAATAAAAGATTTACCTCGGCCACAATCTCCAATTCTAACACTTCTCCAGATGACCAGCAGGAGGCAGTAGTTATACTGTCACTTTACAACCACAAACTTAAATGTTTTGTTGAGATTTTATGTATTAGACCAACACAAAGTAGCAATAATTGTAAAGTGGAACGAAAATGATATAAAGTTTTCATAATTTTATGCAAAAAGTGTGGTGTGCATTTGTATTCAGCCACCACCACCCCCGACCCTTATGTCTTTCTTTTGAAAATTGATTTTTTTTTCTTTCATACAGCTAAATTTGTGGAGTACACGGATTTTAGTTGTCCTGTGGGCAGAGTCTCTTGTCTGCTTCTCTGACCAGTCCTCTCCTTGCTCTGTCTTTCAGTTTAGGTGGGTTGCCATATCTTGGTAGGTTTGCAGTTGTGGCATACTTTTTCTATTTCTGGATGATGGATTGAACTGTGCTCCTTGAAATGTTCAAAGCTTGGAATAATTTTTATAATCTAACCCTGCTCCTCCACAACATTATCCCTGACCTGTTTATCCCTGACAACTTTATCCCTGACGGTGAGTTCCTTGGTCTTCATGATGCTGTTTGTTCACTAGTGTTCTCTAATCAACCACTGAAACCTTCACAGAACAGGTGTTTTTATACTGAGACTAAATTACACACAGGTGGACTCTATTAACTAATTAGGTGACTTCTGAAGGCAATTAATTGCACTGGATTTTATTTAGGGGCATCAGAATACAGAGGTTGAATACAAAGACCACACTTTTTAGATTTTTATTTGCTTAAAACTTTCAAAACCGTGTATCATTTTCGTTCTACTACACAGTTATAAATAAATAAAATAAATATTCAACTTCATTGTGTAAGGTACATGTACAGAGCCAATGAAACGCATTTTTCACATATCCCATCTTAGTAAGTTGGGGTCAGAGCGCTGGGTCAGCTATGATGCAGCATCCCTGGAGCGGGAAGGGTTAAGGGTCCTGCTCAGGGACCCAACAGTGGTTGGCTTGTACCCAAGTGTTTCTGGTCTTCAGATCAGCAACTCAATCATTTGGTCCACCTTCTGCCCCCAAAACAGAACAACACCTTGAACATGGCTGCCGAAACCCGGGATCGAACCAGGGACCTTTAGATCTTCAGTCTAACGCTCTCCCAACTGAGCTATTTCGGCTGGCTATGATGTTTATTCGGTTATGTGCTAACTTGTGTTGGTCTATTACATAAAATGTTAATACATTTAAGTTTGTTGTTGTAAGGTGACAAAATGTTCAAGGGGTATGAATACTTTTATAGTACTATATAATGTACCATATTAACATTGGCACCAAATTTAAATGAATACAAACGCAGAAAGCGATGCCTCTAACCAAAACCTTCTCATTCACCTGATTCACTATTGTCACTTTTTTCTAAAGCTACAGAAAAGCAAAGTAAAGACACAGACACAATCACGGACAGGGACGCCGCTAGCAATTTGAAAAGAATATGAAAATATGAAAGAATATGAGGTTGGACCATCTGCCACACCCATTTCACACTGTTACTACTAACAAAACAGACCTAAGGGGGGGGGGGGGCTTGTGCTATATCTAAATATAGCACAAGTGAGCGTCTGTTAAAATAACTTCGAGCTATATATTTACACTGTCATAAAATGTATTTGAGGCCAAGGTATTAGAGGCATTTGTGGTGGCAAGACTAATTTCATACGCATCAGCTGCCACTCTGTGGCCACGCGCTTCAGGAAATACTCTACATTTATTTTAAAAAAAATATCTTGAACTGTGCATGATTTATTCATTTATTAAATCATCATTCATGCATTCCTGGCTTTATATTTTTTAATGCCGCGCGCATGCAATTATTTTCCGTTATCGTGGTGTAAATCTTTGCACGAGCTCTCTCTGTGATTGAACTGCACTAACAGCGAATGAAAGAAATCAAATGTCACGACTCGATTCGCGATTGTTCAAAAGAGTCGAATCGAATGAAATTTGTGAATCATCTTTGGTCCAAAGCGGCGCCAGAGGCATCTCATTGATGACGTCGAATTCGCTTTTCCCCGCCCACTATGCGCTGTTAAAGGGGCTCGTAAATGATTGTAATGTTTTACCGGAAAAGGTGCGCGTGCAGAAACATCGCTCCCGAGTTCATGTTCGGCGCTCGGGACATTTCTGGTTGCCAGACTGCGTCTTCTGCTTCTCTGCTGTGACGTCGGAAGTTTGGTCTATTTTTGTGATTTTATTTCAGAAGGATTTAAGATCATTGTTGAAACTTTGTACCCGGAGGTGGATTTAAAGTCTAGATTTTATCAACTTTTATTAAACAAATCCAACTTAAAATAAAAAATTATCTTTGATAGAATCAATAAAATGCAGCTAAGAAAAGAAAAACTAAATCTGGCAACTCTATAATATAAGTTTAATTTAGATTGGTACAATATTCATCCATCCAACAGAGAAGAAAGAATCAGGAGAACTCAGGGGCACAAAACGGGGGGACACCCAAATCACCAGCCCACAACCACACACACACACACACACACACACACACACAAACAAACAAACTATAACAGATGCAGGTACCCACCTAAGGGTGCCAATAATTGTGCTATATGTAACCGTATAGTAATAATATTACTATTTTTTCAAACAGAAACATATACACATAGCCACACACACACGCACGCACACACAAACACACACACGCACACACACACAGAGCTATTTGCAGTTGTCGTTACAGATCAGAGGTTAGCTGCTGAAAGACAAATGAACTTGTGCTGCTCAAAAGGTGACAAAGAACGTCATAAGATCTCAGAATAGAAACTGAGATCCACTGGGAGCCGGACGTTCTACTGAACTCTACAACAATGTGGACACACACATACACACAAACACACACATTTCCAGCCCATGGTGCTGGTGTTTGATCTCTTGTTGTTATGCTCTTATATTTTTCCAGATCATAATTTGACACTATGTGTGTGTGTCTTTGTGTGCATGTGTTTATGTTATTTCTGTCTAGATAATTTGTACCAAACAATGCACAGAAATGAAATGATTAAGTAAACGAGTAAAATGAGCCGAAGAACCTGACTTCACTGAATTGGGAAAAAAAGGATCAGTTTTAACTAATTAATGCAAAATTATAATTAACATAAAAAGTAACAAAGTTTGGGAAAATATGCATAATAATTTATGTTAATTTAACTTTATGTATTTATTTATTTATTTATTTATATTTCTACTAAACCAGCTTATTTATTTCGAAACTAATTTATTTTGCCATATTTTAAAAAGTCCCTCTGTTTACTAACCCTCAGTTTGTTTTTTGGGCTGACAACTGTACAACTGTACAGCTGAACACTGCAGCTAAATTTGGCCACAATATTTATTTTTTAATCAGTGGTAAATGGTGCCAAAACTGTTAGTAAGACTGTAAATAACTGGTGATGTATCATTACTGCTAACTAAAATATTAAGGATGTTAATTTTAATAAATGTATGAATGAGATATATGTATAGCATGAATTGGTAAATTATAGGGGAATGAGGTTTCATTATCAGTAATTAAATAATCAAAGTAATCATTCAAATAATTTAATTCAATCATTTGTCAATCTTTTATATGACTCAGGATCCACTAATGCTTCCCTCGACTTGCTGCTAACATACCTGTAGATCAATACAGACTGAAAATTACACTATTTAATTGTGCTATGTAGTTTTTAGCTAGTAACTTTAGATGACTGACATGTTTAGGAAAGTCTGCATGGTCAGGAAATATAAACGACTCAACAATGTGGATATTGATTCATCAGAATCATTTAATTCAGCATATCTTTCGGACTTGTAGTGCTTTGTGAAAAATCCAGACCCGAGTGTGTGTACCTCCCAACCATTAACAAAGTTAAATGATGTTAAATAAGAACAATTTAACTACAAGGAACAATGTTTTTTTCTTTATGCACTTAAAGCTACTTGAAACACTTGAAAATTGATTTCCGTCATATATGACAGGTTGTCTCTCCCGTGGCTTCAGAAGATAGATAAGAGTACATCTTATGCAAAATTCAGATGTAAGTAGTAGTCCATCCAGGAACTTTTGCGTACTGTATTTAACATCTTAAGGATTCTGACATACTACACACCTCGCATACTTGGTTTTGCCTAATATATATTATACTGTAGAAGTATGTCATTTTGGATGGAGCGGTGCGGATCAGTACATGTTTCCGCTTCAATTTTAGCAGAAAAGCTAGGGCTAAAGACACTAGATTTAAGTGGTTTATGTGCCACTGGTCTGTGGGGCAGACTAGACCAGAGCTCCTTGGCATACAGCTCCCCAGACCATCAATGACAGCTGTTGTGACCACAATATGTAATGTCATGAGACCCAAGGGAACTCCCCAGTCGAACATATCCGAATTGTGCCAGGGGCTCGGAGTTTCAATGCAGCCGTGGGTAATTATGACATTCAGCCGGCAATATCTTCAGGTGGGATCCTGAGGCTTCAGACAAAGCTTAAAAGGTCTTATGTTGAGAACCCCTGTGTGAACAAGCTATGATCAGCCAGTTGTCCAAATGATGATGCGCATCCCCCTCGCTCTAAGTGCTAGCAGCGTAGTATTAACATTCTTGGAAAATACCTCCAGAGCCAGACCAAATGGGAGGACTAAGTACTGGAAAGCCTCTTCATCAAAGACGAACCTTAAGAAATGCAGAAATATCTGAATGTGGAATTACACATTCAGATCCACAGAAGGAAACCAGTCTCCATGGCTAATCTAAACCAGGATATGTCTTAACATTAGCATCCTGAAAGTCTACTTGCTCAATCTCAATTAGTAACTGGAGGTTGGGCTCGGACACTCTCTCAGGAGGAAGGTTTTTGTCCTGTAGCGGCTCCTTCACCAGCAGCGAGGTCGGAGACTGTATCTGCTCAGTCTTCCTTCTCAGACGCTGAGAGTGACATGACTTCATCGTCCTACAACTTGTAGAAGAATCAGCATGGCAAGTCCTGCTGTCATCTCATAGTGGAGGAGAGCTTGCCACGCGCCACAACCCAGCAAGTTCTCAGCATGCGGGCCGGCATGTCAGTGCAGGGGCCTTAGCATGAGTACTCCACATTGGCCAGTTACTTTCACGTTAGGGAATGTGAAGGAAATGTAAAGGAAATGTGAAGGTGGGGAAATTTCCGAAGCAGATGCTCCGCAATTTTGAATGAAGCTTTACATAAAACCAAAAATTCTAAAAATGCTAAAAAATTCCATTCTTGTCTCGAGACTGGAGATAATGTTTGCCTTACAATGACATTCGCCACCAGAGCACAAGTAATCGAGTGCTTTAAAAGGAAAGAGTAAGCAGAGACCATAATGTTTTCCACATGCTTTTAGGCAAAATATGTAAACAGACTTTAAGTTTGTCTGGCACCCTGCACACAAGAACAAAATTCAGTTTTGTATTGCAGTACAATTTTTGTTTTTTTAATAAATGACAATATGACTACAAGTAAAAAATTATGACCAGACATGCTGAAGAAACACCAACACTTTAATTCACCACATGGTGTCAGCATCATCTTTTCTTTCTCTTAGTCTCTCTGTTTCAGGTTGTATTTATTCGTCTGTCTCTCAGCACGTCTTCTCTCTGTGGTAAGGGCGCCAAAACACTTGTGACTGTCATCATCACCTCACGCCATATTACCAGGCACATTGGGTCTGTACCCTACCACACTTGCCTTCTGTTATTCTTAAAAAGTGTGTGCTTAATTTCCTGATCAGCATCTTTAAAGGCAGCAGAGATCAAAGCACAGACGCACAGACAGGTAAATAGCAGGATAATTCAGTGTAAGAGCCCAAACACACGCAAACAAACTCAAAATACCAGAAATTCATTGTCACAGGAGAATTTATACACCAAGCCGCATAACAGCCCAACGAGACGCAGGTGGGCCAAACTGGAGCCAGGTGAGCATGGCCATCTGTGCTGTATGGTGCTGGAGCTAAGGAACACGGCAGGGAAAACGGTTTCCGTGACAGCTTCTCAGACGGCGGTTTGGTGTCAGGGTGTGTTTTCTCTCCAGGCATCTGGTTTTAACTCTCAAGCCTCGACCAGACACACACCGCTGTCCTGAACCCCGAGGATGGCGTGTTGAGACGCAAACACACAGCAGATGTAAACAACGCCTGAACTTCTGCAGGTCACGTACAAGCTAAAAACTATGTGCAATTCGATGTGGTTGTGTTTCCATAATCAGTCATCATGACGTACTGAGATGTTCATGAACTGTCACAGGTTAAGAGCAGAATAAAAACTTCAATACATTATGTAAAATACTTTTATAGTTTTATCCATTTTAGGTACATTTTTAATCTTTTGTAAATTGAGTCCAGTTTTTCTCTCAGCTCTAATCCTTCTCTAATCCTTTGCTCCCTCAGCAGTCTCTCTCTCTCTTTATTCTCTCGCCACCAATTTATCCTCAGCTGGTTGCGTTCCTGAAAAACCACGAAGAAGTTTAAACTCCTTTGATTAATACAGTACGCTCACAATGGAGACTCCTTACATACATTCCACACTTCTTCTCACAAAAAAACTTTAACCTGTGTGTGAATTAATGTAAACCTGTGATGTGCAGTAGGTTTTGGATTTAGAGGAAGATAGTCCATCGCTTCTTCTCTGTGTCTCTCTTTTTTTATCACTTTCTTTCAACTCTGTCATATCGGCTAGGAGAATTATGTGGTAGAGAATAAGCTCATGCTTTAATGTGAGATGTTAGCATTGATATGATTAAGAATAGGTTATCTAGCATTTTAGCTGTATTAAGCTTTGTTAACATAATACAAGCAGTAGTAATATTCTGCACTCTTGCAATGTGTCTTCAAATGGTTCAGCACACTAGGCCAGTGTAATAACACTCTGTACCACTTATAGAATAGTTTTACATCTGTGTGTGGTCAGTAATTTTGTATTGAAATGCTATATATGGTCATGTGTATGCTTAGCATACAGATAATTGGGAGTCCTGGAGTGATTTCAGGACATATTTGCCATATTTGTGTATGTGTGTGTGCGTGTGTGTATATATGTGTGTGTGTGGATTGAACACCGCTCACGAAAATGCCTTGAAATTGCAAACCATACTTTATTAATGATGTCATTAGTTCTGAGAGGAATATTTTTAAAAAATAGCAGCTGGAGGTCTGTGCCAAATCTCTGCTAGTCACAAAGACAGCGGGTTCTGAGAAGATCAGGTTTGCTCTGTATGCAACTTGATGTAGGACCAGAACACAGGGGCGTGCTCTATTAATCACAACTCCATCATCATCATCGTCATCATTAGGGCTGTGGATTGACAAAGGACTTACTATACGATACATATATCACAATACTGTATATATACAAAGCATTGCAATACCTTAAAAATAATTTTACAGAAGGAAGGCAAATGGCTATAAATGCAACAAACACAAAGTTGGACACGCCTTTATTTTTTCCACTAAGTTTGTTTCTGAGACAATGGTAGTATGGAGTACTGAAGTAGGAGCGGAGGAGGAAGTTATTTGACACGTACTGACGGTTTTACTTAAATATTATTGAAAACATAACATATAGTATAGTTTAATATGTAATGTAAAAATGTATTGATATTAGAGGTTGGAATATCGGTTGGAACACTAACAAATAAAAAATTATCGCAATAGTTAGTATCAATATTTTTACACAGCCCTAATCATCATTACCATTAATAACTGTTTCAAAACTTTGAACTGATAAAAACAGAGTGTGTCTACAGAGTTTGTTCCATTGTTGTACTGTACTGCCTAATTATTATCAAGCAGATAGAATCTAAATAAAAAAGCACCATAAGAAATCTGTTTATTGTTTGTTTCTTCTGTGATATCCAGGCTGAGATTTGAGATCCAGTGGATTTGCAACGATTTTTCCAGCAAGGACATCTGACGAGTGAAATCATCCTACGCTTGCACTGCTCACGTTCTCCTTAAGCTCCTTAGCCTCCGACTACCATAAACACAAACGTTATCATCAGGGTTTCATTAAGATCACAAATTCCCACTGATGGTTTTATGAGTGCACAGATTTTAGGTAGGATTAAGGAGTTACGAGTTGGTAGAGATAAATCAGCGTCTGAGGTCTGAGGTTGAACTCGAGTTGCTGGGGTGTGTGGAAAGGAGGTCATGGTCACCAGGACAGTAAAAGGAGGTGGTAGAATAGTTCCAACTGGAAAGAGTGATGTTAGTGGAGAAGAAAGCTAAAAACTTTGGATATGATTTTAAATGCAGTATGAAATGTATGATAATTAATTAACAGTTGGCTAATAGAAGTCTAAAAAGCTCTAAAGAGACTTTGTGGTAGATAGTAGTATTTTCAGATTTCCCAGTTTGCTAGAAAACTGGAGTGAAAACGCAATTCGCAAACCCAAATCTTATTTCTGCTTCTATAAATGCCAAGTCCACCAGCTGCACTGCCCTAAAATGGAGCTGAAACATTCAAATAGCAGTTTATGTCATTGAGTTGGCTGAGCTGGAGGTCATGTCTTACGGTGGTCGGGGAAATCCGTCAAAAAGAGAGTCAAGTCTTTAATCACGCACTTTTTTTGGAAAATCGCTGACATCAGAGATTAAGAATACACGTACAGAAAATTAACCCTTATTCGGGTTTTGTCAAGCAACAACTGCAGTAAAAACAAACAATCCTTTGTTTCACAGGGATGTTTACACACTTTCTGGGCTCCATGTTCCAGTAATCAGTGGTGTTCTTTATCCCCCGAGGCTCTGATTATGAGCATGTCTGCTTAATCAAGCAGATTATTTTGGCCAGAGTTTATGCACAAAGACAGACACTTTCATCATTTAGCATCTGTATTTGAACATTTTTAACAAATTTAATTTAATTTAGCACACATGTTTCTTAGACAAAAGATTTATTTTATAGAACATAGTGGAAAAAAAGTGTGATACTGAGGGATGAATTACAGGCAGATGATTCACTGGCTCACTTACAAGATGATGATAGATGATGAATTAGATAGCTTATAAAAATGCTAAGGTTTCTAGATTAACACTAAATTATTTAAAAAAGACACCAGCTATTTATGGTTAATTTAAACATAGTTATTTTACAGTCAGGCTAGCAAACAATACTTCATGGGTAGGACTGAGCTTACATCATCAAACTCCACCTACTAGCTAATTCAATTAATTGAATTTTCTTTAAATTATTTCACAACAACTCGACCCTCAAGGAGTTAACTTATGCCTTTTTCAGCCTTAGAGTTTGTTTAAAGAAGATTAGCAAAAGATCACAATGCTTTCATCACAATCAGTCTAATGGAATAACTCTGTACTGTACTTGTCAAACCATCGTGATTGCACTGATTAGCGTCATGGCTTTCTGAGTCATCTCCTGAGAAATGAAATGAAATGTGAAATAACACTTCTCCTCAGCTTTGGCCTGGATAGTAATTTCGCCTGCCAGATCCTGAAATGTTGTGTTGTTGAAGCCAGCCATTATGATGAAGAGAAATGAACCCCACGGCCACGGTAAACTCCGGCCAGAGGAAACCGAGCGCCAAAATCTACGGTCATTTACCTCCAAACCCTTAAATGGAAACAAATTACAAACATTTACAATTAAATTCCTATTAAACGTTTAATAACACAGATCGTCTAATGTTAATTAAAGCTGCTATGAAAATGTAAGCTTTCTCTTTAGTTTATGCTAATTTCACTTCAGATTTAACAAACACTAGTTTTAGCCTGTAAAGTAATTTTTCATACAATTACATGTGTAATGTTTTATCATTAAATTAGTTTTTCTTCAGTTTATACAATCAGGTTCATGGACCGCTCATATTTCTGTATTAGTGTTGCACAGCCAACAATCTTAATTAGCCTTATTGCAGAGCACTGGACTCGTACTTTTCACATAATTCTTCACAGTCAAGGTGTTTGTGTTTAAGATGTTACAGTAACACGTCAGGTTTATCGTACAGGTTTGTGTTGGCTGTAAAGGAGTGTAAAACAAGAGAGTGCTCAGTGAAGCGCCCTCGATAAACAGCCTGAGTCAGTTAGCGCATGTGTGTGTGTGTCGATCTTTCGAGCCAAACATCTGTTCCTGCTGTGAGCAGCTGTTCAACAAGCTAACTGATGTTTTGTTATTGTAAATATATCACCACTTTTGTAAAACAGAGCTACATTTTTGGTGAAAGTGAACACAAGCAAACACCGGAGCTGAAAAGGTCTCTCAGAAAAATGAATGTGTTAAACAAAACCTGACGAAATGTCTTTTTTTTTGTTAGTGCTGTGTTTAAATTAGAGCTAAGGTGGTAGTTGTAGCTCCTTAATAAACCAGACATAAGACTATGATACTGAAATTCTGCTCTTATATTATTATTACAATGAAACAGTTTATTAGCAGTTAGCTAGGTTTAGGAATATTAAATTATATCCTGTAATTTGTCATAAGTGCAGTGTCTTGTCTATGATATTATCCATTGATTACAGCTAGCAGCAAAGCAGAAAAGCCTGTTCATAGTGTTGATATTAAATGTTTTTTTTTTTTTTTATCAGACATGTGTGTGATAATGATGTAACCCTCTAAGGGACTTGCGTGAGTGTGGGTTCAACACTAAACTGAAACCTATGATGAGATTTTTGGAGTTGTTGCTCTGCAGCTGGACTGGAAGAGGGTTTTGGCCTGATGCTGAGTGTCAGCAGCACCTCAGACCAATGAAGAGGCTTCAGAGATGCTACACAGAGCTTTATGACCAGATCGATCTGAGTGCAGAAAAGTCTGACAAGTGCAGTCTTAACAATTTTTAATATACTCACATTAGCGGATAAACAGGTGCTGGGTTAATTTTTTAAGATATAAATACATTAGCTATAAGTAGAATCCTGTGAACTGCTGCTGTGATCACAGGTTTGTCCTAATGCACTGTGTACATTTAAATCCCGACAGAAACAGGAAATAAATCTCAAACTTGCCCTTCTGCTGAGGCCAGCGTAAAATTGTTGTTTAATAAAATTTTAGATTTTTACAGAAACAAGAAAGAGTGTACTTTGTTTGTACTTTGGTTTCGGTTTCAGCAACGTTTGGTTTATTTTGTGCTGATCGATATCTTTATTTCATTCTCTGAATGTGGTGAGGTTTAAATAAAGGCAAGGTGCCATAATCCAATTCTATAAAATTAAAAGCAACACTATTGATCATTTTCTAATTTAGTGTTTTTTACCTGTGTTTTGGTCAGTTACCCGGATGTGGGGCCATATAGAATATACAATGTTTAGATCAGGCTTCCAAAACAGAGAGCACATTCTGTTCTTTACACCATGTGACTTTAGCCATTCGTTTAGAGCAAAAGTCTACTAAACCTCTCAATTCAAGTTATATTTTCAGACGTTATTAAACACACCTGGGGCCAAACCTTGTATTTGGTGTAATGGGTGTAATAGGTGCAATCACTACACTCAACTAGCTATGAGAAGTGCCTAGCATGGTAACTACAGATAACATGAGCCTAGCTAAGGACTGTGTAGATTCAGTGCATGAATCTGTAATTTTTCACCATGAAACATTGATCGTGGTTTGGTAGTCATTGCTTACATGCATTACACTAAATTTATGAAGCGACATGCTAGCTATCGAGAAAGTCAATATTACCTTATCTCTCGGCCACCTTACGATTATAAATTGTGAACCAGTAGTGCACCAATAAGAAACCTGAACACAGCCTAATAAGCTTAAAAGTACAGGACAGAAAGTAAAAAAATGTACACATAAGGTCTAGCTTCTTTCATCTTGCACCACAGAATGTAAGCCCGTCTGATATTCAGGCTCGTGTCTGATCGCTCTCCATTTTTCTTCTCTTCACTTAAAAAACCCTCTTTGGTGTCTTTGCTGGCTCGGCCATGGCATTGACTTTCATATGAAACTTGCAGATAAAATTTGTTTTGTTTATAATTAGCTATTGGCTAACTCTACCCAGACTTACAGTAAAATATGTGATGTATGCTGTGAAACAAGTTACACTTTTACTGCCAAGAAATAAACGGGGCTATGAGTGAACACAAAACTTACAGAGTGTGGTTGTAGCCTGTAACAGGCTGGTCAGGTATCAGCGCCGGTAACATTTGTCAAGTTAAAAGTTGTTCTATCACTGAAATAATTTGGAGACATTATTTTAAGGTCGAAAAACAACATAGTGTTGCTTTAAATAAACACATTTACCCTATACATAGCATCAACATGTTTAATCAGTTTATATGGAAAGACATCCATCCCTGTAAGTAAACTATTACTATGGAAACAGTACCACATTGCAACCAGGACTTTACTGTAAACAGTCAGAGCTACATTTAGTGGAAAAATAAATAAGTCCTCAACCAATCACAGTGTGGTGTTTACAGTTTCATCCTTCAGTATTTCCCCTTATCATACTGTATGTAGCATAAACTGATTTGCGATAGAGCAGTGAGTCATGTGTATCGTGTGATTAATTAAAGGAACGGGTCGGGTTGTCCAGAGTTTAGAAGAACAGCAGAGAGAGGAGGAGTGTAAGTAAAGGACGGAGTGCACTGAGGTCATACAGACCCGCGTCACACCGCATTTTCTGCCAGGCTTCACATGCCAACAAAAACTCTTCAGTGCACTTCAGATCTAAAACAAAAGAATAAGTGCATAAGGATAACAAGTGTGTCCTGGAACACTAAAACGGCAGAGATGCTAACCACCGAGAGAAACAGGACTGGTTTTGTGCATGCAGTATGCGTCTTAAATACACTCCAAATCCTCTCCTCTTACACTGGCTGAAATTTTACAAAAGGAAATCAGATATATGACATCACTACTGAGTGCTGCTCTTTATTTTCATTAACTTGCTCTGATACTCTATTGTTACCATAGCAACAGCGATGAAACATTATTTTGTATTCTATTCTATTCTGAGGAACCTTTATTCATGTAGTTTAATACTTTTTTCCTTCTTCATGCACTATATTTTAATATGCAACTACGATTTTATTTATCTCATTCATCAAAGCTCTAAACAGGTTGACTGAAGTGCACTTGATCCAGGTAGCAGGGAGGGACTGGGTGCACCTTCAGCCAGCTTCCCCACTATATAAACAGCAATGGGCTGGAAAAGACTGGGAGATTTCAGCAGTGAGAAAAGTGCAAAAGAAAGCAGTGAGTACTCAGTTCAGCAGATCAGCAGGTTTTCAGGGGCTTTTTAAAGGGTAAGAGCACTGCTTCATGATGACCCAGCCTCGCATTTGGTTTCAATTTACTACTTTTATAACGTCTTGCATTTAAATCAAGCTCGAGCGCTGTGCAGATTCCTCATGTCTAATGTTGTCGCTGTGATTTCAGGAGACTAACCAGAGAACATGAGGAACATTTTTATCAGCACGGTTCTCCTATGCATCGCCAGTCTTGCTGGTGCACGGACGGTAAAAATTGGGACCGATTTACCGTCAAGCGGAAACGCGAGCGATGCAGTGCAGATGCAGGATTCGGTACCGATGTCAGCGATCAAATTGAGAAGGAAGCGATATATTTCTCAGAGTGACATGTTGACCATCGTCGATTATCACAATCAGGTGCGAGCTCGAGTGTTTCCTCCAGCAGCCAACATGGAGTACATGGTAAGTGATTGAAACTGGGAGTTAACACGTGTTAGGATTAATTTATTATTCATCATTTGGCTCATGCCCTTTAAGAGATTTTTGTAAGCATGATAATAAGTAATTACATAACATGCTTATAAACATTATTCTCATTCAAGGGCTAACATTTTTCGTTAACTCTGTTTATTAATAGTTATACTAAAATAATATATATTAATATAATTTTTGTATTTGTAATTTTCTAGTTTACATCTGTGGTTTCTAAAATCACAATTGCTATGGGATAGGATCTGAAAACAGATTTGATTTTAACATTTATGTTGCGAAATCCAAACTAGAGATTTAATTAGCAATAATTGCTGTACTGGATGCCATTTTTGTTAAATTTATATGAATTATTCTAAAACAAATACTTATTTTTAGAATGAGTATTTATAAAAAGAATATTTGCCAAGAATAAATGTGGTTAATAAATTAAAAATCAAATAAAATTGCACATTTAGCTTTTATGTTATCGAAGTTTATTACTTTTTTTAATTCTCTAGCCTCGAGTGGCGGTCTGTGGTCGCTATGGTAACAGTTACTGGGGGGGGCGTGCGGTTGTGGTTGGATTGTAGGTGGCGCTAAAATTTTAAATTAAAGCTGTGATTGGATAATTTATGGCGCGAAATTAAAAACATGAATTTGATTGGATAATGAACAGATTCCGGTTTTCTCCGCGAAATGTACGTATGACGTAAATGCAAAGTCATGTAATATCACTTCTACTGCATATTAAGCTTCATTTAAAAAACAAAAAAACAAACAAATTTTATATGTACAAATGTTTAATATTAAAAATCACTATCCATTGCACAATATTTAAACAGGCGCACTTAGTCTGGCCGAACGCCATTTTGGTTGGCTGTTCTCTCTCCCTCTAGTGGTTAACATTCAGCACTGCAGTCATTCCATGTTTAAATTAGACTGTAGTAAAGATGTCCTTACAAGGCCAAACATATTTTGAACAGGGATCTGGAATGAATGTAAAATTCAATTAGATATGAGTTGTTTTTGTATGAACATGACAGACACAGTGTGCTGTTTGAGTTCTGGGTTAGATAAACACAGTTATTTCCAACTCGGATTAGTGTTATTTATATATTTTCCATCTATATTGTGTCTGTTTGGCCCTCTGGTAGATAAACTTATTGAAGAGTTCTGCTTCAGTCATAGTGATGCTGTTAAAAAGTATATTATTGTTTGTTATTACGGCAGATAAACAACTTTAGAACATTTAAAAGAAAATCATAAAATTAGTTATAATCATATAATGTTTAGACAGTTATAGTTATCTAACATTATTATTATTAATATTAGCTGATATTTCAGGGACGTGTCTGGATTCTCTCTCTTAGGTGTGTGTGTATGTGTGTGTGTATGTTTAGGTGTGGGATGAATCTTTGGCACGTTCAGCTGAATCCTGGGCTGCCACCTGTATCTGGGATCACGGCCCTCCATATCTGCTCCGATACCTTGGCCAAAATCTCTCAGTCCGCACGGGCAGGTGAGTCTTGAGGGAAACTGCTCCAGATTATTATTATTATATTAATTATATCTGTTGTTAGTTACCAGTCAATCCTGCAGCTGGTGAAGCCCTGGTATGATGAGATGAAGGATTATGTGTTCCCGTATCCACACGAGTGTAACCCTACATGCCCTATGCGCTGTTATGGACCCATGTGCACACATTACACACAGGTAAGTGTGTGTTTGTGTGTGTATAACACTTACACTACAGCTAACTGTAATTAAATTACATTTTGATCATAGGTAGAAGCTAGCATACATTGATATAAGTCTATTTAATGCTTGCACACTCTCTCCAGCTTACGTTGTTAATTAATATTCTTGTCTTTAGGTCTTGTCTTTAAGCTTGTTCACCCTGGCTGTAAATGCTTGCTGGGTTTATTTGATAAGACTCTCGCTGTGTTCTGTTCAGATGGTATGGGGGACAACAAACCGGGTTGGCTGCGCAATACAGGTGTGTTACAACATGGTGGTATGGGGATCCGTGTGGAGACAAGCCAACTACCTGGTCTGTGATTATTCCCCAAAGTGAGTGCATTCAAAACTGTCTCAATGGCGCCATCTGGTGTCTCCTTTACTAACCAGTGCCTCCATCAGACTCAGGGGAAATTTATTAATGAAATATAAAGCAAAAGATGTAGTTCATTTTCTCACAGTAAACACACTCAGAGGTTTATCACAAGTTTGTACAAAAAATAGCAGAAAAATTTCAACATTAATAAAACTCCATATTTAGACCTCAGGCCACAACCTCGACATGAGACTTCTACTGCGTTCCTTTAAGTAATGCTGAGAAAGAACTCCGATGATGTCATATGTTCTATTTCGTTATTTTGTTTCCACAGGGGGAATTGGGTAGGTGAGGCACCCTATAAAGTGGGTGTGCCGTGTTCGGCGTGTCCCCCGAACTACGGAGGATTGTGTAGGAACAACATGTGTTTCCCAACAGCTAACTCCAACTTCATGTACTGGTTTAAGTGAGCTGCTGTAGTCGAGTAAACACACACCTGTGTACTCTTGTTGCCTTTTGGTGCTGATGTTATTCTGTATGTATCAATTTATTACTACAGATCATCATATTGATGCTCTTGATAGTACGGCTGTGTGTATTTCTGTGTTCGAGGCTTTGTTTAACGTATCTCTAAATGATTCAGTCCGTTATAGTGATCTGATTTGTAAATACGCATGTTTAGCTGTCATAAGCCTCTATCTGTGTTATAATATCTGTGTCTCT
This sequence comes from Bagarius yarrelli, assembly GCA_005784505.1. NCBI lineage: Eukaryota > Metazoa > Chordata > Actinopteri > Siluriformes > Sisoridae > Bagarius > Bagarius yarrelli. The sequence goes on along the minus strand of VCAZ01000054.1, from coordinate 1,791,605 downwards.
AAACTGGTGGACATGATTTGGCCAAGTAGGATGTGATCCTGGATTAACAATTAACAATTTCAATCAACCAATCATAACCATCTGATGTCATCATTTAGAACAAACCCGCTAATATATTGTAATTGTATACAACATGTATGTACAGTTTAGTTAATGTGTAAACATTTCCCTCACCTTTGTGACCAAAAATTAATGTATGTGTGCGGTAAAATGTATTTAAATGTTCCTGCATGAATAAAAAGTAAAGTAAAGTAAGCGTTTTGTTCAGTATTGATATTAAGTTGTTCCAGAATTAATAAAAGATTCAAAACTGGATTGAGGCGGGTTTGGTTGACACACACTGATGACATCAGATGGTTATGATTGGCTAATAAAAATGTTAAATCAGAATTAACAAAGGATGATCATCCAGGATCACATCATACTTAGTAAAATCATGTTCACCTTGTTTAACTGCAGCATGTGGTGATTATGGGGTAAACGTGGGCAGTAGACACTGTATGTGCTATAGTCCAATAATCCCTTATTGGGGGGGGGGCTGGAACGGTGTTAGTGATACCACAGCAATTATTCTTCTATAACAAAATATCAGGTGTTTTATTCCTCTTATACCACAGTGATTAGCCAAAAAGTTTACTTCAATAGATATTAATAAGGAACTCGTCTTTTCTTCTCGAGTTATTGTTATATTAAATATTGTGGAACGTCTTATTTCTCCTTCTCACTAATGTTATCTTAACTGTTTTTTTATTCTGGCATGTAGAAAACCAAAAATGAGTAACTTTTTTCTGTTAAAATATTTCTGTTAGATTGTGACAAAGCACAAACTCTCGAATTAAGACCCTCTGACCAATCAGAATCCAGAATTCAACAGCGCTGGGAGTTAAAAAAATATAAAATATGACATAACCTCACACACTTGTCCGATGTTCACAGGAAGTGTGTGACAGGTGAAAGCCACAGACATTTGATGAAAATCAGATATAAGAGTTAAAAAAAAAAAGCAAGAACCAGCCTTTACATGAAAATACCATTTTTACATTTTTACTTATTATCCCACTTACAGTTTATATGCAATTGTGTTTGCATATGTAAATTTGTGCTAGTATAAATTAGCAGTTCGGACAGTATTTTAATTACTGTTTCTAGGAAATGGTGCTTTAGTGCTTGACAGGTTTATATTTTTTTTGTATTATTTATTATTAATATACAGTTGAACTCCCTATTTAACTTTGTGCTGATTTTTGCTTTTACTGCTCCGACGTGACATAATTCCAAATCACTGCGAATAGGTCAAGAAAATTATTTGCACAATATTTCTTTTCATTAAAAGCAATTATAAATTAATAAATGAATTAAAGACACTCTTCTAAAATCTTAGCATAATTGACAGTTAGGAAAAAACAGTCTCTTTTTGCTGTTATTTTAATCTCTGGATTACAGCGCCCTCATCTGGACAGACGGTGCAATGTTTCTGTTCAATGTTGACGTTCAGTTGCTGGTGGTGGGGGTTTCACGTTCACACACTCGGGATGCTCAGTAGACTCATCAATGCTCCGAATATGTACATCATTTGGGATTTATTTTATTATTGTATAATTTGTATTTTACTCAATAAAGAAATGCTGTATTCAATAACCAGCATTTCTGTGAGTGTAAATATAAGAATGTTTGTCCTAAGTGTCTCCACGTGTTGATGATGATAAATCAGGTGAGAAAGCAACACATGCTGCACGTCTGCACAAGGTTCGAATCAAACCGTGAGGATCAGAGGTGGGTCGAGTAGTCCAAACCTGTAGTAAAAGTACAGGTACTTATAGAAATATTTACTTGAGTGAAAGTAGAAGTAACAATCTAAATATTTACTCAGTAAGGGTAAAAAAGTATCTGATGACAAAGCTGCTCAAGTACTTAGTTACTAGTTACTTCTGATCTGACTAACATGAAGCAAAACCCCTGAATTTTAAACTACTTGGCTAGTGTTCACATCCCGTCTCCTCCAAAGTCTCTGTTTTGATTATATAAGTCAATTTCAGTCCTGTGATGGACATAAACATCACATCACCTGTCATTTATAATCAAATTACAAACACACACAGATGTTTTTCTAACAGTAAATTCTGTCACTATTTTCTACCTTTTATTTACATTCACAGCATTTAGCAGACATCCTAATCCAGAGCGACATTTATCCTTTTTTTCTTTATATTTGTAACATCTGAGCAATTGGGGGTTAAGGGTCTTGCTCAGGTGTCCAACAGTGGTAACCTAGTGGTGCTGGGAATCAAACCCCGATCTTACAATTAGCAGCCCAACGCCATAACCACTGCGCCACCACTTCCTATTTATTTGCAGTTTCTTCAAAAACATACTTCACTTTCACATTTTATGTTTATGTACATAAATGCAGGATGTCCCAGTTTGCTGTTCAGTTTATTCAGTTTTGTGTTAAATGGAGATGAAAATGTGCAGATGTTTAGAATGAATGTTTGTTCATTAATGTATGTGTGTTTGTAGGTTCACAGGATATTTGTAGTTTCCTGTGCATATGAGGAAAAATATTCGGACAGTGTGTAAAATGTGGTTTTACAATAAAGTGCCTATAGACACCAAATGATTATTATAGTGTCCATTTTGACACTTAATGGTACGTGTTTTTTCTTTAAAGCTGGTATTCTTGTTCGCTGTGATAGCACTTCGTTTTGGTTACACAGCATCCATCACAATATAAAACTATTATTTTTAAAATCTCTGAGTCAAAACATAGACTGGACCTGAGGCCACAGGTAATAATCTGCCTTCGATAACACACACACATACACACACACACACACGTGCGTCCTCCTCTGCTTCGTCTTTCAGCTAAACACGTGCTAAACTTAAGCAGGAGATTCGTAGCAGCCTCTCATAAAGCAGCCTCTCCAAAATCTTACTAATCTTTGTAAACAATTTATATAAACTTGAAAAATCTCAGATTTATTACTATTTGACAGTAACGGCGGAACGTAGGAGCAAAAGTGCACACCGTTAAATCTACTCCAAAGAAAAGGTAGAAGTTAAAATGCACATCATTAAATCAACTCTAAAGTAAAAGTCACCCAAAACATTCAGTGAATGTAACAAAGTAAATGGAATTCCTTCACATCTGCTGAGAACATAAGAAACGCCAAATCAGCCTGAGGATCGTGTTGACCTGGGCCTTTATTTGTGTAACCTTAACAAACCTGCAGCGTTGGCACAAGTTCTGAGGGGCTCCAAGAGGTAAAACACCCCACTTCCCCTTTCTATAACAAAAGCTCTATTAGTTCAGCTTTCACAGAAAAAAACACACAGAACCCACTGAGGAAAGAGCAAAACCATGTGCTTCTCCTCAGACTGTTTTATTCAGCTGTTTTAAACTGAACTTTATCAGTCACAGTGCATTCTGGGTAACGATGGGAAATCTGGCATCATGGGAAAGTTTTTGAGTCGGTAAGTCAGCGAGTTTCTTCTAAATGATTCTTTATTTGTGCTATTTTTAAAATGGAGTAATTATTTTTGACCGAAAATCTCACTCTTTTAAGTAAACTTATTTTTAATTGCTTTAATTAAAACCGAATTAAATTATTATTAGCCAAACTCAACACTGTCTACTGTAACTTCCGTGTGTGTGTGTTTGTGTTCAGCCAGTTTTTTGTCTGCAGTTATTTTCAATCCCTTGCATTATTTGTGTTGTGTGTAAAGAGGCTGAATGGTGAATCAGAGCTTCAGTGTGTGGTGGTTTCTCTGAGATTTCTGCTCACACAGAGTGCCAGTGTTCCAGCTGTTCCTGATGCACAGCGGGACCGTGCGGTGAAGAGCTGATGATTTTTTGGTCAAATTTAATTTTTCATGTTGGCACACATATTTCCATGTGACAGGTAGCTAAAACACGAAGGCGACAACACAACCCAGTTTATGCTGGAGTGTATAAGCAGAGATGGAAAAAAACATCAGCCCCAAAAAATTATTAGGAACAACACGGACCGCAGGGTCAACATCCTAAAAAAATCCATTCGAAAGCCATTTAAAAAAAGGTAAATCAACATGTGAAGAAAAGGGAAGGGATTAGACTGACAAGAAGAAAGGGAAGTGATCTGGATTTAGCTTATCACCCTGAGAACATCGCTTTAGTGAAGCATGGTGGTGGTAGCATCATTCTTGCCATGAAGCATGTGCATGAACTGAGGTTCATGTGGATGCGCCTTAACAGTTTTTTAGAGAAAAGTATAGAAAGGAAGCAGTAGTAGGCAGTTACATAAGAAAGGAGGGAATTGATCAGACGATCACGAGACTAAAGAAGGATTAGACTTGAAAGTGTACCTGGATGTGAATTATCTATAAAATTTTACTAAGAATTTACAAGCAAATAATTTTCTATGCTAACAATCGTATATTGTTTTCATTTGACTAATATATATACTGACAACCAAATATGCATTAAAGAGACATATAAAGTGTCACCTTTATTTTAATGCCTGATATAAAGTTTTAGGCAAATATAAAAATATAAAAAAAAAACCAATCACATCGGATTTTGTAAATCTGCGCATTATTTTAAAACAAAAAAAAAGGATTGGAAAGTTTGTTAAACAGTAAATTGTTCAACTTTTATCTTTTGGATGTGAACTACATTGCTAAAGATATAAAAAGATGTAAAAAGGTGTAAGTGATCACAGGGTGGGGGGTTAGAATAAAAGTCCCGCCCCAAAGAATATAAGAAGTCACGTCTGCTCTCCTCCGGTACACGCGCACGGACCAGTGGAGCACAAGGGCGTGTGCGTAAAACTCACGTCGGTTTGAATGAATCTGGACACACACACTTACACACACTGTCTTAAGGTCAGTTTGCAGTTTAATAACATCAGTTTGTTTGCACGGATGAAGGGTCGCTTTGATGTGAAGCTATCCGCAGATACTGAGCGCGCGCAAACGCACGAGATGTAAAGAGTCCTGAGTCGCGTCTGGCTTTAAAACTCCACTGCTGGATTTAAACCTTAGCTCTGTGTTTAAGGGTGTTTATAATAGTCTGCATGTGCATGTATATTTCATTGCAAGTCACAACTGTATGCAATGTGGCACGTGCGTGAGACTAAGAGCTCTGCGTTTCTGCAGCGGCAAATAATAATTTCTTGCCCCTGCATGTGCAAGAACTGCTGAAACGGCTTATTGCTTCTTACTGAGAATGGAGGGAAAGTTGAGATGCATCAGAAAAAGTGCAAAAGTTTGAAAGATATAAATAATTGTATTATTTGTCTCTTCATTCACAGGTGAAGAGAAGTTATTTTCCTCTGGTTTTATCATCTCTGTGGTTTTATCCGGAAATGAAGTGGTGCTGCCTCAGCAGCTCCATGCTGCTTCTCCTGTACATGCACTGCACCTTCGCTATGTTCCTCCCCAACACCACATACCTGGAAGCCCTGATGGAGAAGTACATGGATAAGGAGGACTCGTGGTGGGAATCCAGGCCAAGGGGCAAGAGAGCGATCTCACACAGCGACATGCAGCTCATCCTGGACCTTCACAACAAGCTCCGGGGGCAGGTTTATCCTCCTGCATCCAACATGGAGTACATGGTGAGATACAGTTCATCCGAGTTACACCTTTCTGTCATGGTCTGAAATGTGAGCTATAGGTCAATAGCAGCATTGTAGATGAGCGGTAAATCTCTGTTTAGTGTTTGCATGAAGATTACACCTGTACAAATCAGTGCACAAATTTCTCACTGCCATAGCGAAGGTGAAAAAGAATCTTGAACGATGGACAAGTCTGTGGTTAATCGCAAACATTTTGGTTTAGCAGGGAGGCAGCAGCACCTCTGTTCACTTATTGCCCCTTCACTCAGACCTCAGCTGTTCTGCTGCTGCTGGCCTCCAGCCAAAACTCCAGCTTCTGTTTTCTCTCAGTTTTTGCAGTAATGGCCCTTCAGCAAATATCACACATTGCTCTCCAGAAGGATTGTCCAGGGCAGTGCAGTTGGCAACAGTGGAGACAAATACTGGCCCTTAGGTCAAAGGTCAAGATTTTTTGTTGAAAGATAACAAGTATTTTATTATGTCTGACAGGTGCAGTGTCTGTCTCAGTAATGGAGCCTATGTGCCTGTCAGTCTTAGTGAATGACGCATGGCCTCTGTATCTGTCACTCTCAGTGAAAGAGGTGTGGCCTCTGTATCTGTCACTCTCAGTGAAAGAGGTGTGGCCTCTGTATCTGTCACTCTCAGTGAAAGAGGTGTGGCCTCTGTGCCTGTTACTCTCAGTGAAGGAGGTGTAGCATCTGTATCTGTCACTCTCAGTGAAGGAGGTGTGGCGTCTGTGCCTGTCAGTCTCGGTAAAGGAGGTGTGGCCTCTGTGCCTATCAGTCTCAAGGATGAAGGCATCCTTTTGTGACTGTCAGTCTCAAGAAAGAAAGCGTGTCCTTTGTGCCTGTCAGTCCCAAGAAATGAGGCATGTTCCATGTGCCTGTCAGTCTCTAGAAAGGAGGTGTGTCTTCTCTGCCTGTCAGTCTCAGTGAAGGTGGCGTGTCCTTTGCGCCTGTCAGTGTCAGTGAAGGCGGCATGTCCTCTGTGCCTGTCAGTCTCAGTGAAGGAGGTGTGGCCTCTGTATTGCCGGTATCAATGGAGGTGTGGTCCATGTGAATGCTGTTATAAAAGTTCTGCAGTTATTTAAAAAAGGGTGAATCGATTTTAAAACATTACCACCAGGATTTGCAGGAGTAAATTGTGTGTATGTGTTTAATTAATCTTATATTATTTGAAACAATCAATTTACTAGAGCAGAGCACTACTTTTTCTGTCCAAGCTAAGTTAAGTCAACAAAAAATAATTTTGTCAATATTTGTGAAACATTGTTTGTAAAACTGTCAGCAGTCAGTGGATTCAAACCTGCCTAGTAACAGATGTTTACAAGCAGCAGAATAAAAGAAATCTAAATACTAAATACTAATCTAATCTAACTCTCCAGCCGTGTTTTCAGTGTGACACCGGCCAGCACTCAGAGTCAAATCTGTTTATCTCTGGAGCCCAGGAGAACACTGAGGTACTGTGTGTGGCCCCCAAAGAGCAGAACACAGTAACCCACCACCCAGCCCAAAGACTTCTGGGTAATTACTTTGAAAAGGAAGCATAGGAGGTTACGCAGGGTTCATGTTTCAGCTGGAGTGAACTCAAGTGAGCTGTGGCAGGAAGCCAGAATCAGGTAACAGAACCTCCAGAAGAGTCTGGAGCATGAAATAAGACGAGCAGATTTCAGCAGTGTGTGTTTCACATCGAGAACTGCATGTTTGTGGTAAATGTAATCACAGCCCGCCATCCAAACCTGCTGTGTTTAATTCTGGTGTACAACTGAACAACTCACTTTGTCCTATTTCTGGAAAGCTCTCCTGACCAGAACCCCGCTTCTGACTCGTGACACTCATTTGTGTGAAGTTGTGTGGAACTTGTTTAACGCAACATGGTTTGCCGCAACAAGTAAAAAACGCTGAATTTAAAGAATGGCCATTTCTATAGACACACATGGAAGGAATTAGCGTTTACCAACAGCGTTAAGTGCACATTAGTAAGTCTCAGGTAGATGAATGAAGCAGCATTGTGCACAATGTACAGAGAGAACATCTGAGATGTTACACAAAGCTCTTTGTCCAAACACAATGACGCACATACACATTAAAGCTGCTGAGCCGTGATCCGATCTCTATCAGTGAGTCTTAGTGACCGAACTGCCATGAACAAACATACAGAATCAGAAAATGTGACATCTGACATCACTTTAACGTGCTAAAGTCATCAAAACTTTTCTTCCGGTCAGATTACAGTTTAGTTAAAAAAATAGATATGATTTATAAAGTTTGCTACTTTATTTACAAGGATGATGGAAGTAATAGAAATGTGTGTGTATGTGTGTGTGGTCTTAGGTGTGGGACACTGAATTGGAGCGCAGTGCAGAGGACTGGGCTCACACCTGTCTGTGGCAACACGGCCCGTCTCACTTGCTCACACAGATCGGACAGAACCTGGGCGCTCACTGGGGCAGGTGATCTATTACTCTTATATAAAGCACCAAAGAGTTCTTTAACACAAAGCTTATTAGTATTAAAGATCATTGCTATTGTGATTATCTCACTATACTTCAGGCACGGTGTGAGAAACAGTGCAACAGTAGTTTACTTAATAGTATAGGTGAAGTGTACATTGGCCCTGTCTGGAATCACATAGTTTCATACTATACAGTAGGCGATACTAAGTATGCAAGTAGTATAACCTTATAATCTTATAATATAGTAGTACAACTTTTTAAACTTATAATCCTTAGTATGTGAATACAGTACACAAAAAGTTCCCAGTTGATCTACTACTCCCATCTGGATTTTGAAGTATGCATTTGATGTACACTTTACTATCCTATTAGTAGGCGGGAGAGACAATGCGTTATATGCAAAAGTGGCAGTAAGCTGCGACATGGCACTTTTCAAGTGCTTTAAGTGGCTAAAAAGTGCTTAAGTGAAAGATTTACTGTAGTTAAAATACACTTGTTTAACATAATTCAACTTAAATGTTCTTCAACTTATCCAAGCTGTGATGTCGTATGTCATGTGACTATATCAAAGTAGCGGATGTAGTATGTCCAAATTTCGTTCATACTAGCCTTAACCATTCTTTAAGAATGTACTTGTTTAATGGTCGGGAAGTGCGTGCTTACTGAAATCTAGTACCTATTCAAGTAGTATGCAATTTTGGATGGGCCCGTGTAATGGATTGTGGTGTAGATTAGAGCATTGTATTAGATTGTATTAGCATTGTATAGAATGAATTATAGTGAACTACTAGTGCTTTAAAGTGCACTAATAGAATAGAATAGTTCTATATAGGAGTAGCCTAGTTTAGCATTGCGTAGTGTATGTAATGCTGTATTGTACAGTGTACTATATACTACGGTACTGTTTATTACAGTATAAAAGAGTATACTCTATTATAGCGATAGTCGCCGCAATATGTTTAAGTCTACCATCACAGTTAAAGTAAATGTTTCTGTTATCTTCTTACAGAGAACGACCCCCGACCTTTCATGTGCAGGCGTGGTATGATGAAGTTCAGCATTACAGCTTCCCCTATCCACAGGAGTGTAACCCATACTGTCCCTACAGATGCTCCGGACCCGTCTGTACACACTACACACAGGTGCACACGCCTTTTACTATTTGCACCGCAGAAGTCTTCTTTTATACAGTGTGAAAAGTGTGTGAGGATGGATGTTTGGAGTGTTTTTATCATCATTTACAGTTGACATTTTTACATGTTTTACATGAGATGTTAAGGCCAGAGAGCAGATTGTTTTCATACATGGTGAAGTTGTTTAGGTTTGATTGCTGACAAACTAAACTGGTGTGTATTTGCAGTTGGTTTGGGCCACCAGCAATAAAATCGGCTGTGCCATCAACGTGTGCTATAACATGAACGTGTGGGGAATGATCTGGGCCAAAGCCGTGTATCTTGTTTGTAATTACTCACCACCGTAAGTACATAGATTTATCACATGGCACATTAATTGATTAATTATTTATTAGGAAACTGATTTAGCTCAGACACAGTTCACACAGGCAGCTACACTGTAACCATGTTCTGTGTGTTTATGGGCTGTTTTGATGACGTTAGGGGGAACTGGTGGGGTCATGCACCGTATAAACATGGCCGGCCGTGCTCGGCATGTCCGTCCAGCTACGGAGGAGGCTGCAGAGACAACCTCTGCTATAAAGGTCCACAATTTACTCATCTAATATCTGCTGCACTGTTACTATTCAGTTTTTCTACACTGCAATCGGACCTGTTAGTGTTCTTACTGCAGCAGTTTCATTATTTATATATTCATGTATTCAGATGATGGCAGATATTCTGCCTTAGAACCAGAGGACAGTAACTACATAGAGCCGGAGTCTTCGCACAGCCATTCATCTCCACCTGCTGATCATGCACACACACCTACACCAGCACCAACACCGGCACGAAACCAGGGTCTGGACAGGAACGAGATCATCAGCACTGAACAGATGTGTAAGAGCATTTATTCACTTTTTACACACATACTCAACTACTACAGCGGGAATGTGTAATCTTTTAACGTAAACAAATAATTTGTAGCAATGATAGAAAGCTTCTTAGTTTTAATCAAAATCTTAAATTGCAGGTTAATCGCAAAATTTTAACTATGGAGACATTTTTACTGTAAGGATTTTGTGACAATGTGCGTAATTGCATCATAAAACACACCAGCCAATCATGTTTCAGTATGCAAATTAACCTCTATATAACAGGTAAAGAAGCAAAGCCTGTCTTGTCATGTTTTGCAGCTCAGCAGGTGGAGTGCGATGTAAAGTTACGGGATCGGTGTAAAGGAACCACCTGCAATAGGTAACTGCTTCACTGTGTCATCTCTGCATTCTCTTTTTTTCTTTACCATCTAACTTATTATTACCAGGTATGAATGTCCACCTGGTTGTTTATACCGCCATGGGAAAGTGCTGGGCTCAGGATATTACGATGTGGTAAGTGATTTATTGTGTACTCACCTTTATTAGACACAGTCACACACCCCAAATTAAAAAGTAACAGGAAGTCAGACTGCAAAAATAAAGGACATCCAAAATCCCATACTACATAAGTATGTACCAGATTTCAGTAATTACGTACTGATAGTATGGTTACATTTAATGTAAATAAAATTCAGATGTACTACAGCTGGCATTTTAATATTATTATCACGTAGCATACCATGTCACAGCAGCATGAATTTAAATTTAAATTTTCCCATTCCTTCCGTGTCCTCGTGGGATAGTAAAGTGTGCTGAACAAAGCAAAGATACGTGGTTTTTTTTGTCTGATTAATGTTAGGTATGAGAGAAGAAAAAAAAAGAAGAGCGAGAGCAAAGCATGCATAAATACAAAACAACCCAAATGTAACAAATTCATAGTTTATTATTCTGTTTTACTCAGCAATCCAGTATTTGTGGCGCGGGTATGCACGCCGGGATTATAGACGATGACGGCGGCTGGCTGGACATCACCAGAGTAGGAAGACGGACAGGTTTCACAGATTCTTACCAAAATGGAGTCCAGACGTTGGCGTAAGTCTCAGAGCTGCTCAGCTCCTTTGCTCTGCAATTCTTTAAATGATATACACTGACTTACACTAATTCTCTGACTCACGCTGACTTATAGACTCGCTCTGCCTCACAGTTATTCATATCATCTCCCACAGGCTTGCACTAACTTTATTTTAATCTGATTAACACTTACTCACACTACTTCTCTAACTCGCACTGATTCACACTAAACCAGACTGACTCGCACTAACTCGCTGACTCACACTGACTCGAACAGACTTAACGGGAAGAAAAAAAAAAAAGCAAATTAGGTTTGGGTTTCTATCAAGTTGTTCAAGTGACTGATGGTGGTATAAGCAACCTATTAACCAACGGTAAATAAAAGAAGGCAAGCATTTTCGAGCGGAATCAGCTGATTGGTCACATGGGTTTGTTTGCTTTGTTGAGTACCCAACAAAGTAAGGACTTAAATTAGTAACCATCAGGCAAATACAAAATATCCGGCAAATACTAAATGTCTTTCCAGTTCAGCAGAGATGCAGATTAGTCACGTTGGTTAAATATTCGGTACGTCTATTTTATTAGCATTTTTTTTTCAGAGACCACCCCAAGTGAGCGTAAAACCGTAAAAAGGGTTTTAAAAAAAAAATAATTTGCCAGTTACACCATTTGTTTCTGATGCGATACTTCAAAATGCACTTTAACACAAACTGATAAAAACAAAGCAACTGACTCACACTGAAACAGAAAAAAACAGAGCTCTGACATTTATTTGTTGTCCTGTGCAGGAAAGAGCAGAGCGCTAATGCCTTTACAGTGGCGAAGGTCCCAGGTCAGTAAACCCACAGTAGCAAAGCTAACAACATTCATGTGATAATTCTTGGAAGTAAAGTTGTTATGGATCTGATCTTTTTTTTTCTGCAGTGAAAGCAATTCCCTGTGACATGACAGTGGCTCAATACTGTCCTTTCAAGAAGCCTGTCACACACTGTCCAAGGTCACTGACTTTTATTTGACTACTCAGAGATCATCAGCAGTACCGGATGTAATTACTGACCTGTTTTTGGATTTTCAGGCTGTATTGTCCTCGTAATTGCCTGTTCAGCAGCCGTGCTCGTGTGATCGGGACCCGGTACTACACAGACGTAAGTCGAAATTACTGAAATTATCTGAATATATAAATAAATCTAAATTTGACAGAAAATTTGTCTTTTGCAGATTTTTCAAATATTGTCATGATACAAGCTCTAACTCCAATTAAAAGCAACAACTCTTCGACTTACTGTTGTTACGTTTTCTTCAGCCGCACAAAATTGAAAAATATTTTTGTGTTGTACAGGCGAATTGTAACTCCAGAAAAATGGTAGATCGATATGTTGTAAGTTGAGAGTTTTCTGTATTCGACAATAAACTGGTGAAAGAATAGAATTTGGTGTCAAAATTTAAAGAACATACCTAAACATGGGTCACCAAACTTCGAGTTTAGCTCCAACCCTAATTAAACACACCTAAACTAGCTAATCAAAGTCTTGCTAGGTATACTCGAAAGGTACATGCAGGTGTGTTTAGAGGAGTTGGAGCTAAACTCTGCAGAACCCCAGGTTTAACGGGTTTAAGTAAACAGAAGAGCAAATTTCAGTATGATGCCACCACCATGCTTCGGAGATGAATGCTGTTCTCAGTATGTTCTCAGATTTCAGTACTAAAACTCTGTCTCTCTCTGTCTCCTATGTTTTTCATTCAGAGCTCCAGTATTTGTCGGGCTGCAATTCACGCCGGTGTGATTCAGAATGACGCAGGTGGCTATCTGGACGTGATGCCGTTGGACAAAAGACGAAGCTACAGTGGCTCGCACCAAAACAGACTCACATCAGAGAGGTAACTTTCACCGTGTAGCCGCGAAATCACAGTAAAGTGGAAACTACTCTGTCCTAAAATGGAGAACTGACTAATACACAGCGCTTACACTGGAGACTCCTGTCACACAACGTCTGTCAGAGCCGCTGTTTTGAAGAATGAAGCACTGTCAGAGAGCGTGATGTAACCCACTTTTTACTGGTCCGGTAATGTAGTGGACCAGTAAAATGCCATGTCAGTGATGTCATGCTGGTTTTAGTTGGGCAAAAATCAGCTAATTCCGTTTTATTTTTGGTCAAGTTGAATTTTTTACATTTGAAAAGGATAAAAGGACCACCCAGAGTAGGTGATTACTGACTCATAAAACATCACAAAATTACTTATAAAACATGTCAATGATATGTACATGCGTGTGTGTTTCAAGCCGAATGAACAGCCATTATTCTTCTTCCTCCCTTCAGCTTGCGGAACCCCACAGCAGGAAAAGCGTTTCGAGTGTTTGCGGTGATCTGAAGCCCCGGTCCAAGGACACATGCCACAGTGGAGCGGAACGGCCAACAATAACAGCGTCTCTCATGCCGAGCTAAAAAATCTCTCAACGGACACAAAAAAAGACATTAACGCCAACCATATGGCTAACAGAGAAACGGAGGACTTTAGCTTTTTGTACATGTTCTGTATGATATCGTGTTGTAAATAATTATTTCTTTAAATCTCCCTGCAGAAGGACAAGAGTCCATACTTTTTTTTTTCTGTCGTGTGATAAATTTTTTATCCTTTTTTATCCTGAGATAAATGTGTCAGCATTAGAGATTGCCACTGAGATATTAGTCAGCCTTAAAACTTGTTAGCTAGCTCACTACTGAACTTTACTGCGCTTCAGTTGTTACAAGAAGATTATACACTAGTTAAGCTAACACTCAATACAATTCCCAGCCTAATCTTAGCTTGTGTTTTAGTTTAGTTCACACTCAATACAGTTACAAGTACTCAGTCTCAGTACTAAGTACAATACTCAATATCAGTTGTTAGTGTAGCTCATTATTGCAATAAAACAATAGCCAGGGGATTAGTGAATTTGTCTCTATTAACAGGACAGGAAGAAAAGACATGCCTTGGATCTTGTACACTTCTATTCTGGTTTTTTTTGTTGTTGTAAGAATCGTCTTTCTGTACATAATGGGTTTTATTACATAGTTGCTGGGTTGTCAGTTTATTAGGTACGTTTACACACTATTTAGACTCCATTTCATTCTATAAAGTTCACTTGGTATAAAAAGTGTGTAATAAAAACACCACTCAGATACTGGCTGCTAAGCCCCGCCCCCTTTCCATTAACGAAAGAGTGCTGCAACATCCGTGTAGCTGACTGATAAACAAGCAGCCCAGTGTTTATAAACTGCATATTAACCGTATTAACCCTGCAAGTTCTTTTTCTTCTACAGGGTTACAACTTTTATAAAGTTTTTTTTATTTTTGTACTTTTTGTATCCTTGCTGCTTGTGGAGCTGGACCTGGCAGGCCAGGAACCAATTATTATTTTCAACACAATTCAGATAACACAATTCAGGTGCGTGTGTGAGGGAGGTAAAGAGGGGGAAACCTTACTATGAGTCTTCATAATTCATCTGTCCAGTCAGTGGGTGTGAGCAGATATTCCTTTGTTTCTATTCCACATTAAATAAATAACCTGTTTTTATTAATACTACTCTAATAACACTTTATTACTGCATGTTATAATTATTATAGTCATCTTTTAATGTAATGAGAAGGGGTAGGGACAGTAGAAATACACACACAATTATAATCATAAGGATAAATATAGATAAAATATTTAAGTTATGTTTAAAATTATTGTTACAACATATACAATTTCTATTAGTTGCTAAATATAATCTATCAAATACAAAAAAATATCATATGCACTAGAATTCGATCCATGAGCCACCTGCAGGGAAAACCTGTGATTATTTTATTAAAATAAAAGTCAATGTGATCAAAGCTGATTGTGTGTGTGTGTGTGTGTGTGTGTGTGTGTGTGCTTTGTGCTTTATTTATTTCCCTCTGGAACTTGGCTGAGTTGCAGAATGAAAAACTGAAAGCTGATCACACGTCAAAACACTGGCACACAAAGACACCCACTGTGATTCTGTGTGTGTGTGTGTGTGTGTGTGTGTGTGTGTGTGTGTGTATGTACGTTTGGCTTCTCCAACAGACCGTGCCTCCCTGCTGCATTTTAATCTCAGCATTTATTTAAGTGACTGAGATAGAACAGTTAACCTCAGAAATCTTTGGAAGCTTTAATATTGCTATTATTGTTATTATTGTCACAGCCTAGTGACTTACGTGCCGGTCTCAAGCCCGGATAAATAGATAGATGTAGTTGCATCAAGATGGGCATCCGGCGTAAATTATTGCCAAATTCAATCATGCAAATCGTCAGTCTGAATTCCATACCGGATGAGTTGAGGCCTGTGCACTGACCTACAGTTTGTCGGCGGAAATTGGGCTACTGTTGGACGACGGAGGAGAAAGGGTAGACATGTTGGTAGACAGAGGGAGAAGAGGAGAGACCATGAATGTAGGACTGAGAATAGGGACTCTAAATGTTGGTACTATGACATGGAAAGTAGAAAGCTGGCTGGCATGATGGGGAGAAGGAGTGGAATGTCTATCTAGATTCTTCAACAGGATTTTAGAGAGCTTGAAGATGCCTGAAGAAATGGAGAAGAAGCGTACTGATGGCAATTTTTAAGAACAGGGGAAAAGTGCAAAGTTACAGAGGGATAAAGTTGATGAGTCAATACAATAATACAATAAAGGTATGGAAACGAATAAAGGAAGTTAGGTTAACGAAGGAAGTTAAGATTAGCGAGCATCTTTATGTCTTTGTGTCCAGAAAGAGCGGTACAGAGTGCATAACAGTGGTGAGGAATGCAGTAGGTTAGACAGAGTTTAACTTGGAAGCGGGACTGCAACAGGGATCAGCATTGAGCCCCTTCTTGTTTGCTATAGTTACATAGAAAATTGTTATGGGTAACATAACAATTAGTAAGTTGCTAATTCTGTGGCTAATTTGTTACAGATCAGGTGTGACATGCTGTCATTAACAGACATTTAGTGTCACCCAGAGATAAGGATGGGTTCCCTTTTGAGCCTGCTTTCCTCCTAATATATCCCAGGGAGTTTTTCTTTGCCACAGTTGCCACCGGCTTGCTCATTAGGGACAAACTTACAATTTTTTATTGTAACTGCATTCTGTGTAAAGTTGCTTTGAGACAATGTCCATTGTTAAAAGTGCTACACAAATAAATATAAATTAAATAGAATTGAAAGGGTAGCACTATCTGTAGAGCTGACCCAGACCTATTTACCTATTTAATCAACTTTAACAAAATTAATTATATGCATTACACTAATAAAAATAAATGAATTAATTTAAAAAATGATTAAAATAAAACTAAATAATGAAAACAATCGGCCCTGTGAATATATTTTTTCCTTATGATATTATCGGTAGTTTTTCAGCAAATCTTTGGCAGATTTGCTGCAATGCTAGTTTAAATCTTTTGCTAGTTTATGTGTCAGGTTGTAAGCTTGAGTGTGTTTAAAAATAAAAAGTCATGTAAATGAGCACAAATCAACAGATTAAATTTCGTGACTATGTCACAAACTGCTGTGAGACTGGGTTGTTTGATTGCTAGCCCATTCACAGTAATGCTAGTGCGTCCCACACTCTTTATGAACAGTGTTCAGTTACTATTGCTAGGCAACACAGAACAAGCTAGTTGTAAACCAAGGGGTAGGTTTTTCAATGGAAAGACACATAAAAGGTGGCCATATCATAAAACAATTTAACATTTACCTCAAAAGTGGTGATGAATTTGTAAAAAAAAAGTGGTTTTTTGTAAATATAATAATCCTGTGTTTACAGTTAGCATACAAAACTGATGAACATTTTTTAAGGAAACTGAAAGATCATTTACGCTGTGTGTGTGTGTGTGTGTGTGGGTGGGTGGGTGTGTGTATGTGTGCATGTGTGCGTTTGTGAAGGGCTCGCCTTCACCTGTAAAGGCGAAGATCAAACTCATAGGAAAGTGAACTCCTGAGAGCAGCGCCGTCAGAGCCATGTGAGAATTCACACGCAGGTGAGCGCGCGGGTCAGAAGGCCGGGAAATAAGTCCAAAAACACTGAGCAATAGTAACACACATGCAGTGCTCTGGCATCAGCCCACTTCACACATGCAGGTTTCACACACTTCTGCTGTTTTTTACTCGCTTTTCACTTCATGTTTCAGACCAACATCGAGCTGGTTGTCGTCCTACATCAGGCATCTCAGTTACCATGGTGAACTTCTAAATCACATGCTAGTTCTCTAACATGCAGGTTTTGGCATGACAGCATTAAAAAAGTTCTGAAAAAAAAACACCACTTCTTAAAACATGGCCAGTTTTACCGGCAACAAGCACACACAAATTTAATACTCACAGGCACATACAAACAATAAAACAGTTGATGACCTGACCACCGAAATGATAACAGCCTTTAAACGGGCTTAGACAGCCCATAAGATACATCGAATACTTTAAAAAAGCATGTATACTTACCTGAATTATAACATATAAAAGAACACTATTAATTCTCTGGAATTTTCTTTTTAGTTATTTGCGGGTGGGCCGTGTCCCCATGTCCCTACCACTTTTTGTACTCACAGATGCACGGAAAAGAAAGAAACATCTCCATTCCCTAAAAAATTAGTTGGTCTGTGCTAATTAACTAACAAACTATCGCTGGGAAGTTGGCGCTCGCAAGCACAAAACTAAATGCACACAAATTATTTTAGGTTTTAATGGAAAACATTTATATACTATAATGGCTTTGAACCCAGAACCTCACAAAAGCTCTACCACTAGACCATTATAAAGCCCAGAAACAGTTTATGCAAAAATACTGTATGTATTTATTTACTGCTGTAAATAATCTCTGCACTAGTTATGTTGTATTATTTATGTGTATATTTTTATTAATATGTCATTTCACCAGGGGCCTCTTGCGATGTGGGCAGGGCACATTGCCATTTAAGAGTACCCTAAAAACTGGTGGTTCAGGTCACGGCCCGGATTTATATAAAACTAGAGCTCAAAGACATTGTTAAACATCTAACATTACATTGATAATATGTGATTACTTTGCATACGTCCCTATGTATAGTTGATATTAATACATTACTAGATGTATTAACCACATATTCTTCCTTTCACATATTTTTCTTCATCTTAAAAATATTTGACTTAGGACAATTATATAGTAATTAAATTAAAACCAAATAAACATCTATTTATATTTTTCTATTGTAGAATAAGGAATTTATATAAACCCTTTACGACACTTTATCAATTATTAAATTAGTGATTAACAAGTAAAAGTCTGCTATGAAATTAAATGTTAAAGTGCCTTCCAAAGCTGACACCAAGAATAATTCAACACACAGCAGTTGGTGACTGTTGAATTTAATAATAATAAATAAAACAAAAAATATGGCATTGTGAAAAAATGTGGGTTGTTTACTGTTGCTGTAAAAATGTTACATTTTTTACAAAAAGATTCTCAGATGCATATCGTCCACCACATGCTCTTAAAATGTATGTATGTCCTGCATAAATTACAAGAAACAGATATCAGTGGCTTTACACAATCATCCTTGATTAACTTTGCACTAAAGAAACGTTCCAGAGCTTCTTCATCATCCATACACTGTACACGAGGAAGATGAACTGAGACAAGAAGTTCCTCAGTGTTCCCCATGTCCACTGACTGGCAGTCTTAACAATGCAACAATACCAAAGGGCATAAAATAAAATATGCTAAACAATAATGGCTGCCACCCCTGTAACAACACAGGTGCAAAGATTCAAAGATTGGTTTCATCCACCACAAAAAAAAAATATGAAGTTTGAGTTTGAGCCTATTAACTTTAGTACCACTTTTTAAAGCTAGCTGGCACTTTTTCCTGAGTCGCTTCTACGAAGTAACATATACATGTTAACTGTATGTAGAGAGGCTCCTCATGTTACTGTAAAAATACAGCACATGTTTACCTGGTTTGTCATGCTAACATGCCATTTCACACGTTTCCCAAGGTTATGCTGTTACCTGAAACCTTCTTTTTTTGCAACCTAAATTCAGGTTACTGATCATTTCTCAGAAAGGCTTTGGACTTCTCCGAATAATAAGCAAACAAATTTTCGTCTCTGGAAAATAGTGACTATGAATATTAAATGCTACATAATTTCTTTATCGTAAAAGCCTTAAATATTTAAATCCCAGAAAAACCCTTATTCCTTAACATTTTAGTCCAAAGTTCTCTATTAACATGATGCACCACCGTTTCCTCAACTCTGCCAACTCTCCTCTTGTCCCAAAATTGACTAAAAACTATACTCAAATAGGGTATCCAGCACTAGGTACAACGCATTAATGAAAGACAAGTCAGTGTTCAGGCCAAAACAATATAAAATAACCAGAAATATATTGTACATTTACCCATAAACAACTATACCACAGTCATTTTCATATGGTTGTCATGGAAATTCAGTAAATATAACGAAAGAAGGGAATGAATGGAAATGTCTTTATTTGTCACATAGACTTTACAGCACAGTAAAAATTTGTTTATTCGCATATTTCATCTTAATTCAGGGCACAAGGTCCGCTATATGATACAGCGCCGCCCCCCGGAAACAGGAAGGGTTCCTCAAGGTCCCAACAGTCGCTGACTGGTAGCGGTGTGGCTAAAATCCAGGTCTTGCAATTAACCATTTAGCACCTTAATCATTTTAACCACTACAATTTTATACATAGGTGCATAGTTTAGAAATAAATAGATACATTTACCGAAGGCAAAAAGTGTAAGCATGAATTAAAGAGACAAAAATCACAGTCCTTTCGATTGATTAAGTTTTACAGGTTTAAGGGTAGTCGTAGACTCAATCTGAACTATAAACAACTTTAAGTCAGTGCCATTATTTTGTCTCAAGATTCACACTAGTAAATTGTGTTTACATGTTTTTTCCTCAGCGACTGTGACTTACTGTTGCATTTTTTAATGCATGAATGATTGACCACAGCCAATTATTTTAAAAATTATAAAAGAAAGCCATCAGGCACACAAGCGTGATCCTCCCAGTATGGCGTCTACCAACAAAATTACCCAGAATTCAATGCAATGCATTCAATGATGTCAGCTTCACATTTGGAGACTAGTGTACTTTTTGTATATAATAATACCGCTCATGTGTGTTTCAGAATGTATGTTTGTGTGACGTGAATGTTTATTGGTCGTAATGTTAATGATAAGCCGTTAGCCAGCAGTTGAGTAAAGCATTGATGGTACTATTTCCAGAGTTACTACGCTTTTTCTAAACCGGTCCAGTCCGGTGTGCTAATCTATTGTAACATGCTGTTATTCTGAGTCATTGTTGATTTTAGCGTGTCGCACCCTGAAAATTACGCCTTACTGATTTCACGCTGACCAACGCGGGTTGGAGATATTTTTTTCATTTGCTTTTAGCCTGCAGCTGGAAATACGTATAGACCACATGGTGTGTGTTCATATAGTGGCCTGCATGTGTGCGTTAGTATGTGTGTGTGTGTGTATGTGGGTCAGCAATGACTACTTTCGTGTCAGCTTTATTTTCTCTCGCTCCCACGCTGAGGTTTAATGAACACGATGCTGAGATGCGAGCACCACTGTGGTGGGGCTCCAGGCCCCGCCTCTCTTGCTCGGGCGGTTGTCAGAATGATAACGGGTTCTAACTGTTCACACGCTGACCCTCGCCACACAAATAGACCGTCTATATAAGTTTTTTTATTATTCAACCGCGTCCAGAAGCTGGTGGAAAGGAGCCGGTTCATGTAAGGAGGAATGACAGGAAACGAGCTGCTGTAAATCTGAGACTGGAGATTACACGTTACATGGCTAAGTTTAGAGACGCGTCCTGTAAAAATGATGTGTGATGAGGTAGTTGTGCCGCACACCATTCAGGAGATTTTATTCAGACCGTTTTTGCCTTTTTGTGGGTTTGCAATGGTCCTGCGAGGATTCTTTGGTCATGAGTTAAACTGATCTGACCAACGTACACCATGAACTCATCAGCATCTGGAGTGTAATCTGGAGAGCAAATCTTACAGTTTGGAAGACCCACTTTTGAACCTTACAAAACTCCTTAGATCAGAGGCTCTTACACACACACACACACACATACACAAAGTGAGGGTATGGGTTAATGAATTCTCTAGAAGAGCAGCTCTGACAGTAGTGCAGCTTTATATTAATGCACTTGCTCTAATGTGCTATTGTTTCCATAGCAGGAGATAATAGGTTATGTAATAGTTGGTATCCTGTTGTCACTTGTTATTCTTCTTTTTACTCTCTTTCTTTCTCTCTCTCTCTCTCCCTCTCTTAGTGTCTGTCGCTCTTCTTTTTTTCCTCAGCCTCTCTGTCTCTATTCCTTACCTGTGTCTGTCACTCTCTTTTTTCTTTTAGCCATTTCCTCTCACCCCTCCAGCTCTTAGTGCCTGTCGCTCTCCATTCTCTTCTGGTCCACCTGCTCTCCTTTCCTTAGTCCTGTCTTAGTTGTCACTTTCTCTCTCCTCCACCCCTTCTTGTCCTTTCTTCTGTCTCTCCATTTTTCTTTCAGCCTCTCTCTTCCTTACCTGTCTCTCTCTTTCCCCCTCTCATTCAGTGTCTGTCACTCCCTTTTTTCTTTCAGCCTCTCTCTTTCTTATTTGTCTTTCTCTCTCTCTTCCTTTTTTAGTGCCTGTCGCTCTCCTTTTTTTCCTTTAGCCTCTCTCTTCCTTACCTGTCTCTCTCTCTTTCCCCCTCTCTCTGTGTTTGTCACTCTCCTTTTTCATTTAGCGACTGTCTCTCCTCCATATCTCTCTCTCCCTCTCTTAGTGCCTGTCACTCTTCTTTTTTCTTTCAGCCTCTCTGTCTCTATTCCTTACCTGTGTCTGTCACTCTCTTTTTTTTCTTTTAGCCATTTCCTCTCACCCCTCCTCTCACCGCCCTCCAGCTCTTAGTGCCTGTCGCTCTCCATTTTTCTTTCAGCCTCTCTCTTCCTTACCTGTCTCTCTCTTTCCCCCTCTCATTCAGTGTCTGTCACTCCCTTTTTTCTTTCAGCCTCTCTCTTTCTTATTTGTCTTTCTCTCTCTCTCTTCCTTTTTTAGTGCCTGTCGCTCTCCTTTTTTTTCCTTTAGCCTCTCTCTTCCTTACCTGTCTCTCTCTCTTTCCCCCTCTCTCTGTGTTTGTCACTCTCCTTTTTCATTTAGCGACTGTCTCTCCTCCATATCTCTCTCTCCCTCTCTTAGTGCCTGTCACTCTTCTTTTTTCTTTCAGCCATTCTCTCTTCCTTATCTCTCTCTCTCTCTCTCTCTCTTAGTCTGTCCCTCTCCTTTTTTCTTTCACCTCTCTCTTTTCTATTTTGTCTCTCTCTCTCTTCCTTTTTATTTGTCTGTCTTTCTCTCCTTTTTTCTTTCAGCCTCTCTCTTTCTACTTTCTCTCTCTCTTCCTTTTTTAGTGCCTGTCGCTCTCCTTTTTTTTCCTTTACACACACACAGCTAGAGGTTTCCCTATCCAAACTGCTCACTTTAATGCTTTTGACAAACTTTAGTAAAATTTTCCACCAGCTAAAAACGGAGTCTGAAACCTGGCACATCCACGGTGCCCACCTGCCGCTGACCCCAGCACAGTACACATGCATACAAATACACACACACATTTCACACATTTCCCACATGAATACCTATTTCCAGAGCAATGTTTATCAACCTAATTAAATTATAAAATTTGCTGGATGATGAGCGACTGGTGTTCTGCCTAAACTCACAGCTCTGACGCTCGGACTGTGAAACCGACGAGAGCGAAAGTTACACACAGAAGTGATGAGGAGGATGATGTACGACACACACACACACACACACACACACACACACACACACACACACACACACACACACACACACACACACACACTAAACTCTCTCTTTCTTTCTCTCTCTCTCTCTGGCCTAGGTTCGTCATGTTCATGATTTTGTCTTTGTGCACACTGCCCCCTGCTGGCCACAACACTGCAAATTTTTCTTCTGAATTCAGTTTGATTGTTTTCATTTCTTTCTCTAAAGAGCCCTGAACAGTTTTTTTTAAAACACGCTGTACCAGATCTTAGTAAACAATGTGTGTGTTTGAGAGATGCTGTGTGACAGTGTGTGTGTGTGTTTATTTCACTATTGCTACACTTCAACCAGGACTTTCTCACTTTGACTCCATCGGCAGTCAAAGCGGCTCTGAACATCACATCCTCTAAGTCGGTGCTCTTTAACCGAATGTTTGTGCAGTTTGCAGTTTGCAGATTTTCATCTGTGACTGCAAAATTACACCAGCATCCCCGCAGTGTGCTTTCTGTCGCTGTTAAATTTCTGCAGATCATCGAATCTTTATACTCAACTCTCCCTTAGGTTTTATTAAACACAACACACAACCTAAGCACACTGCGTCTCTCTCTCTCTCTCTCTCTCTCTCTCTCTCTCTCTCTCTCACACACACGCACACACACACACACACACACCTACACAAACACTTGTGCAAAGCAGACCAAGATTTTTGCTTAAACAATATCAAAAATAAACACAAAATGCTCTATTTACCCCCTGTGTGTGTATGAGTAAGTATGTGTGTGTTTTCCTCCGATGACCCTAAAGTTACACACAGACTCAACAGTGTGACTGTATCAGTGCAATGTCCTTTTCCCAGTGTTTATTTGGTTTCGGCTTTTCAAATCCCTATACCGCTTATAGTGTTTGTACCTGAGCAATGGAGGCCCGGGGCCCCTGGTCTTTCCTGAATCACGTCATTTCTGACGTTATTGCTGTTTGAGGAAGGGGTTTGATTTCCTCTTTCTGCCTTTTCTCCCTCTGGAGTGGTGACAGCCGTAAAAGAGCTGCTTTGTCTCGCTCGGGTTCGACACCGGACAGTCCACACTCGCTTTTCTGATTTAAAAACCTACTGCTAATTGCTAATTATAAAGCAAGCTACTGTGTTCTAGCAGAGGGGCAGCTAGTCAGCGATGAACACAACCATTTGGTAATTTCCTGATTTTAGTTGTGCTAATCAAGGCCAGAAGTCTTTGAGTCTCCAGTGTGTGTACCAGTCTACAAAAATTTTAACATGCTGCAATTTTTATTCTATAAAGAGAATAAAAAAAATTTGCTGACAAAATTCTAAATGGAAAATTCCTATAGTGTTCGTTTTATTTAGAGAGTCGTGTCTGAGGATGACAGCAGCACCCAAGCCGAGAGTAGATTTAATCTTTCATTAGCATCTGGCTATTTCTGGGGTTTATTATGTGCTTAAACAAACTGTTTTTAAATCCAGTCTCATCAGGTTGGAGTAGCGAGGGAGCGTTTCACCGAATACACGAGGGAGAAAATAGCAGCCAGGATCCAGAGAAGTTTAACTCAGTTTATAAGACTCATGTCCTGAATATCAAGAAAGAGCGAACACAGCAGAACCCTATATGTGTGTGTGTGTGTGTGAGGGGACCTGAGGGAAACAGAGAGGTTCAGCTGAGCAGAAGAAAAATAAAAGCTAGACAAAAAATCTCTGTTTTTGCATTGCGTTTTACTTTTTCCTGTCTGTATGTGTGTGTATGAACATGCGTCTAAAAGTTCTTTTCCTTAGGAGCTTCAGCATCGCTTCCCTTCTTTTGTCCTGTTTTTATTTCTTTTTTGTCCCCCTAGAGCCACTTGGCTTTTTCTTTTACTCTTTCTTTTTCTACTGGTTGCTGTGTTTGTGTTTTCTCTCCTGTGTATTCCCCTGAAATGAATTCCACAGGGCGTGTGGTGAGAGTGCAGGATAGAAGGTGCCTCTCTTCTTTGCTTCAGTGCCACGTCTCTGATTGACGTGTTTATTCTTTTAGTCAACGGCTGAACCCATGCCAGCGGCCCTCAACACACATCCTTCCATCAGTCACTTAGGGCCGTGTCTCATTATTCCCTGTTCACTTTCCTAAATTTCATCACATTATAATTAGAACTGTTATTTAAAATCCGTTTTACGACTTAACATCATCTCAAAGCCGTTAGCGACGTCAACAACGCTGATTGAAAAAGGAGTCTTAAGTCTCACACTGACTTCCCTTCTACTTTTAGTAAATGTGCTAACAGTGTGTATGTGTGTGTGTGTGTGTGTGTCACACATGGTTATATTCTGTAAATATGTCACTAACGGTAATGTAAGAAAAAATGATGGGGGCGTTAAAGCTCTTAAAGCTTAATGAAAAACCTAATTGCAGTGTAGAAGTGACAAAAATATACAAAGTGCTTTAAAGAACCCAGAATCATTCTTGCTTAAACGTTTTATGAAATAACCTTTGTTTAAAACTGAAATAAAGATTTGCGCTGAATGTGAATCGGATGAAAGAGAGGAGAAAGTATAACAGTGGGTAAAGTGTTGGACTGCTAATTGGAGGATCAGGATTCGATTCCCAGCATCAGCAAGTTACCACTGTTGGGCCCCTGAGCAAGGCCCTTAACCCCTCAATTCCTCAGATGTATAAATGAAATTAATGTAAGTCACTCTGTGTCTGCCAAATACTTTCAATATAAATAGACGTCTGTCTTTGGATAGAATTACTTTGTATCATTGTTACAGGTGTTATTTATTTAGATTGATACCAAGTTTTACAATAACAACTTTTTAAACATATTGCAAATGAGCTTGCGTTGACGAACATCTTGGAGTGGAAACTTACTTCATTGTTATTTAAGGCTGATTTGGTGAAAGAAGAATTGCAGTTATGTAACCGTTTGGAATCACAGTATAAATAATAAAGTCATCGATTATAAATTACTATTCTATATTTTCTGCATGGTTCAAATCTTTTTAACCTTTTAGAATTGAGTCAAATTTCTCTAAAACTCTGAATATCTTTGTATGTCTCGATCTCCGAAGCTCTGAATTCCTAAACTTTGTTGTGTCTTCCAGAAGCTTTGTTTCTTTCTGCTCTTTTATAATTATCGCTTTTCTCTGTACCTCATGATGGCAGTATCTGCCTTACCCATGATGCCCCAGGACCGAGATGAGGAAGCGGATACACACCGACTGGAGGACAAAACAACAAACACACTCAGAGAGAAAGAAGTTAAATAGAGAGAGAACGAGAGGTAGAGAGAGCATCCATTCCTGCTGATCAACTGATTTGCTTCATTTACACTCAGCAGCCTCAACAACACACAAACACACACACACAAACATGCTTTCTTTCACCATTTCTGAGGTTCACCAAACTACACGCAACTCTGGAGATTAATGCGACACTGTATTTACCGTCTTTAATTTTATATGTGCAAATAAAGCAATATTAATAAATGTGTGGATTAAATATATAAAAATGAACATACATTATAACTGCGTTACAACGATAACGTCTTCCAGTATTTTTCCTTCCTGCTGGTTCCTCTTCTTGGCTTTAACACTTTTATTCCTTCCTATCAATCTTTTCCACCTGAGAGCCGCAGAACAGCGGCTCCCTGTCGAACCGGTGAATAAAGAGAGTTTTGCATTTCTCTCATCTCTCCTGTCGTGTGCGAGACGGAGCTCAGGTTTGAGACGAGCTGCTCGGCATACTGATGACGCTCGGAGAAACAGATCCGGTTCCACTTTCATGAACCTCAGAAATGAGAACATTTTTCAGCCGTAGCTGTGGAGCGACTATGTGACTGTGAGACATCATCACACTGTCTTCTCCATGAAAAATACGAGAGCTGCAGCAGTTCAGACGGTGATGCTGAGCCTCGCTGTTTTACAGCTGAACATGTGATTAACTTTTCTCCTTCACGACCACCGAGTCAGTCATTAAACAATGCTGCAATTAATCTGGATTCATCCTTCACTGGCTACCAATTTCACCTCAATGTCATTAGGGTGCCGCTGAGAGGTGGGGGTGGGGGGTGTTAGAACGATTCTGAAGGCTCATGCATTTTGGGGCCCCCCAATGTCTGTTTTATAGTAGTGACAGTGCAGAAGGGCTTTGGTAGGGGGCTCACACTGATATTCTTTCATAGGGTGCAGAATTGCTAGAAGTGCCCCAAGTCATAAGCACCAGTTTTGAAGATATTTTTATTTTATTGTTTGCTTCACGTTTAACTAATTCATTTCTTTCTTCAGTGTATAAGTTCTGCCCCTATATAGCATCTTGTTTTTGGCTGTGTTTATTTCCGCACACTATTCCAGTTTCCATATAAGAATAAAAGACTGGTTATTGATTTACAGTGTTGAAAAGGTGACTTTGGACATGTAATAAGTTAAAGATTATAAATGACACTATTTAAAATGTAACAATTAATGAACATTTTCCAAAGTTTTATAAAAGTAAACTAATTCAATGTGACTTTTGAATTTACTGCTAAATTTATTTATTAATCTTCTATACCCGCTTATTCCCTAATTCAGGGTCACTGAGGGAGTCTATCCCAGCTGTCTCTGAAAGGGTGAAAGGCAGGAGGGGTACACACTCACACTTACTCCTATGGGCAATTTAGAATCACCAATCAATCTAATATACATGTTTATGGACTGTGGTAGGAAACCAAAGAACATGCAAATTCCACACAGAAAAAGCCCCTGCCTGGGAATCAAACCTGGGCCTTCTTGCTGTAAGGTAACCGTGCTAACCACTAAGCCACCGCAATGCCCTCAAACTGATAGGGTTAACCTGACTCTCAAACAGGGTGTAGTAGCCTAGAGCTTTTAGCAGCGATGTGGATTAATGTAATTGGCAGACTTGGTGCACAGAGAATTAAAACCACAGAACCAATCAAAAGCATCAGAATAGCACCTCTTTAATAAGCGGCTTTAGCAGAAGGCATCATGTAAATCAAAAACCGGCTAAGTAACAAGTAACAAGAAATTAATATTATTCAACATATCCTAAATGTTCAGGAAAAAAATCCCTATTTGTAATTTTCAACATTTTTATAGGTAACTGTAATTTAATTATACATTTTTTTCCTAAGGAACTGTAACAAATTAAATTAAGTAACATTATTACATGTTACTAGTTACTGCCCAACGCTGTTGATTGACAAAGAAGCACCAAAATGTCAGTACTGCAAGACTTGACAGTGAAACATGTACTTTTGTTCTGCCCAATATTAAATGACTCATGACAAAAAGGTAATTATCTGGGCAAGCTCATAGGGACTTGTTTTATAAGATGGACCCAGAAAAAAATAACAATTAAACAACAATTTTTGCATGTGAACATGTCAATATGTTTATAATACAATGTCAATATATATTGTGTAGGCGAACGTTCCAGATGTTTTTATTTTCACTTGTACTTGCTCTCCAAATTAGACTGTATTTTTATAAATTCCACACTTTTATGCTTGATAGTGCACTACACCTTCACACTATGACGCTTTGGGCCATAACCTAACGCAGGATAATCTCACCCCTTGCACACGGTGTTAAATTTATCTGAATATTAATCATAGGAAAAGTTGAATTTTAAAAAACCATAACATTCTTTTGCACCAAATGGAGTCATGTTTAGCGTTGAATTGTTTTTTTGGACAGTCAGATTTACTTTGCTTTATAAACCACACCCTTTTAGGCCCCGCCTCCAAATATGAGGCAATGAGGCTAGAAAAAAAGCAAGCGTGATGCAGTCCAGAGGACTTTACTGTTCTCAGGAAAATTTTAACCTTTATGCTGACATCATACAATAACATAGTAAAGAATTCTTACTATAGAAACAACAATTAATGCATGTTGGATGTTTTAAAAGGTTTCGGAAAGCTGTTTCTATAAGTAAGGATAAGTTTGTGTCTTAGTTAATCAGCTTGTATCTAAAGTGTAAGAACAATATTGCATGTTCAATTTTTCTCACCGTGTCACCTTTAATCCCCCGTGAAATGCTTCCACCCCACCCCCTTCTCCCCCAGCAACTCCTCAGAGCACTGACACCCTGTCATGACTTTCTCATATCAGACAGAAAGTTTTCTATTATTTTTTTTGTCCTTTAAAAGTAGTTGGTAAAAGTCGACCTTGACCACTTTCTGAGCAAAAGCTCCACGAAGACAATCAGCATTGATTTGTGATCCATCATTCGCACGGCTGCAAGTGCACGTGAGTAATCACGCGCTCACACTGAGCTCCAGAACCTCAAAATCAATCTCATTGTCCTACCGCTGCTCACCACACGCACACCTGATAAAGGATGGCCTGTGCTGACTGCTAAGTGTGACCTTTAACCTTCAGTTGTTCACACAACCACTTCCTGAACGTTCATGTATATAAAGCCATGTTACAATGTACTGTAATAAAACATTATTTTATGTTGTATTTAAAATATAAGGAGTATAAGGAGTTGTTTCCTAATCATCGTAAACATCACAAACATTGTATTTTATTATACAGCAGAGTACTACGCCACCTAGTGCTCATTACAAGAGCTCTTTATATACTCAACCTTAACAGAAGGTTTCTTTTATTAGTTGGCAGGGCATAGTTAAATGATTCTTTTTTACATTCAGGAAGTGTGTCCACGTTAGCAATATGGTCAGGTTAGAATATTTTATAATGTGTATGTCGTGCCTAAAAATATCAAAACCCGCCTGCTTGGATGTTACGAACTGGAACACGACTCACAGACACCATTAACACGATTCACTGATTCAAACAACAACGAACTGTAATAGGAGCAAATCCATGCCCTGACCAAACTGATTCACTGACTCAAACATCAACTCAATTAAATAAATCCTAATCAAACACTAAAAGACTGAGCAATGCAAACATTGTCCACTTTTATTTAGAATTTCATAAAGACTGTAAATGGAGTCACTCTCATAACTGATGTACCCAGACTGCAGTATTTCCTCCCCAAGGTCTGTTTTGTCACTTTACTGTACTTCAATTTGCATAATCATTTATCAGTGTATTGTCCAATTGATTGTTGTCATTATTTTGTATGGAGATTAAACACTCATAACAAGTGACGGCATAAATGCATTTAGAGGTTAAAATAGAATTAAAAGTGTGACTTTCAATCAACACTTTTAAAAGGGTGTAAACCGCTGGACCAGGCCGACCTGAATAGCTTTAATAGGGTGAAGTAATTAGGCTTTTCTGCTGTAGGAGCTTCTGCACTGCAGCCTTCAACACAGCTAACCACAAAAAACACCACATGGCTGTGTGAGAATGAGAACGTGCAGGAGGGAAAAACTAATAAAAAGCAAAGTGTGACAACGATTAACTTAAGGAGCACACAGCACTTCTCCAATACTGCCGTCCTGACACTAATTAGACCACTACTGAATCATCAGAGGATGTGTGCTGAAACACAGAGCTTCACCCTGAGCTCTCACACGGTTCTGTAGGCTGATATTCTGATATTAGAACATTCCAACATCAGTAGACATACCCCTGAGACAGGAATGTGCATAAACAACACTGCTCTTTAATATTAGATCAGACCAGCAACTGTGAACCACTTTTTACTAACCGACTACATTAACCACTGAATAGCAAACCATTCATTTTACACAAACCATCAAACACCAAGTTAGCAGCCTGGCTTATTGTTGAAGTACACTTGAATTTGTTGAATCTTTTTATTAACATTAGCTACATTATTAGATTAGATTAGATTAGATTAGATTAGATTAGATTAGATTAGATTAGATTCGATTCGATTAGATTAGATTAGATTAGATTAGATTAGATTAGATTAGATTAGATTAGATTAGGTTTAATTGTCATTGTGCAAGGTACATGTACAGAGCCAATGAAATGCAGTTAGCATCTAACCAGCAGTGCATAAGTGTCTTAATTACAATAAATAGCAGTGTAATAAATAAGGGTATGAGGTTGATAATTACAGAGGTGGGGGTAAATAACGTGCAGAAGGTGCAGTAGTGTGTATGTATGGTATATATGGTATCTATAAATATGATACGGATATAGCAGGCAAAGAATGACATAATGGGTATATACATATGGATATGCACTTATATACAAGTGTTGTATGATACAGTAAATACAGAGTAAGTATGGATGGAACATACAGAAGTGTATGATAGATAATTATGGATGTATTAAACAGTAAATACAGAGTAAATATGAATAGAATATAGAGGTGTAACAATAGAAAGATGGTGCAAAGATGCATAATTATGCGGTTAGTCCTTATGAACTCAAAAGTCAATTTCAGAACAATTGGCACACCAGACAATGTGGTTTTATTTCTTTATTCACATCTAGAAAATAGAAAAATCTTGAATAGTTATTATTATTATTACCATTATTACTATTACTGTTATTACTATTAACATTATTATTATCATCATCATCTTCATCTATTATAAGATTATTATTACCATTATTACTATTACTGTTATTACTATTAACATTATTATTATCATCATCATCATCATTATCATTATTATTATTAGTATCACTATAATCATTATTATTTTTATCATTTTTATTTTTCTTTCTGTCATTTTTGTTGTAATATTTTTTTTGTCTCTTTGTTATTTCAAAACACATGGATGGAGTATAATCAAACAAACATAAATATTTTGTAATATTTATCTAAACTTTTTTTTTACTCAAGTAAAATTTATTTAGGAAACAAGCAGAAGGATATTAACTCTAATAACAATAATACAGCTGTAAACAGAAAGTAAAATGCCAGGAAAATACAAAGAAAAATAAAAAACAATTAAGCAAGAGGTACTAATTAACATAATTTAACTTTAGGATAAAAAATGGTAATAATAATTATTATAGGAGAGCACATATATTATCCTTTGTACACAACCTGAAGGATTTAAAGCTTTTGGCTAGAAAAATAAATTAATTTATTAGAAAATATTGGTCATAATAAATTTATTTGAAAATATTAGTCATTTAGATTTTTGTTATAAACATAAAATCCAAATAAATCCCAAATAAAAATTGTGTACACTGAACTATAGCTAAACTAAACACGCCTTTGGTAAGTCACTGGAAGGGCGCGCATGCGTGAGCCTGCTGCGCATGCGCGCTTAATGCGAGTAGAAGCCCCTTGTTAGCGTTTTAGCTAAGGTATGGAGAAAATGTCGTGAAGCTTTGTGAGCCTCAGGGTTAATGTGGTTTCCCCACAACAGCATGAGGACTGCGGTTAGCTGACAGTGTCCCACAGGACCGACGGTTAACGAGGTGATTATTCTCCTTTTTCATATTGTCAGAGGGTAAAAATGTTCTTATTGTGCTTTCTGATGTAGCTCAGGTGCTAATGTGGGTCTGGGAAAAAATGGCCTGAGAAAAAAATGCTTTGATGTTTGAGTAACAAATCATTTCATATTTATTTAGACTAAAATCAAACGATAATACAGGAAAACACAGCAAGAATTGCTTCAGATAAGAGGATTTTTTTCCACAGTAAGTCACAGAGCCACAATTCAGCTATTTATATGATTTTATTATCATAATTAAACCCTAACAAAATGTCAGTGTTATTTGGTTTGTGTCTGTACATCATTTTGAGTTTTGTTTATGGTTTTAATCCATGCAGATGCTCTGTGGTAGTTTCAGATCATTATCATGTCCACATCCTGTCTGTCAGACCTGCATTGTATCTAATGTTACAATAAATATCATGTTTTTCTGTCTGTTTCTTTTGTAGACATGACCGTCTCATGTGATTAGCGATGTGACGAGTGTTTACATTCACTGGTGTCTTTGCTCTTCTTCTTTAAAACTGTTTCTCACACTGAGAGAAATAAAGGATGAAGAAATTCAATCTCAACACAATCAGAAAATCATTGACTATAAAAGGAAAAGAAGAGAACGAGTATGCCGGGTCTCAGCCGGACCTGTCCACCGCTTTTCCTTCAGAGCCTTCTCTTTATGGAGGCTGCTATAGCAAGGAACTCGTGGGTGCTGCTTTGGATACCGAGGAACTAAAGGGATGTAAAAGTCGCTCGAAAAGCGAGGGTCTTATGGGAACCCTCAAGAGGAGACTGTCCACCAAGCAGAAACCGAAAGTCAAAGCGAGTTCCCCCTCTGTTTGCTCCATTGACGATGACGCTTTTTCGTCGTCCTCTGAGCCCGTTACGTTTCGTGAACTGAAATCGCAGCACTCTTCTCCCTCAACATGTTTACAGAGCCATCGTTACAGCCCATCGCCGTGGCCTCTCAGGGTGATGAACTCTGAGGAAACCTGCACCTCCAGGCTTAATGTTCTAATCCCGTCCAGCAACTCCAGTTTGTCTCTTCAGAGAAACTTTCTGGGAGACGAGATATTTGACAGTCAGAGTCATGACCCTCAAAGCGGTGATCTGGACATAGACGATCAGGTGCCTATGGTCATCGGTCTCTCAGCTCAGGATTACATTCAGTACGCGCTGCCTTTAGACGGCGGACTTTTCTCAGTAGACGAGCAGACTCGGCCCTTCTGCCTGGATGGAACGTCGTCGATGGACATGTTACCTCAGAATGAGTGTTCTCCTCATGACGATGACGCCATCAGTCATGATCTCCTTTCTCCAGACGTTTTCATGGAGCCCACAGTAAACAGGCTTATTCTGAACACCAATAACGTTCTTCTGCAAAGCTCACGCCTAGAGTCCCCTCTGCTACCTCCACTTCCTGTTAGTAGCCTTCCTGGGTTTGGTGGAACCCAAGTAGCTGCTTCGGTTCTAGAGCATCTCAGCTTTGATCCGAACTCTGCACCAGGGGTCCGGCATGTGTACGAGGCGGTGCAGACCAGCGGGCCGACGGTGGTAACGAGTCTGACGATGGAGTTGAAGAAACTGGCTAGGCAGGGATGGTACTGGGGTCCGATCACGCGATGGGAAGCCGAGGAGAAGTTAGCAGACCTTCCGGATGGTTCCTTTTTGGTTCGCGACAGTTCGGACGAGCGCTATTTACTAAGTTTAAGTTTTCGTTCGCAGGGAAAGACTCTTCACACTCGAATTGAGCATTCCAACGGCTCCTTCAGTTTCTACGAGCAGCCCGACATGGAGGCCCACACCTCCATCGTCGAACTCGTCCACAACTCCATCAGGGATTCGGAAAGCGGCGCCTTCTGCTACTCCAGATCGCGTTTACCTGGTTCTGTCACCTACCCCGTCAGACTGACCAATCCTGTCTCACGGTTTATGCAGGTGCGATCGCTGCAGTACTCGTGCAGATTCGTGATTCGTCAGTACACGCGGATAGACTTGATCCAGAAACTGCCTTTACCCAACAAGATGAAAGATTACCTGCAGGAGAAACACTACTGAGCCCAGGTGACACGGCCGCTGCTTGCACTATTTAGGATGTCAGAACAAACAAATGATTTTACATGTGTTGAATTTCATGTTTGTACATGTCTGTCTGAGGAAGCGTCAATGTTTCTGTTTGTTCAGTGTTGGATTAGGGGTAGGGGTAGGGGCGGAGTAATCGGCGCGAATGCCTCCTGCATGCACATTTAGACTTCTAGTATTATTTTCAACCCATGTTTTAATTCCAGATACCGATCCACTAACAGGAGCAGCGCTGAGGGTTTATTCTCAGCTCTCACACCAGCCAGCAAGCGCAGGGCTGAGCGTTTACAGCGCTGAGCTGCCTTCAGGACATAGTTTGGTATTTCAAGCACATTAATATCCTCATCACGTTTCACTTTTCTATGAAAAAGAAAGAACCGCCTAAAATATGATGTCACAATGTGGATTGTGGTGTTGAATCTGAAAATAAACATTAGGGTGATTTGATTTCTTTGCTAAAATTTAACTTATTTAATTTTCCTTAAACAGACACTTTCCAAATCTGGAGAGTTTGTCCAGAAATAAAGGTTAGATAAGCACGCTCTACGTGTGACCGTGAACAAGCACCAACCGATAAGTATTATGGGATGGTAAAATTAAGGACTGTTGTAGTCTCCAGTTCTGTCATATATGAAGGGAATATGATTTATGTATAAATCTATAGTATGTTAAAGACATTCTATATAATCGGCCCGAGCTTCGACGTCGTTTGCATTGCCTAGTCAAGTGTTTTAACAGATTTGTTGGTGTTCTGAGTCTTTGCCAGTTTGATTATATAACAAACAATGAAAAAGAATGTTTACCCATGTTAATAGCCCCCCCCCCAACCCTAATTGATCGGGATTTTAGGAACATGTAGTGTAACTTTCCCTTTTTCTAACTTTTAGCTAATTGAAAGAATTCACAATGTCATTACATGTAATTTCATCCTCATCATTGTTATCGGTGCCTTCTTATTTTCATTTCAACGTCCCGCTGCTCGTCTTTGTCTCCAAATTCTCAGTGATGTTTTACGTGAGCGCCAATGCGTCCCAGAGACTTCCGTCTTTACTTGAATACATCTTTTTTTGGCTTTATTATCCTCTCCTAACGACTGTAACAGTTGTTTTTGTTTTTGTTTTTTTTGCTGATCACGCCACAATGGCGAATTCACAAGAGTGTTTAGTCGCTAATCAGAAACTCCACTTTCTGTGTGGGTGCTTTAGCACAACACCTGTATAGTGAAAGAGTTTTTTTTTTCACTTGGTACCGTTATTGTAGATGGCATAAGCATTTTAGCTGAAATTTTAATGCGACCATTTTAAAACTGTTGCGTTGTATTTTAAAGCTGCAGTATGGGGATGTTTTAACCATTTGGTAACTTTATTATAATCAACTTAGAAAGCCATAACACTCTGAATTTTACACTATTCATCCGATCAGGTTAAAGAAACAGTGATTTGCTAAGCAGTGAACCGCATTTTTAAAATATCACGTTTACCTGTTAAAAAAAAAATATATATATATAGGATTGCCGTTTCATCCGATTTTGTCGACTTTTTATTGTAAATTGGTGTACAAAGTTTGTTACAAAATAATGTGCTAAGCACAGTAATGTTGCTCAAACACCACCCACCAAAACTGTACTGTAGGTTCCAGACAGGTGATCCTAATTTGTTTTTAATTGTTTTGGGGGTTTTTTTATATATTTTGGGGGATTTTCCTTGTTTTGTTGTTGTTGGTACGTTTAATGTTTTGTTTTTGTCTTTAATTTGTCTTCACAGCTGCCCAACAGTCCACACGGTTTTGGGGAGAAATAATATTTTTAAGATAAATGTCACGTGTGTGTTTTTTGTTGACGTTCAGATATTTTCACAGGAATGTTTTTGGTTCTTAAAAGAGGAAAGCCATGTGCTGGATTTTATTATTGCACATTTTAAGCTAAATGTTTTCTATCTACTCTGAAGTGTAAATAAAACCGTCTTATTCTCAGATTTGATGCTTTAGTTTCCTGACTCCAGCTTTGATATCTCGAAATACTTTATCACTACCGCCATCTTTGTATTTGAAACGGTAGAGAGAGTAGAAGTAATCCACGCCCAGCCAGGCAGGAGAGACAGTGTCTCTTTCGCGCATTTGATCTCCGGGAGAATGTTTTTCTGTTGTGTCTCTCAGAAGTCCGAGTCCTAATTTATTACGTCCACAATACAACCTTTATGCATGTCCTTTATTCACTCCAAGCTCCGCCCCCTCAAGTATTCCAAATAATTACTTAAAACCTTTCTGATTAAATTAATTTGGAATTGTGTTAGCGCTGCTGAACAATCCAGGGGGTGTGGACGAGATAGAACGCCAGCAATAGGGTGGAACTACCAACTGAAAACATAATTTAAACTCAAAAGTGTTTCGTGATCCTTATATTAGTGATTTACTCGAGTGTGTGTGTGTGTGTGTGTGTGTGTGTGTGTGTGTGTGTGTAAGACTCCACAGCGGTTTACAACACACCGCGAGTCATAATCTGGATCTGCTCTCCATCCCTGGCTTCTCGTCTTAATTGGTTTCGGTGGAGCTGCTTGTCTCTGATGCTCTCCTGTGAGGCTCGAAGCGTTTTTCGTTATGTTCATTACGCTCGCCTCGCCATGCTGACGTTTCAGAAAGAGAGATCCAGATTCTCTAGATCATTAACGCTCATCAATCTCCATCATCCTCTGGAATTCTTTCATCATGTTTTGCATGTGCAGATGCTTTTCAGCGCTAATGCCAAATCCGCTGTTTAATCACTCAAGCAGGGCTTTCAGGTGTTCACAGCTGGACTTTGCAGCGTCCTTCATTTAATTAGAAAATACTTTTAAAACGCCTTCATTCTACTCAATTCACCTCTACAAAAATATGCTTGGACCTTTTCAGAGCATTAAGTTTTCTTTCTGTGATTGTTCCTCAAGAAACTTTAGTGATAATAATTCTAGAAAATACAATGCGATTGCGTGTTTCAAAAATTATGAATTAAAAAATAGACTTCTGGCATGCTGGTAAGTGTGTAAAAAGAAACTGGGAGCTGCTCTGCAAATAACACACTTTATATACCTAATGGGAACATTAAGTGTTTTAAATGATCTAAAGACGACATCTACAGTGCTTGGTTAATGTTTTAAGGCTGGTTGGAAATTGTTTTGATCGCATTTCCGGTGCTCTTAATAAAGAAGTCGGCAACATTTACATTTATGGCATTTGCCAAACGCCTTTATTCAAAGCGACTCACATTTATCTTGGTTTTTTTTATACATGGCCTCTGCTGTGTCGGAGTTAACTCTGGTTCTTTCAAAAGAAATGCTCACCACAATAATTTATAAGGACATTTCTTCGCTGAGTCCTGAGTTCCTCACTGAAATGCATGCATCTGCTGCTGCCCTGCAAACCACCATTTCCAGCCAAGGCTCTGATATTAACTATAATGAAACTTCTCTGAAAGTTCTTATAATATTAAGTCAGGGTGTTCCTGTATTGGCCTGGTTTGTCATTCTGAATTGATTGGTAAATTCTAAGGGGTGGCAATTATCAATAAATGTATTCAGCTTTCTCCTTCACAAACCGGCAGCAGATAATGTGATAGTCTTAGGGCTTTTAGATTAGATTAGATTAGATTAGATTCAACTTTATTGAGTTTATTAACATTGTGCAAGGTACATGTACAGAGCCAATGAAATGCAGTTAGCATCTAACCAGAAGTGCATAAATGGCTTATTTACAATAAATAGCAGTGTAATAAATAAGGGTCTGAGGTTGAGGTATGAGGTTTATATGGATTAACAGTAACATTTGCTAATATAGTTGCATCAAATTATGATGATTTAGATATTTTCTTTTCCCTCCCTGACCTGAAAACACTTTATCTTGTTATGGAAGGTGATTTTAATTGTGCTCTAAATTCTATTCTGGGTCAAATCTACTCAACCCTCTAAATCTGCAGTCATCCTTTAGTCAATTCTAAACATTTGTTGGCAAGCTGTGGTACGGTGCTCTAACCCCTCAGTGTGTTAATACCCCCCCCCCATTTCCACCATAATTACTCAAATATTGGTTATTTTTAGACAGAAAATTGTTGTCTAAAGGTAAAGGCTTCCTTGTATAATAGTATGACTATATCAGATTATTCTGCACTTTTGTTTTAAGGTCAGATGCTTGACTCTGGAAGGTGGATTGTAATTCTGTTTCTTTCTGATGAAACATTTTTTTGATTCCCTAAAAACCCAATTAGATATCTTTTGGAGATGAATACTATCCCTGATACTTTACCTGCAATGGTTTGGGAGACTTTAAAACATTTTCCTGGGGTCAGTTTATTTTTCTACTTAGCCTGTATTAATCAACCAAGAAAGAAATTAGAGGAATTATCCCTTTAAATGTTACAGATTAATTCAGTTTACACAACCTCTTAGATTCCTAAAATGTATAAGAAAACACTCATGCTTCAGGCTGATTTTAATATTTAATCAACTTATCCAGTAAAAAGGTAATGCTAAAGTCCAAACAAGTATTTTTTTGAATATGATGAAAAGCCAAGTAAATGTCTTGAATTTTAATTACAATAAATAACATTTCCCAGACTCAGTCCTCTGGTGGCGATTTGATCACTGATCATAAGTATTACTGCACATTTTAAAGATTATGCTTTCTTTTTATACAATTCTAAACCCCCTGCTGATGAATCCTTGATGGAAAAATCTTTTGAACATTTGCCCATACCTGCAATATCGGACCCTACGAGAGAAGAGTTGGAATCACACTTTTCCACAGAACAGATAGGTCAGGCTAACCAAAATATGCAAAATGGAGAGACCCCAGGACCAGATGTTCCTGTGTATTTCTTAAAAAAAAATTCTTAATGAAATGCTGCGTCTAAATACTGCTCCAGTAATGGCTGCTTGCCTTCAACCCTTTATCAATTTAGTTTTTCCTTTGTTTTTGTTTTTTCTAAGACAAAGATCCACTTAAGCCTTTTAAACGAAGCTATAAAGATTCTAGCTAAAATACTAGCGCCTCTAGTCTGTCTTACCTGAAATTATACTCAATAATTAAATGGGGTTTATTCAAAATAGATTTTTGTCCCATAATATAGAATTAAATATAGTTTTCTCTTCCACTTTTCATCCGTCTGTCGCTTTTCTTCTGCTTGATGCAGAGAAGGCTTTTAATTGTGTTTTTTTTTTCACCCCCCTTCCTGTTTAAGCAGAGTGAAAGAATTACAGTATGTGTATTTCTAAAAACAGGCTTCCCACTAATTTACAATTTAAAACCAAACATTAAAGTAGAAAAAAAAAAACACAAAACAAGCTACAAGGTATAAAACACCTGCACAGAATATGTGTGGCATCAAAAACTGTTGCACATTCTTTCAGTGGCAGAATGCTAATGAAATGATGTGACATGGACGGAAATCTGGGGAAGTCTGGGTCTGAACCCTACTCAAGGGAGTGATGAACGTTGACGAAAGCATCGACGCCGACCTGTGCGAACTTATCCTTTAATGTAGAGACACATGAAGCACCCAGCAACAAGCGCACGGGGGCAGCAAGCAGATGGCATTGATTCACACTCCGCCTGTTTCTGCCACAATTAAACTCACTGAATGGGCTATGCTCCAACCTCATACTGTACCGGAGTGTCTTAACGGCTGACATTTAGTGTTTGATCGGTTTTTTTTTTATATGTCTTACATTACTTGCTTATTTTGATAAAGTCTGGATTACGAGTAAATAAAGTCTCAAAATTGTTAATAATTAGAATAGATTGTAGATAGGAAGTACCTT
Organism: Bagarius yarrelli; assembly: GCA_005784505.1. NCBI lineage: Eukaryota > Metazoa > Chordata > Actinopteri > Siluriformes > Sisoridae > Bagarius > Bagarius yarrelli. The sequence goes on along the minus strand of VCAZ01000054.1, from coordinate 1,751,491 downwards.
CCGAGGTCTTTTAATTCCACTCTGTCCCTGGAGGACACTCTGCCGGAGAAGCTCCAGCACCGAAGCGCCGTCTGAAGCACGTGAGCACCGTTAAAACTCCAGGACGACGTTCTGCATTATTGATCAGGCCTTGTGCTCCCGGCATTTTTTCACAACCAGCAGAACCTCTAACTATTACCTTCAGCTCTCTGTCTTAATGAGATGCAGGAACAGGCTACTAAACAGGAACCGGCAGATGCACTTATTTATTATTTACACTCAGTCTGGCGTCCTTCAGAGAGAAATATCTCCAAACAACAAGATTCGATTTCACCCAGGAAAAATGTAAAGGAGAAACTGATGGCTGATAAATCCAGAACCTTCTGAAACATCTCACAACCAAACCACAACCAAGTCAGCGTGCATTTCTGTCTGTGGGTCAGTGTGTGTTCCTCAGGGCTCTGTACCTGCACCACTACGGTTGACCTTCCACAGGCTTCTTTACTATCCGATTAACTCCTCTGAGTCGACACTGACTTCTTGACCTGTTTGTTACAGTCATTCTCCTCCAATGTTCCGTAAACAATCCTGTTTTTTCACTTGTGTCAGTTATACATGTCAGAAAATAGCACAAAAATTGAGCTTAATTACTATTGGACCAGCTTCTGATCTGCTCACATGACCGTAGTGATGATGAGGGATGTTAAAGAAGTGAACTCAGCCTCACTGTCAGTTTTTACTCAGTTAACATGGTCCTGTGTGTGTGCGCAGCAGATTAATGGAGTGAATCCAGGTGTATGAGAGGCGCAAATGACCACACAGCTCATTACAATCTAATTACCATCCCTCCAAGTGTGTGTGTGTGTGTGTGTGTGTGTGTGAGAAACCTCCCAGGAATATCAGGTTGCAAACAAACGGCATGATGAGTTTGCACAGAGTGTGAAGCTTGTTGTTCATCCTGAGGAGTAAAAATGTTGATCAGGGCAAAATTCTGATGGGCTGTTTGGCCAAAGGGAGATTATAAGTATTATATATGTAGATTTATTTGGTTGGAACAGAGGAATAGTTTAGCAAAATTAGCTGGATATCTTGCTAGCGTTATTTAATCTAGCACCTGTAGCAAAACTAGTAAATTAGCATTAAATATAATTTTTTTTGTAAAGTATTAATTAAATATATGCTTCGTTAACAGCTAGTTTGCCAGTTCTTTCTGAAATGAGTGTAGTAAAAAAATAAAAGGACTAACAGACGATCTGACATCCATTAACACATAATAAACCTCCTGCTCTTTTTTTTTTGTTTGTTTGTTTTAATCTGTTAAGTAAAGGGAAACGCAGGAGAGCCGAGTTCCCACTAAACTGCTGCAACATTGAGCGAAACAGGAAGCAGCAGGTCTCCAATGGGAGCTAAATGCCCCAGCCATGGGGTTTTTCTGGAAAGCATGCTGTCTCTTTCTCTTGGAAAGGGCAACTCAGCATGAGTATCCAGGGCCCCGAGCCGATGTCGTGTATTGTGTGTGTGTGTGTAGGAGGCACAGATTGGGTTGGTTCTGCCGCCTCAGTGTGGTTCCTACATGGGGAAAAAACATCAAAAGTAACCCAGGCGGAGACACAACGGAGAGGAGAAGAGACACTGCTATCAACCATATGACAGGAATAAGAGGACTGTGGGCATGCAGGTGCTCTCACACACACACACACACTCTCACACTCAGCTGAAAGCACACTGAGAACCACCGGCATGTAGAGAGAAAGAGAAAAAAGAGAAAGGAAAAAACTCTTCATTCCTATTTTTGTTTTTAGTAATACAATAAAAAAAATCTTATTGTTTCATTCCATTATTCAAAACCATGAATCCCTGATCCGTAACGCTTTACACTCGGACATAAAAAACAGGGATGTTTTATGTGCTGTAAGCATTGATTCCTATTTTAATTACAGTAGAAGAAAATCACAGTAAATCACCACACTGTACTTACCAGACTGCTTTTTTGTTTTAATAAATGCTAATGAAAATTTTGATATGAAACTAATTTAAAATTCCTTTCTGGAAGTTTCTAAAGATTTTATACTTAATTTCAATTTACTATTTTAATCTGGAACTTTAAATGTTCCATATGATTTCACAGGTGCATGAAAATTTTAACTACAGCCACATTTAGGCTGCATTTACACAGCACAGGGCGAATCTGATTCGCTTTTGCTTAGGGTTAAAATGTAACGTAGGAGTTTAAGACTAAAAATATCCACAGAAACATTTGATTTGAAGTGTCTGAATGGCAAGCAAACTAAATCTAATCTGATTTCTAACTGATTTCAAGCTGCTTTTGGACAAGAGTCTGGACTAAATAATAAAAAACACAGCGTATGTTTTTACTCCTGCTTTCCTGTGGCTGCTGTTTGCACTAATCATTTACACAGAATCACTGATTCAGTTTTTATTCTATTGATAAAGTTTATCCAGTCGCTAAAAAATGATTCGTTTATAAATCTTCCGGCTTGTTCATTTATCTGAGTCTTTAATTGGGTCGTAGAGTGACATTGCCGTTATGGGTTTTTTTTCTCCACGCAGTGAGCAGTGACAGGAAGCCGTTTGGAGTTTTGTTGCGTTCTGAACGCATCAGTTGCACCTAAATCATCAATCTCATTAAACAGTTAAAAATAGAGAAGTTTCGGATCGACTTTGCATACCAGGCCTGATCCTGATTATCTCCATGACTCATCCGCCGGCTCGACTTCACACTGAGTAAACGCAGCACTTCTGTCATCCAAATAGACGATTGAAAGCTGAAAAAGAACCTGGCAATCGGGACACATGACGTCAGAGCGAAATCAGAGCGTGACGCCGTCACTGAGGGAATATAAACATCCTCCTATGGGTTTTAATTAGAGTTTTCTATTTTAATGATGTACATGAAGTGAGTGCTGTTCCCGTCTAGGTGTGAGGACAATCTGACAGAAGCAAATCTAATCTTAGTGCATTTCATATAGAAAAATATAAACTTTGTTTTCTCAAACAATAAATACTTATAAAAGTATAACATATGCACAAAAATATGCTGCTTTAACTAAGTAAAATCTGGACAGCAGGAAAGCTAAAATAGCTAAGTAGTGCTTTATCTAATAAAGACTGTGTGCTAGCCAGCTAAAGCACTACTTAGCTAGCTTAGCTGATCCCGAACGTCAACTTTTACCTCAGTTGTGATGGCAAAAAAACAAAAAAGACTTTGTATAGCAAAAATTACACTGTTTTTATACTTATAGCATCGGCTGCTAACCAAATTGCTCTGTTTTCTGTCATTTGGAAAAACAGCTGCCCTTTTGCTCATTACCACTGCTAACATAATACTAAAAAGATCTAAAACTTAACAAGAAGGCATTACATAATAAATAAAGAAGCGATTCTCTGTTGAGCTAATACAGCTGCTAGTTTGTTTGTTTTTTAAAATAAGGTAATAAATATGTTATAATAATTAAACATTTATAAATAATGTTTTAAATAAGTTATAATTTCACAGAAAAGGCAGAAGTTTTGTACCCGAGTGAACATACAAACTAGCTTGCACTGCTAGCACACTTAGAACAAGGGAGCTCATTTAACATAACTAGCTTGTAAATGAGGTTTCTGATGAAACAGTTAGCATAACCTTGTGTACTGGATAACTTAGGGTATAATTATACCTGCGGTATAATTACCATGACGTTGGGTAGATTCAGTGAGTCTGACTGACGGATGCTTCTCAAACTGATTAAAGTGTTTGGAAAAAAGATTAAGAAATACATGATTAGCTAGTTTTATCTCTAAAGAAAAAAATTATAAATGAAAAAAATACAAAACCAATAAGAAGATATAAAACCCAGTTTATATTTTTCTTTGTTTCTGTGTGATGAAGCTGACTGACAGGTGTGTAACTCTGTTTTCTGGGTTATGTATTTATAGTGTAAAGATCATCAGCAGAACAGATACAGCATTAGAAGATAATAAAATAATCAAATAGCATTATTAATAAAAAGATGACTGCAACACTGAACATATCATACTGCGTGCAACATAACCTACGATTTTTTTTTTTGACACACCTTTCAAAGTCCCTATAAAAATGTCATCATGCTCTTCAGTCTTTCTTCTTCATGAAGATCTTGACCTAAAACCTGATAACCACATAAAAGCATTGATAATCACCAGGTTTCTCAGGTCATCCTAAAGTTTTCCAGCCTGTAGCTGTTTCAGATGTCTCCAGCGCTTTTTATTTGAATCTCCATCCACTGAGAAGAGAAGTTTGTCAGTCTCAGGGCCGAGGGTTAAGCTACTTTACTGAATAAATGATTAAATTATGCGAATATAAAATGCGAAAGGAGATCTGCAGCCGTTACACAGAAGCAGAGAAAATCTTTAAATAGCCTCTCCTATAGATGATTACGTTTTTAACACTTCAGTAATACGGCAGGACGAAGATCCGGTTATTGAACAGCGGATCTAACAGCTCTGTGGTTCCTCTGCTCCATCAGAGACACGAAATAACCCTTTTTAGAATTTATTTTTGCGCACAGCAGCTCGTAAGCAGCTCCATGTAAAAGTTTAGACGAGTGTTGATTTGAGCGTTCATTAGAGCGTTTGATAGTTTTATTTAGGTGTTTGATTCTGAATGTTTGGATTTGAGTATTGATTTGAGTGTTTGGAGTTGAGTGATTTTGAGTGTTTGGATCTGAGTGTTGACTTGAGTGTTGATTTGAGTGTTTGGTTTTGAGTGGTTTCAAGTTTCAAGTTGAGTGATTTTGAGTGTTTGGATCTGTGTGGTGATTTAAGTGATTTGAGTGTTTGGATCTGAGTGTTGGTTTGAGTATTTGGATCTGAGTGTTGATTTGAGTGTTGGGAGTTGAGTGATTTTGAGTGTGTGGATCTGAGTGGTGATTTAAGTGATTTTAAGTGTTTGGATCTGTGTTGATTTAAGTGTTGATTTGAGTGTTTGGATCTGAGTGTTGATTTGAGTGTTGGGATTTGAGTGATTTTGAGTGTTTGGATCTGTGTGTTGATTTAAGTGATTTTGAGTGTTTGGATCTGTGTGTTGATTTAAGTATTTGGATCTGAGTATTGATTTGAGTTTTTGGATTTAAGTGATTTTAAGTGTTTGGATCTGTGTGTTGATTTAAGTGATTTTGAGTGTTTGGATCTGTGTGTTGATTTAAGTATTTGGATCTGAGTATTGATTTGAGTTTTTGGAGTTGAGTGATTTTGAGTGTTTGGATCTGAGTGATGATTTAAGTGTTCATTTGAGTGTTTCGATTCAAGTGTGGATTTAGGTGATTTTGAGTGTTTGGATCTGTGTGTTGATTTGAGTATTGATTGGATTTTGGAATCTGTGTGTTGATTTGCATATTGGATCTGTGTGTTGATTTGAGTATTTGGAGTTGAATGGTTTTGAGTGTTTGAATCTATGTATTGATTTGAGTGTTTATCTAAGTATTTGGATTCAAGTGTTGTTTTGAGTATTTAAAGTGAAGTGATTTTAAATGTTTGGATCTGTGTGTTGATTTGAGTATTTGGAGTTGAATGGTTTTGAGTGTTTGAATCTATGTATTGATTTGAGTGTTTATCTAAGTATTTGGATTCAAGTGTTGTTTTGAGTGTTTGGAGTTGATTGATTTTAAGTGTTGATTTGAGTGTTTGAATATGCGTGTTTGGAATTAAGTGTTTTTGAGTGTTTGGATCTGTGTGTTGATTTGGGTATTTGGATTTAAGTGTAAATTTGAGTTTTTGGATTTGAGTGTTTGGATATGAATGTTTGGATTTAAGTGTTTGTACGTAAGTGTGTTAAAATGCACAAATTTAGGGTAATTTGTGATTAACTGGTTAACTTTAAATGTTACTTAATAACTACAACTGATTTTTTTTTAAACACGCTGTAGAGGGCATGGCCACACGAGGCAGATAACAAGCGTGACAGTCATGTCCTGCTGGTGTGAATGTGTATTAGACTTCTATTCAGAGTGAGTTGGGGAAGAGTGTTAGAGACATAAGAGTAAAAAACACTGAACACTAACTCCAGGATTCCAAATTTGAGGATGTGGGAATCATAGCGGGAAGACGAGAAATCCAGAGAATGTGGAATATTTCCATCCTCCCATCAGGTTTCCTCTCTCCAGCTTTAGGTAGAGTCGGTCGTCTCTTTCCAAATGCAGAAGAACGCCATTACTCGCTGCCTCACGAGTCACGTCCTGATCCCCTGCAAAGGCGGATATGACTGGGTACTCGTTGTGCATCAGGTTCACCTGAAGGTCACAAAACAGAGACGAGGGTTTGGATACTTGGTGCTGAAGTAAAAGACATTTAGACCTTGGATGCTTGTTGAGAGGACGAAGTTGAGGACGCTCTAATAAGAGTTTCACACATTAAGTTCTTGTATTGAGTTTGTAAAAGAGGGAATGTGAGCGTTTGACCTAGAAAGATTATTTGTAGATTCAAAAGGGCTGCATGTAAAAGGTAAATATGTTTACAGACTGTTGATTTGTTTAGCTTTTTGCTAAACAGTGTTTCTGTTATTTTGTAGCTTTGGTAGATTAGCATAATAATTGTTCTATTACCTGGATGGTCTGTCGGTTGTAGACCTTGACGACGTGAAAGCTGAAGCTGTAAATGCCGCGTCTCGGTGCCTGGAACACACTCGACTTTAGGTCAAAGTGGTGGCCGATGTTGACGAGGACCTGAAAGAGTAGAACATCACACAGGAAGCTGGAGTTGCAGCAGCTGGTGTCAGACATTAAATACTTAACAGCATCTTCAAACTACAAATCGGGTTCATGATGTTTTATTAGTTCTGCTACAGTAACGAGTCGTTTATCAGACAATCTTCTTTGACTTTGACTCAAAATTCTGACGTTTAACCACGTTAACACTTTTGTAATAAACACACACATATTAATATTCATTAGACAGCCATTAATATTTACCTTTAAATTGCAACATTATTATTAGTGTCCGGTGGGGAAAAATACACAATCTGGCAACTAGGTGATCAGCATACTGCTTTTTTTTTAAAGTTTGCTCAAATCGAAATAAAACCAACATTTTAAATTAAAAATAAATTCAAGAAATTAAAAATAAAAGAACAGATTAATGTTTGATTGATTAACTGCTGTTTATGAATGTTTGGAATTATTAAATATTAATAAAAGATACATTTTATAATGTATAATTTTTACTTGCTACAAAAAAAATTAAAGCTCTGTTGAATAATTGTAAGTTTTAAATAAGTAATAATTTTATTTTAGAAACCTGGTCAAAGTAGATGGTCATGGACTTGTTGCTCATCTCGGACGGTTCGTGGTTCGTCCCCCTGATGGCTGAGAAAGCCACTTTGGCCCCCGGAGCTCGCACCGATATCCCAAATGAAGAGGTGACACCCCCGTCAGAGGACGGATTTGAGTCGCACACCACCAGACATTTCCCCTCCAGAACCACGGGCTCCGTGTCGTTGTGTGACTGTGAGGAAGACACGGGGAAGGAAAGCAGCAGAGTGCAGAAAATGAGAAGAAAAACGACTGGAGATCCCATCATCTCACCCAGGAGGAGGAACCGGAGAGAAACCCAACAGAAAGCAGAATTTAAATGAGCACTCCAGGAAAAGCAGAGGGGAAAAAAGCACCTGCCTCGCCCCACTCATCACGACCTATCACTATCTCTCTTTCTCTCTCTCTGTCTCTCTCTCTCTCACTCATCTTTCTCTGTATTTGTGTACCCCTCTCTCTCTCTCTCTCTCTCTCTCTCTCTCTGTGTGGTTCTTCTTTTTCTCTCTCTCTCTCTCTCTCTCTCTCTCTCTGTATCTGTGTGGCTCTTCTCTTTCTCTCTCTCTCTCTCTCTCTCTCTCACCTCTCTTCATTTTCTCCTTTTTTCTTTAAACACCTCTGTGTTGAGATTAGACTCAGGCTCTGGGAACAGAGTGAAAGTGCTGTAGCGCCTCCTGGTGGTGATGGTAGGTTACCTTGCCTTTTAGTGTGTGTTTATATAAAATAGAGAGGTCTAGGAAGCTTTAATTATGACAAAACTATTACAAGTTTAATTACTGTGTAAATAAATGTGTAATTTGACAAAACAGAATATTATGTAACGTTGAACATAGTTTTAATATTGATATTTATTAATTTTATTGAACATTTGAGATTTAACACTGCAGCACGGTGGCTCAGTGGTGAACACTGCTGTCTCACAGCAAGAAGTTTGTGCCGATAAAAGCTTTATTTGTCTTTAATCCAGTAAAATTGTTATACTTTTCCTTAGATGTTGTTTTCAGGTATTTTCTACACCAGCAACTCCGGGTTTAAACCACTACATTTACTTTCACTGATTTCCACAATTCAAATATTGACAATTATCACCAGCCTGCACACGTTAATCATCGTAATTCAGTAAAGAGCACTAATCCCACCCGCTGTGTCTGTCCCCATCCTCAGGATACATTGACTACAGCGCAGGCTGCAAATACACAAACAGCATAATTTAAATTACGTGTATTGTGTTAATTCAGTGAAAAGCTGAGATGTTTCCAATTTTTGTCCAAAAAATAAGTTTGTGTTCGCAGGGTGTTTTTGTGAAAGTGTGTATGAGCAGGCGGTGTGAGAATGAAGGAGAAAAAGAACATTCTTTGAAACATCTTTATTACGAAAGTTACAACTGAACAGCGAAGTCTCACATTACACACGTTATTACAGCTATATTACAGACGTGTAGCTCCTTCTCCTCCTCCCGCAGTGTCACATACTCCAATGTAGAAAATCCCCAAAAAACAAACAAAAAACAAACAGGAAATGATGTGTACGGGGAATCAGAGAGGCATGCGGTTGCCCTCGACGCTGATCTTAACGGCGTGCCCCGTCTTGGTGAGGCGGCGGATGTCTGCGAAGCGTCGCATCTGTTTATCTACACGGGACATGCTCTTCCTAACAGGACCCTGGAGGAGAGAAAGAAAGAAAAGAGGAAGATGAGGAGGACAAGATGGAGGGAAAAACAAACACATGAGTACGTTACAGGCAATAAAACCGAATTAGTTTATAGGATATAAACAGTTCTGTTAATCAGCCTGGTGCTGGTTTGCAATATTATATTTTAAAACATTAAAGGCAGAAGCTGTGATTTCATTTCATCTCATCTCATCCTCAGCATTAGAGCGTTAGTGAGCGTGATGCACTGAGCTCAGCACACACACACACACTGCTCATGCAGCACTTACTGCCCCCTGCAGGCCAGGAGCTGAGCTACAGGGGCATTCGGTTTCCCTCTACGCTGATCTTCACCGCTCCCTGAACACGCCGCTGCTTCCTCTGCTCCAGAAAGCGCCGCTTGTGTTTCTCCAGGAGACTGATGGCTTTCTTACAGCCTCTCTAACAACCACACCACAGCAGGGCATATAAGAACACTCGCTCTTAGAAGCTCCGGTTCGACTCAACTCGACTACAGGGGGGTGGTTTAAAACTCATCCCTACAAACTTTAGGAACTTCATTTAAAAAAAAGACACTGCTGGAACGCATTAAAAGCTTCTCCAACTTTTAACACCACTTTAATAAGCTTTGACCCGACTTTAACCATTTCATGCCCCTCCACTGACCCGGTTCGTATCCGCCTCCACATTCCACTTGGGTCGCACCACGTAGTCTTTATTGGAGGGCATCGGCACACGCGCCCTCGCACAGAACCCGGGGTCACCAGGCCGCAACGCTCTGAGGAGGAGGAGGAGGAGGAGAAGAGAGAGAGACAGAGAGAGTGATAGTGAAAGAAAGAGTGAGAGAGAGAGAAATAAGAAAAAAAGAATAAGAGAAATACATGACAGTCACAGCAAGAGATAAAGAAAAAACGAAAGATTATGAAGTAGAGAAACACCGCGAGATATTACAGTGAGGACAAAATATAAAATCCAAAATAAATAATTTGGATAAATCCAAATTTTACACGATAAAATATTATATTACTATTAATCTCTCAATGTGTTGTTATACTCACTTCTCCTCTCCTGTTAACACTTTCTCCAGATCTCTACGAGGAGTCTGCCCCCCTGAGCTAAACACACACACACACACACACACACACACACACGTCATAAATGCGAAGTGTGTGAGAGGTACACAAAGCCATGCCCTTCATGATGCATTAAAGATACAACTGCTTCAGCAAGGACAGAGAAGGTGAAAGGACCATTCACTGATGATGCAAACATTTCAGGGTTATTACAGGTCAAAGGTCAGGAAGTCACAAATCGAGCTAAAAAAATTGATGCTGATACAAACAGACTAGTTTCCAACTTACAGTTCCTTGACATGCCTGCTAACACACACACACACACACACACACTATTAACAACCTGCATTACCACGTGATTCACAACTAGCAACATTATCATAATCACATGACATGATGCAGTAAAAATAGCCACGCCCCCTAAAATAAAAAGCGTTATTATGTTATTATTAGTGTGTAAAACATAGGAAGTGTGTAGTTCACACCAAGTGTGTAAATCTAGCAAATATCTTGCATAATCAACCGAATTTTTTAAACACACACACAAGTCCAAAAAAGTCTTCTGAATAAACCTGAGGACATACACAATAAAAAAAACACAACACAGAAACTCTGCTTGTTGCGCACACACACACACACACAAACACAAAACCTGAGCTGGGGCCCAAAGACATCAGGCTCCTGATCCTTTTCAACTGTCTGAGGTTCTCTTTAGTGTGTGTGTGTGTGTGTGTGTGTGTGTGTGTGTTGAGAAGAAAAGGGGAGAAAACAGGATGAACACAAACTGGCTGTAAAACAGTGAAATGAAAACAGGAGGATTAAAAGGAGTTGCGTGTACCTAAGTCTCCTGCGGGGGGCGATCTGCTGATCGAGGTCTCTCTGCTGCCTCTCCTCTCTCGTCATACATTTATAATTAGAAGACAAGCCAAAGATGGGCCTTGACCATTCATCTACACACACACACACACACACACATTATATTATAGTATAATTATATATAATATTTGTGGCTGTCTGGTTCAAGCCATTAATACATGTTGGAAAATTAGTTGCAATTTATGTGCATACGACATGGCGGATGTTTTAAAAAGCGATCTGGCTATAACAAAAATTCAATAAATGGTTAAAAGAGAAAAAGTGATAAGTCATAATGGAATGTTATAAGGTGGTGTGTTTTAGTGAGAGTTGGGCTCTGGCAATAACAACTAGGAAATAAGGACTGCGTTATAGAAACTAGGAAGAGCATCGCGGCACGACGTATCAATATAACAGTTAGATTGTAAAGGTAATTGGCAAAAATAATAGGAATCACAAGCAAGACTATAGCAATAGATCAACAAAACAAATAAAATTACAGGCACTATTTCAACAAGTAAACAACATTGCAGGATATAAATAGGGGAAAGAAGAAGGGGGCAGTTGGACGAAGAACCCAGGGAGAATAGAAAAAAGCTTAACAAGCAATCTTCTACCAGCACTTGGAAGTGTCAGACAGTAAATCATGAAGGCTAGGTTAATTTGCCTTTGTGATTCAGTGTCTGACACTTCCAAGTGCTTGTGACCTTTGTTGTGGAAGGACAGCCTTCTGGAAGCTTCTGAACATTGTCAGACTGCAATAAAGAGGGTTACTCGACTCTTCTTAAACCACGACTCAAAAGACTATTATTTTCTACATTTTGGCACTGACAATTAGAGGAAATCCTACTCAATTCCAACATACGCTTAATAAGTGTGTGTGTGTGTGTGTGTGTGTGTGTATGTGAGAGCACGTACTGATGAGTTTGAGAGCGAGGTCTTTGTTGGCTCGTGACTCTTTGGGGTGTTTGTAAAGGAACATGACGGCTCGGCCGATTCCACTCATCTTCAGAGTCTCCTGACTTACACTGGGCAGCTAGAAAGACCAAAACACACATAACAGAAAAATACAAGATCAAAGAAAATCCAGAGAATTCATAAAACTTTAATGGCACAATTCAAATAATAGGGGGACTCTGGCTGAAAGTATGGCGGGAACAGGAAGTGGTAACTCAGTGGTAAAGGTGTTGGACTAATGTCTGGAAAATTGGGGGTTTAATTCCCAGCATTGTTGTTGCTGATGTAACAGACCTCTTGGAGAATCTTCAGCAGCTCCTCTCTGATCCTCAGAGCCGGAAGACTCTTATCAGGAAGTGGACTGATCCACTCTTTAATTGCCGTCATCACGCCACTGTCAATAAATGTCTCCTTTAGATCCTGCCTGAAACACACACATACAGAGTAATTCAAGAACAGACAAAAAACACAAACTCACACGTCTCTGAAGAAAAAGAATGAAGCTGCATACTTTTTTAAATGCATAACGACGGTGGGGAGAAGAGTCAGCTTTTTTAGAGCCGGCTTCTTCTGACTGTTCAGAGTTCGATCCTCCTAAACACACACACACTATTTACAAGTCTAATTAAGTACATAAATGTGACATACTAGCATTAAACCCACACACACACACCTCAGCCGCTTCGTTCATTTTGGTGATCATGGCGCTGACGACATCATCTGCGTCACTGATGAACGTTCCTCCGTCTCTGTGCCGCCTCCGCTTGCCGCTCTGAGCTTTTTTTTTCGCTAGCATGATGTCGAAATCGGACATGAACGACATGCTGGACAGACACACACACTGTTTAATTAAACTCAAGTCATATTTCAGAATTCTTAAAATAAGTGTTGCTGTTAGCAGTCAGTGCAGGTGCTCAGTTAATAGCACAGGTGTGCGGTTCTCAGGTCAGACAGGTGAACAGGAAGTGACTCACTCTTTTCCTCCTCTGTCCACATCATCGTCTGAATCTGTGTCGTCCACTGCCGCCTTCGGTCCTGCATCCTGAGATTGCTGATTCTCCCTCTCTAACTCCTCCTGGTTAAAACCCTGTTCACACACACACACACACACCCCCCTGAGTATAAGACTCCAGCTTCACTTCACATATGATTTAACAAGGTGTATTATAGGGGCATCCTACTGTAAACTCCTCTTCGTTTTCATCTCCTGATTCTCCGAAGATGTCTGCAATCATTTTCCTACAAGACAGAGAGAGAGAGAGAGAGAGAGAGAGAGACAGGGTTCTGTGAGGTTTAAACAAGACAAAGTGTGTTGAAGACAGGATAAAATTGAGACACACAGGGACAGACCCATGACATATAGTAATAAAGACACACAGCAAGAAAGTGTCCGACCGAGGACGCCCCCACTTCCCCAGTGTCCGACCGAGGACGCCCCCACTTCCCCAGTGTCCGACCGAGGACGCCCCCACTTCCCCAGTGTCCGACCCGAGGACGCCCCCCCGGACGCCCCCACTTCCCCAGTGTCCGACCGAGGACGCCCCCACTTCCCCAGTGTCCGACCGAGGACGCCCCCACTTCCCCAGTGTCCGACCGAGGACGCCCCCACTTCCCCAGTGTCCGAACGAGGACGCACCCACTTCCCCAGTGTCCGAACGAGGACGCCCCCACTTCCCCAGTGTCCGACCGAGGACGCACCCACTTCCCCAGAGTCCGACCGAGGACGCACCCACTTCCCCAGTGTCCGACCGAGGACGCATCCCCAGACTTTAACATAGAACAGAGTGCTATGAAAAGCAGTGCAATAAAGATAAAGGAAAACCTCTCACTCTTCCTCATCGTTGTCCGAGTCGCTGTCACTGCCGAACAGTGTCTTTTCGTCTTTTTTTCCTGTGTCCGTCTTCATCCTACTTTCCTCCTCATCTTCACTATCTGAGCCGAGCTCTCTGAGTTTAGCGACAACCGACTTATCAGGAGCTTCAGAGCCCTCCTCACTAGCAGAGTCATCATCATCTGATACGGCCCTGCTCTTCTTTACTGGAAGGAAAAAAGGGGGGGTTGTCTTCATCACTCCTAGTGCAGTAAAGCAACTTGTTGAGGGTTAAAGTAAGAAAAAAGTCGTCACCTTTTGGTTCATCTTCGTCCTCACTGTCTGAGAGAATCGCCTTCTTCCTCTTCACTGAAAGCACATCACACACAGCTCAGTTAAATACACACACACACACATCTACATCATCTTAATTTAAAGTCCAATAAATAAAAAAGGTGTCTCAGGTGAGCGTACCTGGCTGCTCGTCTTCATCGTCGCTGTCAGAGCGAATGCGTTGAGCTGGCCCGTTATCCTGCTCACTTCCTGCTTCATCTTTGGGCTTCCTGTCCTCCTCATCCTCACTGTCAGAGTGTATCACTGCTCTCCTACGCTCTCCATCGTCTTTTCTCGGCTTCTCTTCGTCAGAGTCTCTCTGTTTCGCCTTTTCGCTATCTGATTCTTCAGAGTCTGATTTATGACCCCGCCCTTTCTGTGTATCCCCATGTTCTGATTCACTGTCATGCTCTTTGTGCTGATCCTCGGTCTCTGATGTGCTTCCTCTACGCTTGTGAGAGAAGCCTTCTTCACCTTCATCGTGATCACTATTGGCTTCTCCTCCTCCTCTGTCCTCGTGTTCCGATTCGCTATCCGCAGGAGCCGCCGGACTGGAGACGGGACCTTCTCTGTCACTCACCTCATCCTGAGGAACACAAATTATAAAAACATCAGAAAATGAACTAAAGTGTAAAGGTTAAAGGTCAGAGTTGGGGTTGTGTATAACCTCAGAGTGGTGCGATTCCGCTATTTCATCTTCAGCATCCGACGCCATGGCGTGCTCATCCTGCACCGGAGTGCAACTACCATCATCTAAACACACACACATTTCTGAATACACCATGTTCATTTTCAACAGCTAATAACATTTATATACGATCACTCTGTTTTACTTTTTCCCGAAATCCTAAATTCAGCATGCTTTTGCTTTCAGTTTGCCATGCCATGTCAGAATATTTTGACTCCAAAAAAAAACAAAAACACACACACACACACACACACACACACACACACACACACACACATATATATATATATATATATATATATATATATATACAAAAGATCATATAACAGAGTTTAGTTTAGCTAAAGTTACCTGAGTGAGTTCCTGAGAAATCCTCCTCTCCGTCCATCTGTCTCCGGACAGAACCCCTTTTCCTTACCCTTACACACACACACACACACACACACACACACACACACACACACACACACACAAATAAATGTAAAACAAAATTAAAAAAAACATTGCTCGTCGTAGTAAAATAAACATATAACATAAAATAACCCAATTTCTTCTTACCGAATTAAACCGAGTCGCCGCGGCCTCTGCCTGCTAACGATGCTAACACTAGCTGGTGTTGTTAGCCTGCACAGCACTAAGGTACCGCATTCAATTTCCTCGGTTATAAAATCATTTCAAAGATCATTTCTTGAAATAAATATAAATATAGATACAGGACACAATAACATAGAAACAAGTCTTATTAAATCCCCACAGAAGGTGGGTTTTTTTTTAGCTAGCTCCGTACCTACTTACTGTAACAAAAAAGGAAGCGCGACCTCTTCTCTGCGCATGCGTACTCCAGTTGTGTCGCGTAAAAACAACGTCACGTAGCATCGCCTCACCGCAGTGCTACAAAACAATAATTGTTGTAATTGTCTTGTTATATATTACTTTAATAAAACACAGTATTTAATAAGTTATTATACGGTGACCACGAGGGGACATGTTCATTTCACTTAATTTTGTCGTGGCCACAACATATTAACTCGTGGGAACGACTTTTTAAATGTAGTAAACACACTGACCGTAATTTTTGCATTTATATTAATATGTTGATTTTGAAAGTAAATTATTCGAATATTGTAGGTCGTTTTTTAAGTGATCTGAGTTGGTGTTATACACTAACAATTTAAAATTCTTTTTTATAATAATTTAAAATCAGCTTATTATGCAATTATAAGATGTATTGCGATTAATAAAATTATCAATAACATAACAATAAATATTGTTTGTTTTTATCTGTCTCAAAACTTTTTATTATTATATTCATCACAATGTGAACGATTATAAAAGTGTCTGACTTATATTTTTAAAATTCTACATTATTGGACCTCTAAGAATGCCTTTTTTCCCTGTTCAGTGTTGTTACCCACATGTATGTAAAAGCCGCGCCACCTGGTTATTAGCGCGGCTACTAAATTTTTCAATGCGCAGCTGGATTTTTCAGCAGTCGGACCTGTAAACTGGTCAATGATGAATTGTAGTTCTTCATTAAAGCCAGAAAACTGTCGACAGCAAAGCCCGTTAAACTTAACAAAGTGCTTTAGGTGCCTTTACCTATAACGTACCTGTGATTTTAATACAAGAGACACGCACCATTTAATCAATTATCTCCATATTTTTCATCTTATCTCGACTGCCGTAGTTTATTTCATTTAAAAAGTCGTTTCCTTAACATAACATCTCAGGCAACGACTATGCATGGAGGTGGTGCACGACATAAGGATGTCGTAACCCTGCAAAAATGATCTGGAGTCCGCGACATAATATCACGTTCCGAGTTAAAATGTTATGGCTATACGACAGAATTAAGTGATCCGAACATGTCCCCTCCTGGTCACCTTAATATTAACTATTGTTAAGTTTCTTTCTTTTTCATTTACAAACATTTTAATGTTACACATGAGTAATAAGTCGCTTCAACACACATTGATTTAGATAAGTAGAATTTATACTTTATAGTTACTAAAATGTACAAAAAGACAAGCACTTTGGACCTGAATAAACTCAGAAAATAAGTTCACAATCATCTTCTACATTTGGGTTGCCACCCGTCCCTACAAATACGGAATTGTCCCGTATTTGATCATTAAAAAGCGCATGCCGTTTTAAACCAGTTCGGACCGGTATTTGTCCCGTGTTATTAGGGTTGTGCAGCATCCCTGCAAACCGTGCCATCCGCATTCTGTGCGAGTTTTTATTTCTGAATTCATGGCTATTATTGGGTTAATACAATATTAAGATGTGGCAGCTCAAGATCCTCATCCCGCTTTGAGAACAAATGCAAAAAAAAAAAATACCGACAAGATTGGAAGAAAATTAACTACGTGACTGTAAAGTGTTCTCTGTGGTCTGCGCACGAGGGTATGTCACAAATCACAGCACTGTCTCACAATGATTCATATACAAAATCATCTCCCTGCGCAGAACGATGATTTATATTAGAGAGATTTTATTAGATTTCTATTATATATTATATTATGAGTTCATATGCTGCCTATCTGTTAAGAAATCATTTTTAAAATGTAAATGAATCAAATCCCAAAATATTTTTAATAAGAAATTACATATATATATATATATATATATATATATATATATATATATATATATATATATATATATATATATATATATATATATTTAATACTTAAAATGTAATGCCTGTGTATATAAGCATATAAAATATAGTGTAGAACTATATGTTAAGCTTAATCAATATAAATGCATCATTCAAAACTATGAAAGGAACTTTAAATATAATAAATATGGTATTGGGCAGCACGGCGGCTTAGTGGTTCGCACTGTTGCCTCACAGCAAGAAGGTCTAAGGTTTGTATCCTCTACAAGGGTGTTTCTGTGAGGGTTTACTCCGGGTTCTCCGGTTTCCTCCCACAGTCTAAAAACATGTTTGTTAGATTGATTGATGATTCTCATTTGCCCATAGTAGTGAGTGTGAGTGTGTATGAGTGTTTGTGGCCCTGTGATGGACTGTGGTGACCTGTCCAGGGTGTTACCCCTCCTGCCTTTCGCCCTTTCAGAGGCGGCTGGGATAGACTCCAGCAGATGACCCTAAATTAAGGTATAAGCGGGTATAGAAGATGATTAAATAAATAAAAAAATATGATATTGTACTCACATTCAAAAAATCTTTATATAGGTTTATAAAATATTGATCCATATTTTTAAGTGGTAGTGTTAATGTATAGTGAATAAGTGAATAATCTGTTAATCTTCTGTTAATGTTAATAAATCTATTATTAGAAGAGTTTGTTTAGTTGTGATAATAAAGCTGAATTTACACTGCAGATCTTGATACTAATTTTTAATTTTGTGAATATATTCATTTCATGATTTACTTACATCATTTTTTAAAACCCATCCTGCCGACCACGATCGTCGTTCATATCCCATCTGTTCCACATTAGAGGAAAAAATATTTTATAAACTAATTTTTGTTTCATTTAATTGTATTAATTTATACTCAACAGATTATTCTCTTAATTTCACAGGGTTCTCTTGCTGCACTGCTTCCAGTATGTGGATGTGGATGTTATATTTTTTTTCTCCAATCAGATTTCAGTTTCTATGTGCTGCCATGTTAATCTAATCTGCCCAAAGCCTTCAGAATCAGTAGTGCTGCCTATGGAAATTGAACTACGTTAATAAAGGCAGATTGCTAATTGGTTATAAACGGTTTCTTTAATCAGTCAGATTTTGGAACCCACCTCCAGAGTCCTGCTAGCTTGTGTACGATGACATCAGCATTTTACCGTCCTCTAATTGGTTAATCAGAGTAAATTCAAAACACGTCTGTACAGTTGAATTAGAATTTTTACACCCACAATGGCTGACGGAGAAGAAGAAATGAACTACGTCTCAGACATACTATACATTTTTGTATAGTATTGATGGTTTCTGTAATTGTGACGTGATGGTGGTGGTATTAAGATATGTATCAGTCGGGTAAATTCCCACTAAAGGCCCAGCTACCAAATGCACTGCCCACCACTGCTTGTTACATGCAATGTAAATGCGGTCGGTGTGAGTGAATCTGTTTACTGATTTTAATAAAAGATGGTTTATTGTAATGTCCACTGGTATCAGAAGCAGCAACAGATCACTAATGTGATTTTCATGGATTTTGAAAAGAAAGAAAGGAGATGTGAGTTGTTTGATTCAGTAAATTAGCTCAGGTCAGGATAAATATATTTCTGCCGAACAGAATCTGTCTACACCTGTTGGTGTTAGCCTAACGTTGACTGAGCTAATGTTAGCATACACTGTTGCTAGGTAATGTCAGACTGATAGCTAAAACTTTTAATGTAGATTAGAACATTCTGTATAGCAGGAAAACGAGTTCACTTCAAATCACACATTTTCTGTCAGTATTGTATGACATTAATATGATCATAACTCAGTCATTTTTATATCAGAGGACAGATGAGGTGGAGTTGCTGTAGAACAGAGAGGGTCAGGCAGGGAGAAACAGCAGCAGCAGGTAGTTACAGATGGGATGGCTGATTCTGATCTGTTGGTGATAAAAGGCCAGAAGAAGTGGACTATGTACATAATAAATAATGAATACTGTTTAAATAATATTAAATCTATTGAAAACATTTCCCCCCTATTTTGCCCCCCTTTTATTTTTCAAACCAAAGTTACACCCTAGGCTAATCACCACTGGCACTGCATCGGGCCCATTACCATTATGGCTTTAAGGCGTGTGGTCTCCGCTGCAACAATTTCTGTACTTTATAAAAGCTCTTAACTCACAGGTGTATGGCGAGTGATGAAGGTCAAGAGAAAGAGCCGGGAACAGCAAGTCAACAGAATAGTTTTAATATCAGAACAGAGTGTTCGCTTTCCTGGCTGCACTTATGAAGAAATGAGGACATGGAGTTCTCACTCACAATCTTTCTCTCAGATTTAACTACCTGCCCTCTTAAATTCCGTATATGTCCGTCATCAGTCATCACTAAAGAAATGAAACTCTGCTACCTTGTAACACTAACGAGTTTCATGACAACAGGGAGGGAAAATGGCTACTTGGACCCAATTTGGACATTTCCTCTGAGGGGTGTACTCACTTTTGTTGCCAGTGGTTTAGACATTGATAGCTGTGTGTTGAGTTTTTTTGATGGGACAGAAAATTTACACTGTTACACAAGCTGTACATTCACTACTTTACATTGTAGCAGAGTTTCATTTCTTTAGTGTTTTTACATAAAAAGATATAATAATTATTTACAAGAAATGTAAGGGGTGTGCACTCACTTCTGTGACATACTGTCGATATAAGTATTATTGGCTATGATAATGATGGCACATGGGGCGGCAGGGGGTTTCTGATAGTGAGTGATGTATTTACAGAGCTTGATATAAGAACTGAATTAAAACGAACTGAAATGACTAAATATTTACAGAACACGTCCTGAAACACAACAGTGTCATTCATTAGACGCTGATGATGATCGTGATGAGGAAAGAATGTGTTAGTCTAAAGTGGATCTTTAGGATTGTGTGTAAATGGAGAGCTAAAAACTGAGCACAAAGCTTATAAAGACTGCAGCTGAAAGAGAACCCTCGCAAATATTTCTATTTAAAACGATACATAATAAAACACTCTTGAAAAGCTACGTCTCTGCTCTGCAAACAAAGGGGGGGGGGGGTTCCAATTCAGTGTTGAAAGTTTTGCAGCTTGTGGTTTTCACTAAGAAGGTCATCGCATAGTTTGGACATGTGAATCCTTGCCATTTCTTTTCAGGGACACATTTCACAGGATAAATGATGTAAATCAGGCGCCGCTCAGGAGTGTGAGCTGTACCGTGTCTGTGTTGTTAAAACTGTCGTCATGAGACCTTCACAACAGACTAAACACTGATTGGATTAAAGCAACCTTGAGGTTACGCCACTCTCACAGAAACATTCCTAGATCTTTATTTGGACACAGTCTGAGATATATACAGTGATCCATCTACTCAGACATCTCACAAGTCTCACAAGTAGGGGGCAGTAAAGAGTTAACAAAGCCACTATCTAAGAGTCTTTTTAGCCACCAGAAACCTCACATACACGAGAAATTGATTAAGATAATAGATAATATATAAACACAATAGCCAAAAGTTTATGGACACTTACCAGCACCTACATAGGTGTGTATTTGATAAAATAAAAAAATCTAATCTAAATCTAATCTAATCTATCTAATCTAATCTAATCTATTTCACAAACCTTTCTACAAACTAAGACACGCAGTCGTCTAGAATGTCTTTGTGTGTTGTAGTAGTCCTTTATTCCTTCACTGGAACAAAAAAAATAGTGAAGAACTGGAGTGTATAATATAACTATATAAGTCCTGAATCAACTAAATATGTCTGGGGTTCAGTCGGTATTCCAATTCATCCCAAAAATGGTCAGTTGGGTTAAGTCAGAATCAGAGCGCTCTGATGGACAGTTGAGTTATAATAAGCATTAAACTTTGGTGCAGGATTTGTTGTGTGAATGTGTTGTGTGACTGTGGAGATTTGTTTATTCAGCCACAATAGTATGATTGTGGAAATCCAGCACAGATGTGTAAAGCTTATTATAGGAAGGAAGCTTAAACAACTGGACTAGGCCGATTATGCTATGCTATCTATGTGGTATAAAAAGCTGGAAAAATTAGTGTGTGTGTGTGTGTGTGTGTGTGTGTTTGTCATCTGTCAGATCATTTATTGTAAGTATGTTCTGTGTTTGTAAGCCTTAAGCATTCACACTGACACACATTTCTGCTTTAAGGACTGAAAACACACATTTGTGTGTGACGTAAAGGCTCTTAAACCTTCATGTTTTGATGTGTGTGTGTGTGTTAGTGTAGGGTTTATTTTCTTTGCACTATAGAATAATCGATCCTCAGAAACGACAAGTTCTCCTCTTCTGCCCTGCAGATTTGTTATAGAGTGTTGATTAATTCTCTGGAACAGCAACTGCACCAGCATTGTGTGTGTGTTGATTAAAAAAAAACTAAACCAACTTTATAAATCCTTGTTGGATTCACTTTCCCCCATCATCCCCTCCCCACACACACTTTATCTGAGTGTAATTATTATCTAGAGCTGCTGCTTTCACACCAAGACACTTTGTGCAGCTCTAACAACGTGAGAAGCAGCCACGGTCCAGCAGGAATTGAAGGTCAGAACAGGAGGAACATTTTAAAGCTTTTACAAATACGCATACACATGTAGAAAGCTGTTAGTGAAGATAATCTGAGCTACAGTAGATATATAAAGAAATATGGAGACACAGCTATGATGAGCTCTATTAAATTCCACTCAGCTGCATATGTCATTCGTGACAGACATGTTGTGAAGTGAAGCAGGTTTAATACTTTTGAAACTGTATCTGTTTTATTAATTATGGACAGGCAGGGGATGAGGAGGGCGGGGGTGATTATAGGGGCGTCTCTGAGTGTTCTTAATGGAAGTAAATTTAAATTAGATTTAAATGATAATTTTCCTCTTGTCAGAGTGGCGGCTATTACATCAGCGAGACGCAGATTCAAGAATACCAAGTAGCTGTGCTACTGAAAGATTTACATGAATGAGACTTTTAAATCCTTTTATCAGCAAATTAAAGCGATGAAACTGGATAAAGAAAAAAAGCCTAAAGTGTAAAACTTTGTGCGAAGAAAATAATTATTTCCCTACACTGTAATTTTATCAGGATTTTTTTAGTAAAACTGATTGAAATACTAAATACAAAGCGTGAATCAGCGCCCAGCTCTAAGGATCGACAAAAACACAGAATTATTTAGCGTAAAATATTAAAGGGCTTTATTTATATTTATTTTACACCATCACGACCTACCAAGTATCAACTGGTTTTATTTATTAAAAAGCACCAATTTTACACATTACATTTAAGAATTAAAACATCCACAAAACATGTTTATTTAATTTTATTGTAAACAATCAGTAGTCGAAATCACAGTTTGTTCCATCTTTGTGAAGGGTGTGTTGCTATAGCAACTATATAGGACTTTAGAGCGAGTTAATATAAAACCGCGCTACTGTCAGAGCTGCTGTTTAAGAGAATTCATCAACACCTAAGCACCAATCAGAGAGAAGCATTCATAGACAAATTTCCTTGCAACAGAAAAGTGAAATTCATCCAGAAATATTTATGAAACACAGTTTATGCAAGATTTATACTCTATACACACTTTCTGAAGTGACATCATCGATCACATGATGAAAATCAACACATCATGTAAGAATGTAAGGGGCGGAACCATAAACAGGAAATAGTTACAGATAAACGCAGAGATGAAACCCGACAAGATTCTTTATCTTCATCCCCAACACACCCCTTATACCCTCAAAATACTCCTCATACCCAACACACCCATCACACCCTCAAAATAAGGAAGTGGTGACCCATGGTTAAGGTGTTGGACTACCAACCCCTTCGATTCCTAGCTCCACCGAGCTACCACTGTTGGGCCCCTGAGCAAGACCTTTAATCCCCAATTGCTCAATTGTTAGATGAGATAGATGTAAGTCGCTCTGGATAAGGGCATCTGCCATTTGCTGTAAATGTAATGTAAAATACACTTTATCACCAACACACCCCTCACACCCTAAAAATACACTTTATCCCCAATACACCCCTCACACCCTAAAAAAAAATCCTCCTCATCCCCAACACACCCCTCATTCCTAACACACCCCTAACCCTTAAAATACTCCACATCCCTAACAGGCCCCTCATTCCCAACACACCCTTCACACTGCAAAATACTCCGAGATTGCATCTATAGTGCTCTTTCTGGTTAATGTGTTGGGTATGAGGGTGTGTTGATGGGTGTGTTGGGTATGAGGAGTATTTTAAGGGTGTGTTGGAGATGAACGCAGAGAATGCTGATGGAGAAGTACAGAGATGGTCGTAGGGAGCTGCAATGTGTTTTTGTAGACCTGGAGAAAGCATTTGACAGGGTACCAAGAGAAGAGCTGTGATATTGCATGAGGAAGTCAGGAATAGCAGAGAAGTATGTCAGGGTGGTGCAGAATATGTATGAGGGAAGCAGGACAGTGGTGAGGTGTGCAGTAGGTCAGACAGAGAAGTTCAAAGTGGAGGTGGGACTGCATCAGGGATCAGCTCGGAGCCCATTCTTGTTTGCTGTGGTGATGGATCAGGTGACAGACGAGGTCAGACAGAAATCCCCTTGGACAATGATTTTTGCAGATGACATTATGATCTGTAGTGAGAGCAGGTAGAGGAAAACCTGGAGAGGAATTGGAAGAGGTTTTCTCTGAAGAGAAGAGGAATGAAAGTCAGTCGTAGCAAGACAGAGTACATGTGTTTAAATAAAAGGGAGGGAAGTGAAACAGTGAGATTACAAGGGGAAGAGATAAAGAAGGTACAGGAGTTAAAGTACTTGGGGTCGACAGTTCAAAGCAATGGAGAGTGTGCAAAAGAGGTAAAGAAGCGAGTACAGGCAGGTAGGAATGGGTGGAGAAACATGTCAGGAGTGATGTGTGACAGGAGAATATCAGCTAGAATTAAGAGGAAGGTGTACAAGACAGTGGTGAGACCAGCTATAATGTATGGTTTAGAGACAGTTGTGCTAAGAAAGAGACAGGTGGCAGAGCTGGAAGTAGCAGAGCTGAAGATGTTGGGGGTTTTTTGGGGGGGGTGTCGAGGTTGGACAGGATTAGGAACAAGTTCATAAGGGGAACGGCTCATGTTAGATGTTTTGGAGAGAAAGTCAGGGAAGCCAAATTGAGGTGGTTTGGACATGTACAGAGGAGGGATAGCGAATATATTGGTAGGAGGATGTTAGAAATGAAGCTACCAGGCATGTGATTCTCTGCGGCGTCCCCTATACAGGACCAGCCAAAATTAGAAAAAGACCCAACAGACCCATCATCCCCAACACACCCCACACACCTTCAAAATACTTATCATCCCCAGCACACCCTTCATCCCCAACACACCTCTCACATCCCTAAAATACACCATATCCCCAACACACCTCTGATACTCCAAACACATGCCTCCTACTCCCAATTCACGCCTCATACCCATCACACCTCTCATACCCCAACAAACCCAGCACACCCCTCATCCCCAGCACACCCCTCATCCCCAACACATCCCTATTAACCAGCACACCCCTCACACCCCAAAAATACTACTCATTCAAAAACACACCCCTCAGTCACTCCTCCCTCATGCCTGTCTGTGTGTCCATATAAAAGCGTTTTGATTAGCTAGTCCGGATTTTAGTCTCTGCTTTCCTTTCAGGTTGCTATTAAAATCTTGTCGTTTTTTTATTCATTTCTAAAGTGTCCCTGCATTAAGGTGCTCATGAATGGACTTTTTTGTATTAATTCAGGTTTGTGCTTTATAAAACTATTTCTTTATAAACTCTTTCTTTAAACCCTGCCGGTTTTCCTGTGAATAGAATTTTGAAACACTCTGTTCTTGGGCATGTTCGATGAAGGTCACCTGCACTGGTGGCTTCTTTCTGTTTTGTAAATTAATGTAAATAAATGAATGAACGCAGTTATCCGACGGTGACGATCGGCTCCACGGACAGGATGTCGGTCTTAGCTGATTGGCCGAGAGAGGTGGTCCTTAATGCGTGGCTCTCCTTGTGACCAGACTGCTGTGAGGAGGAGTGGCTTTCCGGCCAGGCTGGTCTGTGACAGTTGTTAGGTGGTGGAGGCCTCTCTTGGGGCTCCTCCCTCCGTCCGCTGCCTCCCCGTCCCCTGGCTCGCCGTTGCCTGCACATGCTCAGTAGGTAAGTAAGCTCAGCCCTGAAACTCTGGTTGAGCCAGCAGTAGATGAAGGGGTTGTAGCAGGTGGAGCTCATGGCCAGCCAGTGGAAGCTAAAGTACACAGCATTGTTAGAGTGGATGGCGTGACTCGACAGCAAAACCACATAGCAGTTTAACGGGAACCAGCATACAGCAAACACTAAAACCACCAGCACTAGCATCTTGATGGTCCGCTTTCTCTTCCTGCGCTGTAGGAAGTACTGCTCGCTAGTGACGTCTCCAATGGCGTTACGTCGCCAAAGACGGCGTGCCAAGGCTGAGTATGCCGCAGTGATGATGAGGAGCGGCAACATGTACAGTAGGATGAAGGTCGCCAAGTCCAGGTACTGATGGTAGAGTTCGGACGGGTCAGGAAAATCTGGCACACACAGCGAGCGAACAATGTCTTTACTGCGGAGAGAGAAAGAGAGAGAGAGAGAGAGAGAGAGAGAAATAGAGATAAAAAGACAGAAACTGAAAATATCTGGTACTATATTTATTTAGACCAACTTAAAAGTGACTTATCACTTATAAAACAACCCCAAAGAGAAGAAAAGATCAGGAGAGAGCAGGAAAAAACAGCACGGGTAAGTTATGAAAAACTTCTTTTTAGTTAATCACATTACGTTTGTCAGTTAGTACGGCAAGACTTTAAATGGTAAAGTGCAAATTAACACAAAGATCAAATTAATCATTGGGTGTAAGATTTATAGTGTGCGATTGCTAAACATTTTTGATATGAGCAGCAGCCTGGTGCCCCCTAAAGGCTTTGACCAGCTCTAGTTTACAAATGAGAGGGTCACAAACCTGTGGGCAGGACATGACTGACACCGAGATGTAACTATAGCAATAATCATGTAGTGTTATCCCTCTAGCGATTCACCTTTTTCAGCAAATAATATAACCAAGTGATAGAGTTTTGACTCGAACCTGAGTTAGAGTCAAATACAGAAACTGAAAAAATGAGAGGGCTAAAAAGAAGTAATAACGCACCCCCTGGGTGTCACACAGTAAAAATCAGCTGTGTCCCAGTAAAATCTCAAGTTGAGTAATAATAAAATGTATTTTTCAGTGTATAAATTTAAACTGGAAATCCTGGAATAAAGAAATGAATCTATAAGCAACAGCCGAATCAATGGCTGTATGAGCAACACTGTTTGAGAAAAACAACCTGACACATGCTCCCAGAAATCCATGCCACTGCAACTGCAACATGCAGGCTGTCACGCAGAAGTGACGGCATGCAGTTGCAAGAAAATGAAAAAAAAAATTCAACAAAAGCAGTACTCGAAGTGTGCTGGCACGCACCTCTACACTGTAGCAGTACTTTCATACTTTAACCCTTAGTGTACCATGGATTTTTTTTTACTGTTCTGGACTGGCACTTCTTACATGCTGCTTTGTGACCTCCCAAATTTCACCAAAGGGAATCTCCTTAACCCATAAACACGATTTACCTCACACATAGGCAGTACTGGCAGTTTTGTATTTTCACTTCAAGCACTGGACGAAACTAAAATATGTTATTAGTACAAAGTAGTCATAAAAAGTAGTCAAAACACATAACAGAACATACATTTTTTATTAATAAAACAAAGTGCTGATTCTTTAACATAACAGCAATCTTATCTTTATGGCAGAAGATACAATACAATCTTAAAGTTAGGGTACAATCTCCATATTTACAGTAACGGATTGTCACCTGCTAAAAACGCCATAATCTGTGCTGCTGCTAGGTGCAACCCACGGGATCCCAGTAACTTTTCGTAATTGGCAAATGTGGGTGGTAATTAATTACATTTACTTGAGTAATTTGTTGGTAACTTTTAACTTTTTAAATGTTTAGAGGAGATTTAAAGATTTGCACTTTTACTGTTACTTATGTACATTTTTAGTGAAAAAACTTTACTTTTACGTTGCTACATTTGGCGGCGTTCCTCTGTTACTGTCAAATGGAAACAAATATGATATTTTTTTAGAAAATTAGTTTATATGAATTGTTTGCAAATCTCACAAGATTTTGGAGTGGCTGCTCCACAAGAGGCCGCCACGAATCTCCTACTTAAGTTTAGCGAGCGTTTTATTGAAAGATGTGAAGACGTGTGTGTGTGTGTGTGTGTGTGTGTGTGTGCGTTACTGAAAGCAGATTATCAGCGGTGGCCTCAGCCTATATTTTCACCGTAGCGGGAAGTGTCAAAATAACACCTATTTGAATCCTATTAATAATCATTTGGTGTCTATATAAACTTTAACCTTATTGTAAAACCACATTTCACACACTGAATATTTTCCTAATATGCGCTCACATGCAAGCAACGAAAAAATATCCTGTGAACCAACAAACACACACATTCATGAATAAACATTCATTCTAAACAACAGCAGCAAACTGGGACATCCTGAATGTATACAACAATCCGGACAGCTGACTAAAATGTTGAACATCCATACAAAATTAACACAAAATTGTATTTTATTTTACTGCTATATAGATAATACATGTACATAAACATAAAATGTTAAAATAGGTTATATTTTTAAAGGAATTACTCATAAATGGTAGAAAATAAAGACAGAGTTTAACTGTTAGATAAATATCTGAGTGTGTTTGAGATTTGATTGTAAATGACAGGTGATGTGATGTTAATGTTCATTACACGACTCAGATTGACTGGACTTGACTTTATTCTGTTTATATAAGCAGAACAGAGAGACTCTGGAGGCTTTATGTTAATCAGATCAGAAGGAACTAGTAACTAATTACTTGAGTAGTTTTTTCATCTGATATTTTTTTTAATCTTACTTGAGTAAATATTTAGATTGTTACTTTTACTCTTACTTAAGTAAATATTTCCATAACTTCTTGTACTTTTACTTGAGTACAGATTTGGGCTACTCGACCCACCTCTGGTAATTGCAAATATTGAAATGAAAATAAGTAAAACATTTGTCTGTTATATAATTACTCAATTAAGGCAATCTTATTTCCTTTACCGACCGCTCTCGTGTCTCCTCTTTCCTCCTTTACTTTTTT
The DNA here is from genome assembly GCA_005784505.1 of Bagarius yarrelli. Taxonomy (NCBI): domain Eukaryota; kingdom Metazoa; phylum Chordata; class Actinopteri; order Siluriformes; family Sisoridae; genus Bagarius; species Bagarius yarrelli. Next base: position 1,722,985 of record VCAZ01000054.1, on the reverse strand, counting down.
TTCCCACTTCTGGCTGCCTGATGGATCGAAATCCTCATCATGTTTAAATTAGCAAACACTTAAGTGAGCGCTGTGCTGGTTTTAAAACAACGCATTAGTAAAAAGCAACATGAGAGGGGGGCCACCTAGGGTGTGTGTGTGTGCAGATATATTGCTTCATGTTATATACATATATATGTTATATTGATAATGACATTTCCGTTGGTTTAAATGTTCAGTTGTTGGGGCCCCCTCAAAGTGCGAGGCCCCAGAAACCTGCCCGTCTTGCCTGCTCCATTGCTACGCCTCTGAGTCTGAGGGAGATAACTAACATTATTGTTAGCCATCAGAGTCAGGTCTCAGACCAGTGGGCGCCGCTAGCAATTTTGGGGCCTTAGAATCATCAAGGAAAGAATGATCTCTAGGGGCCCTTAGAACCATCCTGGTCTTTACAGTTATATTTGGGATTGATTTTAAAGTAGTATTATTCGTTTATTAATCACTTTCACTGCAGATGTGCTCACTGTATATAAACTGATATATAAATAAGTCATGAGCTGAGGATGAATGTATAAATAATAATTTATACAAATATCAAGGTTTCACTCTAAACAAGGATTTTGAGAATATCCTCGAATTTTGGAAAAGACTAAAATGCACTAGGGGTATTACGATGACAGACACGTCATAAGTCTTATTTAATGTATTTTCTTGTCATAGATAGAATGTCATCTATACTATCATAAGTTACTTCCTATTCCGAGCTCACAGTCGCCACCAGATCCAGTCTGGATCAGCACTTAGAGACAATAAGCCCTATGTTGCCCAGTGATGACCTTTTCTTCAAGACGGTTATACAGACAAGACCACGGAAACTTTCCTGCATCATGGAATAACCTGCTGGTTTGTCTGGTCAGAGAAGAAATGACCCCCGACTGAGCCTGGTTTCTCCCAAGGTTTTTTTTTTTTCCATTCTGCCCCCAATGGAGTTTTGGTTCCTTGCCGCTGTCGCCTCTGGCTTGCGTAGTTGAGGACTCTTAATTTACAGATATTAGTTAGACTAAACTGAGTGTTTACTGTACTGTCTTATTTAATTTGATTTTGATATTGCTATATAAATATAGGAGACTTGACTTGATAATAAACATCCAGGACTCAAAAGAGGAATGACAAGCAAGAGTCGAATGACTGAACAAACTGAAATTGGTTTAAATAAGAAACAAATTATAAATGTTAAAACAAGAGTAAACAAACGCTCACATTTAAATCAGATAAATAAATGACAACAGAGAAAAGTGTGTAGAAAAGAAGAGCGGAGGTTCTGAAAGGCACTGAAAATAAGCTGTAATTAGTATCGGACTGAAGAAAGCAGCAATCAATAAATACAATTCACAAATATTATCAGTGCTGGAAAAGACACAGGCTGATCCCGTGTCTTAGGCTTACAGAAGTCTCTTCATGATGGTGAATCATACACGTGTCCGATGAAGCTTTAGGTGACTGTACAGCTACAGCATTTGGCAGATGCCCTTATCCAGACCGATTTACATTAATCTCTGTTATACAACTGAGCAATTGGGGGTTAAGGGCCTTGCTCAAGGGCCCACATTGGTGGCTTGGTGGTGCTGGGAATCAAACCTCAGTCTTTCTGGTATCAGTCTAACACCTTAACCACTAAGCCACCACTTCCCACACACAACAAGGAGAACTTTATAAAGTCAATAAATAGAAAAAAAAAGTTAAATAAATTGTATAAGGGCAAAAAACGAAAAAACAAAAACTGTATAACAGTTTAATATGTGATCATGTGTATTGGGTATAGTGTGTGTGTGGCTGGATTTTTAATGCGACACATTAATAATCATCACAACAGACATATCACCATGTGACTTGCTATTACACCAGTCAGTTGCCTGTGGAAAATCACAACTCTGAGTGTGTTCTAATGGCTTCCAGGAGAATTTGTTTGGGGTTAAGGAGTTATAATGTTGGACTGCTAATTGTAAGATCAGGGTTCGATTACCAGCACCACCAAGTTGCCACTGTTGGGCCCCGGAATAAGACCCTCAAACCCCAATTAGACAGTTAAGAGATAAATGTAAGGACGTCTGCTAAATGCTGTAAATGAAAATAGGATCCTGTGTCCCTGACACACACACACACACACACACACTGCTTTTCACCTTAATGTCTTTTTAATCAGTTTACTCTTACAGATTTCTGTATTTACAATCTTTTTGGAAATTGTTCTTAATCTTCTATTAGAATTATTCAGTATGCGCATATTTATTTTTTTTATTGTAAAGATAAAGCAGAGAGAAAGAGAGAGAGCGAGAGAGAGAGAGAGAAAGAAGAGAGCCAAGAGATGAACAGAGAGAAGAGTCTCCTCACCTGTCTGATCGTGAATCTCAGTACACACACACACACACACACACACACAGTACAGTACACTGTAGCGGATTACCTAAAAACGGTGACTGATCTTCAACACAGATCCACACTGACCCTGTACACACACACACACACATACTGGCTATAGAGACAAGACGCTATAGGACATCATGGCTCCCTATAGATTAGAGAGTGTTTACACACTACAACACCACCGCTGTGGAGACAGAGCTGCACTTTCTCAATAAATATTAACACTTACCACAAATATACTGCAATAAATCTGCAATAAATGTGAATGAATTTAAATCTACACATTTACATAGATGCACACACACACATCCACATCCACATCCACATCCCTAAATACACACACACACCCTATGTACACACACGGCCCTGTTTGTCTTATATACTTGTTTGCTATTGTCTATTGTTATGTTGAGAGAGAGAGAGAGAGAGAGAGAGAGAGAGAGAGAGAGAGAGAGAGAGAGAGAGAGAGAGAGAGAGAGAGAGAGAGAGAGAAATAGAGTGAGAGAAAGACAGAGACTACAGTATATTTTTAATTGTGTTTGAGTGCTTTAGTGTACAACAGGAAGTGTGTCTTACACATCTCACACAAGGAAAATTGCCATGATAAATTAGACAAATTTTAGACAGATAGACAGAAAACATGGCAGAGAGACAGACACACACCTGTAGACAAAAGTGAAGAGATTCTGGAAGATGGCGTGTGGCAGCGAGAAACAGCTCGCCATGAGCCAAATGAAGACGATACACACAACACCGTGACTGGTGCACATCCTCGGCTTCAGAGGATACAGGATCACCTACACACACACACACACACACACACACACACGTACATTGTTCCCGCTGAAATGTATTCATTAGAACAAACAGAATGAATGAATCATTAATGGTTTCATGCCTTTTGTTTGATTTATTCCTTTTGGATGTGAGGTGTGTGAATATTTTATAGATAAAAAAATGGAGGAAGGTAAGGTTTTTTCAGGAGGTGAAGCAGATCAAAACACCAACACTGACTTTATTTTATTAATTCAACAAGAACTCAGCATCTATTAAAAATACATCCTCTACATCCCTCCACACACACTCACATACACACTTACACACACACATACATCCAAAATAAGCACCATAAGAACAGATCAAACAGAAACTACATTTTATTCTTCAGTCTGCATTTTCTATCCCAGATGTTGTTGGCTTCCAGATGTGAATATTTTAAATAGGAATGTTTGGGTTCTGATGCTGGAGGTCTACTGAAACTGAACACCAGAGTTTCTGCTTGAGATGTGACTGAAACAGGTGTGTATATATGTGCATGTGTGGTGTGTGTGTTTGTGTGTGTGTGTACCTGTCGTCGGTCCAGTGCGATGGCTGTGAGTGTGAGTGTAGACACATGCAGAGAGCAGTACTGCACAAAGCGACTGATGTGACACATCACTCTTCCGAAAACCCATGTACTGTTCACAAAACGCACCTACAGGACACACACACACACACACACACACACATACACAGTATTAAACAGGCATTTAATTATCATTATTAATTAGGGTGTCCCTAAAGTCTGGACACATGAGCAAAAATACATATTTCAAGAAATGACATTTATTAAGAACATTTTCTTTAATTGGAATATTAAATAACGTTCTTCAATATGATTTCCATCAGTTCAAAATTCATGTGAACTCGATGTAATAAATCCACATTGCCATCAATTTCAGCACATCCCCCGTTTATGGGGAAACTCAGTTTAATTCTTTCTTCTTTCCCCAAAACCATATTTATTATCTGTGGAGGAAAAAAATGAGATTAACTATGTGTCCAGACTTTAGGGACACAGGGTGTAATGAAAAATAGACATTTCAGCACCGATAGATTGATAGAAAAAAACATTTTCTATAAGAAAAGTAAATACATAACCACTCAACTACTACACCCCAAACACACACACACACACACACACACACACAAACATCACCCTACTCTTTACTTTTCTAATTTGTTTAATAGATCATAAATAAACTAAGCTTATCATGATGATGATGATGATGATGATGATGGTTGTTTGCTGATGACTGAAGTGTCCAATATGCATATTCAAATCTGTGCCCCTTAATAAAAATTGCGTGCGTGTGTGTGTACCAGAGTAAACGGTGTGTTCAGCAAGGTGATGAAGATGTCCGCCACGGCCAGGTTGGCGATAAAGAGGCTTGTGGCGGAACGCGAGCGCTTGTTTTTCATCACCACGTGGCACACAAGTACGTTACCGAACAGCGACACGACGATAATTAACGAGTAGCTGAAGATGAGCAGCGCGCGGACCGCCGCGTGTTCCCTCTCCGCGCCCTCGCGCTTTCGCCCTGCCAGTGAGCGCCAGTCCGCGAGCGCGCCGTCGTCCAGCGCGTATAGGCTCGACCCGTTCGAAACTGAGTCCGCGAGCGCCAGTAACTCGTGCAGCGATGAGCCGTTGGAGGCGCCAAACGCGCGGTGTCCTGGGAGGCACGCAGCCAAGCAGTAGAGAAAGAGGAGCGCGCGAGGAGCGCGCCGCTCCATGCCTCCGGTAAGAAAGTAACAAAAGCAAAAAAAACACAGGAGCACCGACTCTTACTGATACCAAAGCTGTTTCCCGCGTGCTGCTGTAGCAAAGTCAATGCAGTAAAGTACGTTAAGCATCCTGAGGCTTTAGCTGGGATATTACGCACCTGTAGGATCGCAGGACGCGGCGCGCGACCAGTTAGTGGTGCGCATGACGCATTTAATACTTGGCTTGTGCTTTTACCGCGGCGGGTTTTTAAACTCGAGCCCCGCCCCGCCCCGCCCACCGGAGCGCTCTACTATTTGTCAATCATATGAGAAATCTAAATAAGATTTAAAATATGACGATGCACACACAGGCTTTTACATCAACTTAGAACTTCTATAAGATCTTAACAATCGTTTTTATTTGAAACTTTACAGGGAAATAAACTAAGTTTATAAACTAAGACTAAGAACTGTGATGTGATTGATTACACTGACAGCGGGTGAAACTGTGATGTGATTGATTACACTGACAGCGGTGGTGTGAACTGTGATGTGATTGATTATGAACACTGACAGTGGGTGAAACTGTGATGTGACTGATTAAACTGACAGTGGGTGGAACTGTGAGGTAATTGATTACACTGACAGTGGGTGGAACAGTGATGTGATTGATTACACTGACAGTGGGTGGAACTGTGATGTGATTGATTACACTGACAGTGGGTGGAACTGTGATGTGATTGATTACACTGACAGTGGGTGGAACTGTGATGTGATTGATTACAGTGACAGTGGGTGGAACTGTGATGTGATTGATTACACTGACAGTGGGTGGAACTGTGATGTGATTGATTACACTGACAGCGGGTGAAACTGTGATGTGTCATTGATTTCACTGACAGTGGGCCAGACTGTGTATGATATAGGGGCGTGCGCTGCCAAAGTTCAGGGACTCCGCACCTGTCTTAGAAGCTGAGCCTGCCGGGCCTGAACAGCTTCCTCTGCAAACAGATCCTGGACTACTGCTGTTCACTCTGCTGACTCGTGACTGTATAGCAATGCAAGGCTCACCTTGCACCTCCCATCCTGACCATGTCCTACAGAGGGACTATTCTAAGCAGCTGCATCACTGCCTGGTTTGAAAACTGCACTGTTTCAGACAAAAAGAACCTGCAGAAAATTGCCTCTGTCGGACATTTACACCACTCGCTGCATCCACAAAGCATTGTGGACGACCTCACACACCCCTCACACACTTTTCACCCACCTGCCGTCCGGAAAAAGGTACCGTAGGATTCGGTCCCTCACAACCCGAATTTGTAACAGTTTCCTTCCTCAAATCATTAGGCTTCCTCAACACACAGAATTGAACTACCTCAATTGACACACACACACACACACACACAACACAGTGTTTACAGTGTTTTCTGCTGAAAATATTTTAGGGTTAACTTAGTTCTTAATAAACAACTCTTATTTTTGAAAAAACAACTCTTGTGCTTAAATCAGATGAACTGAATTTTACACATGACTCCGCTGAACAAGTCACTGTTCACTGGCTCCGTTCACTGGCTCCGTTCAACAGTTTAAACACTAATATGTTTGAATTAATCAAATCTGATTCACTGATTTAAACAATCATCTTATTAAAGCGAATCATTAAAGTTATCCAAGTGAGTCAAACAAACCTGCTGTGAGTCAGTTATACTAACACTTAACACCATTAGATATGAACATGCTTTTATAATTTAGAAAATAACATGTGACCGTGTGTAAGAGTGTGTGTGTGTGTTATAGCATTACAGTAAACACACAGAAGACTATAATAGGTTTAGATGAGACTGTTTAGTGATGTTTTAGACATAAGCACAAATCAGATTCAACCAGTTTCAAGAGAGAGGCGGACAAACAAACAGAGAGAGAGAGACAAACAAACACAGAGAGAGAGGGAGTGAGGGGGCAAGTGAGAGAAGTGATTAAAACTCAGAACAAATCTCAGCACAGCTCTGCACTCGAACCCTGCCTTGAACTTTGCAGTGAACTTCATGCGGAGTTTACACTAAACTTTGGATGAACAGAAGTTGCTGAACGCCACAGAAAAACTCTCACAGAACAAAAAACTGACCGATGAGAAAATAATAAGGGAGTGATGCAGGGATGATGAAGCCCACAGGCAGACAGGGGGCTGGTTCATCTAATCATCTTCTACCCTGACGACCTGCTGTCTTAAAGGGGTCAAATTCATCCTGAGAGAGAGATAGACGAGAGAGAGAGAGAGAGAGAGAGAGAGAAAGAGAGAGAAAAGACACAGAGACATAGAAACAGAGAGAGAGAGACAGAGAGAGAGAGAGAGAGAGTCAAAGAGGGAAAGCGAAAGAGCCATAGTGGGAGTGAGATCAAGAAAGAGGACCGCAAACAAGAGAGAAAGACACAGAGAGAGACGAGGAAGATATAAAAAAAAAACAGACAGAGGGAGAGGAAGAGAGAGAACATGAGAGTAAGGGGAAAACGAGAAAGAAAGATAAAGACATTTTTCAAACAAATCTAAGAATAATTAAACAGAGACTAACTTTGAGTGTGTGTGCGTGTGTGTGTGTGTCTGTATATGCTTGTCTTTACATCATCATCATCATCATCAAAGCAAATTCCTTTATTTGACTGGCTTTGACTCTGTGAGCTCCGCCCACTGTGGAAGGATAAGGAGGAGGAGGACCTGGAGCACAAAAGAAAAAAAAAAAAGAATTGGATTAATTTAGTATAACAAACTTTAAACATAAAATAATAATCTTAATAAATATTAACATTGAGCTAATGAAACAGTTGGACTGTTGAGTCACACACTACTCGTCACTGACATTTCGACAGCGCGCTGATCGACTCCGAGCACTCTAACAATGAAAAAAAACAAACCACTATGTAATAATAATAATCCAAAAAATGATGTAAAAAAGACAAGTGTACTGAATGTCAGCGTGTGATCAGGTCAGCAGGCTGGCTGGAAAACTCCTCACGTTCCTTCTTTTAACAGCTGTTTAATTATATGTAATTAAAAACATTTAATTGAAAGGTCACGTGCTACAATGAGTTTATTAACGCCTTTGCATGAATAATAAATGTTGTGTTGTTGACTCCTCTTTGGCTTTTTTGCCATCATGGTAACCGTGGCAACAGCCTGTAAATTATTTTTTTTTTCCCAACTAAAACCTGCCAGCCGAGTGTGTATGTGTGTGTGACACTTCTAATACACTCTTACATGCTTTTAGTTTAGAGTACTTACTACACACACACACACACACACACACACACACACACTGTATGCTCTATCTGTTTAGATCTGCAGCTTTTACTTCGATGTTTTTTTTCACTCATGACAACATTAAAGTGTTATATATGGAAACGTCCTCCTCCTCCTCTTCATCATCATGATTAACTGTACATACATTAATCAACTAAATAAAACAATAAACACAAACCGATCATGGCTTTATCCTTTATTAGTTAACAGTTTATTACTGCTTATAAAGATATTAGACATTAAGGTCTCACACACACTTACTTCTGCGTAGGACGAGTTGGCTTTACTGAGGGCATGTCGTCCTCTGAGTCGCTGTCCTCTATGGTGAGCTGCACATAGGAGACAAAAGTGTGGGGAAAAAAATAAGCCACATAAAGTGATGTAAACAACACTAGGTACTTTTCACCTTTGGTAGGTCTTACCGTCATTGTCTCTTTACGTCTGTCTGCCTCTCTGTCTTGTCATCTTACAATGCTCAGATCTGTTTCTCTGACTTTCCATATGACTATCATAAAACTCAAGTGACCTTTATCTTTTATAGTCTGTCTTATTCCGATATTGCTTCTGTCTCACTGTCTGACCCGCTGTTCGTCTTACTTTGCATCTCACATTGCCACACGTTAATAAAAACCTTGAGACGCGTGAAGGAAGGACAGGTTTCTGTCTTTAAGTGACATATATTATACACAGACAGACAGCCATGCTGAATGACATGTCAGAAGACTGCACTCTGTTTTAATGTATGCGAGACTCCTGTTTTAACTCAGACCTGCCCCCTAGTGGACAGAGGTGGATAGAGGTATTAAAAATTACGCAGACATGTGAAAACATTGACATAAGTATTTTTTCTTTTACTAACATAACTTAAATAAAGATCGTAAAAAAAAAAAAAAAAGTTTTTTTTTTTTTTTTTTTGTTTTTTTTTTTTTGATTGGATCATCCGCTTCCTCAAGTGCCATTTTTATTATTAACCTTTCAAAAAATCCACAACAAGTCGGGACTAGTATATTTTCTTAGGTAAGAAAAAAGATCTTAGAAAAGGTCAAAGTTTTATTTTGATCCTTCAACTGCATCATGTGACTGAGCTTCATGTCAGCATGCAGCTAATTGACCTCATCTCACTCTCTCTCATTCTATTCTTACTCTCTCTCCCTCTCTCTCTCTTATTTTTTTTCTCTCTTGCCAAGATCTTAAGGCCAACTTATCTACAGTAAATTTTAAGTGAATGTTTAAAAGCACAAGGTTTTTAGTCAGTTCTGTGTATAAAGAATGCACTGGGGGTCCGATGCAGATCATTTTTTAAAAATGGAAAAACTTAAATTAATGTGAAAAACATCATTACTGGAGCACCAGCAGGTCACATGACCGTGACTTGTCTGCAGCTGTCGGAGCTCAGAAACTTCATCAAAATTCCGGAAATGTCTTTTCTCAACAAGTTTTAAATGTCTGTTAAACCGAGTGCGCTCTGAGAGTCTGCTTGGAAACTGAGCAGAACTGAGCGCTTTTCCAAAAACACAGCATCCCTGTTACCATGACTACACGAAATGCAAAGTAATTATGCACCCTCCTAAGCTCCCTTTCTCAGACCCCCCCCCCCCACAGGTGATCAGTTGGGTGCTAACTGATAATCATATGATCAGTTTGATGTTAATTGATCATATGATCAATTTGATGTTAGTTGATGTTCAGTTGATCAGTATGGTGTTAATTGATAATCATTCGATCAGTTAGATGTTAATTGATCATATGACCAGTTAGATGTTAATTGATAAGTTTGTCAGTTTGGTGTTAATAGATGATCATATGATTGATTTGATGTTAACTGATGGTCAGTTTGAAGTTAATTTATGATCAGTTTGCTGTTAATTGATTTGATGTTAACTGATGATCAGGTAATCAGTTTGAGGTTAACTGATGATCAATTTAATATAAACTTCATGATAATTTCATGTTTATTAACCAGTTATGATCAGTTGGATGATTAATTGATGATCAGTTGGATGGTTATTGATGATTAGTTGGATGATTATTAATGATCAGTTGAATGATTAATTGATGATCAGTTGGATGATGTTAATTGATGATCAGTTGATGGTTATGATGATCGTTGATATGATTATGATGATCAGTTGGAAGTTTAATTAATGATCAATTAGATGTTTAATTGATGATCATGTGTTGGATGGTTGAATTTGATGATCAGTTGGATGATTAATTGATGATCAGTTGGATGGTTATTGATGATTAGTTGGATGGTTATTGATGATCAGTTGGATGATTAATTGATGATCAGTTGGATGATTAATTGATGATCAGTTGGATGGTTATTAATGATTAGTTGGATGATTAATTGATCACTTGGTTGGTTATTGATGATTTTATGTTTATTGACAACCTGATGTTAATTAGTTGATCAGTTGGAAGTTTAATTAATGATCAGTTGGATGTTAAATTGATGATCAGTTGAATGTTGATGATTTCATGTAAATTAATCAGTTTGTTAATTCAGTTAATCAATTAGATGTTTAATTAATAATCAGTTGATCAGATTAATGTTCCTTACTAACTGAATTCGAAGAAACCGTTTGTAGTTAAAGTTGTTGCTTTAGCAACAGGTACAATATGGAAGGCACGATCCGTCTGTGCCTTTTACCCTCAATTGCTCAAGTGTGCAATCGGTTTTTCTTTTCTTCTTTCATTTTCTGATCACGCAGATAGGCTTTCTCAATCAATCATGTGTGTGTGTTTGTGTGATCTCCCCAAGGTCTCAAGAAGCTCATTTCAACTTTCAGAGTAAAACTTGTAAATGTACAATGTGTTTGTGTGACAGAAAGAGAGCAAGTGGGGGAGAGAGAAAGTAAGAGAGTGCAGGGCAGGAGGCAGTTAGCTTGTCTAGGAGAAAACACACAGATATCGATCAAGTGAGTGAGTTTATTTAATGTTTTACACTGACTTGTGTGTGTGTGTGTGCTGGGGGTGGTAAAGCTGGGAGAGTATGTGAAATCCAACTGTCTCCTACCATTTTGCTGATATACAGCACTAGGTGTGTGTTCGTGTGTGAGGTCCAGACCCTGAGCTCTCATCACCTGCACAATAACACTGACATTTTAAACTGCTTTTTAAAGTTTTACCATCAGGCAAAAGAACTGAAGATAAACAATGACCTAAAAGCAGCAGGAACAAAGTCACACATACACACACCAACAAAATAAAACAACCGACTGCTGTTCATACAGCTCACTGAGCTACTGCTAACAAGTGAGCGTGAAAGCGCAGAGACGCCATGGTGACAGCGCAAAGACGCCGTGGTGAAAGCGCAGAGACGCCAGGGTGAAAGCGCAGAGACGCCAGGGTGAAAGCGCAGAGACGCCAGTGGTGAAAGCGCAGAGACGCCAGGGTGAAAGCGCAGAGACGCCAGGGTGAAAGCGCAGAGACGCCAGGGTGAAAGCGCAGAGACGCCGTGGTGAAAGCGCAAAGACGACATGGTGGAAGCGTAGAGACGCCAGTGTGAAAGCACACTTGTGTTGCCGAGTGATTTTCTCTTCACTTCATCACTGACCTTCAAAAGTCTGCGAGAGCAAGCTAAAGGTTCACAAAACGCACACACACAAACTTGTCACTTGTTTCAAAGGTCAAACAATGATAACGAGCTGTAACACCGTCATACAAAAACACTCACAAACGGTTGTTTTATGAATAAAATGTGAATTCGGCTGATAGACAGGAAGTGAGGTCACGGCAGTTCAGCGCTACAGAAAAAGAACAACAGATACAAATTAACCCTTTTGCTTGGCGAGTCGCTGCCTTTAGTTGCCAATGAAATCTTTAAGAAAAAAGCAAAAACAAGTGAATTGGTTTTCTGAAGTACGACAATCAGAGCGAGTGGAACAGAGTGACGGCTAAACCACTCGAGTATCTGATCCACTGTGTTTACTCACTGCCTTTACTGCCTCCTAATATAACATCAACACCTTGGAATTACAAGAAGAGAGGAGGGAAGAGAGGAGGAGAAGAGAAGATGAGAGGAGGACAGGAGGAGACATGGAGATAAAGACTGAACACAGAGGCAGATGTGTGAAGTATAAAAATGCTGCAGGACAACAGGGGTGTGTGTGTGTGGAGCAGCTAAGAAACATGACTACAACAGTGTGTGTGTGTGTGTGGGGGGGGGACTCAGTAGGATGTTCACAACTGAATATATTAATAACACGCTTGGAGAACATTTTAATAATTCACAATCCAGGGTGATAATGACAGACTGAATGGAAAGCGGTGTATTTGTATGTGGGTGTGTGTTTGTACCTCTTTGTAAGATTTGGTGGAACCTCGGGATCCTCTGGTGGACTGGAACGCTGTAGAGAGACGAGCGAGTGTTGAACAGAGCTGAATTAATAATAAATAAAGCTCTGATGTGAGAGGAGCAGTTGTTTTTTTCCTCGGTCTGGGAGATCAGCTGCTGAAGGCTGATGTGTTTTGATCTGAGAGGCTCCTGAGTGTTAACGGAACTCAGAACGGATCTGAAATCTGCACCTTTCACATTTTCCAGCACTTAACTTGATCTCTGTTCATTTCACGACTACATCCTCGAATGCCTCAGTCAGAACATACAGATTTTAGTGAAACAGCAGAAGTTTTTTTTACACCTTTTTATTAATATTAGATTAACAAAAACCCTGCAGAGAAATAAAGTAGATCAATTAATCAATTCTATACTAAAACGGATATCGGTTTTGTTCTACCGTTTTGAGCATCGGCTTCGGTTCATCAGTGTTAATATTATATGATCACTATTTAAAAGATCTTTTACTAAGAAATAAACACTTATTGTGATAGCAGAGGTTTGTGTGTCTCTGTGTGTGTGTGTGTGTCTTACCATCCATTATAGACTTGGTTTTAACAGGACTAGAAGCAGCTTTCTGGCCCCGCCCACCTCGACTCGCCTGAGAACCAGCTCCTACAATGTGATATATACGACACACACACACACACACACACACAAATTAAACACAGTGAAGAACAAAAACGAGGACATCAGCATGCAAAAGGAGACGATTATCAACCCTGAATCACTGTCCAGTATTTATTTTTCCAGCTTGTCTCCTTGAACACCTCCAGAGTAACAAGTTGCAGTTTGTCCTGCATTTATACAAAATAAAGAGGCTAAACGAAAAAGTGACAACCGGAAGTGATTTTCACTGATATTAATACTGGTATCGGGTCTGTTACTAACCTCATTTACTTGTGAAAAAAAAATCCAATACCAAAAGACCAATACTATCGTGACATCAGTGACAAAACTTTCAGGGAACAAAGACTCCAGCAGCAGTGACAGAATGTCAGACGGAAATATTTTAAAATTAATTATGATAACCTGCACATGGCAGACTCATCAAGAAAAAAATCCCATAAAATATCAAGAGGTTCAAAAATGTGTACTTTTGATATGAGTTATCTGATAAAATATTTGCAATTAAAACACAAAAGTGAGCGCAGTGAGGCGAACCCTTGCAAGATGAGAGAAAATAGAAAGATATTAAAAGAGCAAGAAAGGAAGAGATAACCTGAAAGCCAAACAAATAATCCTGCATTCCAAAAATGCACAGGTACCAGGAAAAGAATATCAGTACTCGATCCTTAAAAAAATAGCCATAGTGCTCTTATAATCAGAACATCAACTGCAGCTTTAAAAATAATTTTGAGCACAACAACCTTCGGTAAAAGTAATCTTTTTATTAATGATAGCAATCTCTAGAGTAGAGTAAGCATATAACCTCGTCTTACCAGTTTAATTTGTTCTGGATGCGAGTTCTAAAACCTGAAAATTTGTATTGCGATTCCTTCAAAATAAATGATAATGATAATTCCAGCCAGCACAAAATACAACAAATACCAACAATTTTCAACAATATAATCAGGTATTTGCATATAAAAACAAAACATTTAGGAAAAAATACTAGTAAAATATAACATAATACATCCACTTTACCCATATTACCAACAAAAAAACACATTTTGAACACAAACCAAAGGCAATGTTGGGATTATAAGTCGGCTTGTTCGAAACAGCTTTCGATGACTTAAAAAAAAAAATCGTAAACTCGTTTCACTTGGCTTCGCTTGGATTTTTAAAGGGTTTCCAGCTATATGCGCAACTTAGCCGGTGTTTAATTGGTTGGTACTGTTTGCTGAAAATGCTTCGCATTCTAATGCAAATTTCTTGCAAAATTTTTTAAATATATTTTTAGACATTTTTTGCGTGTACTGATAGGACAGAGGGAGACAGAGAAAGAGGTGGGGCCGGAAGTCACCCGAGCCGGTAATCGAGCCCAGGTCGCCGGAGCGCAGCTTACGCATGTGGGTGCCGGCGCCTTAACCCACTGCACCAAAATTTTTAAGAAAGGGCAAAACAGCTGAAACGTGAGGGTGCAAGCTCATTAAAGGGTTAATAATAAACAATTTATATACGTTCTACATTCTTAGTAGATGAAGTGCAGACATTTGGCAGTAAGCTCTGTTTAGGTTCTGTGGCAGTGGAAATGTAAGTGCTAAAGTGATAAAAGTGACTCAGTCTAACGGACATAAACGCTTTCATTCATCTCACGCCATGAGATAATTAGCTTCTCAGAAAAGAGGAGGAAATGATAAAGGCGGGAAAGCACCTGGAAATAGAAAAATCTTTCACCCTTCCAACTTTTCTCTCAGTGATTAGACATGAAGAAGTAAGAGTTTGGTGATAATGATATTCTAGTGAAGAAAAAGCTCGAACAGACACTTAATTCCCTCAAAAGGAGGAGAAAAAAGTCCATCACACTTTTCTTCTAAAATTAGAAATATATTTTACTAATATTAAGTATTATTAAAGCTCTTAAGGACATCACAAATTTTACATCAAGTTAATAAAAAATAAATAATAATAAAATATAACACAAATATACAAGTTTCTACACACAGCTAGATTTACCAGGAATTTTCAGGGAAAAAAATACTTGATACTGTTTCATTTTTCAGAAAAAAAAAGAAATTCTCAAAGTATTTAAAATTTATTCTCCAAGTATTTAAAATGTATTCTAAAAGTACTTTAATGTTATTCTCAAATTATTTGGAATTTTATTGTCAATAAAGTATTTGGAATGTATACCTAAAATTTATTCTTAAAGTATTTGGAATTTATTTTCAAAGTATATGAAAATTCTTAAATTTAAATTTATTTAAAATTTATTCTTAAAGTTCTTAATTTATTCTTAAAGTATTTAAATTATTGGAATTTGTTTTGAGTCGTTTTAAAGTATTTCTATGTTTTTTCCTAAATTATTTAAAAATTATTCTTAAAAGATTTAAAATTTATCTTCAAAAAATGTTTATTTTAAAGTATTTTGATGTTATTCTTAAAGTATTTGGAATTTATTTTGAATGTATTTATTTTTACAAATTGATTAAATTTATTCTTAAACTATTAATGTTATTCTTAAAGTATTTTGATGAGATTCTCAAAGTAATTGGGACTTATTTTCAAAGTATTAAAAATTTATTATCAAATGACTTTAAATTGATTCTTAAAATATTTCGATTTTATTCTAATAGTATTAAGAATTTATTCTCGAAGTTTTAATACATTTATGCAACACTTTTAGAGATTAAAATAGTAAGTGACATTCAAAAAGTGACAAAATAGTAAGGTTCAAATTCAACTTCTTTGTTCCCTGCAGCCTGAATAAAATAAATGTGAAAATGAGGCGAGTGCTGTTAGAGCTGCAAACACCATCAAAACTGATAAAAAAAAAAAAAAAATGCAACATTTACAGATATGAACACATTAATTATAAGTTTATGAGCAGCGAGCGGAAAGGTAGTTTTATCAGGATGGAGAGGCAGCAGTATGGGCTTCTGTTTAATATAATATGATATAATATAATATAATATAAATTAAAAGTTGGACATGTTGTAGGAGTGTCTATGTGCTGATGTATGTGTACCTCGCGCTCTTCCTCTTGCTGCACCACTTTGGCTCCTCCCGCCTCTGGCCCTAGAGCCTCGCCCCCTTCCCCGAATGGGCGGAGGCATGAGGGCATCATCCTCATCAGACTCCATGGAAACATCAACAGGTTCGTCTAACTGGTGGAAATCATCCTTTCTCGCAGTATCAGCACGATCCCTGTGAGCTCTTGCCCGGTTAATCGCCTTAAACACAGAGCAGATGTGAACATCGGGATTATTTACACAATCATAAACAACTGATAAACTCTTGATCACCCTGTGGACGCAGCGGTATCTGTGGTTTTAGATCAGGGTCTTCAATAGTTATCTCTGAGGCAGTGTTAAAACAGGAGTCTGTCTCTGTGTGTGCACGCGTGCGTGTGTGTGTGCGTCACCTCTTGCACTTCTTCATCCTCCTCTGCCGTGTTTTTCTTCGAGTCTCTAAAGCGGCAAATCTAAAGACACACACAAACACACACACACTTAAGTAAATAACACCTGAGTCACTGCTCCTCTTCTTGAACACTGAACTCTCACACACTCCTGCTGTGCAGCCTGTAGGAACGAAATCTGGATGGAAGCCGGTTTAAAACTTGTCTCCAGTTTAAGATCAGCATAGGATCACAACACATCTGCATCTGGACTGGAAGTGGGTGTGAACCCACTATTTACAAGTCTCTTTATTTGTCACAAATATACATTACAGCACAGTAAAATCGGTTTCTTATATCATATCCTAGCTTAGAAAGCTGAAATCAGAGTGCAGGGCCAGCCATGATACACAGCCCCTGAAGCTAGGCACAGGTTAAGTGCATGGCTTTGGGGTGATCTTAACTGCCTTAATGATGTAAGCCCCCACTGCCCCCCTATTTTCCAAAAAACACAAAAAACACAAACACAGAGGATTTCATCATGCAAGTAATGATGAGCTCAGTTACATTTCTCAGTTCCAATTTACGCTAAACCAGACTAAACCAATTTTATCCCATATTAAGTCTTGGACAATCTCTACTCACCAGTCAACTGGTAACTGCTCATGGCTACAGAAGGCTACGGCATTACGGGTATTACGGGTACGACCAGAATCTCTAACTGCAAGTCTAGACACAGCTTTTTGAGGAGCAATTTACCAAAAGACCTGAAGGATGAGCCGTTACTATAGTGATGACCTGACTGTCGTCAACGATATATTTTAGTTTGTTCGCTGTTACAAAGCACAAACGCTTTGAAATAATAAAAAACATCTTCATGTAAAAAAAGAAAGATCTGTGTGTGTGTTTGCTTCTAAAGCACAATAAAAGCAGAGACCAATTAGACGTAATTACTGACATTACATTCAATTCACTCAGATCTGAAAACATGAAGATCCAGCTCAAAAATGTGCTCAGTTTACTGCATTTAGTGTGTTTACTGCTTTTAGAACTTCCTCATATTCCATGTGAACAAAGGTTCTGAACACAAGAATGGGAGAAGTACAAAATGTTGAAATCTCCCAGAATTCCACACACCGATGAACCTGTTTAGCTTCTTTAGGGCATCTTAGTCACGGCTGATGTCGTACAGCAGATTTCCAATTACTTTATTAATTAGACTTCTTTATCCAGAGCAACATACTAAAGTGCTTTAAGTCTCATCATTTAACAGCATTAATTACACAGCAATGACACACATGACCGTGTTTTTATAGAAATGCCATCAATTTCCGCTGGATTTGGGCTGTATGGGACCAAAAAGTTTTAAACTATTAAAAATAGCAATGAAATGTTACCGAATACAAAACTCTTAATATTAGTAAACTGCTGTGATACACCGCAAATTACAAACATTGATCATTTTCCTCCTATAGCACAGCCTCAGGCTTTTACTCCACATACAGTTTAAACGGACTGTGTGATCAAAGAATAAACCATGCAGACATAACTTTAAATTATTCAGAGTCACAATGCACCACTAATTCAGTTCGTGAATCAGAGACGACTCTCAAACGAATCATTCCTTTTTTTATCGCTAATAAAGGAGTTTTGTGATTTTTGTTTTAACCAATAGTTATTCCTTCCTGTGTAACTAAAGTCACGTCATTCAAAAAAGCTTAACAAAACAATCAAAACGTCAGGCTGATCAGAAATCTGATCAGACACATTCTGAGCACAGAGCTGTCTACCCTCTTCCACATACACCAGCACACAGACACACGATTAGTCCCTGTGCGAGTCGGAACACTGCAGTGAAAACTCTAAACCTAAACATTTACGGCATCTGACAGCCCCTTATCCAGTGCGACCGGAGCGGCTACTGAACAACTGGGGGTTAAGGGGCCTTGCTTAGGGGCCCAGCACAAGCTTCTGGTTAGTTTTTAAGCTTCCCGCTAAGATTTCCATGCAGATGTTATCCGAGCCAGCTTGCTGTTCCAGCTGTGAACCAGAGAATACATGAAACAGACATGAACAGGAAGGGGAGGGCAGTGTAATGGTTATTTGCTTTGCCCACGTGGAGGTATGAAATAAACTTTAGTGAAACAGAATTAGACTGCGGTAACAGCCTCTCAGCCTCTCGCCTGTTCTATTATTTTTAGCAGGATGGTGTTTGAGAGGAAGCGCGCATAGCTTTTAACACAACACAACAAATGCCTTTTAATTTATCCTGAATAAACAGCTCTGTATGACTTCAATTAATCACATTTATAAAACCAGATACATCTCTTTATTCAAATAGTTGGCAAGACATTTAGCCCCGAGACTATTCAATGTTTTATTTATGTATTTACTTCCTGATACATTCTTTAATTCAAATGATGTGGGGTATATAAATGAAACATGTTTCCAAAAACAATAAAGAAAAATACAGAAATAATATTAGAAAAAAATATAACATAATTAAGCATAAATGTAATGTTTGACACTGAAAAAAAGGTGTTCTTCCGTCAGAACCTTTACAAATTATTCTATAGATCCATATAAGAAGAACTTCTATAAGAGGTTCTAACTTTAAAAGAATGTAAGGTTCGTAACAAATCCCTGTTTCTGAGAGCTGAAAATCCCTGAAGTACCATTAAAGAACCATTAAAGAGTTTTTTGTAGAGCCCCTGATGACTACCTCTTCTTGACAGCCCTTCAAAGCGGTTGTGTATAAGATACCGGTAGAGGAATAATTTAGAGCGTCCATGGCAACCGTGTGTATTACTGCAGCATGACTGTGTTGTGTACACTTACACCTCATCAGGGCACCAGTTAAAACCCATTTCTAGTTGCATGTAATGTTGTGGAAACGAGTTCGTTTTAGCTGTCAATCACTCAACAACAGCTTCGCCCACCGTCTAATCCCTCATTATGTTTCTGAACAGAGGTGCCGCTAAGGGGGGACGTTAGGATGATTTTTAGGGCCCGTGCACTTTAGAGGACCCCGGAGATCTGTTTTATTAGTGGTACCAGTACTAGCAGAAATGTAATAGTATGTTTGGTGCAGAATAGGTGTGTTAATGGGCCTAATTTCATATTTTTTTACGGGGCCAAAAATTTCTAGAGGCACCCCATTCCTGAGAAACCACACCGAAGTGTGAAGCATCTTCTCTGCCGCAGAGCCCAGCACTCAGCAGCTTCAGTTTTAACTGTTACTGAAGTGTCTTTAAGGACGTGTTTAAAATGGAAGATTTATCACCACTTCTGGCTATGCTTATGGTTGCTGTGGTTATGTATAAGGTCCAGCCAGGTTTAAAATGTAAATCTCGGCGTAGCTGAGAGTTGAGATGTGATGAGCGGCAGTGCGAATAATGGCAACACTCGAGAATCGATCAAGTGCTGTTCACTCGGGTTTACTTTTACATGACTATACAATGGGGCATATGTGCTATGAAATAAATGGTCTGTGAGATGAATAAAATCCAACATCACAAACGAGTTCGCGGGAAAAAACGACAGAAAATGCTTTTAATATATCAATATTGTGTTTTCAAGGTTAGAGAAATGCAGAAAGTCTACTTACAGGAAGATGATATATTTTGTCACCATTTTACAGGGCGGACTTTTGCCATACCGTTGAAACTGTCGTTCTAACCTAAAGTAATATTAACAAACTATATAATATTACTTAAAAGCTTACAGACTATAGTTGTCATATTTGTTGACTGATTTGGTGATTTGGTGGCTGATTTTTTTTATTTGGTGACAAAACAAATGACATACAAACAGTAGATCATTAGTTTGCAATAAGAATAGTTTCATATTGGATTTTCTTTTCTATGATTTTAAATGTGGAAAAGTATATACGCCATTTCAACATGCAAAACACCTTAAAGTACTGAATTTTAAAGTAAGAAAAGGTATCCTGCAAATATTAATGAGGGGAAACAATAAAAACGTACTGTAGGGATATAACCCTGAGTTTGTATATACTAATGTCTGCCCACTGCTCTGTTCTAATTAGATGTGTTTGATTCTGCACTTTTTATTCATTCATTCATTCATTTATCTTCTATACTTGCTTATTCCCTAATTCGGGGTCACAAGGATCTGCTGGAGTCTATCCCAGCCGTCTCTGAAAGAGCGAAAGGCAGGCGGGGGACACCCTGGACAGGTCGCCAGTCCATCACAGGGCCACTCACTCCTATGGATGGTTTAGAATCACCAATCAATCTAGCATACATGATTTTGGACGGTTGGAGGAAACCGGAGAACCCAGAGTAAAACTGGAGAACCCGGAGTAAAACTAACGCAAGCATGGAGGGAACATGCAACCTCCTCACAGAAAGACACCTGCACAGGAATCGAACTCAGGACCTTCTTGCTGTGAGGCAACACCACTAATCACCAAGCCACTGAGCTGTCCTGCACTTTTCAACTTTTATCAAATAAAGTAAAAACTATTTTTGCAATGAGTGGTAATTTTTTTGCTCTGTATGGAACAGAAATGTCTGTGTAAGTGACGGGCTCTGCCAGACATGATAACAGATGTTTTATAATTGTGCTGTTTGAGCTGTGCTACAAAACTTTCAATCTCTGTTGCTATAGGCAAAAGACATTTCACGCACTGCTCTGATTTTAGGAGATTAAAGGTGGATTGTGAGAATTAAAAGAAAACAAAGCAGATCGTGAGGATTAGGAAAAAAAACACACACACTTTCTGCTCTCTCCTCCCGCACCCTCACATCCTCTAATTCCTCCTCACTTCCCCTTGTAAAGGAAATTTTTATCTTAAGTAAAGAACACCTTCAAATGAAGAAACGTCGAGGCAAGCAAAAAGGAAAGCGAAAAAGTTTAATTGTGCACAATAAACGTCTTTTACAGCACACACCAATGCCGATTGTTGAAGAAGCCCCTATCCTCTCTTTGTCCGGCCTTTTATACCCCCTTATAGAATGTGTATGTGCAGAAAAGCACGTACACAGGAAGGGTCACACCAGATGTTACCCATTAGTAGACAATGGCCTTCCTTTTCTGGGCCCACCACCCAAGCCAAAAAGGAAAAAACACATTCTATAGGATACACCTAAAACCTAAGCATAATCGAACCCAAGTATTATCTTCATCTATACATATTATAATAAAATTACGATTACACCCTGTTCTCAGATTTTAGCTCATCTCACCTCACAGTCTCTCAGACTTTAGAAGAATCTTTTTCATCTCTTTCTCATCCCATCTTCTTCATCTTACCATCCACTTCATATCTCATCACAATCCTCTAATCATCATCATCCTCATCTGATTATCTCATTTCATCTTCCTCATATTATTAGGCCTATTTCATCTTCCTCATCACACTCTCTTTTTATCCTCCTCAAGCCATCATCCTAATCTCATCATTGCTAGAGGACCATTTTCCTTTTTCCTGTCATTACCCTCATCTCATGTTTTTTTTTTTTACCATCCTCATAATTTTTCTCTTATCTTCCTCTTCTTATTTTCCCCTATCATGGTCTTTATTTAATCATCCTCAACTTATTTATTTTATCATCCTCATCATGTTCCTCTTTTTATTTTTCCTCATCATGTTCCTCCTTTCATCATCCCCATTTTATCTTCTTTTTCCATTATCATCTTCCTCTTTTCATCACCCTTATCTCATCTTCCTTGTCTCATAACTAGCATCTCATCTTTCTTGTGTCATCTTTTTCTTTTTAGCTTTATTATTATCTTCCTTATCTGTCCATTCGTGTTTCATCATCCTCATATCATGTTTGTGTTTCCTATAAAAATCAATTAGTCTTTATAACTATATAATTAAATGATAAACAATAAAGGAATGCATTAACTGATAAAAATAAATTAAATAAATATTCAACTTCATTGTGTAGGGTACGTGTACAGAGCCAATGAAACGCATTTTTCGCATATCCCATCTTAGTAAGTTGGGGTCAGAGCGCTGGATCAGCTACAATACATCTTCTCTGGAGCAGGAAGGGTTAAGGGTCTTGCTCAAGGACCCAACAGTGGTTGGCTTGCCAATGGTAGGACTTGAACCCAGGTGTTTCTGGTCTTCAGATAGCACCTTAACCATTTGAGCTACTACTCAACTTTTGATTGAAAATATTTAGGTTCAATATCAAATTAGTTTTTTATTAAATACTAATTAAGGTAGCAACATCTATCCAATGACTCTCCAGTGTTAGAGGTAAAGAGGGGCTTTAAAAATCTTTGTATCATGCTGGGCTTTATTTGGTGTGTGTGTGTGCGCGATTAAAGAGTGTGTACTGAAAGACAGTATGGTTAAACTGTAGGTGCTGTAACTTAAGTGATAAACTTGAATGTAACTATAAACGGATAAAAAGTATAAGGTTGTTTACTAACAAACCAAAGCTCTTCATCCTTCCCCATACTCCACCTGCTTTTCCTATCCCTTGTTTCTCACCTCCTCGTCGATCTTCTCCTCTGTGGCCTCTACGTGACGTTCTCTGAGGTAGCGCTGTGTTTTTTCCAGCTGATAGCTGATGAGCTCCTCGATGGCGTCTCGTTCTTCTTTATCCACAAACTCTTGTACGGCTTTCCCCATGCCCTGCTCCGTCAGCAGAGACAGCTGCATGTTCTACACACACACACCACAAAACATCTGAGAAACCACTACGATAGCTAAAGATCTACATCATCCTGTTATTGAAGTATCCATAATATGTTTTCAATTAAATTAGATCAAACATAAATGTAGTAATTAAAAACAAGTATATAAAACAAAGAGCAGACAAAATAATGACGAGGAAGAATAAGACAGAGAGAAGAATGAAAGGGGCTCTGTGCTTGTCAGAAGGACCCGTAGTGACCAGGTGAACGGGAAGGCAGTGTGCTGTCTGCAGTTAGGATATGTGTGATATGTTCATTAAACACAGCAAATGTGTCCGGAAAAAAAAAAAGGCGAGGTCGAGCTGAAAGAGAGAAGGATCGCAAAAAAAAATTACAATAAAGACGCAAAAGAATGAAGAGAAACAAATAACAGCGGCCCAAGAACCAGGTCCTGAGGAAAACCACATGGCTGAGGGAATACTGATCCTAAAACATTATTAACAGTACACATCAATCTCACACAAGCTATCAATCTCACACACAAACAAGCGCAACAATACACTTCACACTTTTAAGTGGCTGTCTTAAGAACATGCTTAATTGTATAGGGTGTGTGTTTCAGTGGTAACAAAACCCCATTAGGTGGTGGTGGTCTTACCATAACATTTTTAGACTTGATTGGTCCAAAGGTCCAAAGATAAATTGTGCTCATTTTATTTACAGGGTTTTGCATAAAATTTACTTCCAATGTTTGCTACCAACATTTGACTCATAGCTCCAGAACAAAACAAACACACACACCTTCTCCGCAGTCTGAAAATACTCCTTGACAAGATCTTCGACTCGCAAATTTAGAACTTCAGACGAAGGTCGTGAGAGGAGCAAATCAAAATCTATACTCTCCTCTGAAACACACACACAAAGACAGTTAATTAAAGTGCAGTTGTTTTAAAAAGCTGTAATGTTAAATTGATAAAGTGGCTCTTCACTAATAAACTAATCATATTCAACAAACATTAAAAAATGCATTAATAATAATGAAGATAACAGCACATTGTGTGTGTGTGTGTGTGTGGGGGGGGTCCTTGCCTTTTACATTGCCTCTAGTCTCTTTGTGTCTGATGAAATGCAGGATGTCTTTAGGATTTGCTACTCGGTCCACAAACGTCTGACTGAAGCGCATCGTGCTAAATGACTCGAATCCTCCGCTGTAGTCCACCTGACAAACACACACACACAGAATATATATATTTATCTTTAATCATGACATCATTACATCTCACATCCTGATTTTTAAATGTTTATTAAAATGTTTTAGGCGTGGGCTGATTATCAGTTTTAAGGTATACCCACAGTTTAAAAAAGTTTTAGACGGAAAGTACGAAATCCCTTAGGTTGTGGTCAGCAAAGAGCGTAACGAGTCACATGACCCCTCCCCTTTCAACTGGTGCCAGCAGTTAGCGAAAGTCACCTGTGTGTAATATGACCGAAGTTGGTAAATTTCTGGAACCTCCCTGGAAGTCTGCCATATGGGATTTTGCAGTTTGGAGAAGGAAGAACATCCAATTTGTAAGACGTTAGACTAAGAGCTGCTTGACGAGGCAACATGTTAAATATGATCTCCTATCTATGGGAGCACCACCCATCACTCTGCGCCAAATTCATGGTAACGCTGTCTTTAAATGAATATTTGCAACCATTTTAGAGAGTTAAGTCAGTGGTTAAACACTATTTGGGTTCCCACTAAGGGAAGATAAAATGGGTAATTACCTAGATAATATCTATTACAGTGATAGGAAAAAAAATCAATCAGATTCCAAACTTTCCACCACGGCTGAGACCAAAGAGCTGTTCATAGATGTCAGGGACAAGATTTTAGACCTACACAAGACCGAAATGGGCTGCAAGACCATCGCCAAGCAACTTGGTGAGAAGGTTTTACTGATCATGAGAATGGTGAGGGATTAGCCCAAAACTACATGAGAGATGTTTTGTTTGAATAATTTTTTTAATCTGTAACATCGATTGTATTTGCAGCTAAGAACATAAAGATTAATAATAAACTCACCCCACCCACAAAAAATGTTAAAGGGTTATTTCAAGTGCTTTACAATAAGAAATTTTGTACATAAGCAACAAACGTTAACATACACTCTTTTATCTTGATGAAAGGCAACAGCAGTAATCCGAAGTGTCTAATCACAGTTAGGGTAAAATGGAGTTAATCCATCACAGTCAGTCCGCTTGTAAAAACTGTTCTACTGGTTTCCAAATCTTGATGAAAATGTAGATTTACCTTTCAAGACAAATCTCAGTTCTTCCAAATGTAATATATTTCCCAATTCCATTACCCACATCTCAAGAGTTGGGACAGAATCCGCTGTCCTCATCTGTAAGATCTTTTTTTTGCAAGAACTATGCATAATGAAATGGCCTCTGTTATATGATATTTACTACAAAAAGTATTCTTTGCACCTAAAAGTCCAATGCAGGGCTTACGGTCCAATCCAAGTCAGAAAGAAATTTCAAAATGGTTAATTTTACTATATGCCCATAGAGACGTTTTACACTTACTACAGAGTTGGGAAATCGTAGGATAAATTTTATGAAGTTTTAATTTTAAATAATAAAATCAGATTGGGGTATCCAGATATAAAACTGGAATTTTTAAATATTCCTAACGATATTACCTTGAATATCTGTCCACTCAATTATGATGGGACTATTAGGCAGAGCTGTTAATGAAGCATTATCACAAGCAGCTTCCTCACATCATCTTTTAGCTGCTCAACTATTTTTTTCCAGTTAAATTTTAATAACATTTCAGGTTTTTTGGTAATTATTATGCCCAAATATTTAAAGGAGTGATTTGCAATATCAAATTTGAATAATGGCAATCAAAGACTGACAATAATTCACTTTTCTGCCAATTTATCGTAAAACCAGAAAGAAATTTTTCAATAAGCTGAAACAGTGGTGGAATCAGATACATATAGGAGAATATCGTCCACGTCAACGGAATATGATGGGGTCTGCCCTCTATCACTAAAGGCACTATGTTTGGATGGTGTCTGATACTGGCTGCTAATGGTTCTATCAAAATGTCAAACAAAAAGGGAAGACAAAGGGCATCTCGAGATAACTACAATGGATTTGAAACAGTTATCATGTACTTCTACTCTAATTGGTCGAAGGCTCAATGCAGATCTAATTAATAATGCATGCCTTTAAGTTTTTCCTGTTATAAATTATGTTAAACAGCCGACTCAAAATATCAAAATATATGTGTCTCTTTGGCATGAAACCGGTCTGGTCCTGATGAATTATTGAACAGATATATTTTTTTCAGTCTATTAGGAGGAATTTTTTTTCATCAGTCAGTGGAAATGAGAGAGCTCGGACGATACAAAAACATCGGCAGCTTCTTCTATCCTGGTTTTGGAATTAATGTTATATTTGCTTCGTACATATTTTGTGTAGCTGCACTTTTAACCAGTCTTTAAATTACTGGTACAAAATGATTCCCGAATTTTTTTTTAAAGAATTCAGCACTAAAGTCATATAATTAGGTAACTGTGATATTACGTCATTTGTTTTTTTTTTTTAAAAAATGAATTTTTTTTGTTTAGCATCAGTGCTAAGAATGGAAAGATCTAATTGAGAAAAAAAAATCTTCTATTGCCTCTTGGCTTAATTTACATTTTTCATATACTACTTTATAAAAATTGCCAAAGCAGCGATTGATTTCCTTGGAGTCAACAATTATCTTCCCATTATTTGATTTTGCTTACTGTATTTTATCCTGTATTTCCAACGGTCTTTGCCTGATATACATAAGTTGTTTTGAATTAAGTTATATCCACTTCTTAGTGCAATAATTTTCTTAAGGGTTGTCTCGCAACTGGTTGATTTGTATTCCCTCTGCAATTTAGTTATTTGTAAATCGATTTCATTCAGTTTGGCTTTATCGTCTCTATTCTTAGCGGTTAGATATGCTATAATATCGCCTCTGATAACTGCCTTTATTGTCTCCCAAAGAACCAGATGCATCTCCTTTATTATTATTTTCTTAGAACAATGCAAACTTGTTGGAAAGCTTTTTTATCATTTAATAACAAATCAAATTTCCAGGTATCATTCCCTATAATAAATTTGACATTTAAATTAAACGAAACCGGGGCGTGATTTGATAATAATCTATTATGGTATTCAGTTTGAGACTACATGTCTGGAATCTGTCTTAGGAAGAAGTGAATTCTTGAATAGGTTTTATTCTATTAGATTTAACTTTTGCATATAGTTACTTAGTACACCAGCTGATTAACTTTTTATTGTTCGACAGGGATTGGTGTCTAACCTCGCATTTAACACGCAATTGTAATCACCAGCCATAACGCATAAAGGTCTGGTATAATCTTGAAGACGTTCTTAAAAAATGAGGGCTCATCAAAGTTAGGACCATACACATTCCCTAAAGTGATGGGTAATAAATTTATCTCACCACATACAACCAAATATCTGCCATTCTTATCCTTAACAGTTTGTTTATGTTTAAAAGGGTCAGACTTTTAATAATAATTGCTTCACCGATCCGTCTAAAGTTTGCCAATGAACATCTAAATGATTCAGAGAAGAACTGGTTGAAAGTGTTGGGGTCAGACGAGACCAAAATCAAGCTCTTTGGCATTCAATCAACTCGCTGTGTTTGGAGGAGGAGGAATGCTGCCTATGACCCCAAAAACACCATCCAGACTGTCAAACATGGAGCATTAAATATGGATCGTGGATGGATATTTTATCACAGCAATGACCCAAAACACACAAAAGCACAATAAGGTCCAGGAGGTGCCTAGCCAGTCTACAGTCCTTAATCCCATAACAAATCTGTGGAGGGAGCTGAAGGTTTGAGTTGCCAAGGTTCAGCCTTAAAATTGTAATAACTTGAAGAGGGGTGGGACAAAATCCCTCCTGGGATGTGTGCAAACCTGGTGGCCAACTACGAGAACCGTCTAAACTCTTTGATTGACAACAAGATTTTTGCCAGTCTTGTTTTGCAAAGTGGCCAAATACTCATTAAAATGCAAATCAATTGAAATATGTTTTTCTGGATGTTTTGTTGTTATTCTGTTTCTGTTTAATCATTTGTAACTCAGTGGGCAAACAAAATAACAACAGAAACAGCAGGGAATCAAATCATCTTTTGCCTTACTGTAGTTTCCTCCCTAACGTTACTTCAGAGCGTGGAAGAGCAGAATAGTACCATTGTGTACATCTGTTCAAAATCAGACATTTAAAGCGTTGTTTGAGTGTTTGTATGTAGAGTGTGTGTGTATGTGTGTGTGCGTGTGTGTGTGTGAACCAACACTCAAGAAACAATAACTGATTTTAGAGCATTACATTACTTTAAACTGCAGGTTTAGGCTCACTCATGTGACTGCATTTATTTAATATTATTAGGGAGAAATTAATTATTTGTATTATTTAACCTGACATGTTTCCAGTTCACAAAATGTTGACTCTCGCACCGGCCCATTTCAATTCTGTTTACTAAACGTACCCAAAACCAACCTTAAAAATTACCCCCAGTAGCATATACACCCTTAAACCTTTTTACAGAACGTTACACATTTAAACCATCACCAACTACCACTGGATCGCTGCATGATCACATGACCTTTGATATTTACAGTCCCTATTAAAATAAGCAGCTTCATAATTACTTCTTATATAAGATTTTTTTTATAAGTACAAATAAAGTAGTACATAAATAATGTGACTTCCGCTGAATATTGCTTTTACACTGCACGACATCATTTTTATTAACTATGCACATTACTGAAAAAGAAAACAAACTTTTTCCACATTAATATAAAAGATAAACATTACACCCGAGCGGGTAAATAAAACAACAATACTGAAAAACATGTGAATGGCTTTTATTTTGATAAACTCTAAAAAGGTCAGTGTTCAGAGCGGAAGATTTTGATTAAAAAAATGTCGTTTTCTGTTGAAGTGTGTGTGTGTGTGTGTGTGTTAAGATACGTACCCGTAGCCTGATGAGAGGTTTGTCAGGTGTTAATGGGTTTCCCAGTCTCTCTCTCTCTGCTTCTTCCAACATCTCCTCAACCTAAACACGCACACACACACTTGGGTATTTGATAACCTGTGACAGTAATGTGGAAATAGATCAGATATCGGTTTAACTGACTCAATGGGACACATTTTTATGTTCTTGTCAGCTTTAAAAAAGTTGAACAGAATAAACTTTACTTTTCTTAAAGTTGTGTGTGTTTCTTGAGTGGGTTCTTTTTCATCATTATGATTTTTATCTTTTTTTTTTTCATTAAATCCTTTGACGATCCCAAAGCCTCATTAAAGTCTCCCGACCCTGGTAACCGTAGCAACAGGGAGCGAGAGGAGCGGGTGAGATCAGGAGTTTGGGGAGGTGACGACCGCATGTCACTGCGGCTTTCAGCATTCACAGCTGGACTGCAAATATAATATTAAACTGATCCGCAGAGTCAGCGTCTCTGCGTGAATTCATTTCTCTACACTTTTTGATCCCTTCATCAATCAAAAACAGTAACAAATTTCTTTAGATCATTATTACCAGACGGACGCTGAGGTAAAGGTTTAAGAGAAGCTGGAGAGGGAAGTGGGGCTTATAGCTGCTTTAACATTAGTATCAACAGGAGAAATTGGGCCTTTGCATTTAAATAAGAGGAATAAATAATGTGGGGCAGCACCAGCACCACCAAGTTACCACTGTTGGGCCCCTGAGCAAGGCCTTTAAACCCCAATTGCTCAGTTGCATCTAAGAGATAAATGTAAGTCGCTCTGGATAAGAGTGTCTACCAAATGCCGTAAATGTAACTGATGGTACAATCAACCCTTGAATTACAGTGGGGTAACGTACCCGTAATATCGTAAGCCCATATAAGTCTTACCCCTGTGATGCGTTCTGACATAGGTTCTAGAGGTACTTTAAAACAATAAGTCAGAGTACAGTACTCACAACAAAGTCACTTCATGAAACAACGTTCTCACTAAACAAGTGTGCGACTGGGCCGTGCGAACACCAACCACCTCGAATTCTGACTCGATATATAATAAGGAAAAAGTTGTATGTATTTTAACAGTCGGTGTAATTAACGGTTGTTAGATTGATTCATTTCGACTTTCTGTTGTAACTAATAAATGAAACAAGAAACCACTTCAGCCTTAAAAATGTCTTCCTAATAGTTCTGCAATTATGACTATTCAGTAGCTCTAATTAAATATTAATCTACAGCAGCTTAGTTTCAATTATACATAATCATATAAAATAAAATAATTGCACAATTTAAGTTTTGGAAATGTCAAACAAGTATATCCTCCTGAGACCTTTTTTAAATGTTATTGTTATTTTTAATGTCATGGAATGTCCATTGTAGTGGACCACAAGACCATTTTAGTTTCTATCAAAAATGTGCTAGTGGTTATAGTGGCATATCACTAAAATGTCCACAATGTCCGATCTACAGTATAGAAACTGGATGGATTAGCTAAAAATATTAAAAGAA
This sequence comes from Bagarius yarrelli, assembly GCA_005784505.1. Taxonomy (NCBI): domain Eukaryota; kingdom Metazoa; phylum Chordata; class Actinopteri; order Siluriformes; family Sisoridae; genus Bagarius; species Bagarius yarrelli. The sequence continues at coordinate 1,692,239 of VCAZ01000054.1, read as the reverse complement.
AAAAATTATGAAAACAAAATGTCTACAACAGGGACACAAGTCAATATCTTTCACCTCATTATCGTGACCTCACTGCGGCTCCCAAACCCGCTGGCGTTTGCCACGGCATTTCTAATAGCGTGAATGGAGTGTTGCTGTGACTAATGAGAGCTTTTGTGTTCTTTTGATTAATTCTGACATTTTTGTTTCTGAAGGTTAAACAAGCATGTTTGAGCACTCCGGCATGATTACTGGTCATTATTGTGACATTATGTACCTGTAATAAACACCAGCTGTTTATTGGAGTGACATGACACACACACTGGTGTGATCACCTTAGGACACATCATAAGTTTATCGTTTCAGAAATCCCCATGACACTGTCACTAGTTCCTGCAGACAAACCGCACCAGCAGAGAGCAACAAAAGGTGAGTGTGTGTGCATGTGTGTGTGTTACCTTTTGCTGGCAGAAAGCCTGCACTTTTTTCGCTACATTGGGCATCTCAGGACTGAAGAGATCGGGGTGATCTGAGAGAACCACATCCTGAATAAAAAACTGTCTCACTGTGTGTAGAGGAATCTTCTGCAGGTTCATCTTTCTCCCTTTTACTCTAAGCAAGCCAATATGCCTACACACACACACACACACACTTTATTTCTACAGCACTGGTCTATAAGTGGGTCTGTTGATTAAGAGAGTTCATGATTGGGTTACAGTCACGTTAAAATGTAGACTATGGTCCATGTGTAAGTCTGATAGCATGTACACAGGTGTATGTGTGTGTTTGTGTACTTTTTGACAGCTTCCCCTGGAGACAATGAGGTGATGACAGAGCTGCCTGGCTGTGTGATGTAGAAAAGCTGTTGCTCGTTTCGGACTGGAGCAATTTTACACTCATGCTCGTGGCCCCAAATCACTAGGTCCAGAAAATCATCTAGAAACTGCTCAGGGATGTAGTTAGTGGCACCATGTTTACTCCTGCATCCAATCACACACACACACACACACACACACACACACACACACACACACACACACACACACACACACACACACACACACACACGATAACGCCAATAAAGACACCACTGAAAAGCTCTGGAGGTTTGAGTGAATTCAACATAAAGACATTCAGCTGAAAAGAGCTGCAGAATAAAAAACACACAAATCTCAGAGTCAAAAGGTCTCTTATACTGCAGCAAATAATGAACTGTGTGTGTGTCCTGAAAAACATAAAATGTTCTGTAAGTGTATTAAAAATGTCCATTAATGAAAATTGCTCAGAGGCTTTTGTTGTATTGCTGTTAAATAGTTTCAGGCTTTTGAGTATGTAATTACATCCGACAGTGTGTGTGTGTGTGTGTGTGTCTGTGTGTGAGCATGAGAGAGCTAGAGGAATGAAATGAAATTCACTTAAAATCCACTTAGCTTTTGACCTTCTGTTAAAAATACTCAATTAGGAACTGTTTAGGAAGCATTTTAGGAATCTTTTCAGGAATCGTTTTAGGAATCTTTTCAGGAATCGTTTTAGGAATCTTTTCAGGAATCGTTTTAGGAATCTTTTCAGAGACAATTCAGGAATCGTTTCAGAAATTCTTCCTTTATAATTCAGTAATAAATGATTTCTAAAGCTGGAATACAGTGTGTGATTTAGGGGGTGGGGGGAGCTGAGGTCATTTAAGCGCTGCGTCAGGTGTTAGAGTCGTACCTGTTCTGATGGATAACAAACATATTGAACCACGCGCTCTCGTCCTCTCGGGGGCGGAGCATGGACACCTGGTTATTCACAAACATACGGTACAGCCTCTCGTCCGGGATCGAGCCTGAATTTAAAACGCAAATCAGAAGAAGAACAAGAGAGAATCTAAACCTGTGCGTGCTTGTGTGTGTGTGTGTAAATGCTAATGTATGAAGTGCAGCATGTGATTTATGTACAACTGCCCTGCATAAGCAACCCTAACACTGCAACACAGAGATGTGTGTTTATCCTCTAAAGTCTCTCACACACTAACAAACACGCACTCACACACTCTAATGTTGTCATTGCGATATTTTATGCAATATATATCACAATATGAAAACCCCAAGATGACTTCATTGTTTAATTAAATGTCACATCCTGTAAAGTGGCCATTGCAGATGCACACATTGTGATGGCAAAGCTAAAACGAATATTGTGCATCTTTTACGCACTTACACACACTCTCTTTTACACACACACTTGTTTAAATCACTTAGCAATAAATAAAAAAAAAAAAAAATTCTCAATACAATTCAAGCTTTCAATACCAAGAGACTAAATGATGAAAGAGGATGATAATAGTAAATAATGGAGGATGATGAAGGTAAACGATGAAAGAGGCGGGTGATGGAGGAGGATGATAAAGGTGATTGATGGACAAGGATGATGAAGGTGAGTGATGGACAAGGATGATGAAGGTGAGTGACGGACGAGGATGAAGGCGAGTGATGAAGGCGGTGATGGACGAGGATGATGAAGGCGAGTGATGGACGAGGATGATGAAGGTGAAGGTGATGGACAAGGATGAAGGGATGAAGGTGAACGAGGACGGAGGTGACGGACGAGGATGAAGTGACGATGATGAAGGAGTGTGAGTGACGGACGAGGATGAAGGTGAGTGACGGACGAGGAGAAGGATGATGAGTGAAGGTGAACGTGAATGGACGAGGATGAAGGATGAAGGTGATGAAGGACGGTGAAGGATGATTGACGAAGGATGATGAAGGACGAGGATGATGAAGGTGAACGATGGACGAGGATGAAGGTGAACGATGGACGAGGATGATGAAGGTGAACGATGGACGAGGATGAAGGTGAACGATGAACGAGGATGATGAAGGTAAATAATAGACGAAGATGAAGGTGAGTGATGAAAAGGATAATGAAGGTAACCGATGGACGAGGATGAAGGTGAGTGATGGAACGACAAGAATGAAGGTGAATGGAATGAGAATGAAGGAGTGATGGACAAGGAATGAAGGTGAACGTGGACGAGGATGAAGTTACAAGAATGAAGGACGAGGATGAAGGTGAGTGAAAGGTGGACAAATGGATGACGATGAATGAAGGTTGAAGTAATGAAAGAGGAGGATGATGAAGGTGAGTGATAAAAGAGGATGATGAAGGTGAGTGACGGACGAGGATGATGAAGGTGAACGATGGACGAGGATGATGAAGGTGAGTGATGGACAAGGATGAAGGTGAGTAATGGACAAGAATGAAGGTGAGTGATGAAAGAGGATGAAGGTGAGTGATGGACAAGGATGATGAAATGGTAAGTGAGGTGATTGATGGTGAAAGAGGATGGAATGAATGAAAGAAGGACAAGGATGAAGGTAAGTGATGGACGAGAATAGAGGTTAGTGATAAAAGAGGAGGATGAAAGTGATGGACAAGGATGATAAAGGTTAGTGATAAAAGAGGATGAAGGATAAAAGTGATGGACAAGGATGATAAAGGTAAGTGTGATAAAAGGGATAAGGTGAGGGATAGGATGAAAGTGATGGACAAGGATGATAAAGGTAAAGTGATGGGCGAGAATAAAGGTTAGTGATAAAAGAGTGAGAGTGATGAAAGTGAGTGATGGACAAGGATGATGATGGTAAGTGAAGGTGATTGATGAAAGAGGATAATGAAAGAGGATAATGAAGGTGATGGACAAGGATGATGGTGAGTGATGAAAAAGGATGAGTTATAAAGAAGGATGGTAATGATAAGTTATAAAAGAGGAGGATGATGATGGTGTGTGATGAAGGGCGGTGCTCACCCAGGCCGTAGAGAGCAATCTTGGTGCTTCCTTTCTGCAGTAATATAGGGCTGATCTCTACTTTCTCCACTGAACGGCTTCGTCCAAAATGATTGACCAAACCTGCACAACTCAACACATCCACAGCACACAGACCATCAGCCTGAGAAACACACACACATACACACACACACACACACACACACACACACACACACACACACACACACTTTATGCTGTACGTACTTAAGTCACTCTTGTATTTGCTATTAAATTAAATTAAATTTTTTAAAAAATCCTACAGCAACAGTTACCCAAAGATCCATTATTTACCTCCTGCTCTGTGCCCATGATAAGGATCAGTGTGTGTGGGAGGACTAGATATGTATCGCTGAGTATCTTAAAAATCTATTTTTTAAGTATGTCAGCTACATGGAATGTGTGAGGGCAAATGTGGGGGAGGAATTGGTTTTATTTTGCTTAGACGAGGGAAGTATATGTTGTTTACATCTGGTTGCCTCACAGCAAGAAGCCCCAGGTCCGATTCCCGGGCAGGAGCCTTTCTGTGTGGAGTTTGCATGTTCTCTCTATGCTTGCGTGGGTTTACGCCGGAAACTCTGGTTTCCACCCACAGTCCTAAATTGTCCCACAGGAGTGAGCGTGTGTGGCCCTGTGATGGACTGGCGACCTGTCCAGGGTGTCTCCCTTCTGCCTTTCGCCCTTTCAAAGCTGGCTGGGATAGACTCCAGCAGATCCCCATGACCCCAAATTAGGGAATAAGCGGGTATAGAAGATAAATAAATAAATAAATGTTGTAGACACAAAACATTTTAAACGGTCTCTCCCCCTCACCCCAGTCGGATCGTCATGGTTCCCATGGACGCTGAAGATAGGGATGGAGATGTTCAGATGCTCGTCCTGGTAGTTCACCCAGGGAAACCTGAGAAATCAAAGAACATTTAAATCTTGGCTCTCGCCTTGCATCACAGAATGAGATGAGTGACGTCATCAGCAAAATGTCGCACTTGCTGTTCCCGAAATTGACGGCCTGGTCGCTGATGATCTCAAACAGGATTGGTTTATCGCCCATGCAGTACTTTCTCATCACCTCCATGCAGCTGTACAGAGCTTTACGTGAAGGCTTGTTGTCATGAAAAAGATCTCCACCCAGAAGAACAAAGTCCACCTAACACACAGGGAGGATGGGAAAGTAACAGTGAGTATGCGGAGATGAAGGAACTTCTGCGAGAAATAACTAGGGTCATTTTTACATGCTCTCAGACTGAGGTAGTGGTAATAAATGTTTGGTTTCACTGTTTTTTTTCAAGTAAAGCTGAATTATTCCTGTGCACGATTCAGCGTTTAACTGCTTTAATTCTGGAGGTGATCACAAGGTCCTGAATCTGGCTGTGTTTGAATGATGTTAGAGATGTATACGGGTCTCATCTTTGTGTTTGTTCCTTACTTCGTTTTGTTTTGCACACTTCATAATCTCGTCAAACGTCACAAATGAGTCGTTGCCTCGGACAGCATCTTTCTCCAGGTACCCCAGGTGAATATCGGTGGCCACCAGGATCTTAAAAGTGTTCTCATCGTCTCTAAAGAGCAGAAACAATCCTGATTATAGGCAGGGCTACGGGTACAGATTAAGATTATTCCTCATAAATTCACAATAAAGATGACTGCACTGACATGGAAGTATTTCATTCATTACAAAAATCCAGTGCACCTACATTGCATTTCCGAATGACGTCATGTTTATTACGTCACCTGGGCAGTTGAAATAATATTAAAAGTAGAAATGGACCTGAGGACAAACAAATGAAAAAATAGGGTGTTATATACAGTTTTAATAAAAATATAATTAAAACTTATAGTCACTGCATAACTAACCTTTAAAACCTAGTTCAGTTTATTCATCTGTTACTTTAGTCACTTTTAAAAGTAACCAGTAAAAAATCAAATAGAAACGTTTCTAAGTTTAATATTGAGGTAAACATTTGCGTTGGTAAATACGGGAGTTGGTCAAATAATTATCAATTTTAAAAACACTGCAAATATTATAATAATTCTTTACCTCACACATCTAACGAAACAGCAACATCAAAAATGTACAATTATGAATCTTTTGGACCCGGAAGTTTTCAGACGAAATATTAAGCACCGCGGGAAATGTAGTTCTATTCCTTTTCCGACACGTTGATGCGAGTTAAAAATAAACTACACTTCCCTACACTACAAAGAGACGCTAAAGTGGTAAAATATCAATGTGTGTTATTGTTAAATGTGTTTAGCTATATTTCTTATCGATTACAGACATACGGACTGAATGTATAAACGATTATAAACGATTTACAAACACGATTTTCTTTGCAACGCTAGCACGTGGGCTGTTTCTGGGGGGGGGGGCGTTTCCTGCTGATTGGTTTATCAGATTAGAGGCTGGTATGTGAGCTGGGGTATGAGCCAATCAGCGAGAAGAAAGCAGGAGCTCTATCCAGAACCAGGAAGTGGTTAAGCGTGTGTTCTCTATTTTTAAAAGATTTTAAAATTATTATGATTATTTATTGCTTTTAAAATATTACCACTTCATTACTATTATCGACTTTTCTTTGTCTGTATTACAATTCTCTAAATTCTGTGTTGTAGCAGTGAAAAGTTCCGTCGTGCAGGTAAATAAATAAATACATGTAAATTAACTAAAGAAGGTAAATGGAATAGAGAAATTATCTCAGGGAATTAAGAAGTATTTTCTTACACACGTGTATTATAATGTATAAAAGCGCGTTTTCTTTGTCAATGCTGTTATTTTTTTTTACACCTACTGCTTTTCTTTCTGCTACTCAGAAGCTCCTGATGGAGTTTCCAGAAGGCTTTAACCAGCTGGAGCTGTTAGAAACGCACCGTCACTTGATCCCCGTGGGCACAGAGAGCGCCTGGGACGAGGAAGAAGACAGCGGCGATGAGGATGATGAAGATGAAGAACAGCATGATGAAGAGTGGTACCAACAACAGGAACTGAAACTTAAAGGCAATCCAGTGGAGCTGATGCTCTGGGCTGCTGAGAAGAACCGAGTAAATAAGCTTTATCTGTTAATCTTCTGTGGGTGTGATGAGGTTTCATTTAAAGATTATATCTCTCTCTCTAGTCTCCAGTAGATCCCTGTGACCCCGAATTAGGGAATAAGCGGGAATAGAAGATGAGTGAGTGAATGAATGAATCTCTCTCTGTCTCTGTTTCTCATCGTTAAAAAAATATGTTCCGTATAGTATAGTTACGTGTAGTATAGATGCCTGTCTTGTAGGGTTGTGGAGTTCTAAAGACGAGATCATGAAATTTGGGCCCATTTTTTGCAAAAGCTGTAAAGAGAAAGCACAAAAAAACGTTATCAATATTTAACTGTATGAATGTGTATCAATCGAAACATATTAAACAATTTATTACCAAAAAGGTTGAAATATTTAGACCTTTACTTTTGATAGCCCATTTTCTGCCGTGCAAAATGTCTAATTAAACATTAATAAATAATAACATTTATTAATGTCTAATTAAACATTAATAAATATTAAGAGCATTACTTAAACAGGACATTTTTAACAAATATTTTTTAATTTCCCACTAAACATGGGCAGTTTGGAGAGCTGTATGGATCTGTGGAATCTGTATATGAAAAACTATGGTTCATTACGGCACTCCAGTGCTCCAAATATATAATTGAAGGTGTTCTGCAAATTAGAGTGTGATGCTGCTGTGTTTTATGCTGTTTTTTTTAAAGTAATGCAATAGTTATTATCTTCCTGGTAATTATTTACTTTTATAATGATGGAATTTAGTTACTAACCCTATTATTATCTGTGATTAGTAACTATAACTAATTTTACTAACTAATTTAAAGTAACATGCCTAACACTGTTAGTGTGTAAATGCAAAGTATAGCAACCACAGAAAGACATGCTGGAGTGTTTCACAGAGCAATGGAAAAGTCTCCAGGTTAACACTGGTTATCTTCCTTATGACTCCTGGTTTTATTGGTTGCAGTCTGGATAAGAGTGAGAGCACTCACACACACTTTTTTGACTATATGTGTGAAATGTGTTTGTAGTTGTCCACGGTGGAGCGTCTGGCTGCGTCTGATCTCTCCCTCGTTAACTGCCATGACGTAGATGGTTACACGCCTCTCCACCGCGCGTCCTACAGCGGCCACGCCCGCATCGTGTCCTTTCTCCTGGACTCAGGCGCCAATCTGCATGCCAGGACAATGGACGGCTGGACGCCTCTGCACAGTGCTTCACGCTGGGGACACACCGCCATCGTGTCCTGTCTCCTGCGTTGGGGGTCAGAGGTCAACGCTATGACAAATGGTCAGCTGACACCCCTGCAGCTGGCAGCAGGAAACCCTGCAGCACCAGAGACCCTGGAGCTCCTGCTATTGCAGCGTACCCTGCAGGCAGGACTGACGAACGGTGCCGGGGAGACGGCCTACGACATTGCGCTCAGGAAAACAGCACATTACCACCTGTTCGAGATCACTGAGCCTTGCCACAACATCACCTGAGATCCAAAAGGGGTCCTGTGACGAGAAGAAGCAAAGAGGAAAAAAAAAACCAACTCCTGTTGAACCCTGTGCAGTCCCTTAGTAACACTTATAAGTAGCCATAAACCCCTTATTTTGACTAATAAACACTTAAACCCTTATTAACACTAATAAATACTCATAACACAAACAAGTAAACATTGGTGTATTGTGTGTGAATGCTGTTTGTTGGGTTTCTGATACTGTATGACAGATAAACCTACATACACCGGCTGAAATGATGACGCTTTGCTCACCATCCCTAATCTCACAGCATCGTCTTTTTACTATGGTGTTACTGTAATAAACACATTTCCTTGGGTACCACATTAAATCAGCAATTTAAATTCAGCAGTAAAACAGGAAGAAAAGCTTTAGCAGACCACACCAAGTCAAGATTCAGGTGAGTGAGTGTCCTTACACACACACACACGCTACCCACTTGCTCAAAGTCGGAACCCTGCGGTGAAACAGATTGCTGCAGTTTGCAGAATCAGAAGTTTTTATCAATACATTATTTTGCTGCTTCATCCAGCAACATTTCAGTCTGAACCACAGATCTTCACAGTGAGGTTTCTGAACCACACGGTTCTTTAAAGACATAGAGGTTCCCTGATGTTTGGAAACAGAAAAGAAAGAAATTTATATAATACATTGGACACTCTTCTTCACTGTCTCTAGGACAAAAGTTACCACATTCCACATATTAACTGTTAAAGCATACTTACTTGATGTATGAGGACCAATGGGATTCATTTGTGTTATTACACATCATCATTGAGCTTTTGTATAAACTGATAAAGTTTGTTCTCGTACATCATGCAAGTATGGTTGAGCTTCTGTTTAAGCTTCCAGATCCAAGTTTATGGCTCCATCCAAAATTGCATACAGTAGGCAAAACTGAGTATTCGATGCGAGTAGTTTGTCCAAATACATAGCATGCAAATTATAAGAAAAGATCCTGCATGACCTGCTAATTCTGCCTGGATTTTAAGGCATGCATATGCAAAGGGGTATGGACAGTTTATTGGAACTTTACATTCTGAATGGGTCCCTGTGAAAATATCATTATTAATAAAACAAAAGGAGAAATATATCTGCTTTACCTCTAGAGGGGCCCTCTTGCATTACATCCAACCATCCATCCATCCATCCATATACACATCTATCTATCTATCTATCCATCCATCCATCCATCCATATACACATCTATCTATCTATCTATCTATCTATCTATCTATCTATCTATCTATCCATCCATTCATATATCCATCTATCTATCATCAATCTATATATCTATCGATCTATCTATCTATCCATCTATCCATCCATCCATTCATATATCCATCTATCTATCTATCTATCTATCTATCTATCTATCTATCTATCTATCTATCTATCTATCTATCTATCTATCTATCCATTCATATATCCATCTATCTGTCAATCTATACATCCATCCATCTATCTATCCAGATATATCCATCTATCCATTCATCTCTCTATCCATATATCCATATTGAGCAAAAGACAGGGACACACTATGGACAGGTCACCAGCACATTACACTGGGTGTATTTTTTGTTCTAGCTGCGCCGGCTGCTGTTTTTCTAAAGTAGCACTGCACTTACTGATGCATTTGCTATTTCAAAACATGATAAGGTTGATTTAAGGATAATATGACGAACAAATGTTTTTGTTGTTGAAATCCAGAGAAATCCAGAGAAATAGTTCAGTAATAAGTTTCCTGAAAAACAGGTTCGCACGGGTTGCACTTGGATTAGAAAATGTTTAGCAGGTGACAATAAATATGAAAATTGACACGGCACTTTTCAAGTGCTTTAATTAGCTTTAAAAAATAAACGTTGCATTATCCGATTTTAAATTTGCGCTGATCTAACGTATGTCACGTCAATATCAACATGGTGAATGTAGTACATCTAATTTCTATTCATACGGCCTGTAACTACACTATAAGAACGTAGTACATACTTAAGCAAAACCTGAATTCCAGAAAAGTTTGGTTGTTTTTAAAATTGAAATAAAATGAAAACTAAAAGACTTTCAAATTATATGCGTCGATATTTTATTTACAATAGAACAAAGATAACATGACAAATGTTTGAATTCAAAAAATGTTACACTTTTCTACACAAAATGAGCTCATTTCAAATGTGATGCCTGCTACAGGTCTCAGAATAGTTGGGACAGGGCATGTTTATCATTGTGTAGCATCTCCTCTTCCGTTCAAAACACGCTGAAGATGTCTGGACATCGAGATTATGAGTTTCTGGAGTTTTGGTGTTGGAATTTGGTCCCATTTTTGCAGGTTTCCAGCTGCTGAAGAGTTCATGATCGTCTTTGTCATTATTAGTTTAATGATGCACCAAATCTTCTCTATAGGTGAAAGTTCTAAACTGCAGGTTACTTCAGCACCTGGACTCTTCTACTATGAAGGCATGCTGTTTTAATATCTGGTTTTGTATTGTCCCACTGAAATACACAAGGTCTTCACTGAAATAGACAAGGTTTTCACTCGTCTGGTGAGGAGCATATGTTTCTCTAAAACCTTTATATATCTTTCAGCATTTATAGTGTGTTCTAAAACTGTAAGCTGCCCACACCGTATGCCCTTATTCCCCCATACCATCAGAGATGCTGGCTTTTAAACTGAACGATAAGAAAACACTGGAAGGTCTCCCTTCTTTTTAGCCCAGAGGACACGGCGTCCGTGATTTCCAACAAGAATGGTAAATTTAAGCTCGTCTGACCATAAAACACTCAAATCTGTTTATTTTAAATGAGTTCTTGGCCCACAGGACACGGCGGCACTTATGGCCCATGTTCGAATATGGCTACCTTTTTGCATGATAGAGCTTTAATGGGTATTTGCAGATGGCACGGCGGATTGTGATTACTTACAGTGCTTTCTGGAAGTATTCCTGGGTCCAGTTTCTCTGAATCTTTTGATGATGTTATGTATTGTAGATTGTAGAAAGTCTTCCACAATATTACACTCTTTTACAGATTGAAGAGCCTCTGCATATCTTCACAAGAGACTCTGCCTCTCTAAGACATCCTTTTATAGCTAATGGTCTTACAGACCTGATGTCAATTATCTTTATTAGTTGCTAAATGTTTTTCCAGCTGAATCTTTTCAAAACTGATTGCTTTTATAGCCCGTTGTTGGCCCGTGCCACCATTTTTTGAGTCCTCCAGCATTTGGTATGTTATCTATGATTTATTGTGGATTAATAGCGGCTCATGCGGTTTAAAAGTCTTTTAGTTATAATTTTATTTAAATAAAAAAATAAACGTCCCTACAGAGACCATGTGTAAAATTCAAGCTGTTCATCATAGAAAATGAATAAGTCAGTGAGACTGAATATTTTTTTAACCCTGAAATATACTTCGAAATAGATTTCACTTGAAATAAAATAGATTTTTGATCCGAAAAATATATTTAATTGAGCATCACATATCAAAAATATATTTAACATGTATTTTGGACATTTGAAATTATACATACACATACATTTTACTGTAAATACACAAACATAGTTTAAGGCAGAGAGCTTAGTGTTTATAGTTTAGTGTCACCTTAACTAAAAACATTAACAGAGTTAAATTGTGAGCAGTAAAAACAGAGATCACTACAGTGGAATATGCTGAAAACAACAAAAAATATAGCTAAAATGAGTCAAACACAAAAACACAAAATCCAACAAAAGTAAACAACAGAAAATAGAAACCTGAGCATCACCCAGGAGAACAATTAAACAGTGTGTGTGTGTGTGTTTGTGTGTGTGTGTTACACCTCTGTTTCCTCATATAACTTACTCTTTCAATAAACCTTGCAACAGAGCAACAGACAAACTCACTTCAACTTAAAAGCTTCGTTATTTCGCCCTGTGTGTGTGTTTGTGTGGGAGCGGGGGATAAGTTAAAATCTGTAATTTTTACTTTATCGGGTTCTCAGTAAAACTTTACTACATGAATTAACTAATCATTTAGTTATTTTATTCACAGACGCACCCATGTGCACAAACACACACACACACATACACATGTGGCATGTTGAGGGTGAAACAAAGAAGCTTTCAGGCTGAAAAGTGAGTTTGTCTGCTGGCATGTTGGGTTGTTGAAAGAACACGCTGTTAAATGAGTAAACAGGGGAGTGAAGTGAAGAAGGCAGAAACACACACACAGCACTGAAGCCAACACTCCCTCACTCCAGCCCGCTGAAACTGAGATTCAGGGTCGATGTAGATGTCTATAATTTCTGTGAATATATGGAAAAACGGAAATGTTCCAAATCCACGAAGCCGAGATTTTTGCGCCAGAAACACTACTTCATGTTGGCGGAGGCGCCCCATTCCCCTGCGCTGGGCTTCTCTCTGGCCTTGTTGTGTTTTACAATCCTGCTGGTACTTAGTTTGCTCGCTTTGCCGATCCCAGCACCTGACACCCCCACTCAGCACTCCGAAATCAGAAGCGTTACTCTTCTTATCTGGTGGTTTCCGTTCGGAAAGCCGCTTTCTCTTCCAGACTGCACAGCAAGCTACGGCGTACCAGGATGCACTTTGACATCAGACAGACGCGCCTTTGCTCACGCAGATGCCGTCATTATGCACCACCGTGAGCTGATGCTAAACTGGAAGGAGCTGCTGGATTATCCACGCCCCCTGGCACAGAAGTGGATCTGGATGAACTTCGAGTCTCCTTCACATTCCGGGTTTCTCCACCAGTTCGATGGGGTGTTTAATCTCACCATGTCTTACCGTCTGGATTCCGATATCTTTCTACCGTACGGTTACCTTCAGCGACGGCCTTTCAGTGGTGACAGACCCGCCTATGTGAAACATCGCCATGGTTTGGTTGCTTGGGTGATCAGTAACTGGAGTGAGGAACAGGTGAGGGTACAGTTCTACCACCGACTGCGCCGTTACTTGCACATAGATATTTACGGCCGTGAATTTCTTCCGCTCCTAAATGACAGCGTGGTGAAAACCGTCTCAGGCTACAAGTTTTACCTTGCCTTTGAAAACTCTTGTCACACAGACTACATCACGGAAAAACTGTGGCGCAACGCTCTGGTCTCTGGCGCTGTTCCTGTGGTTCTCGGACCACCGCGAGAGAACTATGAGCGCTTCCTTCCCGCTGATGCTTTCATCCATGTGGAGGATTTTAAAGGACCACGTGCACTCGCCGCCTACCTTAAACACCTGGACAGAAACCCCGCCCTATATCGCCGTTACCAGGCATGGAGACAGGACTACGATGTGCATGTCACTTCATTCTGGGCAGAGCATTTCTGTGTCGCATGTCAGGATGTGCAAGCCAGCCTCCATGTAAAGAAAACAGTCAAACACCTCGCCTTTTGGTTTCAGTCCTGAGGGGGTCGGAGTATGTGTCTGAGTCATGTCTGAATCTGAGTTGATTCTGAGTTGATCAAGTTAGTATGTGGATTTTGTATCTAAGTTTAATCGTCTAAGTCTGTCGATTCTGAGTCTTAGTTAATTCACAGTCAAGTCAGTGTGTTGATTCTGAGTCTAAGTTCATTCTGAGTTGGGCTTCAGTCGATTTTGGTTTGTTCTCTGTGTGGAACGAGTCTGATGTTCATAACTTCCTGTTTGTACTAGAGTTTCTAAATTTAGGTTGTGTTTTTGTTACAGTTTAAATGAATAAAAAGTCTTTTATTTCTGAAAACAATTATTCTGCTCTAGCTGTGAGGATAATGAATGTAGATAAGACGCTGAAGTCTGGAGCAGAATACTGAACCTGGGTGGCAATGAGATTCACACAAAACCATGCTGCTTTTTACAATGGGCTCATTTTCTTTTCATAACAGGTTTAAAGACAGATGGGATTAAGAAACACACACACGTGTAGCTTAGTTCTGCTGTTTTTTATACTTGTGTGTGTATGCATGTTAAACATTATTTTCAATAACTGAGGCTTCCAGTAATGCTGCTCGTCCACTGCAGGGCACACCCACACCCACGCACATGCTAACTTTTCCTCCTGTTATTATTTATTTTGAATTAATAAACGTTGAGCCTCTGTTTAATTTGTTTGGTTGATTTGTTTTAAATTTCACAAAGTTGGTGTGAAAATAAAGGAAGTAGTAAGGGACTGAAACTAGACTTTAACCTATACTAAAATCTTGCATCGACTGTATGACTCAAGCTGATTAAAGACGACGATAGAGAGTCTTATAATACAGAAATTGAGGGGAAAATAATAGATACGAACAAAATGTTTCTCAGGCAGGTGCTTCAATAAAGACTGATCAAAAGATTCTAAGGAAAAAAAAGAGAAGAGTGATAGCTTTCTGGAGATTACCTATTGTACCCTGTTATTTAGCATTTAATGTCTGGACATTTTAATAGTCATATTAGTTCATTATCACCTTGTTACACAAATAGACCCAACTATTTATAATATGTTCAGGCTTTTTTGTGGACAGTTTAGATGCTCTTTAGACTCCATTGCAAGCACTTTTATTTAATTTATTCATTTTAAATAAATGTGATAATTAGGAAAGGAAATAAGAAAAAATATATACCTGACTGATTATATTTTAGGACAGAGAACACACTTCATAACTATGTTCAGGAATAATAACTGTTTATCAGAAAAATGAATTCAAACTTGGCTGCTTGTACATTTTTTTTACATTTGTCAGATGTAACTTACTTATCATTCGTTTTTTTACATAACTGAGCAGTTAAGGGGTTGAGGGCCTTGCTCAGGGGTTCAGCAGTGGGGATGCTGAAAACCGAACTCATGTTCTGGAGATCAATAGTCTTATCCACTGAGCTACCACTTTTTCCGCTATAATAAAGCTGTGTAGGTTTTATTAGCTGTGTGTGTGTGTGAACATGTTTTCTAAGGTGATGTAATTTACCAAATTTTTCCATTTGATTTCTGAGCGGAGGGCTAGTGGTTCATGTTATTCCCCATTTATCTACCCTGAAGAAACATAGTGAAAAAACACCAAAAATGTCAGAGCTTAGTTTCAGAGACACCAAGACGTTCCCATTAAAACGGCTACAACTACACTGAAAACAACCACACAGTGACGATGGGAAGGAAACGTTTACGGGCCGCAGAGACTGTAAGTGTGGATTCTGTGAATATCAATTGAGATAAAAGCGGCATGGTCTGAGTGCTGTCACTCTCACTAAACGCATCAGCGGTTAAACACACTGCACGACACTGACACCTGATGATTACAACTGAAAACTGCAGATTGCATGCTTAATATGAGCACAAGAATTTAATCCTCTGAAGGAAAAAAGAGGGGCCACACACACACACTCACACTCACTCCTATGGGCAATTTAGAATCACCAATCAACCTAACATACATTTTTTGGACTGTGGGAGGAAACTGGAGAACCCAGAGTAAACCCACGCAAGCACGGAGAGAACACACACACACACACACACACAAACCAGAGAAGAAAGCTACTTACTTGCCAAGTTAAAAATATATTGCAAATAAATGACTTAAATAACAGAGAGAATAAAAACATTTACTCTTAATTCCATTGTTACTATTTATTAAAAGACATGTAAACTGTATTTTGTTTATATGTGTGTGAAGGTAACCTGAAAATGAGTGTGTTTTTCAATCCATAAATGACTGAAAAACATGTGATCTCCCTTTTTTTGTTGTTTGTGAATCAACATTGTTTTTATATTTTTGGCCTCATGTGATTATACACTGATTATACTGATTATACTGTTTATGTATGTTAAGCCATTATAGACTGTTTGCACATGACATCAGTGAGATGCAGCTGGTGGGCCCCTCACCCTGACTCCACCCAGGACCTGACTCCTCTCTCTGCTTCTGCCCAGGACCTGACTCCTCCCTCTGCTTCCACCCAAGACCTGACTTCTCACTCTGATTCCGCCCAGCTGCCTCCTAGGACGTTTCACTGACCCCAGGCTGGGCTAAGAATGTCTCCTAAGCGCTGCACTCTTGTTCGGCTGAGGACGTCGCTGTGTTTTTTTCTGTTTTGTGGTCCCTTGCTCCCCCTCTGGCCTCGCCCTGTTTCTCACTTCCTCCACTGGCCTTGCCATGTTCCTTCTTCCCTCACCATCCCCCCCGGTTCTAGCTCCCATCCATGGCCTTCCCTCACCTGTCACTCCCACCCCAGGTGTAGACTAAAGCCAAAAATTAACATCATCCTCGCTCCTCTCCATTGCCTCCCTCACAAAACCCCTGACCCTAGAGTCATTGTGCGCCACCTTCACCAGAGCACTGATTAATGTCAGACTTTGTGGCTTGGAGTGGAGTGGGTGCTGGCATGCAATGGGTCTCCTTTCACTCTGGGCCCAGTGGAGGATTAGCCAAGCAGTGCCAATCCTAGCGCAAACCTTACCCAGACTCATGACACAGACATGACCCTGTCTCTGACTCCTGCCCAGGTTCCCCCTCTGACTTCTGGTTCCGCCCAGGTTTCTCCTCTGACTCCTAGTTCCACCAAGTTTCCCCTTTCTGATTCCTGGTTTTGCCCAGGTTCCCCCTTTCACTCCTAGTTTTGCCCAGGACCTGACCTTGACCTCTTAATCTGTCCAAAACCTGATCCCGCCCCCTGACTTTAGCAAAAACCTGATCCAACCCAATGACCCTGCCCGAGAACAGATCCAGCCCCCTGATCACCATCGCCTCTGAGAACGTCGTTTGGCTCCCGTGCTTGGCTGAGGATGCGCTGGGTCTTCCCTGCTGCACAGTCATCCCCCCTCTGTTCTCGCCGTGCTCTTCGCTCCCCCCTCTGGCCTCACCGTGCTCCTCGCTTCCCCCTCTGGCCGCGCCGTGCTTCTCGCTTCCCTTTCTTGCCTCGCCCTAACGCCCCAGGGCCCTCTCCTGAGTCCCGCCTTTCTCCATGGCCCCCTCCCACCTCCCACGGCAGGTATAGACTAAGGCCCAAACCCTGGACTCCAGGAAAGGGGTGGGGCCACCACCTCAGGAGCTGCGCCTTGGGGGGGTTCTGTTACGATCTCAAGCCACCGTTCCCTTGCTTGTACAGCTATCTGGTGACTTAAAAGACTTTCAATGTTAAAAAGACTCTCAAGATGAACGACTTTCGGTTTCTCCTCTTTTGTTATTTCTTATTGTAATCAGGTGTCCCTAATCCCTTATTTTGTCATTATTTACACGAGTATATATTCTGTGTATTTTACACCAGTCTCCGTTTGGCGGTGATGGTTTGACGACGTGATGTGTTTCTCCAGAATCCCGAGTTCCGTTCTCCAACATCGCTAAAAGTAAGTGAAATTAGTGCTAACTGCTATCTGTTTTCCTGAGTGTTTTCCGTTATATTCTATTGTGTTTGTTTTCTCCGTTTTGTCATTCTGTTTGCTCTGTTTCGTTAATAAAAACCTGTGCCATTCACTCTCCTCTTCCCTCCTTCTGCTCCAGTTTTCCACTACAGGTTACAGCTCTGCTTTTGGATTATGATTACTGCTTACTGTTTTGGATTTGTCTGCCTGGTTTGTGTTTGACTTCTGTTTACCGAACTCTGTATGCTTGTTGACCAATTCTGTGGATTAAGTCTTTAAAAAAAATTAATTACTTTGCAAAATGGGGTTGCTCCTCTTTATAATATAAAAATCACGTCCAACATTTTCTGAGATTTTCTGTTTAGATCTTTTTGGAAATAGTGTCTAAACCGCTATAATACAGACGTTCCTTACTTAATTTTTAATAATGAACCTACACTAAACTCAAATTCACTGATTCATGCTTATTTTATGCATTCTTTAACAGTTAACTTAAACAGTTGACTTAAAAAATGTTGTTAACGTAAGTGCTGCTTTTAATACAGTCCTACATTATAAACAGTTAGATTTAGCACCAGTCGTTACTGGGACTGATTATTAAAGGAAAGTTTACAACTAACTTATACTGTAGCTCGTAAAGCTAAGCGGTGACACAGAGACATAATATTTATGCCTCTGGCTCAAAGTGGTGCTGTTCCAAGGAGCACCACATCTTAAGAAAAAGCAGATGAATGTTTGTAGGAACTGAGTGTTGATTACCTGTTTGAAACCGATATAAAGGTCAGATGTCTGAAATAGTTTTTCTCCAATAGCTTTCTTTGTGTTTAGGGAATAATTCGAAGGGCATTTTGGAATTACACAAGTTCAGATGAAAAGTTCTGAATCTATGTGACAAAAAAAAACGTAGCTAAACAGTAGGAAAGTTAATCTTTAACGTCATAGAGGCTAATGAGGAGGATGCTCCTTTTAGTTTAAACTCTTTCATAACCATAACTTTATTAAGTTAAGATAAACCCTACATATGTGCACGGTGCATTACGGGTAATGATCACAGTGTGACAAACTATTCATGCAGCATTATTAAAAAAACTTATGCAACTATTATGCAATTATTTTATTATTTTCAAATAGCTGTGGTGATTAGTCAAAGTCTGTTGGGTAAGACTGGCTATCACACACAGCTTACTAAACAGAGTGCAGAAAGCAGGGAGGAGGAAGCCGCAGAAGTGTGCGGTGTGGAATCCGTATTCTCAGACCCACAGTCTGACCCGTTATTACAGTCATAGGGTTGGAGCCTAGTGCATTGTGGGACATCTATATATGGCTCTGTGAGAAACAAGCATACTTTTGTATATTCCCTTCTGGCAGTCTGAATATTTTTTATCTTCAGACCTGTTTACAGATCAGGGACGGTTACAGAATTGAAAAACCCCAAGGCATTTTTCCATCACCGGAACCTCTTTTTGAACTCATGTATGCTTTCAGAAAACGTTTCAGGAACTTAGGGTTGACAACTGCAGTTGGGATTAGTAGAACTCTTGTGCCAGGAAGCTGAACAGCTTTAGTGCTCATGTAACATGTTTTAAAGTAAAAATCATTTCAGTGCAGGAATTGGGGGGGGGGGGGGGGGGGGGGGGGTGTTCCTGAACTACAGATGATAAATGCTGCTCATCAAAATAATCCTGAATTTAAAGACATAAATCCAAACAAGACTTTTATACAATTATTATTATCTTTATAATCTAATTATCTTTTTGACATTGCACGAAAATACTGATGCATGAAAACAAAATTGCACAATAAAGAGGATCAGGGTTTAAATACACAGCTCTTTCTCTCTCTCTCACACACACACATATACACACACACACACACACACACACACTGCCTATGCCTGAATGTTTTAAATTGTTGATAATTGTGAAGATGAGGAATGATAGATGGGAACATAAAAGCTTTTTTCTAATTCAAAAGCTGTGTGTGTGATGATTTGACCCTGATGTGTGCATGCACACCAGGTGTTCTTTAAAACATACCACGATGAGAGTCACATGACCCTCGCTGAAGCTCTGAGCTGTGATGATGAGATGTGGAGAGGCTGCGGAGGAAAATGACGCATGATAACGATAATAATAGCAATGCAGGTGGTCTAATTACTGCTTTGGTAAATGTCACACACACACACACACACACAGACACACACACACACACACACAGGACCTTTTGGAATTCATCATTTTTTTTAAGTCATAACTTAAACATAAGGCTGTCTGTCCTTCTCTTTCTGTGTGTGTGTGTGTCTCTCTCTTTCTCCCTCTCTCTCTCTCTCTCTCTCTCAAACACACACATTTGTATACATATAATTTGCTTCTTTTATGTTTTGTGAGTGTGTGTGTGTTCATAGCAAGGTTTTTTTGATACTGTGGTGCTGAACCCAGCATGTCTGGGCAGAGAGACAGAAAGAGTGTGTGTACATGCTAGAACTTGGCGTGTCAGGACAGAGGCAACATATTTTGGGTCGTTGTGGCACACACACACACAAACGGAATTGCGAACACTTCTACTCTGATTTTATGTACTTAAAGTTTGTTTCTATCATCATCGTTATCCTCATCATCTTCATCCTCATCATCTTTATCCTCATCAGCAGTGCAGGTAAGAGTGCTGAGTTTGTACATAGAGAGTTTGTGAGAGGAAGAAGACGATGGGAAGGAAGCGGAAAGAAATGTCCAGACTAAACGAGGCAGGAGAGGAAGATATAGATGTGGAGCAGAGATACAGAGAGCCGAAGCAGACTACACACACGCTTTTAGCTCTTTTAGGAGTAAGACAGATAGAGAGTAAGAAAAAGAAAACACACAAACACACACACACACACACACACTCACATCTCTGTTATTACTCCGTAAGACTAAGTCTGTTTCTTCAGATATACCTCATTAAATCTGGCTGTTTGTCTGACTGTTTTGTCTGACTGTGTCTATTTATCTATATATCTATATATATATATAATATATGTATGCCTGTTATCTATCTATCTATCTATCTATCTATCTATCTATCTATCTGTCTGTCTGTCTGTCTGTCAGAAAATTTTGAACACAACGTCTGTATGTGTGTGTGTGTGTGTGTGTATAGACTGGATAAAACCATGGAGTCTGATGATTATTGGGTCCTAGATGATGTTGCTCAAGACCCCAAACACCAACACCAGCCTCCTCTCCAGCTTTGTGGTACACTCACACAAAAACACACCAGCACACCCACACACACATTGTAGTTGACAGCACAGAGATAGAGAGAGATCATTTGTTGGTTAAAGTTCATGATGGGGTGAATCTGCGCTAAAGAAAAATGTCAGAACCTTAATTAGTGAATTAATCCGGATAGTGTGTGAATCATGTTTTGGAATAAAGAACTGAATAATGAATAGAACATATCAAAGCTGTATGTTTACTCCGAGGGGCAGTTAAGGTCATTTATGTCAAGGAAATTTTCAGATGTGAAAGAAAACCTTACACATACTACACACATTGAGCCCCCATGGCTTTCATTCCCAGCACAAATGGCACCGTTAGAGAGAAAAATGAGATATAACAGATAAGTAACTCTGGATAAGAGCGTCTATCAAACGAACAAAAAAATAAATGTAACTTAAATCAACACAATCACACAGTTTACACAGTATTGGAATTGCTAGATTCGCTTTCAGCTAGAAAGATTCAAGATTCATGAATCACTTGGTTACTTTTCTGCTCCTCTCAGTGTTGTAAATCATATTGTTTTGACAGTTCTGATACAGTTTATAATTACTTTTGTACCTGAAATTTACTTCCTCCTACATCAGACTGTTAAAAGATTTAAAGAAGTTTAAGTTTTACAGAAAGAATCGGTTCAGGAAAGTGAGTTGAAATGCTCATCACTGCGGTGTCGACTCACTGACCAATCACAGCGTGTCACACGAGTAGGGGTGTGGTTTTGGACGGAAGCGGGTGCAAAAACATTAAAAAAAAAAAAAGTTGGACAGGCGTTAAAGCTAACGGTGCTGCTGTATTGCTCACTTTAATAAGTGATGAGCTCGAAACCGGGTAAATGAGTGTTTATGATTATTATCAGTCTACTTAAAAAGAAGAAACGTCTGAAAAGTTAGATCAGCATGGTGGAATTGAGTGCGCGCGTGTGTGCTGAAGATCACCTCTCTCTCTCTCTCTCTCTCTCTCAGAGGACTTCTAGATGAAGACTAAACTCGGGTAAAGAACCAAAAAAACTCAGATTTATTAGGTTTGAAACAGGACTAAGCAGTTAAATAAGTTAAATGTTTAGAATGTAGAAGTTTTGTCTGAGGTGAATATAACGGCTAACTCTGCTAACGTTATTTTTAACCGCCGCTGCTTTTGCGTGCGTGTCTGACGGCGCCTTTTAACGGTCAGCTGCCGCTGGTCAGTGGACTTTAATAATAGGTACAAATGTTTATCTCTTATTATTAATCTATAACACACACACACACACACATATATATATATACCTAGCATTTATGGTGCATTTAAAGTCGTTATTCTGCTGTCTTTCTCTATCTATCTATCTGTCTATCTGTCTACCTGCCTTCTTTTATTCAGCCCTATTAGTGTATATAATGTAGTAGGGCTGCACGATATATCGAAATGATTGAGATATCGTATATGTCCTTATCGCGATACGCATCTCTCAATGGTTTGTGATAAAAGAGCGATTTATTATTTTAGGTCGAGGCAGATGATGAAATATCCGGCATGCAGGTTGTGCTTTCAGACGAAACAATCAACAGACAGTGAAGCTTTTACAATTTGGTGCTGAAACGAGCTGAAATCAGCTCAAAAATATGGCAGTAATTGTTTGCAGTATTTGGGATGAATACATGCAGACTGAAGTTCTATGTAGAACATGCTCATCTTGATCGATAGCACAGAGCGGAAGCGTTACAAAAACCTTTTTGGCAGAAAATTTCTCAAACACAAGTGAATCTGTGTTTGAAGAAACATTTGTTAGATATAGTTTTTTTAAATATTGTAAGTGGTAGCGGTAGCTTAGTGGTTAAGGTGTTCGACTGCTAACCAGGGCTGGATTTCTAGCACCACCAAGCCACCACCATTGGGCCCCTGAGCCCCAAATTGCTTAGCTGTATAAATGATATAATTGTAAGTCGTTCTAGATAAGGGCGTGAAATGTAAAAAAACTGTCATAATTGTGACAATTATACAAATAATGGTATGATCGCAATTATTCCACGATCGTTAATCCCAACCGCAATTATTGCACACTTTTATTAGCCACAAGAGGAGCTGTAGTACCTGCAGCCCCCTACTTTCAACCAAAGTAAGTAAGTGGAGCAGCGTGATTTAAAGTTTTGGAGTTTTCTGACACTCCAAGCGTGCTTCAGTAACACTCCATCAGAAGCTCAGCTCATGTTAACAACCCATAATGCAACTGCGGAAAAAAATAATACATTTATATGTTGCTAAACAGATAAACACCACCGACAGGAGATAAAATATCAATTTCGATTTAAATCTTAAATACGATTTATTTATAATAAAATGGTTAAAGCCCCAAAACAGGCAATACATAAATTTGATAATCGTGACAGCCCTAGAGATGTATTGTATTTTGAACATCCCATTATTTTGCATACGCATTTATCTTCAATAATGTGCAGCCCTATAGTGTAGTATAGTGTATAGTGTACACACCAAATCACTTTTATAGATTATTTGAGAGTAGGACTGAGATGATTAGTCAGCATCATCAACAACGTCGACGATATAAAATTGTTGATCAATATTTTTGTTGTTGAATATAGTAGGTTTTTATCTGCCATATTGGAAATGCCTGCAAAAACTCTTTTAGCAAAGCAGTATCAGTAAAGTGTGGGCACATTTGAGCTTTTTCATTCTTTTTCTGTTGAATGAAAAGTGGTTAAAAAAGCATCGATGTGGGTGTTTAAAGCAGCTCTTCAGTAAAGTTCAGTCAACTCACAATAATTTAGACTGTAGTTTAGACTTCATCTGACCAGATTTGAATATAAAAAGAAGTTAACCTGATTTTCTGCTCTCCAGCTTGAGGGTCATTCTTATTATTAGTGAATGCAAAAAATAAATGAATACAGCTTACAGCATTTAGCAGCCGCTCTTGACCCACAAAAACTGTTGAAAAGAGCAGCTAGATAGTCTTTTTTTAATGTCAAGTGTGAAGTATTTGAAAAGAGGTTAGTCTTTAATCGTCTGTTGAAGACTGTCACTAATGCCGCTGTTCTAAAATTGGTGGAAAGTTCATTCCATTATCTTGATGCCAAAACAGAAAAGTTTTGAGGCAGACCTACTTTACGTTTTAGGGCATGGTGGGACTAGTCAAGCGGTTTGTGGATCTAAGGGAGAGCGTTGCGATGCGAGGAGTGATGAGTGCTTTACGATAAGAGGGTTCTGCTCCATTTTTGGTTTTGTAGACAAGCATCAGTGTATTAAATTTATTGCATGCAGCCACTGGAAGACAGTGGAGGGAGAACAGCAGTGAGGTGGTGTGTGAAAACTTTGGTACGTTGAAAACAACTCATTCTGAATCATCAGGTCTCAGAATAGTTGCTCTAAAACTTTTATTTACTTTTCAGCATCTATAGTGCCTTCCAAAACATAGCTGCCCCCACCACCCCTAGCACCATCAGAGATCTTTAGTCCAGAGGACATGGCATCTGTGATTTCCAACAAGAATGTCTCTATTTGGACTCGTATGACCATAAAACACTTTTCCACTTTAAATTAATTCTTTTTAATTGAGTCTTGGCCCACAGGACACGACGATGCTTCTGGACCATGTTTAAATATGGCCTCTTTTTTACATGATAGAGCTGTAGTTGGCGTCTGCAGATAGCACGGCGGATTGTGTTTACTGACAGTGGTTTCTGGAAGTATTCCGGTCAATTCTGTCAGTCACATATTCATGCCGATGAGTGATGCAATGAGGTTCGAGGGCTTGAAGACCACGGACATCCAACAAAGATCTTCAGCCTTGTCCCTTACACACAGAGATTTTCCAGTTTGTCCGAATCTTTTGATGATGTTATGCAATTTGTCGTTAAAGAACGTTTTTAAAGTATTCCACAATATTTTTACGCCCTCTTTCACAGATTGGAGAACATCTGTCTGTCTTTACTTCTGAAAGACTCTGACTCTCTATGACATCCCTTTTATAGCTAATCATGTTACAGACCTGATGTCAGTCCACTTAATTAGTTGTTCTTCCATCTTTTCAAAATCGATCGCTTTTTCAGTCCTTTGTTGCCCCCATAAATATTTTGAGACCTGTAGCGGGCATCAAATTTGAAATTAGCTCATTTAGTGGAAAAAGGTTTAAGCATTTATGTTATCTATGTTCTACTGTGAATAAAATATTGGCTCACTTTGATATAAAAGTCTTTTAGATTCACATTTAAAAAACGTCCAAACTTTTTCGGAATTCGGGTTGTAATATAATTGTTTGACATTTTTAACAACGTGATTCCCTTCCGAAGGTATAACTTTAGAATTTAACTAACCGCATAAACTGAAATGATTGCCAACTAATTGATTTTATAATAATCAATAAATTATCAATCAATTGACTATTAAAATAATTGTTTGGTGCCTCCCTGTCTAAAAGAGTCTTAGAGAAATCCAGAATGTCTGTACCTGAGTGTACACTCAGCTTAGTGGTCATATCATGTCTTGCTGTGTTTAACGATGTGATTACTCATGCAAACATTTCTGACAGGAAACGCGCAGCAGATCATGCTGAAATCATTGATTTCTGTACTAAAAATCTCAGAGAGATACTCCTGTCTCCAGGTGGTTGTTGGGTTTGAAGTCTTTAGGAGAGCTGAGACGATCGTGATGAAAGGAGCTGTTCCGTGTGTCAGGTCCTTTCAGTCAGTCAGGATATGAAAGTGCCGTGGGAGTGTGTACATGTGTTTGGACCTAAAGTATTGTCGAGTCCCCCTGCTCATTGCTCTTACTTTTCATTCTGACATCTGAAACTTTTACCAGCTGCTGTAACTGCAGTGAGGTTTATAATTATATTCCTAAAATAGCATCAGGAATGTGATGGTGGTGTTCACGGGTCTCCACACTCACACACACAAAAACACACACACACACACACCTCAGCTAGTTATGTACTAGACTAGTATTGTCTAATTCATGCTATTTTAAAAAAAAGGATTTATAATCTTTTTGCCTTTAAATTATCTCCGTCCCCTTTTACAGAAAAGAATAGCATTGTAATTACATTATTATTATTCTAGTTGTTATTTATATTCTTATTCTTGTACCTATTCAGGTCAGGCCACTCAGGTGTTCCCAGGCTCCGACATGCACAACAGTTCCGATGATGCCCTCCTTGTTTCTGGAACAGTTCTGCAACGCCTGATGCAGGAAAACCTGCGCTACAGTAACGGAGTCGTTCCAGACAACCAGACCATGACATTGCCTGGCAACCCAGCCTTAGCGGAGACCCTGGTCCCGGAGACGCAGCCTCGTCAGGAGCCACAGGGTCAGGAGCGCCAGGTGGACAGTAACTCCATGGAAAAGAACTCTAAAGGAGCACAAGACACAGCGGCGAGCATCCAGGTGACTCTCGCTGTCCCAGGAATCGGATCGTTAATGCTTCCCTCATATGAAGAGGCTAAATCCCAGTCTCAGCTTTACCGAAGTCAGAATGAAGATCAGAACGTGGTTCGCACATCCATGACTGTTCATAACATAGCTAACACGCTTACAGATCCGGCTCACACATATACAAGTTTTAATAACACCAACCAGACTCTTATCAATCCAAATCCTGGCCAGAACACACAAAGTCAGACGAGTTTAATGCTCAACCAACACATACCCACCAGTACCAGCTCGTGTCCTCCATCTCTCTCTTCAGCTCCCTCGCTTTCCCCCTTTGCTCGTGCTGAGGGTCGCTCCTGGGTCCCGCGAGGGGTTACAGAAGTGGACGAAGGCTTAGCTGCACTTGAGCAGGGCCACGTCCGGTCCCTCAGCGAGCGCATCATGCAGCTCAGTTTAGAACAAAACGGAGCCAAGCGGCCCACAGAGACGTCTCCTATCGGCGAAAAACAAACAACAACTTCTATTGTCCAATTTAACAAAACCGCTGCCCCTCCACCATCCAAAGGTTCCCTGGACCCTCGTGGTCCTCCGCCTGAATATCCTTTCAAAGCCGATGTGGAGCCAGCGTACCTTTCCAGTGTCAGTGCTGGACCACTATCACTAGAACAAACCCCACTCTCCATGGAGTCTCCTCTAGGACAGATCTCCAGTCTAATGCCACCTGTTCTACCACAAACTGGATCGAACACACGTTTGCCCCCACAGGGACAGATCGTACCTGCTGAGGCGTTTTCCATGATGAGCCACGCTCAGCACATGATGACTTTCCTCAGCAATGAAAACCAAACACTTAGACAGGAGCTGCTGATCCAGACCGAGAAAATGGGCAAACTGCAGCGGGTATGTAGGGTGCAGGTTTGGTTCCAATAGTCCTACTCTAAGCAATCAGAAATGTATTCAGAAACCAACATTCAAATGTTACATTTACTTAAATACAACTTCTGCTGAATTCCTGGTTTGGATTAAGTTCTTCAGCAAGGTTGCCAAATATTTTTCTTGGCTTAAACTGTAAGACGTCAGACAGCTTCACTCTAAATACAGCCCTAAGCATGAATGTGCCTAAGGATAGAAACTTCAGAAAAGTAGAAGAGGTAGTGATGATCTGTGTGTTTGGTTGGTATGTGTAGTTGGAGGCTGAAGTCCAACGTCTGTCAGATGCCTATGAGAATCTGGTAAGAAGCTCATCCAATCGGGAGACTTTGGACAAAACCATGAGGATGAAACTGGAGGGGGAAATCAGACGATTGCACGACTTTAATCGGGACTTAAGAGGTGAGCAATCGTTTGATCTTTTTCTGAAAAATGACAAATGGCGCTTACAGAACATCTGTGATTATCTCTGTATGTTTGCAGAACGTTTGGAAACAGCCAATCGCAAACTGGCAAACCAGGACACAGACATGCAGGAGGATAGTAATGCTTACCTTTCAGAAAGTGAGTTCTCATAGCCTAAAATGTTCGTATCATGCGAGTAGTTACAGTCACAGCATACCATAGTGCTAATGAATGCTAGATTGTGATTGGTCCAAGGTGTTGAATAATTTTCTGTAACAGAAGCTGTAAATCAGGCCTTCATATCAGTGAACACAGTTTAAAACATTACTGTTACCATGGTAATAGCATTCACCGGGACGTGTACAGTGAGGATTTACTGATGAAAATCAAATGATGAAGACTGCTTAGCAAAACAATTTCCTGCTTTCCCTTTAACACATTTTTTCCCTCTCTAAAAGAAGTAGACATAATTATCCTTCTTCCTTTAGCAACAATGATTAAAAAAGCAGTGACTGAGTAAACAGAGATAACAGACCAGCACCAGAGTTTGTTAAAAAAACATGTCCCAAGCAACTATTAGCAGTGGGATTTATGTAGTTAAATAAAATAAAATCATTTTGCACAGCAGCTAAAGGTCAAACTAAAGCACTGATTACTCACATGCAATGCAGGAGGCAGAGCTTAGATAGTGAATTTTATCTAGTTAGTATTCCGTCCTATAACACATCATGTGTAACCTTATATGTATAAGTGTTTTAACAATCATCTTTTTAATTACATGTTTCTGTTACCACCATGGCCTCTAAGACAGAGTCGGTTGCCAGGGATTGGAATACAACTCCTTTTTCTTTTTGTTTGACAGGAAGAGAGAGTCTAAAGGAGATGGAGAGACTGGAGACAGAGGCAAAATCACTTCGTTCAGCCAACGAGGATCAGCGACGTCACATTGAGATTTTAGAGCAGGCTCTGAACAACGCGCAGAGCAAAGTGGTCCGGCTGGAGGAGGAGGTGAGTCACTTATAGTTCCCATAGTAACAGCTCATATTTAGATACTCGTACAGAATTATAGATCAACGTAGTAAATCTCAAATCCACATTAAATAATAAAATCAGTGTAAAATTAATTGTTTAATTGAAAATCTTTGTAATAGCTTCATTAATAAGTAAGATTGGCAACGTATACGTAATAAGTGATATTGGCAATAGTGTAACTCTAAACACACTCTTATGAACTCTGCTACTGCTTTAAAGCTTTATTTTGCATAATAATGAACATATACATATTTCGTGTTAGTAAGAGTTTAAGAAGATAAACATTTAATCATTAAACAATAAATCCGAACTAATTGCAGCAAGGAACAAAAGTCGATCTTAGACTATTTTTTACCCAAGCTAGAGCCCAATCAGGAACCGGGCTGTGCTTTTCTACTGAAAAACGTCCTAGGCTAGTGCCCAGATATTAGCTTCAAACCACCCCCAAAAGTGTCAGCCAATGGAGAAACAAACAAGCCATAACTAACAATGGGGCGCCATTCCGGGGACTTTATTATTACCCCTATGATGCTTTCTGAAGTAGACCACGCTAGCTTATAAGAGTAGTTGTTGGTGGCTTAGTGGGGTATCACCACCTGTACCGTTTAAAAATGTTTTACAAAATGTAGTAAATCTTGCCTTGCCTTAGACTGTGGTTGTGTGTGGAACATAAACATCAGCTGTTGTAAGCACAGGCTAATGGAAGAAGACTCCAGTTTCAGCGCTTTGTATTCGATACAAGCTTTATGTTTTTCTACACAGTTAATACATAATAGAGAAGAAATACCAAAGTAATGTTAAAGATATTGCATTAAATATGTATGTTATATTAAATGTGTTTGTGTGTGTTGGGAGAGCAGTTGGGAAGGAAATGTGTGTATGTTGAGCGGGTGGAGCGTCTACAGCAGGCTCTGGCACAGCTTCAGGCTGCATGTGAGAAACGAGAGCAGTTAGAGAAACGCCTGAGGACACGACTAGAGAGAGAGCTGGAGACACTAAGATCCCAACAGGCATGTACCCACACACACACAACATATAAAAGGACTTTAAGATCATGATCGAGATAATGTTAATGACGTTAGAGGGTGTGTGTAGCGTGCTGGTGTAGGTGTTTGTGAGTCCAGTGCCCTGGCCCTACTGGATCGGCTGAGAGAGAGAGAGGAAAGGATTTTGGGATTGGAAGCGGACAGGATGCGCTGGGAACAAAAATATTTAGAGGAAAGTGCAATGAGGCAGTTTGCTATGGAGGCAGCGGCTACAGCGGCCGCACAGAGGTACACACACACACACGCACACCGAGAAATGTTAAAAACTGATCAAAGCTTATGTGTTTTACCAAGTATGTAAAGCTACAATAAAGATATATTGGGAAAAATGTGTGTGTGTGTGTGTGTGTGTATGTGTGTATAGAGACACAACCATTATGCAGCATTCTCGCAGTGGCAGCTACAGTGATGCTGGTCTGTGGCCTCACGAGGGAGATGATAAAACATATAACCGCCGCTGTCAGGACATAGAGACAAGGTGCGCGCACACACACACACACACAAACATATTCTACAAATAAAAAGTCATTAAATAGTTCTAATGGCCTTACCAACTACTTTATGTTGCTATTGTTTAAATGGATATTTGGCTACTTGGCCTTAGTTGCTATGGAAACCCCTCCAATTCCTCATTTGACCGGTGTTATTTCAAGAGAAGTGTGTGTATGTGACCTGGATCCCTAGATGCTGACGTATCTGTAGTCTTTACTACCTCAGTTTTTATTAATGGCGTACATTAAACGCTGTTGTCATTATTACACTGATGAGTTTAACAGCAGCTCGAACCTACAACTTTTACCCCAGCAACCACCAATCTCTCCAACTCTGTTATTAGTATAGTTTGAGATGGCACTACATCTCAGTAAGTTGCTGGTCTTTAAACATGTTTTATATAGTATGGCTGGTGTGAATAAAATTCATACCACTTGTTTCACTGCAAATTCGCGGCACTTGTTTAACTTTAAATTGTGGATGTTTAACTTAAATGATGTTAAACAAGTGCCGCGTCGGCGCTTTCCACAAATCCGCATATATTGTGTCATATTTTGAAGCGGGGTAGAAAGTGTGAATCGTATGGGTAATACTTGTCTCGCCTACTCATTTTACATAATGTATAGTATGGATATTTGCGGGGAGGTGGTAGCTTAGTGGATAGGATGTTGGACTTTAACTGGAAGATTGTGAGTTTGATTCCCAGCACCACCAATTTAACACTGCTGGGCCCCTTATCAAGGCCCTTAATCCCCAATTGCTCAGTGATATAGAATAAATTTAAGTTGCTTTATATAAGGGTGTTTGACAAATGCTGTAAATATGTAAATGTAACTGTTTGTGATTTCCGATAAAGCTTTTCTGTTGTGTGTGTGTGTGTGTGTGTGTGTGTGTAGGATGAAAGATCTTCATGCTCAGCTATTGGAGAAAATCGCAATGATAAAAGTGTTGCAGCATCGCTCACGCCGAGACTCAACCCCACTGCGTCCTGCCCGTTCTGTCCCCACCATCGCTGTAGCAACAGGCGTGCACTCCCGCCAGGCCTCACAGGCTGAAAGTATGCCTGCACAAACGCACACACACACACAGTTTAGTTGTGTTATTTAAATGTTAACTAAACTGTGTGTATGTGTGTGTCTTTTTATGTTAGATAGATTGCTTTAGTATATAAGACATTTTACTGTAACAGTAGCAGACACAGTTACACACTAGCAGTAATGTGTAATATTCTCAGTATTTGTGTGTTCTTTTTCAGGTGTGGTGCTGGGAAAAGAGAACGTCAACCACCTTCCTCCATCACTGCCCTCCTTCTCAGCCTCACTTTCATCCCTTGTTCCATCACTCTCCTCCACTCTTCCCTCCTTTCCTCCTCTGTCTGTCTCCACTCTCCCTCTACCCTCAGTGATGTCCTCCCCCTCATCTTCCTCACTTTTCCTGTCTTCCTCAGCCACTCTTCCTCTCCCTTCCACACACTCTCACTCCCTTCCTCCACTGCCTCCCACAGCCTCCTCATCTCTACCTTCCACTCCTCTTCTATCATTTCATTCTAAATCAGCTAGCAGAGACAGCAGCACACAAACTGCAAAGAGTCCAGAAAGCATCAAAGTCACGTCCCCTACAAGTCGAGGGAGAACAGCGCGAACGGGTAATGAGAGAGTGAAAGAGCGAGAGATAGAGAGAGAGAGAATAGAACAAATGATAGAATCGATAGAAAATAAGCCACGGAACATACAATGGTTTTAAATAAGTGAAACAGACAGATTAATGGAGAGACAGATGGAGTGAATAGGGAAAATGAAAGAACACTTGTTAGATAAAGGAAGATGATGTAAAAAAAAAATGTAGAAAAAAAGGGTAGAGAGGTAATGAAAGAGTGAGGAGGGAAGTAATGATTTAAAAAAAAAAGAGAAAAACAAAAAGGGAGAAGTATAAAAGAGTGTTTCGTATTTTCAAATCTAATTGTGTGGGTGTGTATCTGTGTATTTTTTGTTTGTGTATAGACTGCCTAACCATGCAGATGAAGTCTCCTGAGAGTCGAGTCCTCCACACAGCAGGGCAGAAGATCCAACCGGCCGACTCGGACCTGGTGGAGATTCTAATCTAACACACATTTACACGAGAAAGCAAGTTCAACACCAGAGCAGAGCGACAGACTGACAAAAAGACAGCGGAGAGACAGACAAAGGGAGAGAGGTAGATAGACAGACTGAGGTTTGTGCTGAAATTATACAAGCCTGTGGAGAGTTTGGGTCACCCTGACACATAGAGAGTGTGAAAGTGTTACTAATGAAACAGAAGGTAGAGCTACCGAGCGCAGAACAGGTCGTTGAGGTGAGCAAGTTTCATGCAGAATTTAAAAGTGTGTGAGTCGGAGGGGTAAAAGCAGGTGTGTGAATCAGTGCAGCTTCACTCTCCTTTCTGTAGATTACTGAAAAAATTACTGTTACTTCCTGTTATTATAAAAAAAAGGGGTTTTTTTTCCTTTCTTGATATGACATGATAAAATGCTTCCGGAAAAGATGATGATGATAATTGTAATAACTCATAATGAAGCTCTGAGACAGTTACGTGGTTCCTCATCTGTTCTCTGGATAACATGCGGAAATAAAAGCGTGCCTTAACACTTCAGCACTTACACACTGTGTTCTCCTTCTTTATTTGACCTTCACCCTAAACTTCTCCTTACCTTTATCTGTGTGTTACTGCCACCTTCTGGACACATAATGAAAATAATAATAATAATAATTAATTGCATTATGTATTAGGTATATACATTAAATATCCCTAATAGGGCTGTCACGATTATGATTTTGGGTGGCGATTAATTGTCAAATAAATAATTGCGTTTATGACGATTTATTGCCTGATTTGGGGCTTTAGCGATTAATTGTTTTAGAGCTTCTACAAATAATTGTTAGCAGTATACAATTAAAATACTTTACACATTTAAATAAATGTAATAAACGAATTTATTAAATTCGTTTATTACATATAATTATTATATCTTACAGAAATAAGGAATTCTGTAAATAAAATAATCACAATACACTATAACCATAACAAAACAGGCTATAAATGTCACATTTCCAGACAAGGCTGATCCTGCTTCTTAAACACTTGGTAGATTAGGGCAAAAAAACACTAGTAAACATCCTTGCTGGATAAATGTGCTTATAGCGCTCAGTGATGCAAAACAGTGTCATTTTAACTTAACACATCTATTTGCTTAGCTTAATGCATTTGCACTCCACTGTAATGTGTAATGGCTCCAGTCCAGATTTTTAATTTCCAGCTCTTCACTCACTCCGTCTCTCTCACTCCTCACTTCCTCCTTAACCCTATACTCACTCCATGGACAAATTAGTGCCTTATTAAGCTTCACTGTGAATATTTTATTATAGATTGATAGTATTTAAGAAAATCTAAGTTTGAACGTGTTTTGTCAGTGGTGTTTAACTGTTTAGCAAGAATTCATTTATGCTCTGTACAGTGGCATTATGGGCTGTTAACATAAGTTAAGCTCGATATGGAGCGTTAGTGAAGCGTGCTCAGAGCGTCTGAAAACCACAACGGTCCAACTTCCCAAAAACCTGTGAAAAACTCTGGGCAAACTCCCTCCACTTACATACTCTGGTTGAAAATAGATGCTTCAGTTAGTACAGCGCCCCCTTTTGGCCAATAAAAGATCAACAATTGCGGTTACAACCACAGTTATGTCAAATAATTGTGATTATACGGTTATTTAATAATTGTGACAGTCCTACTTAATGTATATATAATCAAAATATATTG
Source organism: Bagarius yarrelli (assembly GCA_005784505.1). NCBI lineage: Eukaryota > Metazoa > Chordata > Actinopteri > Siluriformes > Sisoridae > Bagarius > Bagarius yarrelli. Next base: position 1,658,305 of record VCAZ01000054.1, on the reverse strand, counting down.
ACTAGACATACATATTTTATTTATTGTAAAACTACTTGATAATAAACTTACTTGATCCAAGTAAAATATAATGTTATATTTAAAGGGATTTTAAATTAGGACTGTATAAAATTGTGTTTAATTAATTAGTATTTTCATTTAGATAAAATTTTTACCATGTGTGAACTTTAGTTTACTATTAAATCAGATTATATTTAAAATGAAATTATATTTAAAAACAGACATCTTCACTTATCTTTAAACAGTTAACACTTTATGGGTTTAGGTCAGAGTACTAGAACTCAAGATATAACACTGATTCTGAACAGAACTCAGGGCTCAGGGCGCAGGCCGGACAGAGGCGACGGTTAAAAAAAGGCAGTAAAATTGTTACTACCACATGCTCTCTGAATCAGAGACGTCGAGGGCCAGATGGTGGCTTGTAACAGGACATAAAAGGGCGAGCGCTGCCTCACGCGGTGGGCGGGTCCACTCTACATCCCCCAGGGAACAGGCTGTTTTTAAGAAGGCCTCCAGTTTTCCCTCAAGAGAAACTGAACTATTCTCATTAGTTTGGCTCGGCCTCAAACTGCTCGTCTTTAAACAGTCCCGATGAGGCTTTGACCCAAATTTTCCTAAAGCAAAATGTGTGTGAATGTGTCTAAGTCTTAGCAACAAGTCCAAAAAAAGCACCTTGAATAACAACTCATCTGTCTGGTATGCATGTTTTTTAGCTTAGATTTAATGGCATAAATCTACACGAAACACGAAGATATCAACAGTTTTAATTGTTAAAAAAAAAGTGTACAAAATATGTTTATATACATCAGGTGTTAGCTGACGGCTGTTGACTAGAGTGAGACTCAGACAGAGATTCAAATGAATGCTGCCAGTTTATTTAGATCTCTTTAAGTCTCTGTAAGTGTATAATTATTGACTGTAGTACTTTACAAAATATGAGCACCCCATTGGGAGAGATCACCACTGAGCAAAAGGTCTGGGTGAAGCTTTATTCTTAGTGCAGCATGGACATGGACACAAAGCTGTAGGTAGAGGGGACCAGAAGGGGAGTGCTACAGCAGCGCAGTTTAGACACTGTGTTCTCTATATGGACAGGGTTATTCAGCTGTTTAGCACAGTACTGATCTCTGAATATAAACCTGTTCCAAACATCTGCTATAAATTAGATGTTTTCAAGGCATATATATACACACACTTTCTCTCTCTTTCTCTTACTGAGTCTCTTTTTTTCTATTATACACCTGCCTCCTACTTCCTTGTCCCCCCCTGCAGGCACTGGGTTACTCCCTCTTTCACGCTCATTAGCCTCAGATCAATGCACTCTTTTGTCTGCGCGAGTTTCCCACGTTCTGCTCGTGCGCCTGGCACTCGTACAGCTCAAATCAAACACAGGCAGCTGAGCTTGAGTTTAAGTCCTAGCCAGATCAATCCTGACGGGACATCTGCCCCACTCGCATCTGCTTGCAGTTTCATCGTAGAAGAATGGAGGAAAGCTGACTACAGAGTGTGGCTGTGTCCCAAATCAGAAGCATGTCCTGAAGGCGAATTAGTGAATCAGCGTCCAGACCATCACTGTATATCCTGATACAAATTTCTCACTGTTTTTAAAATAAACTTTCATTCGTTATGATAGGTCAATGGTTAGCAGATACTTCCACTCATCTGCTTATCCATTTATTCTTACATTTACATCTAAATGTCCTTCTCCAGAGCAACTTACTTTTATCCTATGTTTTTTAAACAACTAGACTGGGTTAAGGACCTTGCTTAGGTGTCTGGCAGGGGCAGCCAAGCAGTGCTAGCAATCAAACCCACAATCTATGATCAGCAGTCCAACATCTCTCCCACTGTGCTACCACTTCCCCAGTTGAGGGTTAAGGGCCTTGCTCAGGAGCCCAGCAGTAGCAGCTTGGTGGTGCTGGAAATGAAATCCATGATCCTCTGATCAGCATTCCAACACCTTAACCACAGAGCTTTCACTTCCAACTCTAAAGCAGCCGAGATCCGTATACATTAGCAAACAGATCTTCTGATTGGCTCAGGTCTTTCTAATTGACAGCAGACCGAATATCGGCCCGGTCCCGCCCACTCAGACATCAGAACTTGTTCAGACACCCACAAGTGCCTAATGGAATTCACACCAATTTACAATTTTCCATTTTCCCCTCTCTTTGTAACAGCCTCAAGAGCCACGCCTACTTTTTTCTGGAAGATTTGCAGAACTGAAGCGTGTCCAGACTTCTCTGCATAGTCCAGAACTGTATTATTGATCCATTACACTAAGTTTTCCATTTGTAGTATCTTGAAACATCTTCAGAGAGTCTCTTGAACTGGTTCACGTTAACCACCATTTACCAGAGATTATTACCAATTAGTAATTCTATTTATATTATTTATATACGTGTTCGTCCTCACATCCCCATGACCATTGAACACGATGCTTAATATTCTGTAGGTTGGGGAGCGCTCTGGATTTCAGCAGGACCACGGCACAAATAAAGGAGCTGAGAAGGGTGTGTTTGTGTGTGTGTGTGTGTGTGTGTGTGCGTTGGATTGTACATTCACTTTGAGAAAAAGTTTCACAAAGTAGGCGATTGAATCTGGAGTGACAGGGGGAAACACTCGCAGGCGGACATCTGTCACGCTTCTAAGTGTGTGTATGTGTGTGTGGGACAAAGAGAAAGGGGGGGTCCTGTTGACACTTGTTGCACATTGATTTTAATTCTGATAAAATTTTAATTGAGAGAGAAAGAGCAAGAAAGTATAACATAAAAGAGGGAGAAAGTGATGAGATAAACAGATACAATATAAGAAAAGAAAGAAAGAAAGAAGTGAGAGAGTAAACAGTAAAGAACAAATTATTTTAAATGAGATAAAAGATTGAGAAAGAGAGAAACATGAAAAATGTGACAAAGGGAAAATGTGAGAACGATAATGAAAAGGCAGAAAAAAAGAGAACACAATAAAAGCTAAAAGCATGTGTGTGAGAAGGACAGAGAAAGTAAGAACTCTATGATTGTTATTATGCTGTGTGTGTGTGTGTGCGTGTTTGCTCTCTCTCTCTTCTTCGACCATTCACATGCTAATCAGAGCTGTATAAATGCAGTCGCGCTCAGAGCAGCACACACTTTTAGACACAGAATAAAGTGTGAGAGTCATGACAGCAGTGAGCGCGACGCTGAGTGCAGATAGACAGAACGGCAGCCGGGATGACAGAAAGGTACGAACCACTGAGATACGTCATCATCTGTCTAATACAGAGTAAACACCTCGCTTCATCTCTCTCTCCCTCTCTCCTCTGTCAATCACTCTCTCGTCACCTGTCTCACTCTCTCTCTCTCTCACTGTATCTCTCTCTCACCTGTCAATCACTCATCTCTCTCTCCTGTCTCTCACTTATCTCTCTCTCACTTGTCAATCACTCATCTCTCTCTCTAGCCTGTCTCTCACTCATCTCTCTCTTGCCTGTCAATCACTCATCTCTCTCTCACCTGTCAATCACTCATCTCTCTCTCTCCTGTCTCTCACTTATCTCTCTCTCACTTGTCAATCACTCATCTCTCTCTCTAGCCTGTCTCTCACTCATCTCTCTCTCGCCTGTCAATCACTCATCTCTCTCTCACCTGTCAATCACTCATCTCTCTCTCTCACCTTTCAATCACTCATCTCTCTGTCACTCATCCCTCTCCCACCTGTCTCTCACTCATCTCTTTCCCACCTGTCTCTCATTCATCTCACTCTCTCTCACCTGTCTCTCACTTATCTGTCTCACCTGTTTTTTACTTATCTTTCTCCTACCTGTCTCTCTCTCATCTCTTTCTCTCACCTGTCTCTCACTCATTTGTCTCTCTTATTTATCAATCGCTCATCTCTCTCACCTGTCTCTTACTCATCTCTCCCTTTCTCTCTTACCTGTCAGTCACTCATCTCTCTCATCTTTCACACTTTTCCCTCTCCTTATCTCTCTCTCTCTCTCTCTGTATATTATGTTTCTCTCTCATTTGTTTTTCTCTCTGTCTATCTGTTACTCATCTATCACTCACATCTGTCTTTTGCTTATCTGTCTCTCTTTCTGTGTCTCTCTGCAGTTGAGGAAGCCTCTGATTGAGAGGAAGAGGAGAGAGCGGATTAATCATTGTCTGGAGCAGCTCAGAGAGACGTTGGTGGGAGTCTTTGGGCTTGATGTGAGTGTTATTTATTGTCTTTAAACAAAACCATTTCCTTAATCAGTTCCAAAAAGCTTTAAAAATAAACTCTTTTCTTAAGCACACACACACACACACACACACACACACACACACACACACACACAGACCAGTGGTTTTAAGAGTTTAAGATCATCCGAGGGTCACAGTTCAGTGCATTTGTTATTTACTCTCCTTATTTGTAAAGAATTAACAGCTATATAAAATCCGGACATGATGGCTGTATAATTAATGCGCAGATTTGCATATTTTTATTCTTGAACTTCTGCATTGTTTTTGTTTCGTTTTATCACCTTGAACCAACCAGAGTTGTAAAAATGTGTTTTACAGAAATGGTCACTAATTACATTAATCACAATAAACATACTGAAATCTGGTAGTTATTTTACAAGGAAGCTCCGCCCTCATTTTCCTCCCAGAGACTCCGCCCACAGGCCGCTGTGTGCAGGCATTTGCTTTTCTACGATTTATTTTGCCCTTAAGATTAAATGAGTTTTTTGGGGGTACAAGCTCCTCTAGCTGCTCAGCTGACTCACTGTTAGAGCTCTTTGCACCACTAACTGGACCAGGTGGAGTGGAAATGAAAAATAAAGCCGACTTACAGCTTCTAAATTTCAGTTTGCATTTGCAGCATTTGGGAGGCGGCCTTATCCAAAGCACCTTACATTATTCCCTGTTATACAACTGAACAATTGGTAGTTATGAGCCTTGCTCTGGGGCCCAGCAGAGGGGGCTTGGTGGAGCTGGGAGTTAAACCCCTGTCTTAAAGTTGGTAATCCAACACCTTAACCACTGCGCTACCACTTCCCCTGTTTAGATTACTTTTATATTATTTGTCCAGCCCTAGGTTGAAATCTGATTGGCTGGCTAGACTTCTGGACAAACTTCACTAAATATGTTTAGATTGAATGTTGTCGCTGTTATTTTCTTTAAGCAGCAGTCCAAGTTGGAGAAAGCCGATATTCTCGAGATGACGGTTAAACACCTGCAGAACATCCAGAGTAACAGAGTTACAACTGAGAGACAGACAGGTACGCCCCACTTGTTCACACCTAGCACTGGGTTACATGTCTGCACATAGATTCAAACCAGATGTTTACAGTGACTAAAACATAAACCACTCACAAACCTCCATTTACCTGCTCGTCTGTTGCTGCATGGACCAAATTTTTATCTCAGAATCTGATTGGTTCTTATATTTAACTTCTAAACAAGATTTTTATGATCTGGTTCTGATTTCTCGTCTCCTAAGAATCGGTTCAGGACCCGGAGGTGCAGCAACGTTTTAGCACCGGCTACATTCAGTGCATGCATGAAGTCCACAACCTGCTGCTGTCCTGCGACTGGATGGACAAAACTCTGGGCGCTCGGCTCCTTAACCACTTGCTTCGCTCGCTGCCCAAATCCACTCCATCCAAACCCTCCTTCACTTCCTCCGAGCCAGAAACACTCCAGATCTGCGAGGTGGAATTATCACCACCCAGTGTGATTCCACCCACTCAAACTAATCACCACGCCCTGTTAACTAGACCGCCTCCCACCAAGAGCCCACAAATCACAGCTGTGGAAATGTGGAGGCCCTGGTAGAGCACCGTGGTTGCGTGTGTGTGTGTGTATTTTGTAGACTCTCCTTTGCTATGTATCTTATAGATATATCTGTTGGTGAGCGTGCGGTCCAGACTAGCGCCTCTTTCCTGACCTCGTTACTTCCTGTCTGAAGTAAACTTCCTGTAGCCTGTATTGTAGAAGGCAGTTTATACTCCTGTGTTTATTTATTTCATTAACACTGTTATTAAATTAGATTAAATCTACTCCAGTGTTAGCTTTCTATTGGCTGGCTGACTAATACTGTAGAGCCTGTGACCCCTGTGCTGTATAATAACCCTATTAATAAACCTCTTATTCTTACATAAAACATTCCGTTACCATTTCTGTGAATCAAAACAAACACAGTGACACACTGATCAGCCAAAGCGCTCCATAAACAGTGCAGAAGAAGAAATCATTAAAACATACACCTACGTCTCTCTCTCTCCCTCTCTCTCGCTCTGCACCCCGCTCTCTCTTTTTGCCCCCTTTCTTTTTCTCTTTCTCTCCCTTACACCCTACCTACTACTCTCTCTTTTTCTCTCTGTCTCTCCCTCGCTCCCTCTGCCCCTCCACTCTCTCTTTCTCCCATCCCCTTTCTTTCTCTTTCTCCTCCTCACACGCAACATCTGATTGGCCACCTGCATTTTATCTATTCTAATAGAGGGGTAAAGATGTGTTATCAGGCAACATATGCATGGAAACATATAATAATAATAATAATAATAATAATAATAGTACAGCCATGTCTGATTTTAAGTTATTTAAATTTAGAGCTGCCTAAATAGTTTTTTTGTAAGCTGACCCCAAACTCTGAGCCCCGGGTCTGAATACGGCCATCAAAACAATGCCTGCAACTCTGTTTAATTCATATCATATCTGCACCTGAAAATAAAATGTTGTCTTTTAAACTGAAATCCATCTTAGATATTAATGTAGAATAACTATTTGTTCGATTCCCTATGGTAATAAAGCAGTGGCTACGGCACACCAACCAGCAAGTACATTCAGAGAGACAAACTATACGATAAATAAATTAATAAAATATATGTGATATATGTTTTGCCGCTTTTATCTACATATAAACGTCCTACATTCTGGCTGTACAACTTTACTGTTTTTATGAAAGTTCAGCTGGGGCAGTGGTATCGCAGTGGTTAGACTGCTAATTGGAAGATCTGGGTTAAGATCTGGGTTTGATTCCCAGCTGGGCCCCTGAGCAAGCTAAACCCCAGTTGCTCAGTTGTATAGAAATAAATGTAAGTCTCTCTGGATAAGGATGTCTCCGAAACGCTGTAACTGTAAATGCTTGTGGTGGTAACCTTGTAGGTAGCGCATATACAGTATATTTACATCTATTGCACCCCCACCATCCTGAGTTCTACTTCAACTTAAATGATTTTAAAATATATTTTTGAAAAGATCCAAAGAATTGCTTTAAATCAAATCAATCTTTCACAGGCCGACAACCCCTCATTAAAGAAAGAAACAATAATGTGGAAACAGAAATTAACTGAAACACACACACACACACACACACACACTCCTGCTGCACATCAGCGGATCAGCTCAACACTGTACAGCAAATAAACTCGAATCAGAAATTCAACTCCAAATGAGATTCAACTATGCAAATCACATAAGGACAAATTTCACCTTCAACCTTTGACCCCTGACCACACAGACCCAGCGTGTGGGAAATGGAATGATCAGTACAGTGTGTGTGTGTGTAGCAGACTGACTCCTGCCAGCTGCTTACTCTCTGAAGATGGCAGAAGGCTGGAGGTGACGAGGAGACACACTTCACAGCTCCAGACTCCTCTCTCTCTCTCTTCCTCCCTCTCTATTTCTCTCTGTCTGTATCCCCCCCTCTCTGTCTTTCACTGTCTCCCTCTTTTTCTGTCTGTCTTTCCCCAATGCACTCTCTCTCCCTCTCTCAGTTTCTGTTTCTCTCTCTCTTTTTCTGTCTCTCTCTAAACACACTTCATCACCCTGTGGGACACACACACACACACACACACACACCACACTACTCTAGACCCCTATTATAAAAGATCAGGACAAAACAACTTAAATATGAGGCGCGCGCACACACACCCAAACACCACCTGTCGCTCGCGCCGCTTTGCACTTCTAATTGGCCTTCGTGTGTCCGCGCGCGCAGCTGCCACCTGTCTGTCTGAGACAGAACAATACACACAAAACCCACAGCACGCGGGAGGGAGACACCGGAAGTGACGTTATAAACTCGATCGCGCCTCATCGCCACATTAATATGCAACTATTAAAATAAAAAAAAACACAAAATAAAGTTTAGAATTAAGCATTCAGTAAATGTGTGTAAAGTGCGTGCTGAAATTTTTACTTCCGCTTCGCATCAGAATGTCAATCCAAATAAAAAGAGAATAAATAAACACACAAATAAACTTGAACTAAAGCAAAAAAAAAAAGTAAGTAACACAATTTAATCACACCGATAATAAAACACACCGTGAGGCAAAAACCGAATTCAACATAAATTATAATCAATTATACGCTTAACACAAAAGCTCGCGCTCTGATTGGCCAGTGGATTCGGCGGAACTCCGCGCTCGCGCTGATCCTTTTCATGTGTAGAGTAGTGCGGGGGACAAAACCGCATAAAACCCGCACAGCTCATCTGAATGGAGTATAGTACACACACGACTGAAACACACACACACGCACACACGCACGCAGCTGAAGCGCTTCGGGAGCGAGCCGGACCCTATTCCGTGATGGCGCACGCGGCTCGCGCAGGTGCAGCGGGAATCTGGACCATTTCAGATGAGGAAGAATGCAGAGGAGACAGAAAGGTAAAACACACATCTATACTGTAGAACACACACACTGCAGCGGGGGTCATGTTCCAGTCCCTCCAGGTCAGTCCAGATAGTTCAGTGATTCTGTTATAATATCATAATCATTAATCAGGACTTTAACAGAGAACAAATCCGAATAAAAAGCAGATTTCTGTCAGTAATGAACTCCACTGTTTTATTGCTGGTCTGTAAAAACAGGAAACGTTTCGTTTTATCATTATTATTTATTTATTTAAAAAGACGAGAAAGCCGCTGGTGGAGAAGAAGCGACGCGCGCGCATTAATGAAAGCCTGCAGGAGCTCCGGACTTTGTTGTCCGATAATGAGGTGAGAAGCGCGCACACACACACATACACACAAAACACACACACACACACACACACACACACACACACACACTGTAATGCTATAACGGTCTATAAGGGAAAACTAAAGACTAAGAAACACCATTCTTTAAATATTGTACGCGCTCTCTCTCTCTCTCTCTCTCTCTCTCTCTCTTTCTTTCTTTCTTTCTTTCTCTTTGTCTCTGTCTGTATGTCTGCCTGTTTCTCTCACTATTTCTGTGTCTCTCTTTGTCTCTCTCTTTTTCTCTGTCTCTGTCTTTCTCATGTCTCTCTTCTTTCTCTCTCTCTTGTCTGTCTGTCTGTCACGTCTCTCTCTCTCTGTCTGCCTCTTTTTCTGTCTCTCTCTCTTTTTCTTTGTCTCTCTCTGTCTGTCTGTCTGTCTGACACTCTCTCTTTCTGTTTCTGTCTTCTCTGTCTCTGTATTTCTATCTTATCTTTCTCTGTCTTGCCCCCCTTTCTGTCTCGCTCTCTGTCTCACTGTCTCTATCTCTCTGTCTCACTGTATCTATCTATCTGTCTATCTTTCTGTCTTTCTCTCTCTGTCTTTCTCTCTCTGTCTCTCTGTCTTTCTGCAGTTGCATGGGAAGATGGAGAATGCGGAAGTGTTGGAGTTGACGGTGAGGCGTGTGGAAAACATCCTGCAGGATCAGTCACATGGTGAGATGTGATTAAATATTAAAATATATAATTAATTCTTGTCACTATGATCATGCACCAGAAGTTGCTCATGTCTAAACGGTGTGTGTGTGTTACAGTGACGGACAGCATGAGTCGCGAGGCCAGTGAGCGTTTCGCCGCGGGCTACATCCAGTGCATGCACGAGGTCCACACCTTTGTGTCCACATGCCCCGGTATCGAAGCCACGGTAGCGGCGGAGCTCCTCAACCACCTGCTGGAGGGTCTGCCTTTAAACGAGGACCTGCAGCATGTGATCGCTGATCTAGGATCTGAGCTTCTGTCTCCTACAGGTGTGTGGCCGCGCATCAGTTCACAAGAAGTGCAAGCATCAGCTCTGTCCCCGACTTCCTCCACTGAAGAAGACACGAGCTTCGAGCTGGAGGAGACATTCAGTGAGACAGCTCCAAGCTCATCGCATGAGGAGGAGAAGGAGAAGGAAGAGGAGGAGGAGGAACACCGCAGCACCGCCGCCTACTGTACATCCATGTGGAGACCGTGGTGAAGTTCAGCGTGCACCAGGAAAAGATCAATCTGATGTACGAGTGGAAATACCTGCAAATAAACACAGGGGGAAAAGACAACTTTGTATACTTAAAGGAAGCTGCAGGACGTCAGTCCTTAATTAAACCCGCACTGATAGGACTTTAAGGAGAAAGGTCTAGAAGCTTGTGTAATATTGTCATAATTTTGGATTTGCTTAGGAGAGTTTGGTTTAACAAATAAATCACTACCTTATACACATGATCATGTGACTCAAAAGCCTAAAAAAGCACCTGATCGCAATAAGGAGGTGGAAAACGAAGCTCAGACGTTAAAGCCACAGTGTGAAAATCACATGACTTTCCTGCGACGATGTCAGTGATAAAACCTGATTCAGGTTCTTCAGCAGAAAAAATTCTTCGTACAGAATAAACCTGGCCTTTTATTAAACAGTTGGATTGTTTGATACGAATTAAGGATTACACAACTCCATCCAGATGATGCCTTAAACACGACTTGTAGAAGTTTCATTAATGATTAAACATTATTTTTTAAATCTAAAGCACTGATAAGCAGATAAATGCTTTATTTATAGACGAGTTTTCTAGCTGGTAGTAATAATATTAATAATATACTTTAATACTGATTAATGTCCTGCATGTAAAAGGTTATTTATGCACTGCTGCAGTTATTCGATAGTTTTCGTTGTATTTTTTATTGTTTAGTTCCTGCAGTGTAGCTGAACTGAAGTCTGTACAATTAAAGCAGTGTGTGATTATTCATCAGAAATGACTCTAAGAGTTTTTTTACAAAACAAAATCAGATTTCAAACCGGTGATTAACATTTGTGTGTTTTTTGGGTCTGTGGGACCCCATTTTAAAGTTTGTTTAAAGAGACATTACGCTAGTATTTTTTTATGCACAGACTCATTGGCTTTCAATGTGACCTAATGGGGTTAAACGGTAAATATAAACTAGAAATGATGTATATATTGTTAGTAAGGGAGCTAAAGTGAACATATTTTAAGTGTTTTTTAAAAAATCAATAGTTATGAATGCGTTAATCAAAAACACAATAATGCGGTGAAGCCACCAAACACCTGAACATAACGAAAACATGAAGGCTGAAAGTGAAGAAAGAGAAAAAATAAAGGTACAAATACAGTAACAGTGTCTGAACTAGTCCTGCGCAATCCTCTTACACCACTGTTTCATATCCACTCAGAAGTTCTCGAACAGACCCGATGTTAAAATACCGGTGACCTTCGGGGACTTTTTTAAAACAAATCAAGACGCAATGTTGATTAGTATAAAAATGTCTATTAATGTAAAATAACCATATTACAGTTTATTAATAAAGAAAACCAAAAGTTTTCAAACTCAGTCTTGGTGTTTACTTAACACCCTTTAAATTCTATTTTAGAAGAAAATAGAAAGATCGTTAAATAATAAAATATTCAATAAATTTTAAATCTTAAGAAATTTGAAGAAAAAATTATACAGTGCCTTGCAATAGTATTCACCATTTTTGCTTTTTACCTATTTTGTTACATTATAACCTGTAATTTAAATGTTTTAATCTGAATTGTATGTGATGGTGGTGGCAGCATCATGCTGTGGGAACGTTTTTCAGCAGCAGGGACTAAAAACCTGATCCGAGTCGAGGGAAAGATGGATGGTGCTAAATACAGGGATATTCTTGAGCAAAACCTGTTTCAGTCTGCCTGTGATTTGAGACTGACCCAGGTTCACCTTCCAGCAGTACAATGACCCGATAAAGCAACACCCGAGTGGTTTAATGGAAAACATTTAAATGTGTTGGAATGACCTAGTCAAAGCCCAGACCTCAATCCAATTGAGAATCTGTGATCACACTTAAAGTTTGCTGTTCACAAGCGTAAACCATCCAACATGAAGGAGCTGAAGCAGTTTTGCCTTGAGGAAAGGACAAAAATCCCAGTGGCAAGATGTGGCAAGCTTATAGAGACTTATTCAAAGCGACTTGCAGCTGTAATTGCCACAAAAGGTTGCTCAACGAAGTACTGACTTTAGGGGGGTGAATATATATGCACACTTTTTTGTTATTTTGTCCTATTTGTTGTTTGCTTCATAAAAAAGTCACATCTTTAAAGTTGTAGGCATGTTCTGTAAAAGAAATGATGCAAACCTTCAAAAAATCTGTTATATTTCCAGGTTGTGAGGCAACAAAACATGAAAACGTCCAAGGGGGGTAAATACTTTTGCAAGGCACTGTACAGTGTTAAATGTGTAAATATTTGTAGAAATTTATCTGAAATCCTTCAGACTGAAAAGTAACACAATTTATGTCAATTTACACACGACTCTGAGTTCACTCAAGTCCATCACAGGTGCTGCTTCTGTCTCTTCACGTCCTCACAGGTCAGCGGACCGGATGACACCTTCAGCTCAGACAGAAGGTTGGGTCCGAGTCCCACCCAAAGAGACCCTGGGGGACACGTCTCCTCAGCAGCTCCGACTCCATCTCTCTCTGTTCCTCCTGAGAATAAATGTTCAGAATTCCAGCTCTGTTCTCTTTATGACAGTAATCCAGCGCTTTCTCCCAGCTCAGAGCTTCGTCGCTCACGTGGATGGAAGCTGGGAGAAAAACCCAAAAGAAGGTGGAGTTATTAGAGACCCCAGACACCAGCTGTGCTCTAGAGGGTAGCACAGAGGGATGTGAGTGTCATTACATGGATGTGCAGCCCATCTTCCTTTATAGAGTATTACACAGTCATGTGGTAACAACTCTACAGTTTTGTTCAGCCAGTTTCTGTAGGCAGAGTTACCTCCATCGCTCCACTGCCATTGGTCCATCAGCAGGCCAATCCAGAAGGATGTGCTGCAAGTTAACCCTTTAATTCTCACCTCTTGATTGTGCTGCTGATCTCTGATGCTGACCAGGTCAGTGTATTTCTGTCTGCAGTAACTCTGAGCTTCATACCAGGTCTTATTCAACAACAATTACATGATGATTAGAAGTCTGTGAGGAAGTGACTATGAAAATGCTGAATATTTTTTATATATTATATTTATATATTGTTATTCTGTAATAAAGTCACCTGGAGTTACCTTCTTCATAGCACATGAAATATTTCATCACTGTGCACCAAAGACTTTCCTATAACCCATCAGGCTTCAGAGAAGCACAGCAGGCTGATGTTTTCCCACAATCCCTTTTAAGCTTCTTGAAGTTTACAGGATCACCGTTTAAAAAAACCATTTCTCACTGAACTCACCGCCTCACCGCGATAGAGACCGATCCAGCTGATGTTTATACCAGACCTATTCATCATACTGAACATTTCAGTGTCGTCTTCATCTGAGTACACAGTGATGAGATCGGTGTAGTTTTCTCTGCAGGCTTTCTGAGCCTTTGTCTGGTTCATATCAACCTGAATGACATGGTATGTAGAGAGTCGGCTGTGGACCAGAGGAGAAGAAGCTGTGGATATGGATTTTCGCTGTTAATGTAACAGGACAAAACTGAAAGGAGGAAAATGTGATAATGATAATTAGTGATAGTGATGAAGAGTGGTGTGCCCTTCAGCATTTAAACCCACTAACATTTAGAGGAGCTAAAAGATATATATATATATATAAACCCTTTAGAAAAAAGCACAAAAGCAGAAAGCTGTGGAAATGTTTTTTTACCTGAAGAGCAGAAAGAGCAGGACTGACCCAGTTACCCATGGGGCTTAGTGTGTGATTAAACTCAGGTAAAAAAAAAAAAAAACAGCCTGCACATATTATTATTTATTATTATTAATATAATAATGATAATAACACAATCCTATAAAAACAACAAAACAATAATAATAATTATAATCGCTATCATAATAACATTAGCATTAATAACAATTAATCAATATCATAATAATAATCCTAAATGATAACAATGACATCAACATAATAATAATGATAATAATAATAATAATAATTATTATTATTATAATAATCATAATCATAATCATAATCATAATAAGAGAGAGTGTTGCAGTCGTACCTGACAAGTTGCTCGCTGATGAATGGTGACACTGGCATGTAAATGAGGTGAAAACCTCAGGAGTTCCTCTAAACAGAAGTCTTTCAATCATTTAATTTTCCGTAGTTTTATTTATTTACACAAAATAATTTGATGTGCAAAATGTGAAATGGTCAAAATCAGGGAAAACGAAATGGAAAGTCCTGGATTTGCATATTGCATAACATTTCAACATTAAACTGTTAATAAATAAAGTTCTCCAGAATCATTGGATTAAGGTAAGGTATCAGAGATTAATTTAGAACAATATTTACGGAGTTGCAGGAGGGGGTACGTTTGTAAGGGTCCATGCACTTTAGGGGCCCCCAGAGATCTGTTTTATTAGCAGTAACAGTGCGGAACAGGTTTGATAAGGGGCCCAGGCATGGATTCATGCACAGACTAGTTTTTTATTAATTTAAATTTACTTCAGCGTGAACAAAAGACCCTCGCTGGGACATAAGAAGCTTTAAAAAACGCAGTGATTAGCGGTAAGAAAGATAGGGGGACATGGTGAGTTTATTATATCTTTATTGTGATGGAAACCAAGTGAGCAACATTTAATCCTTTATTGTTCTATGATCTGTCCGTTGGACACTTAGTCTTTATGTCTTAAAGACAATGTTGCTAACAGTGTGATTAATTATATATTTCCACTAGTGATTGGATGTTGATCTTATTTCAATTATTTTATTTGACAGTTGATGCAATTTTATATGTGTTTAATTTTATGTATGGCACATTTGTTTGTGGTTTTGTGCTTTACACACACGTTTGTGTATTACACAGTGATTTGTGTCTCAGTTTGTGATGTTGGGATTTTGTCGGGATGTACTGATGAAGATGCTGTAATTTCCACCTGTTAGTTTATAAAGTTAAAAGCGGTTGTCATCTTGTAGTTAAACTGTAAATGCACCCATGTGGTGTGGTGGTAATTTTCCTTTTTTTGGGGGGGGACTTGAGGATGTGTAAAGGAAACTATTTGCACTAAATATGTATAAGCACTAAATATATTTTTTTCAGTCGAGCATAATAATTAGGGGGGGGGGTGCACCTCTTA